>JAQJVK010000011.1:7858693-9083693 GCA_035578135.1 Flexamia atlantica
TGGGATTTACAAAGTAAGTAACTCTTTATAAAGTGGCGATTTTGTTTTTACTCGTATTTTCTCTCAGTTTACTTTTTCTACAGATTCGCCAAGCTGGATACATAACCAAAAATGTAATAGTAAATTTGAATTTTTATTCAAAATTTAAATAAAAACTTTAAATTTTGAACACGTCAGTGAAATTTAAGCTGGTTGATAAATATTTTGGTGAAGTTACATTGGTATGTTTGTGACTAAACATGCACATATATCGTAAAACACTAAATCTAAGATCAAATACAAATAAATATACAACGATAAATAGACAAACGATATGAAACTTTGCTTCCATCTTGGTATGAATGAAAATCTTGGACCCCAACATGAAAAGTATGAATTAAATATTGTATAGAAAAAGTATAGCTCTGTTGATATTGGCAAATATAATCATGTGTTGCAGATATAAACATAACCTGTTGAAAATTTCAAAATAAGTTGGTCACATTAAAACTAAACATCCATTTTCATTAAGTATTTGGTACAGAGTGTAATCACCTGATTCTAATTGATACTTTACACTAGTGTAATCATGTGATTAATTGTTTTAAAAATCAAGTAAACTGGTGTGGTAGTGTAATATTTTCTGTGACTTTGAAACATTTAATTTATGCTATTTATAATGCAGATGGCTGCCAATAATGTGAGGCGAATCTAATTAAAATCAGAACCGTCGGAAAACTTATCCGTTTAGCGTTTGTGATAAATAATCACGTTTATCGAGCCATGAATCAAAAACATTCCATTATTCTAATTAACTTATAAGCTCATACACGTGGTTTAATAGCCAACATGAAATATGTAAAAATTTAATTAAAGAGCCTGTTGGTTAATTAACTATTTTCTCCTTTATTTAAATAAGCAAAAGCAGTTTCTTGATAGTTAATTGAAGTTCCTTATCGAATTAAATGAATCTCTCGTCTCACTATTCACATATTCTAAGTTATTTCAAGAAAAAATAGTTTATTCAAGTTTTTAAATTAAGGGGAAAATACTACCCACTTTTGTCTAATTATAACTTGGCAATTCCATCAAAAGTCCTCATCGTAAATTAAAATACAAGTATGCAGTTTCGCAGTTTATTGACTTAAATGTTATGTCAATAAAACTATAACTCAAAGACATAACTCATATGTTATGTCTTTGACCCTTTATTGGATAGAAAGATTTTATAGTGAAATGAAGTCGAGACCTCTCAACAGTAAAGTTTGTGTTCTTCATTCATAACGAAAAAAATAAAACTTAAACTTTAATTTACGTAACAAACAACTCTAATAAAGTTGTATAAACGAATAACAGAGTCAAATAAACGAAGCATAAACGATACAATACAATTTAATGTAGGCCTAAATGTTTTAAATATTTATGTCAAAGAAGAAACTGTAGAACCGTTTTTATCGACTTGTGCACGGAGACTTTCATGGGGATGTAAATTTATTTAACCTGTATTTTGATTTGTTATAACTTATGGAGAATAGTTAAATAAATAGGCAATTAATGAAATAATTAGTTTTTAGAGGTAATTGTTGAGTTAACTCGAGAGAGGGCAAAATTAAATTATTTTCTTTTTTATATTTTTCCTCTTTTTTCCCAAAATATATATTTTATCCTCAGGTTTCAATAATTCTCTACCTTTTTCTTTTTTCTTATTTATTTTCTCTTTCCTGTAAACTATTTATGTTTAGTAGTTATTTCTTTATTTATTTTTTCTCAACACATGTAATTAGCGAATTTCCCCTATAGGGAAGAAGCTATTACCGTAGGTCTCATGGTAAGACCTAAGCCCCAGACCATGATAACTTTTCGTTTTGCAACCCCCAGAAGCAAAAAACACCATTCGTTCGAATTTTAAGATATATATATATATATATATCTATATATCTATATATATATGTGTCTGTTAGCACGATAGCGGCTGTAAAAATGGTCCGATTTTGATGAAATTTGGTACAGACATGTAAAGTGGTAATCGATTGGACGAGTTCGTGAACCAGCCCGATCGGACCACCGGAAGGGGGGGTAAAGGGGGATAAACCCCCTCAAAAATGGGTTTTTTGAGATTTTTACATAGAAAAATAAAATTTATCAAATTTTTGTTGGCACCATTGAATTCAGCTAAAAAAAATAAACACTTTAGTATCTTGAATCAGTGCTCTATGTCCATTGGTTACCGAGATATTGAAATTGGTAAACACAGTACGTTGTGCCAATGCTAACCTTATGGGCAATAAGTAAAATTCTATATCTCGTTTATTTCTCAACATATCTTGATAAAACTTGGTAAATGGCTTCTTCTAGTTCAGATCTACTAAATATTGAATTAAAACCAGCCAGTTTAAACATACCTGTAGCAGCAAACCTGCATACTCATTCCCCATGTTAATCTTATGGAGCTTACAAAAACATGTCAAATCTCGCTATGTTAGATTAAAATATATTGTTTTGCATTTGAAATTCGCTGAGTATGCAGGTCTGCTGCAACGGGGGTATTTTATTATTACCAATGTTTATATTATTTTTATCTTTTGAAAACAACGGTCAGACAGTTTTTTTTAATGTTTCTATCTCATATCAGACCTGGAATTGAAAAAAGAAATTGTATATCTTCAATAAATAAAAAGAAAATGTAACATATTGTAAAGGAGGATTATGTTGGTGCCAATAAAACTGAATATTGTACTATTGAAATGATGGAATATTATTAAAACAATTTTTACTTGCTCGTGGAACACTTGCGTTTAAATTGAACCTAACATAGGATAACTAAAAATTAAATATTAATTGATAAAAGATGTCTGCCATATCAAAAGTTTCTTCGTTGTAATCTCATTTTATTCAGGTCATGCATGTCACTTAATAACGAAATAGTGTAATTCATGTCAGTGCATTATTAAATAAAGAACTTAATTATTAATAATATAGAATTAATTAAATCGGAATTGAAACTTTGGAAATCCCTTCTACTCAGGGTATGCTATAAATAATCACTTTAATCAAATCACGAACAACGACGGTTTTTTAAATTAATAGAATAGATTAAGTCTTTATTTTACCATTTTTGCAATATTCATTATGGTACAGTCATGCAGAAGTCCAAATAAGGCCTACAAAATACAGAAACGAATACAGTACAAGCGATAAAAGATATTTGACAACAATGAACAATTAACAGTAATCAATAATCACAGAGTTTTACGAAATTATGATATTTTATAAAATTAGTGTATACAATTCCACATATCTGGTTCAAATAAGGTAAAATAAAAATTATTATGTAATAGAGAATGATTATGATTTAGTATCGGTTTGTACCGGGTGTCCCATAATAGTCCCCCCCCTAACTTTTTCCTATATGTTTTCAAATATCAGTTCCACACCACCCCCAAACATTATTGGGTAGCTAATACTTCATTTTGAGGGGGTACCCAATTTTGGCCGCCATCTTGGATCCGCCATATTGGATCCAAAATAATTTTTTCAAATGGAAAAGTGGTGTTGTGACTCATCATTTCGAATTAGATTTTTTCGCTGATTACAATGGCGCAATCCGTTTTTAATATCTTGATTGGTTCTCAAGATATGGGTACTTTCAATTAATTTATTTTCAACCAATTAAACATTACAAATTGATAAAACAGGCTTATAACCAAAAAATAATGCTAGATAGTGACGAATAACCACCATTAGTCATTGTTAAGAGATTTAAACTTAACTTTCACCAATGTAAATTTTTCGGCCGCCATCTTGGATCCGCCATTTTGAAATGAGGTAAGTTATTTCAAATATGAAGTTGGTATTGTGACCTATAATTTCAAACTAGTTTTTTTACGCCGAATTCAATGCCGTAACCCGTTTTTAGCTGTAAAACTTAGTTTTTGAAAAATTCATATTTTTTGAGATTTTTATTGGAAATATTTCAATATCTTGAAAACTAATCACTATAATTAAAAACGGGTTGCGGTATTGAATTCGGCGTAAAAAACTAGTTTGAAATGATGGGTCACAATACCAACTTCATATTTGGAATAACTTATCTCATTTCAAAATTGCGGATCCAAGATGGCGGCCGAAAAATTTACATTGATGAAAGTTAAGTGTTAACAATGACTGTTGTTAACTCTTAACAATGACTGATGGTGGTTATTCGTCACTTTCTAGCATTATTTTCTAGTTATAAGCCTGTTTTATCAATTTGTAATGTTTAAATTGGTTGAAAATAAATGAATTAAAAGTACTCATATCTTGAGAACCAATTGAGATATTAAAAAACGGATTGCGGCATTGTAATCAGTGAAAAATTCTAATTCGAAATGATAGGTCACAACACCACTTTTACATTTGAAAAAATTATTTTGGATCCAATATGGCGGATCCAAAATGGCGGCCAAGATTGGGTACCCCCTCAAAATGAAGTATTAGCTACCCATTAATGTTTAGGGGTGGTGTGGAATTGATATTTGAAAAAATATAGGAAAAAGTTAGGGGGGGGGACTATTATGGGACACCCGGTATATTGTTTTTAATTAAAACTACCTATTTCAGTTTCAGCAACTTAATTTCATAGCTGTAATGTCATATCATTTCGCCATTATTAACTTTCAATTTGGTTCAAGATGTAATGCTTTGTTTAAACTTTGACAAAGTTACGTTGGAAGACGACACACAATTGTCTATTTGTGGCTTTGCAATTCCATTTACTTAATATGACGGTAGGTTCTCAGATTGCATCACATTGAAGTTGCATGCCATCCACTCGAATGCATGTCTCTGGCCCCTTTCCGATTAGTATCTACTCTTAAACTTACTTAGTTCTTTAATCGAACATGCATTTTTTATTGGAACGAAATCAATCATATCGTGATTTCTACAAAATCGTAAGGGTAGTTTTAATACAATGTTCACTTGATAGTCCAGTAAAAATATTGTTTAACCTAGTACAAATTGCAACATTAGCGTTTTAAATTGTTTATATTAACATATCCAAAATCGGACAAAATCGGTCCACGGGAAACCCCTTAAATGCACGTTTCAAAATGGTGTCTTTTTAAACATTCGAAAGTTTTTGAAAAAAAACGACGTGGTTACATTTTTTAACTACATTTAATTAGATATTGACTTGGAAATATGTTTGAGTGGCTAGCCAAAGGGCCACCCCAAGGGGGGTGGTTTTCTGTCATTGGTAGACTAATGGAGATTTTGGCAGGGAACAAATGTTAGCCTCCATCTTGGATCGACCATATTGGATTTAAAATATTTTTTACAGATGCATATTTTTTTAGAATTTTTATTTTTTTCAGATGGTCGTGTAACGCATCATGAAATCCGTTTTCAAAAATATTAATTGGTTTTTAAGATATGCTCAAAAGAATATTCCTTCCCGTACAATTCTTATGGGGGTTGAATAACATTATTATTATTATTATTATTATTATTATTATTATTCTTATATATCCAGATCCAAGCAAGGCTTCCAGTTCGTTTTAGTCTTAAGATACTGAGTGATTTCTTGACTTTTATTTGAGCTACTGATCACTAAAACCGGACTAACGTGAAACGGGCTTTAAAGCTAAATGCGTCATGAAAATTTGTTATTAGCTGCGCATCAGTTTGAATTTGGAAAAGATCAAAGAGGCATATTGTTAATGTCGTATCTGTCAATAGATCAACTGGCAGTTTTTAATTGTATTTTATTAAAAACGAGCGACTGTTTGCTGCGAATTTTTTTTTCGTCGCGACATCGCTGAACCGCCTAGAAAGCTCCCACTTTACTCAATGTGAAAAAAAAACTTGTCCGAAAGCCATAGCGACCTAGTGTGAGATTTACAAAATTCTATACCTCATGACAAACATCGTAAAGCTAGTATATTATCAAAATACTAGGTTTAAAATAATAATTAATGCTTAAATTATCTTTAGCGTTTATTTTACTCAACAATCAACTGAATGGGCTCTGAAATAACAAAAACTATGAATAGAGTAAGCCCTACTGAAATGTTATAAAGTACGGACCAAACTGCATCACTCACCAGTTCCACAGAGCCGTAATGTCTCCTGCTGAACACGCCTCGTCTGGAGATCAGGTCACTGGAGGACGAGCTGCAACAAAAATATCGTGAAAAAATCTCATCCATAATGTATTAATACAATATTGTGTATTGCTGTGCAAGTTTCATATACATATTTTATTGAATCGATCAATTCGATAATATCGAACAATATATTAAAATCAATCTGAAGTTCCCATAAAAAGTCGGGGATTTTTGTGGAGAAAATTCAATATTGCTAACCACGATTACCGTAAACATAGTCAAACCTTCACAGTATATGAAAGCTTTCATAAGATGCATTACTAGATTTTTAAATTATTCAAACGTTTTATCACTGGGTCCCAAGATAGTGGCTAGAAATTCGATAACAATTACAGAAAAAGGGTCAAGCGTGAGGACACTATACAATCATTGTACCTCTACATGGGGCAAAGTACATTATTTAATGGCCATTTTCAAGTACAATAATGTAATAAAACAAAAATATTCGAAATAATTTGTATGAGTATTCAAAGAAAGAGACTAGTCATCTCAATTGAAAAGCTGGGTTGTGTGAAACAGTCGTTATAAAAAGTTTCTGAATGATTTTTTGTACCGACATTACCTGAGTCCTCACTTGCACGTTGCCAGCGTTGGCAGTTATAGTTTTCAAATTCTTCTTTGAATGGGAAATGTATATTACTTCACTGCACAACCAGTAAGGTAAATAAAAGTACACAGTCTCTGTGAATTATAAAGTTGAGAGAATTACATAGAGAAAAGAAGACATTGTTTTTCAGAAAAGACCTAAGGGCGTGACATTAAAGGAATGCTTGGAAGTCTTCAGAGAGATGTTATTCTGTTTGAAATCTCTGATTTTTACCTTATTCAGTAAATATGATGATGTTCAAATCAACAGAATTTCGATGTATTTTCTACCTATAGCAATCTGCACTTTGTATTTTTTTAAGTATTTTATTTGCAGATATACATGGCAATCTTACTACCATAATTGAAAAAATGTCAAGGATATTGGTTCAAGGTCTTTGATAATCGCCTCCTAATAAAGTACGGTGTTTCCTCCGTTTTTAAAAATAACTTTTGACTGATATTCTTAGTATGTTTGTTTGGCTGACCATTTCTATCAGAGCGGATATGAAAAACATGGCTATGTATACAAGGTATCAGACGTGTTTGTTAATACAAATTCATATTTCAGGACTAGGTATCTACATAACAATGTTTTCAAAACCAGTTAAGATAATAATCGACATCTTTATCACAGTGTAAAATTTATAAATTTGTGTTTGTTACGGGCTATCTATGTTACTAACGAATTAAGTTTCGAAACTTCAACTTGATTCATTATAAATTACCTACGGTGTACCAACAAAGTCTACAAAAGATGGACAAATTGAAATTTTAAATTCAATGGGTAGGTCTTAGAAAGTAGGAGCCTAAACACTACTACTGGTATTATGCAAATTAGACTTGAAGGAAACGGTTTGTTATCTTTACATCTTCAATTATGATAAATTTGAGCAATTGGAGATAATAATTAGTTATCTTATAAAATCTTATTAAAAACACATGTAAACAGATTTAAAGTCGTTTGTATAATTTATATATAAGTTTTTGTATTGGTGTTTAAAATTTGGTCCTGGACACTCAAATATTTAAGGATAAAAATAAAATCTCTAAATGATTTAAGAACGTTAGAAGTTTTGACATTTTGAATTCAATTAAACTAACAATGTGCAAAATTCCATACTTTCATGTCAAGTATGAATGTATAATGCTATGTCATCATGTTTTATTTGCTAATTGTTCTATTTCTAATATGCTATCGCTCATTGAATGAAAATTGTCAAAACTATATTGCAGCTAAACCAAAACTCAAAAAATTTTTGGTTAAAACTCAAAAAGTTTATTAGCTTATATGGCGATGCGACATATCTTTTGCGTAAAAAACACAGTTGAACTGTTATTTTATACTATAGTTAACTTTATTCTTAAAATAAATTGAATTAAAAAAATAAAGTGCGATCACACTTGTTTGATCAGGGTTAACATTGGATGGCAACACGTTTGTATTTCCACATTATATATCGATTTGGACCACATCAAATGATATTCTCATACGACCCCGAACACCCTAATGTGGTGGCTTTGACGATACTTGGGAAATTGAGATTACGTTAAGGTAAACATAGAATATCTCGTTTAAGTACATTCCAGTGGTCGATTGGAAAGAGATTACACCTTGTCCAGTATGGCCGATCACTCTTTGAGAAAGCCTAGCATTTAAAAATTCTCTAACATTGACTCTTTTATAGGGGTTTATAAAAGCCGGCATTTACATATCTCCTTTCAGCGAGATTGGAACTGAGAAACCGCAGCAGGGCAGCCACCGAAACCATCTCTCAAGATGTGCATGGGTGAGGGACGAATTTGAGTACCACATATACTTATGCTGTGCATTTAAAGGGGGCTATATTATTCAACTATCAACAGCTTAGAAAAAAACGTTATCATTTATTTACAGTTTGATATTACAAAAGTAAACTCATGTTCGATCATTAGTTTTGAAAATATAAACCTATAAAATATTGATGGTTCTTTTTTAAACACTTTGTATTTGAGTGATAGAAATAGATTGGTAGAACAATTACTTCAAATTGATAAAACATTAAAAAATATGTACAATACGTAGATTTGACGTTTTTAGCAGAAAATTCCCGAATGAATTCCACAATGTTGATTGTGAACTTAAAATCTGTTCTGCATTACCCACAAAAAGATGCAATACCTTGCAAAATTTAAATCAATATCAGTTTAAATTTTTTGTTGGCCCTAAGCACTTGCTGGTTTTGTAATAAAAATGATAGCTTTCAATAATTGAAGTGTTATCAATTACATTTGCTTAACTGATATTCACCAAAAGAATTCGTTATCATGATTTCATTTCTTTATTAATTGGAATAACAAACACTATCCAACAACGCCTCTAAACGTTTCCATATGAAAAACAAACTAACCTAAACTTTGAAACTGTATTTTTCAAACTTTAAATGACTTTTCCGACCACTTGAAACAAAAACATGTCTAGACATCTAACACTTACGACATAAATCAGGAAATCTTAAGTGTCAACAATAAAGTCAGTGACCTGAAAACCCTTTATGTCTGCAATAAATCTGAGTGCAACTGATGTTCTAAAAACCACTCCAAGATAGTTTACAGTTCGATTCCTGGTACAGTTGACTCTTCAGTCCTCCCTTTTTCTGGGTTTCTTAATGCACTTTCACGCATGATTACAAAACACAACCAGTAAAAATATAAATCATTATTTTGTAAGATTTGTTTTTTAATATCGAAATAAATCAAAATATTATTGTTGACCACTTTGAATAAAATAATCCAGGCTTTTAGGCATACTTCTTATGGATAGCACACTTTATTTTCATAAGATTATATTTGTATTTGTTCAACTGTCGATAAAACTGATGTAGCAATCATTGCAAACAATAACCTTAACTTAAGTTTACATCAGTATTTTCGTTGACTTTTCAATCTCAAAACGACTTTTGCTGGCAAGAAAGATTAATAAATTTAATAAACATTTTCTTTAATACGTTCCTTAGGAGAAATATGTAAGGAATAGTATGGTAGTATGAATAGTATACACGTGATAGTGGTAGTAAAATAATGTTTTTAAACAGGGTACTCCGGTTTTCTATGTATTTTGTATATATATACATTATATATTTACATAAAATTATAGCTTTAGCTAACGAATATCCGATAGAATATCTGAATATTCGTAAGTAGCTATAATTTATATCATATTTATTTGGTGGGTCAAGCACCAAACCCCCAACGCCACTATTCCAGGGCGCCCAAACCAACCCAGCAATATAAAAGAATAAAGTGCGATCACACTTGTTTGATCAGGGTTAACATTGGATGGCAACACGTTTGTATTTCCACATTATATATCGATTTGGACCACTCAAATGATATTCTCATACGACCCCGAACACCCTAATGTGGTGGCTTTGACGATACTTTGGAAATTGAGATTACGTTAAGGTAAACATAGAATATCTCGATAGTGTGTGATTTTTTCAGTGCTAATGTTGAATTAACATATTTCATCTTTTATACGTATAATACTAAAATATAATGTCGGGGACTTTCATTATATTTTAGTTATGCATTAGAATACATAAAATTAAAAAAAAAACAAAGAATAAAAAGCAAATCTATGAAATTATATATCTGCCTAATTTTTACCATATGTAAAGATTTAATAGTAATCTCTTGTCTAAGGATCGTTAACATCACAAAAACCCTACACGAATGTTCACATCTGCCTTTATTACGTCTTCTCAAAGAGAGATTTATTAAACCCCGAATAACGTCATCCACTAGGATATCACTTACGCTTAGCGTTATTGCGTAACACTGCAAGACACATTTTTCTTTTTGTATTACTCTAAGTTCATAACTGTGCACCATTAATACTCAATGTCACTAACTCCAAACATTTAATTTCCTTTAGATCTGATTTTCTTTTATTAATTATTTTTTTTAGGAAGTCGCTATACGAATTATTTTCTTATAGGAAGCCATCGAAGACGCTGTGGAATTGCTCGCCAAAATGTATGTTTAATACATAGCAACATTTTAAGAATAATGTATTTTAAGAATAATGTTAACTACAGCAAGTAAAGTGAATTTGTCAGCTGTTTTTTTACGAATGGCTATATATGTGCGTAGGCACAACTCTTGTAAAAAAGTCCGATCTTGATAAAATTTGGAACAAACATGTAAAGCGATATCCATGTTTTTAAGTTAGAAAACCAGCAAGATCTGTATACTCTAATACGGTTATTTTACCAAATTAAGTTTATTTCCAAGATTTAACATATTTCTATTCATTTTATACAAATTTAATGGTCAGAATTGAATTCAGCTAAAGAAAATAACAACATATTATTTTGAATCGTGACTCTTCATCAATCGGTTACTGAGATATTGGGTTATTTGAATGCAGTACCGTACGCATCGTCTTTTATGAATCCCTGAAGGGACAAAAATTATCCAGATTCTGGGATAAATATCCAAATTTTTCATTATATTTCCCTAAATTTGGAATTAAATATAATACAAAGAAATTTGATTGAATGTAATTTGTTCATGTGATGGTTTGATTTGTTTTCGTTCCTGAAATTTGAATATATATTTATAGTGTCTGCTCTCATTTATGTGCTAACAAGTATACATTTATTAAAAATTTGTAGAATATGAAAAATAATTGAGAAATTAGCTCTAAATTATCAAATTTACTTCATTTAAAGTAATATTCACACAAATTATTCAAAATAACAATTTCCCAAACATATGAAGAATATACCTACTTGAACAAATAATTCCTTTAAACATTCACTGAGGAAGCAGGTTTGCTGCAATAGGTGTATTTAAATATCAAGATAAATCATATAATTCAATTTAATTTTTTTCATGTGATTATTTTATGTGTTTTTATTTTAACTGATTTGTGAACTTTGATTTGATATTTGGCTGACGGTTATATACTACTGTATAACAAGAATACACTTATAAAAAATTACATTATATCATCAATAAGAAATGAAAAAAGTGTATTACTGTAATGAATACCGATGTGATTCTCAATATAATTTCCACTATATCTAAAGCTCTTGAATTATCATGAAATATACTTTTAGTATTTAAATTTAGATTTTTGCGGATATTTATTTGCCATCACTGATTAATGAAAAACATGTTCACGAAAATTGTGTTACGTTTACTGATTAATTACACTGTTTAGTTTTTTACCGGCAAAAATTAAAATCAAAACATAAAACCACCATCACCAACAACGAATTTCAAAAAAAGAATATACTTTTTGTATTATTTACATAAAATGCTCGAAACATTATTTTCTTTTACATAAATTAAATAAGAGCACATATAAAAATAATTCTTAGAAATTTGCTGAGTACGCAAGTTTGTTGCAACGGGGGTATTTTTCCAGTGTTCTGACTTAATAATCTAGATTTAATATAAAGACTGTCATGGTTTCTCATGAAAATATAAGCATGATTCTGATAAACGTGTCGAAAACCCCCCTATTTTGAACTATTGAACGAAACATTTAATCTCATTCTACATACACATTTCTCAAATCTTCAGAACCATATAAGATATTCAGGACGTGCTTCCCCGCCTTTTACACATCTGAAGCTTCCAAGTTAGACAAATAGTTTCATCTCTTCTTTCCACGTTTTACTGTAAAATGTTTTTCCCCCACCTGCTATGATTGGACGCTTTTTACTCCTTGTAATGCGTGAGTAAAATAATATGTCTCTCAGAGGGAGACAAAGTAAACCCATAAGAATAACACTGAAATCAATTATTCCAAAATCAGAGCGCCTTAAAATTTCCACGCACACATGCATATATGTTGCAGCTCGACGAATGCAGGTGCTAACAGCTGATTTAGTGGCAGGAATAAACAAATAAGAATAACATTGCCAACAATCAGCTTAAGAACGTCTACGAATTAAGCGTGCTAGAATGTCGCAACAATCACCTGATCGCTGGTGCATGAATGGATGAAGCTACTCGAATCCATGTGTAGAAAAAGATCGAAACAAAATATATGTTGTTTGTTGGTTACTAAGTTAATGAAATAAATGTTTGAAGACTGGGTATTTATTATTGCAGGTGGAGAAAAAATGTTGTGTGTATTTGGAGAGAAAGCACTATTGTCTCCCTCGTGAAAATTGCCACCCTCGCAAGCTCGGGCGCCAACATTTTCACTCGTGAGTCATTGCTGTAGTTTACTTGTACTATGTGGTCGCTGGTTACTCACGCAACAAACAAATAACTATTGTTACCCATCAAACTAGGATACAATTTATAGATTTCCCGAAAAATACTAGAATGGACACTCGTAAAACTACTGCGCACCTTAAAATGTATCGTTTTATCTAAATAAAATACAGTTTTCTTATTTTGAAAATCTTTATGACGCGCTGTCAGTGGATTGTGTCATCATAAGTTAAGGTGTGTAAAGGAAATAATAAATCCACGTTGTTCTTATATCCAACCAAAGGTGTAATTTACTACGTTAGTATCAATAATAAAAAAATTACGTTTTAAATGTTGTCTCAATATTTTACTATTTTACATGTGGAGAAACGTGAAATCATAAAACCTAACTTGGAGATCAGAGATCGTAAGCCATTTTCCAAGAAAGCATTAGGTGACGTGCTCGCCCTCCGCCGGCCTGAATAAAGATATGTACTAGAAACACCTTCACGGGAGGTCGGTTGGCGGCACATTCAATCCTCATGATGACAAACATGAAGCAAGGGAATTTCATAGCCATCTTATAATGTCTGAACTTAACTGTGAATAACTGAGTTAATTGTTCTAATATTATGTTTAGATTTAGATTTTATAATTTCTTGTATTTTTTCAATAGACAAGCCTTAATTTAGAAACAACTACTCTATTTTGACGATTGTTTACAGCTTAGTTGATCACAAAATCCAAGAAAAAATAGCACCTTTAATGGTAATGTAACGATGAGTCTTAGCTTTTAGTTCGTTACAGAAAAAGCTTATAATATTAGAAAATTTATGTGAAATGTATCATTATAAATGGTTTGTTAGTTTTCTTACCGGTAATAACCGCTATACCGTTCTGATAACAGCGTTAAATGTATGCGGGCAAAAGACATCACATCGATTGGTAGAAAAATTTCTTTAACTATTTGAATAACATATCGAATGACTTACAGGGGCTGTAAGATAAAAATAAATCAGTACTAATATATTTTAAAGACACGTATTGGCTGGTGTGTTGTCAGAAACACCAGACAAAAAATGGAAAAAGTATCAATTGTTCCTTTTTCACGAAATAAAAAAACCTTCCTATTCGAAGCTTTCGCGGGGGCATCTTCCAGTTATAGTTCCAATTACTTTGACGAAATCGGGAAATGCGCCTACAGCTTCCCTGCCGCAATGAGGCTTAACATTATGTTTTGTTCATCTCTGGTTTCGCATTTATGTATATTGTGAAGTATATAGAATAGAATTAATATTTGAGCGAAATACTTATATTAATTATTAAGTCAAAAATATTTTTAAAATGTTGCAACTAAAATAAATCTGAATAAAACTTAAGATTTATTTATATATTTAAATATATAAAAGAACATTCCAATAGCAGCTTGTTTGGGTTTGTTTTTTTGTTGTAAAAAATAAAAAAATGCTTTAAAAGTAAGTAGTTTTTTTGCATATTACAAATGAAACAATCTCCATTGAAATACTTACACGTGAAAGGTAATAAATATTTAAATTACCCTTTCTTTGTGAAGATTCCATAACAAAGAAGTTAAGTTCACCTCAAAGTATTCCCATCCTAATGGATATGGAAAACAACCCATTTCGTGTTAAAACAAGACTTCCATTTTTAATAAACTGCAGTATTGTTGTTTTAGAAAGGCTTTCTTTTATACTTTTAACTGTCCAAAGGTAAAGTAAAGTAATGTATATAATTACAGAAGTAATAAAAATAATTTTATTAGTATCTATTTCAATTCCTTCGTTGGGCAGCACTCACCTCAGTTAGGTTATCCTTAGGGACTCTGTCAAGGTTAAAAACAAACACAAAAACAGGGGTACACGAGTAAAAATACACAACATATAAATACGAGTCCCCCAAGTCTTTTCTCGATGTTTCGCGAGACCCGTTTTCGAGGGTGGAGTCGGATAATTTTTCCTGCACGCGGGCCGACAGACGAACCACACGACTCGACTCCACGAATCGTTTTTAACTATTGTGGGGTTTTCTTTTAATATGTACTGTTCATGGAAACTAAAATCCTCTATTTAAATGAACTATTGGTTTCACTCTAATTAAAAATTTACGCGAAATAATTGTCAATGTGCGGGATAAAAGTAATTTTTCTTCATTAAATTTGCTTCAGATTTTCAGAATGATTTAAACATTAAGTTGGATCCCTGATGGATTGAGTTTAACTGCTGATGGTGAACAGTAGTGGGTGAGAACGTTTCCTGGTTTATTTAGGCTACTGTGCTAGAAGAGACCGCATAAACAACCCGGTATCCGGCACTGGTTGTATTTCTCTCACTTCCTTCCGGAATTCAATTTACCGAATCATACCCCGTTGCGTCCAAAATCAGCCTAGAAGTATATTTTTTAACCTTTCATTAAATTATTTTTATTATGTTTTGTACAACATTGATTTTCAAACTGGTAAGCAATGCAAATGAGTAAATGTTATTTGAGTAAATGTAAAATTAATTTTACGGTTTAAGCGTTTAAGTTAAAAACATAATTCTTCTGCAAAAAGGTATAAAACATAGTACAATGATTTCAAAATGGAAATCTTATGCGATTCAGTAGGACCTAACTGACGTCTAGAGATATTTGTTTAAGGTAGACGAAACAAAAACAACAAATCAAAAACAAATTAAAAACTTTTCTTAGAGCCACAAATTCATAGGTATCTCCTTATTTATCATTGTTTGCGTCAGTCAGTGTGTGCCATATGAGAATGTAATACAAAACGGTTAACTGAAAAATTAAAATCAAATAAGGAAAAACTACCAACAAGTAAATCTATGTTCCATATGGCAATTTAAGTAATCAAATAAGAAAAAAACTACCAACAAGTAAATCTATGTTCCTAATGGCAATTTAAGTCGGACTAGCCAATAATAACAAGTGGCTGGAAGCCAAATTATAACAGAAGAAAATTTAAATTAAAAAAAGTCTTTTATTATAGTAAAACATCCCTCATGGAAATGGACTGGCTTTTAAATCCACCATATGTTAATATGTAGCACACGGTTCTGAATCAAGCATCAGTGCAACAGTACCATATATTTTTTTGTGAAGAGGGCTTACCTTTTTGGTTCCTGGTGCTTTTTTTATTGGCAGATATATTACGTTATTTCTCTTTTTATAGTAAATTTAAAGAAATTTCAGTATTTTCATTAGGATCAAGACCTTCAACTTGACCCTACTCCCATCATCCTGCGATTTTATAAACGCCCACAATTTCTATGGAAAATGTTGCTTACGCTATTTCATATAAAGGTCATAAATCACCTTATGACTTTGTAATCACATGAAACGGATGTAATAAGCAAATGTACACGGCAATGGTTAAGAGAAAAACAATTTTCCTAAAAGCCTGTACAGAATGGTGAACGTGGAATTGAGTACCGTAGTTCCCAAGTGCTTTTAAATTCATATATAAAAAAATGTACAGTTCGCACATTATATTTCCGGCTATGGCAGACTCAGCTGGTTCCAAGGCGCGGGGGGAGAGGGGGTACTTTTCTGAAAACATTGTTCTTTAGTCCTGCTGTTTGTCAAACGCTGAATTTACCAAAATCGAATGTTTAATATATTATATGATTCGGTTAGTAGCGTAGTAACCATAGCCGGATATATAATGCGCGAACTGTAATATCACGTGCACAGAACTTAACAATGCGTATCTTGCAGAAGTATAACGTAAAATGAAAATTAATCAGGAAAACCCCATGAGTTAAATAATAGAGTATTTTAAAGCAAATATAGAATTGATATTTCATTTGTTCTGATACGCTATCAACCTGAGAACTCAGGTAAGCTTGCAAAGAAGTCCTCACTGTGACATCTGCAGGAAACATTCTCTCTCGTAGGCGGCATTGTAGGCATATTGAAAAGAATCCATCTCACATAATAAAGGGTAATAATGGGGGGAAGGGAAGAGAATAATCTCCGCCAAAATAATCCGTTACGCAATCTGTCAGCCTGGCTGAAGTCAATACCTATTACAATAAGAGTGGAATCTTATAAATGTTTTTGAAATGTATTATTGCTTTACTGCGATATGAATTTTTCTTCTGATCCATTGTCGTAACAGTGCCGTAAAACATAGGCCACATTTCGGCCAATAGTCTAATCTACATATTCAAAAGAGGTAGCTGGTGTCTTTTAAATGAATTAGTTTGAAATTTAATACTATTATAGCTATCCAGTATGGTTTGAAATCCATACTTCTAGCCCCCAAGCTGCGTTATGAGGAAATTTAAAGGTGTACTTTACCAACCTTCGTCATACAGCACCTAGTTTGTAACATAAGTTAAGTTCAAAATTTAATTTATCCAGTACCTACCAGTGCTTACTCCAGAGGCATGAAAGGAAAGCCATATTAAACGTCTGGAAAGAAATATTGTCAGCATGAAGTATAATGAACTGTTTATGTGAATAATAAGTGTTCTTCAAATATGTTCTAAAAAAAGTGCCTACCAAACAATTCGTGTTCAGCTTTGTTCAAAATAGTTAAAATAATAGCACACTCTGTTTGTATGGCAAAGTTTGCTAGGCTCAGCTAGTTTATGAATGCATGAGCTGAAACTATGAATTTATGTAAGTAGGATTGGTAGCTATTTTTAGTGATAAAAATCCTCACCTGTAATTACTACTAAGCTGAATCATTTGAGCCAATTTGAGCCAATGGGAAGACATACCAGAATTCTTTTTTATAACGAGTCTAAGCTGTTCAACTTATGTTGAGTGCGATTGCACTGTTGCAACGGGTTTTTCTTTTTTTCAAGTAGACGGAAAATTCATTTTACAACGATTTCAAAACGGACATCTGTAAAATAATTAACTGATTTTATTGCACTAAATATTATGAGCTACATGGTTTGGGATCCTACAGACCAAATTATTTGTGTTGTGTATTATCATGGTGTTATATATTCAACGGGCCGATTGCTCGACGCTCCATTGGCGATTCGACATTCTGTTTGTAAAAAGTTAATAAGTTACTTCGTGATCCAGGATCTTTCGAATGGATTCTATTTTTGAATGACTATTTTCCTCATCTATTTGCAAATAGTTTACATGATGCATGGAACGAAAGCAAAGATAAACAAATGTTTATCCTACTAAATGAGTAAG
Organism: Flexamia atlantica; assembly: GCA_035578135.1. Lineage (NCBI taxonomy): Eukaryota > Metazoa > Arthropoda > Insecta > Hemiptera > Cicadellidae > Flexamia > Flexamia atlantica. The sequence continues at coordinate 7,876,780 of JAQJVK010000011.1, forward strand.
TACATTTATAACCAGGCGTTCAAAGTTGATTAAAATGAATAGAGTATAATAAAGAAAATAAACATGTTATAAAGAAAAGTGTATAATCATTTGTAGGCAGTTAATAAAAATGTATTTTAATATAATAAAAAAGGCTATCCCATTGAAAAAGTTGTGAAAAGTAAGAGTGTTGATATTGAAATAAAAAACAAAATACAATATAGCGCAAAAAAGGGATTTAGAGACGAACAACGTAGAAAGTATTTCAGTTTTCGTGACGGAAAACAACGTGAGGTGAATTAATTTGTCCAGATGAATAATCTGCTTGATAAACCTTGATCAAATCCACGAGTCGTTTTTTTCACTTTCTTGAAACATAATTCAACAACAAAATTTACCAAATATTACTTAATAACTGTATTTTATTAAAAAAGTTGAGTTTACATGGCATATGTCTACCTTATCTTTTAATAATCAAAGAATGTAATGATAAATAAAAGTAATGTACAAAGAGTTAGTAACTTATACATTATACATTACATGAAATGGCGACCTAGGTAGTTTGGTATTTATAGCCATGAATGAACCAGAGATGAGTGTTTATGATTGTAGCGCGATCTTGTAGACTTTGTTACAGACTAATGCCGACATTTCTTTAGACAGGACTGTTTCATTGGAAATATTCCAAAATAAAATTATCGGTATTAAGAAACACATTAGTTACATTTATTGCTGATTTGTATGATAATCATATAAATTCAGCTTAAAAATCAGTTTCAAACAGATTTTACAGATTAGTCAATGTAACTTAGTGTGACACTGATTAGTATATAGACGCTCCCTGATAGATTTAAATGCCTTCTTGTATAGGTCTTCAAGTGTTAAGGCAATCAGGGACCATGTTTAGGTCTATTTTCTCTTTTTTATTTGAGGGTGAGGGATCATTATCACAACTACCTATAAGCCAAATTTCAGCCTCAGCTTCTATAAAATACCATTTCACAATTAATTAGGGTTGGGATCATGACTACTCTAGAACCGCCCCTGAAGGATAAACTTTGTCTTTAATAAAGCATAAAAAAAAACCATTTGGGATGGAGATTAAATAACGCACTCGAGCAGGACAATGATTTGAAATGGAGACGATTTTCTTTCTGGAATTGCAACAACAAATTTGAATACGACGTAAATAAACCCATAAAAATTACTAATATATAAGTTTTAAATAGTTAATTCTAAAAATGGGAAACACACTCTTTAATTCTAAGTTCAAGCCGAATACGAGATATGTTCGGAAAGTAAGTTAACGTTAGGGAATAAAAAAAATCCTCAATGCATTTACAACATTAATATTACATACATCTTAAAGAGCGTACCTTAAACTACTTTTCATCATACTAATACAGAAACATCTGTTTTCAGTTCCTTTTTGTTGGCTCGAAAGTTACCCATTGCCGGCCTAGGCCGGATAAACTCTTATCCGACCTAAGCCGGAAAGAACGGAAGTAAACAATCAGCTGACTTGCAGCAAACCGACAATTAATGCTTGTTTATTGGTTACTTTTTAGAGGAATGTAGTCTATGTAGTGGCAGCACTGCATCCGTAGCAAATGTTTGTTCTGTTTGTTAAAGGTTAAGTTTGAAGGATTGAGAGACGTATGTTTCTGCAATGACTACGTTATGACTGAAGGTATGTTTTTTTCTGCGTAGTATGATGAAAAATATCGTACGTTACACGGCCGGGATGTTTAGCCGTACTCGCATGAAAATCCCGCACTCGCTTTCGCTCACCCGGGAACTATCATGCTCGTCCGGCAAAACAGTACTTCCCGGCCTAGTAACGTAATATACTATTTCTGCATAGTTCCCACAATATCTAGGCACTTGTCATATCTAGGGAGAAGCTTTTTAATTCGTACTGAAAAGAATTCTGCCGCCTGTGCATGCAGCCACCCGCTGACGCCATCTAAGTTCATCGTCATTCATAAACCGAGAAAGATTACAATGGTGTACAGAAGAGTTCGTGGAATTTGTGGGAAACACTCAGAGGGATCAGTAATTTTGAATTTCCTTTTTTCCCGAACTTCAAAGATGGTCGCACTAATGTCCACGTTGAAGAGAGGAGCGGCCAACCATCTGTCGTTACTGACGATCTCGTTGTCAAAATCAATGACACAGTTAGGGGGAAAAAGGAAATTCAAAATTACTGATCTCTCTGAGTGTTTCCCACAGATTTCACGAACTCTTCTGTGCGACATTCTGTGTAACCTTTCTCGGTTTGTGAATGACGATGAACTTAATGACGGCGTCAGCGGGTGGCTGCGTGCACAGGCGGCAGAATTCTTTTCAGTACGAATTGAAAAGCTTCTCCCTAGATATTACAATGCCTAAATATTTGCGGGAACTATGTGGAAAAGTAGTTTAAGATACGCTCTTTAAGATAAATATAACAAAAATGTTGTAAACGAATTGAGAATTTTATTACTCCAAAACGGAACTTACTTTCCGAACATACCTCGTATAAGTGAGATAAATGTAAATAAATCCTGAAGAATCGAGAATCTGACCTTCATAAAATACTCATTCCACTGAGCATACTAAACAAACATGTTAAAAAGCATAAAAAGCATACAATGGCCATGAGACTTATCAGTAATTTTAATGAAAAGAATGATTGAAACGAGTAAACAGTAATTTTTGAAGAGTTCGAAATCGCGATTCCTTTAGTTAGCTTGGATTAATGCAAATGCGTGTTATGAGTGATGACGCTCGGGAGAGACGGATGTAGTTTCTTTCCCGCCGAAGTGGAAAACCGATACGTCGTTAGTCCTCGGACCGAACTCGGCTTTCTTATGGTTATTAATAAAAGCTTTGAGCTTTTAAGCGATAAGTTGATTTGTTTACTGATTCAAGAGCCCATACTTCTAGAATTTTGTAAGTATTTACAACTTTTTGCTGAGTAACCTGTACTAATTAATCATCTGAGTTTTAGATTATCAGTAAAACCAACAGTCGATTTATGTTAATATCTTGAAAACATAACTTAGTGAACATATGAACTAGTGAACTTAGTGAATCAGTACAAATGTAAAATTTAGGAATCGCAAAATCTACGAACCACCAGAAAACGAATCATTACTTCTACTGCCTGTGTTACTAATAATAAAACACTAACACTAGAACAGCGATGATATGTCTTATGTATCATAAATACATGAACACTGTAATAGTAAGAAAATTGTAATATAAATTCATAATAGAATATAACAAATGTTTAAATTCATGAAATAAGCCAATCTTTCATGCAAAATGAAATTACGTTGTACATTTTTAAGTTTATTTTTTCATGAATACGTGAAGAGTCCGTTATCTTAATGTTTACTTTAAAGTGAATAAGCGAAAAACGGGGCTAAAGGGAAATCCGACTTTACTGCAAATTGAGGAAACTGTTTGGGCCCTCCTTTCACTGATATTGCCCTAATTTCCCCATAGGTTTGGTAAAAATCCGCTTCCCTTCAAGGCTTAAAATGTTATTATAGATGTAACAACTGTATATTTTCTCTATAGTTTTTTCTTAATTATGAAGAACATAATAAAGTAAAACGTAAATGAAGACTGCTATCGTTTAAATTTAAACTCATAGTTTCACATTGTAGAAACTTTGAATATTACTCAAGAAGTGACCTGAAAGTAAATATAACATCCAACAGAAGTTGTATCCACTCGCTTCCTCCCAAATTCAGATTTCCTGGATGCTTTACCCTGCAGCTTGGTTTTTAACTACAGCTTCACATGATGAACTTACAGCTTATCTGCCAATTATCTGTCAACGTAAGATATTGTACGGTTTTCGTTTAAACCGCTGAAAATAAATAAAATATAAATATAAATTTATACTTCATGCGTTATCTGATTTTATATTTTGTTTGCTTATAAAAAGCTAACAAAAAATTGTGTTACTTAATAAATAATTTCCATTTAGCATTTTTAAGAGTTGAAGTATTATAAATATTGGAAATATGAAGCTATTTATAAAAAAAACTTGCAATTTCAGTGTTTAGAATATCCAGAGTTTAATCCAATTAAAAGTTTAAAGGCGGCTTTCCTGCAGAAGTTATCTGTATACTTTGGTTTAAATCTGTTATGCTTTTAAAATAAAGAAAAACTGTAAAACTGTAGTGGCTATATTATATAAAAAGTAGTTATACATTATTAAATAATTTTTTACTATGGCCCTTTATCTTGTTTATTGAAATTTAGTCTGACTAACATTGGGAGACAAGTGAGTCAGGAAAAGCGTTTTCCGCAATAACAAATGTTTCTCTTGTTCGACTTTCCCCATAACTCTCTTAGAGGCATCTTTGGCAGCCCCCGATATTGGACACCAGCCAAATAGTATTAACATGCAACGGATTACGGTGAAACAGCCCAGAATTTTCTTCTTTGAATAAAAACCAATTAAACTGATGTAGAGTATAACTTAATTTTAATAATTCTTTAGGCCGTTCATTGATCTTAAAATTCTTTCAAAATATCTCAAGCCATGTGAAGACGTATTGTGTAAAATACGGTATAGGTTAACGTTCAATAACATTGACAAAATCTTTCCTTAGGTAAACATGATACCTAGAGTAGTAAATAAGTTATTTATTCCTTATTTTATTACTTTTTGTGTCCAAAACCTGCCCACAAGGAGAGAAGAAAATTAAAAACACCTGTATAACAAATATACAGGGTGTCCGAAATTATGGTAAAATATTTTAGTAAATAATAATAGAGACAAAAATAAGAAAAAAGTTTGAATAAACATAGGTCCTATAGTGCTTCGTTTTTCGTCTGTGTGTCTGTTTTACATATTTATTCATATCTCACGAACCTTTTAATGTATAAACTTCAAACTTGGTACATGGATAACCTCTGCTATTAAGAATTATTTTTGTAAAAGGTATCAAATTTCTACTTTGTACCATTTCAAAATGGCGACTGTTTTTCTTTTTCAAAGCGAAATATCTTAAAAACCGTAAAGTGTAGAAAAATTATTTAAGAAGTAAAAAAGTTGCAACATTTAATCCAATTAACGCTGATATTAAGATTATGATAATCGGACAACTAATAACGAAGAAATTTGAACTTTTCCGAATAAAAAATGCTTCTTTAGAACATACCGTCTAAAATTTGCATATTTTCATTCAGAAAATTTGAAATTTGGAATTTGGGAGTAAAAAAGTAGAAATTTAATTCTTCTCACAAAAATAGTTCTTAATAGTGGTTATCCATGTACCAGGTTTGAAGTTTATACGTTACGAGGTTCGTGAGATATGATTAAATATGTGAAAATCACATTCAGACACACAGACGGAAAACGAAGCACTTTAGAACCTATATTTATATAAACTTTTTTCTTATTTTTACCTCTAATATCATTTACTAAAATATTTTACCATAATATCCGGACACCCTGTATAGTGGGTTAAATAGGTCTACCGCAGCAGTTTAACATATATTTTTAACAAAAGTAGGTGAAGCAATACAACTTTGTGCTTAGCTATTTATTGTAAAAATCTACAATAACAAGCTATTATACCAGTTTCCTGCACATCCAGGGGGATGGATCAGGGATCAACGAGGTGAAAAATCATAAATGAAAACGTAGGCTGAGATGTCAAATTAAAGAACATAGCTATTAGGAAAAACTGCCAACAACTGGATTTCAAAAGTTTAATTATAGTCAAAATGTTGATGAGTAATGTTCTTTTTTTACATTACCAGGATGAATTTTTAATGTGAGATTAACGGTTTTCCCCACATTTGCTCCAATATTAATCCAAGACCACTCCAAATCATTTTTAAATAGTCAGTAAGTACTTCATTTCAACTGGATTCTTTTTCGGCCGCCATCTTGGATCCGTCTTATTGGATGCAAATATTTTTTCCAAAAGGTTGTATTTAATTACAAACTAGATTTTGATGTGACTATAATGCTACATTAATTCACCTTTAATTTTATGTAGGTCTCAATCTCTGCTTACAATCTCTGTTTTGTAGAGAGCTCGGGGAGGGGAAGTAGTGGTCGCTCCTGAGAGATAGAACTGACTTTTTTTTAAAGTACAGGGTGTTTTTTTTTAAACGCAACCCATTTTTAAGATTGAATAATGCACATATAAATATTAAATGGGTATTGTTTAAAGCTTTTTTACACTTATACAACCTATTATTTAAGTTTGATCACATTTAGTTTACAATATATGCTCAAACAATCCGCCACTGGCAGTTGTATGAAGTTATGCTCTCTCTCTATCAAATTCCCGAACACGTGTTGCTAGGTACCTTTTTGAACTTCTTGCATTAAATTTTTGTATGATTGTTTTGAGGTGCCGAGTATCCTGTGAATTGTTTTCATAGGCCTTACTTTTTATGTATCCCCAAAGAAAATAATATAGTGGGGACAAATCCCGGGACCTTGGGGGAAATAATCCTTCACTGAAAAAATAAAGTTTTGGATTGCGTAAAAAAAACACCCTGTAGCATTAACAAGAAAGTAGCTTTTTACCATAAATAATAATGTTCAAAGTTTTATTGCACAGACTATATTGGTTTAAGCTGTATAAGTTCTAAGACGTTTTCAACGCAATGAATATTATCACCTCATTCCTGCAAATCTTTGACAGCACAGATATAATACTGGACGGGCTGTAATAAATTGTCTTTTTTTAAATTTAGTAAACCTCGATTTAAAAGTTTTTGTAAATTAAAGTAAGAACATCATAAATTATGCGACTCTCTAAAGGGCTGGAAAACTAGAATCAAAACTGTTAAAAAATGTATTGAGGAATACTCAATAGGATGGTATGTGAGAGCGATTTATAGTTATTTACAATGCTGACGGTGACCACATGAGCAAACACACACATGCACACATGCGGCGCTGGTTGTATTTCTCTCCCTTCCTTCCGGGTCTCAATTTCCCGGATTACCTTCCGTTGCGGTGGTCCAAAAATTAGCCTTGAAGTTTAACTTTTATATCTTACTTTTACATGAACTTGGCTAATAAAGTATTGTGTGTATGTGTGTGTCCGTAGGCACAATAAATCTCGTAAAAAAGTCCGATAATGAAATTTGGAACAAACATTTAAAGCGATATTCATGACTTTCAATATTTTTTTTCCAACGTTCGAAAAAAACAGCAAAATCTGTACACTTTAAGACTTTTTTGACCCAATAAAATGTATTTAAAGACTTAACATATTTTTGATAATTTTTGCTAATTTAACGGTTTTAATTGTTTTCAGAATAAAAAAATAAATCTTTTACTTTTTACCTTTAGCAGAAATTGATTTCTACTGATATTTCGGCGTGTTTGCCTTAATATCTTGGTTCTGAGTAACAATTAACTCTCTGGACAAAGTTCAGGAACAAAATACACTACAATTAAGGCTAATAAGGGCAAACAGGGCTAATAAGGCTTGTGTGGATTCGTTATAGCCTCTCTCACCTCAAGGTTCCGTAAGGTTGAGAAAATTAATTTTCTGAATCCTTAACTTAACAGTGACGTCTCTGGACAACAAGTGGCTTCATTAGAGCCAAAACTAGAAATCTTATCGCAAACCTACTTTATTATTTTTATAATATGATAAAGCATCTTCGTTTATAGCCGGTAGTTACCACGTTTAGTCCTCTGAGTAATCTCTATGGGGATGACGTCAATACTCCCTTTGTGGCGAAACAGAACATACATGGTTTATGATGTGCTGCAGCATCGATGGCTGTGTGGGCTCAGACATTGTACATCCATACTCTGTGATACGCATCATATATTCACACGGCGAGCGCTCTGCTTAGTATTCTATTTGTTTATTAAAAGCTTCTGTTTGTTTACAGCTATTGTCTACCACATGGTTTGAGTTATTTCGAATGAGTTTCGAGTTTTAATAATTTAATGTTAGCCCCCCTTTTAGAATTGTAAATGACAATAGTTTTAGTAAAGAAATCCAAATAAAATTCTATCATCGATTAGAAGCGAAAAAAAGATATAGTCGTAGATTTCAATGCGAAGAAAATAATAGGCCTATTCAAGAAAAATACATTCGAAAAATGAGGGTCATTGCAATTGTAACTAGTACTTGCGGAAAGGAAACTAAATTTCCAAAATTCTCTAGAGTGTGATAAAAATATTAGCAAAACTTAGTCACTATTTCCAAAATTGTAGGGAACGGAAGGACCTCATTTTCTCAGCGTCGTTCTATACACATGATTAAATATAGGCAAACAGTATATGTACACCTTACAGAAACAAGGAATTAAGTCCAAGTTAAACGTTAGCTACTAGTTATATTCATAAAAATTAAATAGTTAAATTAGTTGCCTCCAAGAAATTATAAAACATTTTCGTAGATCCTTAATTAAAAAGAAAATTGAGAATTTTAGAAAATTGAGGAAGTTTTTACTTTAGAGGAAACAACATTTTGGGTAAACATTGCCTTAACACGGCAGTACTGAATATAGAATGTTGAGAAAATACTAAATGTGTTTTCCAAATTTTTTATATGTTTAATACAAGATTTTAATACTTCTCATCTTTGAAAGAAACTGTAAATGTAGATTGAAGTATAAATTTCAAAGATCTCCAAACATCATTGTCACAGGAATATAGAGTTCGTATAAATTCAAACCGTCCCAGTACTATGCACGTTCAAGTAATAAACCGCACATAAATTAAATCTGCACCATTTGAAATCAATTACTCATTGAGTTGTGTAAAGTATTTAGATCAAAATATTGTCATAAAATCGACATATCATTTACTGTATTACTTGGGTCGCAATTAATATTCAATGCGAGGGTTTTAAAGCATGAAAAGTACCAATGAACCGAGGATTTACCTATTAAAACAGATTCGAAAAATATTTTGCTCTTAGGTATTGAAGGACACGTTTTATATAATTTATAATGGCATTTAGTAGAGACAATAAATAGTGAAACATATTGTTGAAACACTATCAGTGCAGTTGGATATAAGCGACCTTTTCGATTGTGCTTTGTTCAATATATTATGTGCCACTATTGTAGGAGTAAAATAATGTGAAGGTGAGTTATTTCAACGTCTGTAATGAGATGAGGTTCCGTGCCCCAAGGTGATTTGCTGAAGACAAACAATCTGACAAAGAATAGCAGATACTTCAAAGTTTTTAGGCAATAAATATTGTTTTTATACACAAAAATATATATAATTTTGGACTAGCATATATATTTTTGGTCGTTTTAGTATTATACTTAATAGGTGTTTACTTGGATAAATGTAATCAATTTGAAAATTTATCAATTTAATTACATCTAGGGTGGTTTTCAAACCAATTAAAAAACATCTACCTTTTAAACGTTTTGTTAACATTTATGTTAATGATATAAAAGGGATCACAAAAGATGATATAATGTTTTAATACTCTCTAATTTTGACGTCTGTAGGACTAACGTAACACAAGTTACGTTGGGGACAAATCATTAACGTAATGATTATCTTACGTGATTTCTTTTATACTGACATTTTTCAAACCATTTCAATCTTTATTAAGTGTAGGTGCTTGTGATAAATGTCGCTCTAAGTATTTCTTAACGATCTCGTTTTTGTATCCGCGAGAGTATGCTGTTTCAATAGACTTTATAAATGGTCCTTCACTGAGATGAATTTACCGGTTAAGACTTGCCTTTTACCGAAATTGAAACCTGATAAGAAGCCAAGTTTCTCCACAGAAATGTTCTTACTCGATACTTATTGTTTCATTTATCATAAAGTTCCAGATAGTTGTCAATTTAATAAAACTAAATACTACAGTAAAGTTGTTTAACAACATCTTAAGTTGCATTAAACAAGTTTGATGTAAAGCTGCACAAAAGTTAATAGTCATAAAGATGTTTGTTTGATTGCGCTTAGGCATACACTAGATACTGAAAAGACGAATCAATATGTTTTGCAAACTCTTTACAATATCAACTATTAAAAGTATTTCCAAAATAATTGGTTTCGATAGTCTATATAAGGAAATCACAGTATTTACCTGCCACTTGTAATAAATTGCTCTTTACTCGCATTAAAATATATAAACTGCTCATAAAAGATTTAGAAAGAAATATAATTGGCTGCAAAAGTTCAAAACATAAAACTAACTCATTGGTGTGTTTTATTTTATGTTCACAGCTTACGGATCACTGTGAAGGTTACATTGCCTTTGTTTTACAAAAACAATTTGTTAATGGTTGCAAATTGTCATAAAAAGAAGAAAACTCCATTTCATTCAATCCTGCTGAGAAAACTCTTTCAAAGCTGTTTATGAAGTGACTGTAGGTCAAAGGAAATTGTCTTTCCTTTAATCATGAAACAAGTTACAGGAGGTGTGATTAACTTTTAAAAGTGCTCGTAGAGAAAGTGGGGAATGTAACACGTGTAAATGTTTCCTCACTACTATTTTGGACATGAAAGGGAAATAGCGCTTTGTCTCATTCAAGGATTATAATTTTTGTTTGACTCATTAAAAATATTATTAATTTAGTTTTTTTTTTACCTTTGTGTTTGAATGAATTGGATTCGTAATTTGATTGCACTAAATATTCAATTTAAGAAAAACAAAAACAACCGTAGATTCCGATCTGTTATTTTTTTAGTTGATTTGCTCACTTATAGTCTTACCGTTTTTAAATTAACATAAAATAGTAAAGTGTTATTAGATAATAAAGCGTCCTTAAAATGAATATCTATTTATCCTAAAATGTCTTGGGTTTTAAAATTTCAGTGTTTAAATGGCTACACCATTTCTTATCCGAAGATGAAATCAACAAAAGCAGTAGCACAATGAATACCTCTAATGTTTATAGTTTTAATGGAATCTACAAATTCAGGCAAGCTGAGTGTTGTAAAAGCAAGGGGCTTATTGACATAGGGCTGGGACGTAGCAATATAGATCTAATCACCCTCACGTCAGCTTAGAGGCTCCGAGCGCTCCCTTAACGACAGAATGATAGTAGTCTGAGTATACAATGTACCTAATGTGGTTCACAACGCGCGTAGTGTTGGGTGTCATTGTTGGAGGAGATGTGAAGGTGGAAATCGTGAGAAGAATTTCAACTGCTATTCTTTTCAACTTAATTTAAATTTATTGTTTGAAACATGTACTGTATTCTTATATATTAGTAAAGGAGTTTTTTTCGAATTCGGTATGAATATCTGTGAACTAATTTAAGATGAAATAAATATGAACTTCTTAACCAGTTATATTTTAAAATAAACAATCATTTAAATTTTTTACATGTAAGTGTTTATATTTTTAGCTTTTGATTATAATTTGATATTATTAATTTGCCTATCTCCTCAATATTTACATTTATACATTTGCTGTATAAATCCAGACTTTAAAATGCTTAAAAATTAAGTAAGGCCTAATTAGGTAAGGACCTTGGCAAATATCTTTAATTATTGAAATATGCATTGCAATTTTACTTGGAATCAGATATAGGTTCTAGCGTAGTCTTTAGAGAAAATCTGTCAAACTAGTATGCTAATCCTAGTAACATCGTAAGCCAATATCCGATAACACACTGAATCGAGTTATAATCCTCACACCTCCACAAAGTTAGAGTAGGCCCCTCACTTTATCTTGTATCCACAAACCAATTTGCGGCTGTTAATATTATCAAAAATAGCTAAAAGTTCTGTTTTTGCTTTTATTTTATGGTTATGTAGATGCATAGTATTATGTAAATGCTATTAGATTATTGGTGTTTTCAATCAGACTGGCTGGATATATATTAATTATCAAGCCCTTTTTGTAATACAAAGATTACCAAGACCTGACCAAACAAACCTGAGTGGTTTCAACCTAGTATTTGCCAAGATTTTTTTCTGAAACCAGTGGTCAAGCTTATTTTGTTTATTGCGGTGGTAATTCATGATTTATGCGATGAATAATCTATTTTTGTCAATGGAATTGAATTATAGAAGCCTTATTTATTTATCGTTTAAGATTCGTCTGTAGATTGTTTCACATGGGGAAAAATAGTTTGTTAACAAGAATAAAACGGTTAATTGAAACAATTCCTCCCAACTTATTTTAGTTGTATGAATCAAAGAATAAAAAAGGAAAACCATTCAGGCTCTACATGATAATATCTCTAGGAACGCAATGACTTGGAGCTTAAGCGTTGTAGGGGAAATCTTTTTTATTGCACGAAGCCAAGAACAATTAATCCAACAATGAATGATCCAATTTTTTAGATATGAAAGCTTTGTACAATTAATTTAGTGAATAATTATGTTTAGGGAAATAATAATAAGCAGTTTTACAAATTTAGAATTTTAATTCAAAACTTAATCTGGTTTCTAAGTGGAATGATGAATGATTGATGAGCTGAAACAAAATTAACTTTCCTTAGACTAATTTCCTCTGTTATTGGTAGCTTTTTTATATCTTGATCTAACGAAACAAAAGATTGATCAAGTAACCTGAATCTAGTTTATCAAAGTAGGAAAAGAAATTCATAACTTTTAATTACTTCCTTTGGGTTATTTCGTTTGATTTTAAGTACAAAGCTCCATTAATCAAGGACTATACATAAAAAAGATTGTGTTGGTCAGACACGAACCATATGACGCTTAAGCTGTCTTTCCTCTTTCTCACACACTTTTTATATATTGCAGGATTTTAAATATTATTTTCCACTACTTTTTAGTTGAGGTAATCTGCTGTTACTTGGGTAATAGCTCATTAAAGATGTCATCGGATACATTATTTTTAGAATATGTTTTTACTCTTTTTGTTTTATTCAATTGACAACAATCAATCAGATAGACTGATAGATCTGATAGCTTTGTTGTAGTATACAACGGAATCATCAGCATTCATTATTCACGTAACAACCGACAAATACACATAACTGAGAAATCTAAATGGTAAACGCTAATACCATAGTAAAAATGATAAAACCTATTAAATAGTCAATTGAATAAAGTAGCATTAAATTTGAGTGATGAAAAAATGTCATCATGATATTGTTGGCTAAATATTTTGCAATCCATCACACGGCCCGAAGTTTGGGTTCAATAAAGTTCCTTGCCTTGGTAACATTTCCTGAATTCACTTATTTTAGATTAAAATTGATCCATTATAAACTTGTCAAACTTACGTGTCCTAAAATTGCAAATTATTTAAAGTAAAATAAACAGTTTCATTCTAAACAATAAATAAACAACAATAAACAGTTTGCAATCATGATGTAAAATGTGAAATTTATATTGATAATTAGTCTTTATGAAATGACTCTCTCAAGTGCTGAACGTGAGAAGGTGACGTTTCCTGCAACAATCGCTCTCGGCCCTGTTTGCCCAGACGGGACGATATATCATGGACTTACTCTATCTCTACTGTGTTTCCAACATTTTCTCTCACCATAATTCATTAGACTTCATAATTTCCGGTTGAATACCTCGCTCAAAAACTTCAATATTTGATGACAACTCAATATCACATTTGAAACTATTCTTAGTAGATCTTCATTTTCATACAAGTATATTATTTAATACTTAATGTTTATTATGTCTGAAAACGGTTTTATTAATAAAAAAACTTGGTTTAGAAATATGAAGAAAATAGCTATACATAAATCAATATAATAAAATAAATACAAACAGTGCTTTTTATAAAATATAAATCACACTTAAGTAGCATCAATTCTCGCCAGTTAATATAGGGTTGTTTTTCTCGAAAAGTTAGCTAGTAAGCAATTTCAAAAGAAAGTAATGATTGACATCTTATTTTGAAGGAGTGTTCTTTAAAGTGATCCACCGATCTAAAGCCGCTCTTTAGTATTTGATAGGATTTAGATACAATGATCTAGTTAACTAACTACATTCACTCTAAACTAATTAGTTTTCGACCTATTTTGAGAATTATGAGGATTATTCATCAGTTAGGAAGGAAATACGTCGAACTCGTGTCATAAGCTGGTGGTATCATTTTGGCTCTTCTGAAATTCCAAGTTTAATTATTTATACCTATCAAGTTGTCTACTTTAAATAAGCATTTAATGCGAAACAGTTTTATTATTGAAACTTTGAACCAATTACCCATCAAACGAATAGGTACTAAACAATTTCCAACTAAATTATACAAGGTGGATGAATTGACAAAAATTTTACCATCAATATTATAAATCTGAAACCAGTTCACCTAATATTCGGTGGAAAACGAACTTAAAAGCATATTTCCCCGAGTAAAACAAAGACACATTTCCGTTCTTAAATTCTCCTTATAGCTTTGCCCTGTGGGCCTTTATCTATATAATCAAATAGAAGACCTCAATCTAATATGATTTACAAATATTTAATATTTCTTTATCGGTTTCTATATCAACTAAAACTTATCAGTTCCTTATCCAACCCGTGCACAGAATAGATACAGCCGCTGAAGATGCTATAAAACCAAAGTTGAACTCTTGCTAACCAGACTTGGCCCCACGCAAAACAAAAAAAACACTGATATTAAAACACATAACAATTATAAAAAATACATCCTTTGAGTTCATTTAGTGGGAGTTGCAAAAAGTAATAGCAGTATAGATGTTATTAAATATGTCATCTATAAAAGCTTTAGTGACATATTTATCTGCATGTTTCGAAATCATTTTTAAATACCTTTTATAGTAGCTTAATGAAACGTAAAAAGAAAACCGTTTCTTCCCCAATGCTTTTGTAGTAATAAAAAGCTTGATGTTTTACATTACTTCCAGTAAAATGTAGACAATATTAACTATACGATGCTGAGAATTGATTTATCGAGTAAGACTTTCTGACGGTGGTTGATTTAAGCCATTAATTGGCATTGCCTGCCTATCACACGTCATCGATTGGAGTCAGTTCCATCAACTAGGCCCGGGACGGTGGTGGCTTACTGTGTTTGGTGTTTTCAAACTTCCAAAAAACAGTTGAAATTGATTTTCAATCAATATTCTCAAACCCTAAAGGATTGAAAGGACAATGTGAAATTTCCAGTTATTATTCACTTCAATATGGCGAAACATCACGGTTTAGGACCATTTTTTAGTATATGCTAAATATTATATTTTTTGCGTTATTTTTTCGATCAAAAAATATGTTTGCAGCTACGTTTTATATTGTGATATAATAAACTTTTTATAATCTTTTTAACCAGCGAAGCCTATATCGTTTATAGACGAGTCTTTATAAAAAAGATACAATGTACCCATAAACTCGTTACGTATGCCGTTACATTTTTACGTTCGTTTGAAGAAAAGCTTCCACGGTTCAGTATTTAAATTAGGTGCTGTTAAGTATTTCAGGCCAATTGTATGAGTACTTTAACTGTGTTTGGTTAAACTGTGATCGCTCTTAGCATTTATATTTACTTAATTAGGACCATTTATCATTATGTATCTCCACTACAGTTAATTGGCAATACAAATCACATGATTTAATGGGATATTTCAACAATGCTATTTCTCAAGAATTCATTGTGAATTGTTTGTTATGATCCTGGGATATGAGGAATTTGGGTTAAGAGAGCAAAACAAGTCACCTTCTAGCATGCTTGTATGACATGTATCGTCCAAGCAAGGAATCGATGAGATATAATGACAGGAAGACAACTTGCCTCCCCCCCCACCCACCCACACCGTCTTACTCCTCTTTAAATACTGGAGAGCAGAGGCGGGAGGTAAGTATTTTTCTCGTATCTCTAGAAAAAGGTATCAGTTAAAGCAGGCTACAGTAATAATTATTTTGTATTATATAAGAAAATTATCATATAGAAAGAAGTTATGAATTTCTGTATTGAATAGAAAAAATTATATATTCTTAAACAAGATACCTTAGCATGTTTTAATATTTTTAATACTAGAATATATACTTTTAATAATACAAAAATCACAAAATTGATGACTACGAATAAAAAACCTAATGCAGGAAACTAGAACCTGGTGGATCGAGCCTTGCTAGCAAATATTTCATTTTTACCTGTTCATCCCACTACTATGTAAAGAATCTTTGCTATTCTCTTTGTATAAACTCTCCTCTAATACTCCATGTAATCTTCATTCAACGCCCTGAAATATTACTCCTGACAGTTGCCTGTTTGCAAATAGCTATTATGATTACTTTGTTTATATTTATTCGTGTATTTCACTGCTATCATGGCAATTCATAAGGTCAAACAATTTTTAAAACTTTGAAATTCCCCTTTTCCCGCAATTGTTTATTACTGGGAAAGGTTCCTGTTGAGAATATGGTTTTGAACGAATGTTTCTCTACTTTCTGAAGACTCGTGTATTATTTTTCATCATGATGCTAATAAGGATTTTTAATTTTTAACTCAAGCTATGAGTTTTGAAATGTGTAATCATTAAAACTCTTCATTATGGGTGAGATGATGACATATATGATTATTGTAAAACTCTTAAGTGTCCGATTATTCTGAAAAAATAAGCAATTTATGGTTAGTTGATTTAAAATACGTTACCGTTTGTTAATCCTCAGATTAATTTACTTTATAATTTAAATAATAAATGAACACTTATAGCAAAAAGAGAAGACCATATCAAAATTTCACTTACAAACACTTAAATACATAAGTGATTGAATTTATTTCTAGATATTGCGTAGGGGACAGTAGAGTGTCCACGAGGAGATGACGTCATTACTTATGTTTATGCAATAATATACAATCATGTGGCAGGGTGGGCGAGCAGGTGGGGAGTTGCTGACGGCTCGGTAGTGAAGGGCCCTCGACTGCCAACTGACAAATGGCACCTCCCCAGCGCCAGCGAGCCAAGGGAAACAATTTTTCTAACCTTTAAACTAAATCGGTGATCCAAATCTGATTAATTGGTTCGGTTACAGTGAGTTGATTGTTTATTACGTTCGTGTTTATAAGTCGTTTTGCCTGCAGCTTTAGTTGGTGTATTAAATGTATACAAAAGATGAAATATAATAAAAAGGTATCCCATAAAAATTGGCACAGTAAAATATTTAAAATGAATTAGGAGGAAATTAAATATATAATAAAATATATGTTAACTGTATTTAATTTAGTTTGAAGACGATTTAAGATTTGCCTGTGGCTGTAGTTGGTGTATAATATGTGAAATACAAAAAGTGAAATATAGTATAAAAGGGTCTTAAAAATTGGTACAGTGACATAGTAAAACGAATTAGGAGGAAATAAAAATATACGTAAACTGTATTCAATGTAGTTTAAGGACTATTTAAGAATTTGTATAATATTCCTAAACACTTCACACCTTTTAAATATGTAAATGTGACACCAACAGTGTAAAACTAATGAAAACGTAACACTTTTAAAATTGGGATCGTATTGATTTTTTTTACTAGATTAATAAAATTGAATCCTCTTCTAAAAATTTGATTGCTTAACATAATTTTCCTTAGTTCGTACAGGTCCTTGGGAAAAGAAATTGTGCTACAATAAATGATTGTACATTTGGAAATTAACATCTGCAAAATCAATTGGTAATCATTAAACCGATGTTATGGTATCCCATTCCAAAACCAGTAATAATAAGAATGATTCTGTATTAGAATCTGATATTTTACGCTTATTCGAACATTTTCGTTCAGGAAAGAGTTCTTTATTTAATAAAAAGACTCTCTTCCCAAAACAAGAACTGAATGACCTGTTCACTCTCTACTTCATCAGTCATAGTCAGTTCTTCTTCTTACTGAAATATAGTTTCTTATTTTTCATTCCCAAACAATAATATTTATTCTGGATAACACGTAAGCCTGTTTATTATTATTATTATTATTATTATTTCAAGATAAGAGGATGTATAATTGACATAAGAGTAGTTAACTTTTCCCAGGAAAACTTTGACTTTCAATCAATTGTATTATATGGTATTGCAAGAAAGACGCTATTTTTGTATTGTATTATGACTTTACTTTGTTTTTATGTTTTTTGAATAGCACTGCTATATGCTAATTGTTCTGGCAAATTGAGATAAAAACCCTTCCTTTTTCTCTCTATCCATTCAATTAAAAAAAATATATATATTCGAACCTAATACAGTATAATATTAATAACGGCGATTACAGAGAGCTCTGTCAATCTTATAATTTTTACTACTGAAAAAGAACTGAGAGAAGTTGAATTGTGCACAGTTTATTTCTATAACTGATTTAACTTTCTTATTCATTGACAAATATATTTAAAGAAATATAAAAATAAGATCTTAATACCGACCTAACAGACAGAGACCGAAATTAAAACAGAGAACAGAGAAACAGAAAACAGAGACACAGACCGAAATTAAAACTTTAAAACAAATTTTAATTTTGACGGATGGATTGATTAGAAAGTAAACTTTTACTCATATTTTCGAACTGTGTGGCAATATGATAAGCAGGCGGAGGGCGAAGGTGGGAGGCTGTGGGTCAAGAGGCCTCCAATACCGCTGAGGCGGCCGGGTGGCGCGCCAGATAAATAATGCGTAATGGTTTTTTGTTTTTACTCCATTTTTACAAACAACTAAATAATTTTATCTATTATTCAACTAAATAATCATATCTTATATTTAATCAGTGGCATGCATTTGAAATTATAATTATAATTTAAGTTTTATTCTAAATAAACTTAAGGTTTGGTGATAAAAACGGTAAACGTTTTTATAGCAAGGAAATTATAATAAAATAACAGGAATCATCAGGTCTCCTTTTTAAACTTACGGTATTATTTGGTTATAAATGTGTTGAATGTTATCGTTATTAGTGAAGCTCAAAATATGTATAGAAGAAAAATGTATCGGCTGTAAGTAAAAAACAATCTTCAAATTAGAAGAAAATCCATTGCAGCAGTTTGGAAAAAAATACTGAAATCCTTCAAAATTATTTATAGATTCAGATCTAAGTCTTGATTAATTAGTTATATCGGAGAAGGAAAATTTATAAGTAGTATTGTATGAGGCGTATATGTTGATAATACAATTACAACTTTTACGTACAACAAATTTTACTTCTTTCTTCTATTGAAGTACTCCCTAATAAACAATAGTTCAGGTTAATTTCTCAAACGAACCCCCAATCACGATAAATTATTGTTTTGATTAATGACGTAATTTTGTCACATTATATATATTTTTAACTTTCGTTTAACAAACCGTAACTAGAGGCTCATAGCAGCAATAGCTGCTTTTAGCCATTCTAGCCTTAAAAGAACACTAAAATAAATGAACTAACAAATACGCTATATTTATGCCAGCTAATATTAAAAAAGAATAAAAATACTGAAGTAGTATTTAGATTTAAAAGTGTCTGGATCTTTGATGGGCAGTGAAGTAGAGCACAGGTAATTTGTTATTTTTCTGAATGACACGATTTTTGATGGGGATATACTTGGTAGTCAATGATTTTTAGGCTCCCCCTTTATAATCCTGTACCAGGCTCCGAAGTCGGTTGATATTACACAAAAACAAGTTAACACTTAACCACTCAAACAGTTATTTACACGATTCGGGTCAACTGTCTTACACGGGCAGAGTCAAATCGTCAGACAGCCAAACGACTTTGGAGCCTGATGAAGGATTATAAAGGTGGGTGAAACCAAAAAATCATTGACTACTAGGAAATTTTTTGCGTCCCTTCTGATGGTTTTCCAAAGTGTTTGGATCTCAAGCTTTAAAATGAATCCTCGCAGGCTTTGCTACCACTTTTTCAACTTCAGATAATTCTTGGGGACCGAAGCGCTTACGAAATTGAAAATAAACATAATAGAATCAAATAAAATTTGTGATCGGATACAATTTATTGCTTGGTTCTGTGTAATAATTACATAGAATCTACAGGATCAGGTAGTCCTGCTAGGGTAACCTAATAGTTATTTGTGTGTTGAGTGACTAAAGTAAAACATTGTCTCACAAGTGAAAAGGTTGGTACCCGAGCGAGGGCGACTATTTTCACGAAGGGACAATGTAGTAGTTTACTCTAGAAATACACGCAATATTTTTTCTTACCTGCAATAATAAATACCCAATATATAAATATTTATTTTACTAACTTAAAAACAAACAATATCCATTTCGTTTCGATCTGCCTGCATTAGTGCTTGCATCTGAGTAGTTGCAACCATTCATGCACCAGTAATCAGCTGATTGTTGCAACATTCTTACCCGCTCATTCGTAGACGTTGTTACAGCTGACTGTAGTCAGTGATATTCTTCTGTGATTATTCCTGTCACTAAATCAGCTGTTGCCGCCTGTAAATCTGTTGAAACGTACCATATTTGCATGTCTGTGTAGAAATTTGATGCTGCTCGATTTTTGAATCATTGATTTGAATGCTATTTATATGGGTTAACTTTGTATCCTGCCGGGAGACATAGTATTCACTTTACTAGAGAGAATACTACTTTACTCACTCATTACAAGGAGTAAAAAGCGTCTGAACATAGCAGGTGGGGAAAAGCCTTTTACTCCCAAACAAGGTCTCGACGATATCCAATATTTATTCAAAATACCTTTATTTAAAAATATTCGCTTCTAAAAGCAATGCAGGACAAAAATCACTGCAAAAAGTTATAGTTTTTTAAACATTTTATTTACTAAAGGTAAAAATAAGCTGATTGTATTTTACCTAAGTGATTCATTGAACAAAAATACAAAATTCCCTATTTGTCTTCGTTCCAATTATCAAAGTAGCATTTTTTAAATAAATGGAACAGTTTTGCATCATTGGAGATAGCTTTAAATGTGCCACATACCGTATCGTATGTTACAAAACGGCAAGTTTTGATTGCCAACTGCAATCTAAATAACTTTGATATGAGTTTCATGTCCAAATAACTTTGGACGGTAATCCGTTATAACCCAGGGGACTAAATGTAAACACGGGCTGGTTACAGAGAGAATAATAACTATATATAATTGGCTTCCATGTAGGAACTGAAGCAGATCGTTCCCATTTAGTGTTTGTTATATTATACAATTTCAAATGATATTGCGAGATGACACCAACAATTAAAGGTAAAAATATACAACATGCAAAGAGTTTGGACATTTCATGTGCTGCGTATTATATTCAAAACATCTTAAATATTTAAATAATTTAAAAGTGATTTTACATTTTAAGAGTCCTGAAATGAAAAACCTTTAACAAAAACTGGCTTATCGAAAACCACTTCTTCAACATAAAATATGTTTGTTGAAAGTGTTTTATGAATGAGCTCTAAGCATCTACGGTCGGTACTATTTCGGAAAGGTCTAATGTTAAAGAATTGAATAGTTTGTTATACAGCTTAAGCTATATAATAAAATAATCCTAATCTCGTTTCATAACCCGAAATTATTTAACTCAAAATCTCTTAGTGAAGGAATGTAACAATACTTTAAAATTCCTGGCAAGGGTATTTAAAACTATTCGAAAAAGTAATACCTAATAAGGCATTAGCTATATAGTTGTTAGTTAGTGCAAGGATGCATTAAAACATCCTTATATACAATCAATAGCGTTCTCATTTTGTAATGAAGGATTTATTGTAGCTTGTGAAATTTTCCATCTTGCGTTCACTCGAAATCACAACAATGATGTAATATAATTGGCTGTTTAAATGATTGTAGTATGAATCGGGTCTAACATAAGCCCTATTCAATTATTATAAACTTGTAAATTGACCACACAACCATATCTGTTTCACGCCTTTTGTGTATTAGGATGAAATATACGTAAAATCAGTCCAGTTTAAAAACCATCAAAAAAGCTAAAAATTGATAAACACTTAAGTAATGGTTTGTTTTTTTCATTCTCCGTAAATACACTGTGTTTGGCAAAAGTATGGGCTATTTTAAATGCCTCTTAAAATATTTCTCAAAATTCTATGGATCTTTGTATTTGTGTATTTTACTTTATAACTAAAATTTAGAAATTAACTAACGACATTTTGCAAGGCCAGGGAATGGTTCACAATGGAAGTCTTGAAATTCTTACTCTTAAGCATACCTTTGGATGAACCCTGGGAAAGAATTAAGCGGCCTTAAATGTAAAACACAGTTGTTCTTAATTAATAACAATAAAAATGTAATAGGAATTTTATTATATTTCAGCCAATTATTAAACCTTTTTGTCAGGTTGTTATGTAATTACTTTTTCTTTGTGTTTTTTTTTAATAGTGAAAATCAATTGATTTCCTCTTTAAATGATTACATGTTAGAATCTAAGTGATAAGTTTGTTGGTGCCGTGGATTGCCTGCGGGGCGGCGCTTAGTAAGAGCTATCAGCAGGAGGTGATAACAGAAACCTCTCCCTCCTCCC
Source organism: Flexamia atlantica (assembly GCA_035578135.1). NCBI lineage: Eukaryota > Metazoa > Arthropoda > Insecta > Hemiptera > Cicadellidae > Flexamia > Flexamia atlantica. The sequence continues at coordinate 7,899,078 of JAQJVK010000011.1, forward strand.
TCCCTTCTTAGCGCGTTACTTTCCTACAAAATAAGCCTTAATAAATCATGTTCAGTAAAATTTCAAGCAAGAGTAAGCAATACTTTGCATAACCACCGATTCATAGGGTTATAAGATAGAACATTTCTTTAGGTTAATTAGGCTGGCTAGGGTAGTTTATTTCTAAATGACATTGTATTTTTTTGGCGAGGTATTATTTAATTTCTGGCTTTTTTATTTATTGGGCAGCACTCACCATTTTTTGTTCAGCTTGAAGTTCTTGTCAATCTTGTTTTTTCACACTACATTCATACAAGTTTTTAACACATAACACAAACACACAAATGGCGAACTCCATAAGCTATTAAAACGACGTTTCGCGAGACAACGAAAAAAACGTCTCGCGTTATCAAGTGTTTTTTTTTAAACTTGGTAACGCGAGACGTTTTTTTCGTTGTCTCGCGAAACGTCGTTTTAATAGCTTATGGAGTTCGCCATTTGTGTGTTTGTGTTATGTTTTTAAAAACTTGTATGAATGTAGTGTGAAAAAACAAGATTGACAAGAACTTCAAGCTGAACAAAAAATGGTGAGTGCTTCCCAATAAATAAAAAAAGCCAGAAATTAGGGTAGTTTAGTGCTGAAAAATACATCTTTGCTTATTTTATGTCTCCCCTTTTCAATCACAACCTATAAATCAACCGTATTAAAAAACTCATTTCAAGAAAAAAAATTTAAATTAAATAGCCTAGCCCTGAAAATCCCAGTCAAAAATAAAAAATCTCGATTGGAAAAAATTGGAAGGAACACTTCATATTATGTTATTTTAGAAAACTATCATGGTTTAAGGATAAAAGATAACAAACGTACCCCTCCCGGTGTTTCCTACAGTGATTATGCTCTTGCCCTAAGTTAAATAAAAAATGTAATCAAATCAAATCAAAAAGCCTTTATTGAATCACAGTATACTGTGCAATGGTTTCAACAATTTTTGACCAAAACAACAATAATTTCTTGGTTTGAAATATAAGATTTATTAGAAATTAGCTACAGCTCAAAAAAATCTCTAGCACTGTAAATAGTCTGCCCAACAATCGTTTTACCTTTCGGCCAAATCGTGCCGCGTCTTATTCAGCTCTCATGTCCTCTGGGAGTGCATTAAAAAGGTTGATGCCGTTAAAATGCGCGTGTTTTTCAAAGAACGCCGTTTTGTGTTGAGGAATCCTGATGAAATGACTATTTCTAAGAATGTATTGTGATTGCTAGAAATATGGACTTAAAAGATTTATGTTTTGGTGGAAAAAGACAAGCAACTGTAGATGTAAATGGATGTTTTCTATGAAAATAGGCTTTAAAGATGATCGGCGCGGTATTTTGAAGACGGCTCTCAAAGCTTTCTTCTGTAGTCTGAATACAAACTTGGTACGGTCACTCTTGCATTCCCAGATAGAAACCACACATGAAAGGTCCACAGTAAGATAGATATGTCCACAATAAGCGGCCAGAGTCACTTGGGTGTCACCAATTTTAGAAAGGCTTCTAATGGCAAAGATTCCACAACTTACTTAATTTTACAGACGTGATCAATGTGATCATGAAATTTGATGTGGCTGTCTAAAATCAGCCCCAGGAATTTGGTGTTGTCACAGAAGGAAAGCTCCTCGACACCTAGCCATGTAGTCCGCGGGGAAACGCTATTTGAATTGTTGATCGGGAATTGGATAATGTTCAATTTTGCAGTGTTTAAAACAAGGTTGTTGACCTGAAACAATTACAAAACATTGTTGGAGCTGTCAAATGCCAATGTCTCCAAACTTGCCTGTTTTCTTTTGCGGAAATGGTGAGAGAGGTCAGTGGATAAACAGACATTTACTTTTAAAATTGGGTCTGATACAAAAGCGGAAATAATTGATGAATAAAAATTAAATTAAGAAAGAGGATGGGGCCAAGGATGGCGCCTTGAGGAACTCCTGCAGACATTTCGGAACAAGCAGAGGAAGCATGCTTGCGATTTCCCTGGACATCAACAAAGGGCAATCGGACAGATTGTGTTCTACCTCTTGGGTAAGAAGATAGCCAATCGTGAGACACGCCTCGCACCCCAGTAACTAGTAGTTTGTTTAGGAGGATGCTGCGATTAACCATGTCAAATGCCTTATGGAGGTTAAAGAACATACCTAAGGCTGCCTCCCCAGAATCGAGAGCACTTGATAAAGTGGAAATTACAGAGTGGATGCCATCAAGGGTCGATTTACTTTTTGTAAATCCAAATTGGCAAGGAGAAATGGTGGGATTGTCCTCTAGGAATGATTCAAGACGGGTGAGAAAAACCCGCTCGAAAATCTTGGAAAATGTGGAGATCAAAGAGATTGAACGATCTAATCTCAATAACACGGCAAATCGTCGGTTATTATTACTTCGCCATTATATATTACCAAATAGGCCTGATTGTTACATTCCTACTATTCTTAGATGGGAATCGTAAAAGTCTAGTAGCTATGTAGTATAAATCAGTAACAATATTAAGTTCAATTTGTTAATTAATTTAAGCCCCAAGGGCTACCTAAATAGTAACTAAAAATATATTGCGAATCTTAAAAAAACTTTTTATTCGATGTAGGGCCTAAGACCTAAATGCAGTACTAATTCCAAGCCGTGACTTACATTTCTTTAATTCTCTAACGTAGAACGATTTTTATTGTGAAAAAGCCAAACTGATTTTTTATCATTATGTTAGGTGGTATTATTATCAATATAATAACCACTTTAAATATTTTCATATCGTCACGATGTGTTTGGATGCAATTTTTGAACTGCAATAGCATATGTACATATTAATACTGATCGTATACATATATAGGCTCAGTAACAATAGTGCATTGAATTGAATTAGCTAATTGGAGTCGGCTTTGTGGTGCCTATGTGTGCGAGAGGCATTGTCAAGTACAAATCTAGCTGTTGTTGTGGGTCGGTCAGTGGTCTATTTAAAGACATCAAACATTGGCTGCCAATCGACCATCCGGCAAATCAGTCCCATCAACACGACCTACAATTCTTACTACTGCTGTCACGTTATCGTTGGTTTCAATTTATCCGCACGCGTTGCATGTTTAAACTGATGTTTTGTTGATAGGGCTCTGTTAAGATTGTTCGAGTAGCAAAATGAATCGTTAAACCACGCTTTTTTTTATTAAGTTGCTGCAATAACATTTAAGTATTAACTTTAGGTAATTTTTAGACCTGCTGAACGGTGATAAGTAAAAGTTAATGCTCTGGCCGGGATTAAAATGTAGGTTTTGTAGGTTTACAAATATTTGAATTTATTCGAAAAGAATTCTTATAGTAGAACTTCGATATATATCTGTAGAATTAGAAACTCATTCTGTAGGAGCAAAATGTAATGTTTTGTTTTTTAAACAAAACACTTGGAGTGTTGGTTGCACATGTTGACTGAGCATGAATGAGTCAACGGGGTATTGACGATTCTGACCATTAGTCGTTGCTTCCACTGATATTTTTATTTCACAATTTGTTTTTATTTACGATTTAAGATCTAATATCCGTGATAATATTCGCCAAAACACAATGTGACCAAAAAGATTTAACCTTATTATCGAAGCAAAAAAAGGTTATTTTATATTTATAAAACGATAAAGAAGAGGTGTTACATGTCTATTTGTTTGAATTAATATCTCATAAAAAAACTATAACCAGACCTGGTGGTAGGTTGCCGGTGTCATACAATGACCGAGTGATGACATCCCTCTCTACCCCCCCCCCCCCCCCACACCACCTTCATCCCCCCCAGACCACTCACCTCCTGTAATCCTGGTGATACTGAGGGATTCAATACCTTCTTTTTGTTTTCTCTCGTCACAAGGGACTGTTCTTAGCTGCTTGATTTCAAATTACGGTTCAACGGAAAGTTCAGACAAAATCAGCTTTTTGTTGCATCTTAATACAAATCGAGTACCACATTACAGCCCTAAACGTTTAATAAGTATAGTAAGTTACTTCTTTAAATACAACCGTTGGCATAGTAAGCTATGTTTATTTATGTCGTGTAAACGTTTCAAAGGGGACTATAAAACTAAAAATTAATAATCATCAACAGTATCATAAAGATACTTCATACCTATTACTCCTTAAAGGCTTTGTCCTAAAGGTTTTTATTTAACAAATATATATTTCTTGAACAGAGTTAAATATCAACTGTGAGATTCAAGGGGGGGATATGTGTTGGTGGAGTTCGTTCGGCTACAAAGCTGTTGAAGAAGCCAAGTGACGCAGTAGAGTTGTAAATAATTTGTACTGGCTGTTGTGCTTAACGTGTAGCTGTTTAATTTACTACGCAAGACTAATTATATTGAGCATATGTTTGTTTTGTTTATTTTAGGTTAGGTTAGAAGAATTGAGATACGTATTGGCTCAGACAAGGAATAAATAATTATTAAAAGTGTGTTTTTTCTAAGTTGTATGATGGAAAGTATCCTACGTTATCTGGCCAGTAAATTTTTCCGTACTCGCATGAAAATCACGCATTCACCTCCGCTCGCGTGAGAACTGTCATGCTCATCCGGTAAAACAGTACTTTCCTGCCTAGTGACGGAATATACTATTTAAACACCATTTTCAGTTGTTCAACAGGCCCCCTATAGATGCTCAGCATCATATGCTGATTTGATACTCAAATTCGCAAGGCTTCCTCATAATGGATCGGCCATATTGGACCTAAGGATTCCGTGTTGCATCTAAGGCCCCTAAAGTCAACCGAACTTACTGGTGATTTGTAAGACATTGTTAATATTCCGCCCCTTTTAGCAACATTGGTGCACTGAGGAACCGCTGTAGAGCCGCCATCGAATCCAACACTAACACTCCAGACTCCAGGCGAATTTTAGTATTGCAAACATATGCTGGGTATCTAAAGGGGGTCATATTGATCACCTGTAACGGTAGCCTATGTAAAAGAAACTTTATCAGTTACCCTTTAGTATAAAATAACCTCATGCCCATGTGATGATTACTTTTAAAAGTATAAAACTATAAAATTTAATGATTTTTAACTATGTTTTTAACTATGTTTTTTTTATTTTTGTATATATTTGTTTAAATATTTAGCTTGATACTAGCCTTGATACTGATTTAGTACAATACAACTTTCTAGTATCTGTATACAATACACCTACTCTTTTAAACAGTTATTATCTTTCGCTTTTTGAGAAAACACAGATTTTGTGACATAATTTTTACAAAGCTAAGAAAATTGATGATTTGGGACTATGCATGTAAAGTAGTTTGAAAATGCATATTTTACTCTGAGTAGAAATTGCAAATTAGTACAGCAATGAAAATAAAATTACATATTAAGTTTAAAAATATACATTTAAATAAAACGTTTCTGAGCTCATTTCTTTTTTTTAGATATTATTACAAAAACGATCATGGACAGCGAAAGTCCTAGTAATCGACTGAACTTTCTTATTAGTTCTGAAAGTGTTGCCACTGAACTTTATTATGACCTAAAGTCCCAATACCACTCAGGTAGATCTTGGAATATTTTTATCCAAGAATCTAGAAGTGAAATGATTTCAATAGGCCTATACATATTTAAAATTACATCATTTTATACAAGTACCACATAACTGTTTTTTCCCTCGAATAAAATTAAATTTTATTTCTGCAATGCTAAATCAATAAGGAGTCAAAAGATTTGGTTCTATTCCAGTTATTTTTTTTGTTGATTGGACAGAGACCATAAGAGGAATCAATCTAGTCCATTACGCTTTACAATTTATAATTAATTGATGCTTTACAATAAGTTTGGTTAAATTTAAGTACCTTGAAAATATTTATGGGGTGACACTACAATAGTTAATTGATAGCACATGTATTTAGGTTGATTGCCAAACCCTCATGAATATTTATCTCTTAACACTGTTAACGAATTCAGTAGTCAACAATAACACACTGTTATTATCAGGGAAGTCATTTACAGCCATAGAAGGGAGTGAAATGGTGGAATACAAAACATTTTATAGGTAAAAGTTGCTAAATGGGAGAAATATATTTTCTATAGGAAATTCAATGACAATACAATACACTAAATACTGTGTGTAGCAAGCTGGCTACATGAATAGGCTGCCCTAAAGTAAAGTACTGTCAATAAACGTAAAGTTCTATATATTTATAAGTAATAATTTTATAAGTTAAGAAGTTCTACATTTTTAAAGTACTATCATATTATATTCAATCATTGATAAAAATGAAAAACTTAACAATAACATGATTTTATTACGATTAAAAATTTAGGCTGGTCTCATGCCGAAAATCTGAATTTCAAACATAATTTACATAACAAAAATTAACTCAAAGCTTATAAAAATAAAAAATAAAAAAAGATTTGTAACGGCTGTTAATTAGAGAATAAGAAATGCTGTTATGGTTAAGTTTCATTAAATTACTTACATCGATAAACAATCGGGATCAGAAATCTGACACATTCTTTTTCTTTTAAATTCAATTCCACAACTTAATAAGTTTGAAATTGAATTTTATTCATGTAGGTGGTATAATTTCATAGGTATCTAAAGGTTTTTTTCAACTTTTATATACAAGTATCAGCTACACTTGTAACTTTTATCAGCTTGTATCAGCTTTTTTTGTAACTTTTATATACAAGCTCAATTTTTATATACAAGTAACAAGATTATATGCTGTTTAGGGATATGGTCAATTAATTGGGCTGCACTGTTTCATACTTTCATCGCAGGAGTGCTTTCGGCGACTCGCCATTTTTTTAAACTGCTACTAGTAGCAGTTGAAAATAGAGAAAATTTGGATCTTAGAAGAAGGCTTTTATCCAAGCAGTTTGCAGTGGAGAGAGTTTACACTGACTGTAAATATTTGCAAAAAATAATAAAAGACTCAAATATTTGTTTTTATTCAGATTAAAAGAAATTTCTTAACTAAGGCCTGATTTCACCAAACTTTAAACCACCGTTAAGGCTTGGTTGGTTTAATTTTATCAGCTGTTCAATACTATTTTCCTAAATTTAACAAACGGTTTATTAACCGACCCTTAACTGATGGTTGGTGAAATCAGGCCTAAGTCAAATTATGTCATAGCGTAACAAAAAGTTAAAGTTGTAAAGAGTGAAAAAATTTCGAAAAACTTACGATATGAAGATTTATTATTAACTTGCTTACCTGAAACAAAACGACATGAGTTTAATTACTCCCTTTGACATGTTATCTATCTAAAAAGTTTTCTCTAATTTTTTAGATTTTAAATCCTTGAATGCATAATAGTAGGCTGAAAACAATAACAATGTATTTCATAACAATTATTCTGTTAAATATTATTTAAATAAATAAATACATCCTTTACGAAGTTTTCCGTAAATCTCGTACATATAACCGATGCTTTAAATATCGACAGTTCATTTGGTCAAACAAATATTAAAATATAAAAATTATTTGAAGGCTTTTTATTAAGCCTGGTACAGAATTATTTCCAAATATACACAAGCAAAATCTTAAAGTATAAAAATTGTGTATGGCATTTGGAACTTGAGAAAGAAGAATTATTTTTAACTTTTGACGTAGGTCACACCGTTACATCGTTTTCTTTCCAAAAGGCACACGCCGGATCAAATAAGTTGTAAACAACATTTATTGGCTTTTTACAGGTGTGCTTTTGACCCAGCCCGCCCTTTAAGTAGTGTTAATGGCAAAACAATTGAGATCTTAGAAGACTTTAAATTTCAGCCTTGGGCTGACGGACTGTCTAAGCCACGTTATTTGACAGGGCCTACAACATAATTTTTATACACGAAGAACACAGACTATTAGAGAGCCACGATAAATGAGTCGTATCTTGGGCCAGATAGTGACGTAAACCCCCTTAGTCACACGTCATTGTTATCAGTCTCATCCTGTCATTGTCATATCATATTGTAGCTGTCGCTTTTCTTCCAGTTCGACTTCAGTCTGAACGATCTAATTCTAAATCATTATGAATCGATAAATATAATATAGATTATCTGTATCAATAAATTATATACAGAAAATTTTGCTATAGCTACGAGTTCCATTTAATCTGAGAACTGTAGATTAAAAGAATTTCATTAACGTTGTCAAGGAGTTCATGTTTGAAATAGTATATTATCGGTTAAATCATTTTTATGCGTGCCTATAAAAGAAACTTTGATGTCTTTGATGACCTTAAGATTACGTCTTGATTGTATGTATTTGTTTTAATTTATGCTGTAAGATATAGCCAAAAGACAAAAGTTGAGTATTGTATTGTAATAAGTGCATTATGACTTGTTGGCATAATTTATATTGAACAATAAGTGCCTTACAGCTGTAAAAAATATGATTCCTGCTTTAACAATTCGGATGAGGACTATTTTCGTATAAATTAATACAGCTTGCATAATTTTAGTCGACAACCTACAGGGAAGGATTCCCAGTCACAAAGAATCCTCAGATATGGAAAACAGAGGCTCATTTATGAATAAATAATTCATTGTTTGCGTCTTGTTTTCACTCGCTGTCAAAACACTTTTGCCTCCTCGCTGGTGGTCGAAGAAGTGACAGTGTCGAAGAGGTTTTAAGTAGAGAAAGACCTAATTACATTTCCAACAACTAAAAATAATCATTAGTTAAAAAAGGGCAATCAAATGTTTTCTATTCATAAAATAATGTTAGTTGAACTCATTTTGCGCAAAACAACAAGTATAAAGTTAATCTGGGTTTTTAATAACCATTTCATCCTATTGCAGTTCGACTTATTAAAAAAAAAAAACATATCATTACTGCCTTATGAAGTAAATTTTAAAGTAACCACATGGGATATCAAAGAAAACTGTTTGCTTATGTAAAACCCAATATCATGTAACGAGATTTGCGTGAGGAATATAGAGTCTGTATTTTCAGTCATACTATATTGTTTTATCATCAAACCAACAAAGTAAGTTTACTTTACACTCTTCCAATGTTTTACTACTGCAGGATTACTATTTAAAATTTACTTAGCTTAAACTTATTTACTATGTGTTATCTCACCATCCCTAACTCACACACTTCATTTACATTCACCTAATATCCCTAAGCAAAATAAGAAATACTACTATTGACGAATTGATATTTTATTTTCAATGACGTAACATTGCAAAAAAATGCAGCCACACTAGCACAAGTGAGCTAATTGCTACTTAGTGTGATGGTCTAAGTGAATACTAATCGATTAAATTTGGAACCCGACCTCGCACTCAGAATTTGTGCAATTTTAAATATTTGTGCAATGAACATTGCTTGGTAATTGATAAAGTCAGTATCTCATTAAGTGTTAACTGAGAAACATTCATAAACAAATTAATGAGGAATAATTGTTTAACGAACCGAAAATTTGTTCTCAAAAACTGTTGATTGGTTGACCAGTTCAAATAAATATGATCTTTTCGATTGTTTTGAACATTTTTCAAACGCCAGTGAATAATCTCAATTTAAAATCTAAAATATTACATGAATTACATAACTTTATTTCATATAATTTCATTAAATTTAAACTTTGTGTAAATTTTCAGTATATGTTTTTATTTTATGATTTTAAAATAGATTTTGAGGCTTTTTCATGCCAACTCAATATTTGCCGGAGTAAAATAAGCTCAAGTTCCAAATAAATTATATTTGAAATTACGGTGATATAAAATATGGAATATTGTTTCACATCTTAAAAATACCTATGTCGATTTCTCTTTCATAGTCTATTCTTTAAACCACAATACTAAATATCTTGTTTATTAAAAGGAAGTGATTTAGATAGGAACAACGTTGATAAATACTTGGGTAGTAATGTGCTACGTCTGACTTGTCCTATCTAAGTTACACATTTTTATTAAATAAATTTAAAAGGAAGGTTTAATATAAACAGAACCAGATAGCATAGGTTCTGTTAGTAATTTAATTACTGAGTTGCTGTATATCTAATGAAATAAAACACGTTTTTTATATGACAAAGTATTTAATAATAATGATGGGCTCGAAGTATAAAATATGCTTCAACTGTACTGTAGATTACATAATATAAACCAATATATTAAATCTATAAACCATTATATTAATGCTGCACGTGGAAGGTCGTGATAGATTATAAGCCATATTGCGTAGGAATTCAATTTTCTCTGTGGCTTCAACGTGGAAGTTTATATCGGCTCTTCTGTCTCAATTGTCAAAGAAGCATCTAGCCTTGACTTCGTGCTTACAGAACACTCTTTGTACTATTTCTTATTATTACGTGGCAACATATTTAACTTGTTACTGATGCAACAATGAAAATTTTATGAGTTTTATGCTTGTCTCATCAATCAAATTTGCTTATCAGACACACTTTTTATGCTACTCGTATCTGTTCAAAACCGCTAATCTTAATTATGATGCTTATTGTCAGAGGGCATTAATATTATATTAAGATAAAGTTCGAAATGTATTGAAATTTTAATTACTTATTATTCGGACCGAATATTGGTTTAAATAAATACTGAAGCAAGTTACCTTAATTTTAAGCTAGATATTTGCATTGAAGTCAATAAAAATAACTGCTTGAAGGCGTATAAATTTTACATGAGCTGTTGGGCTTTCAAATTCAGCCAATTACCATGTCGATGCTGACACAGTTGCGCTAGACTTGAAGCACCCTTAAATGCTTGTTTATGGTCCTCTAACAACAAATTTGAACATGCTAATATTTAAGTAATTGACTTGCATAAAAACTGTGGCCATGTTATTATTACCATAATTTCGAATTATTTCAAGTACAGAGATACGGAGTATATTACTGAAGTTGATTATACTGCATTATAAACTTACAGTATACAGTAATATCAAACTTAACTTATAACACCTTAACAGACTAATAATAACTTGAATATTGTAAAATTGATATCATGTACTAATACAACAAATATAATAAGGTAATATACTTATACTAACGTTATTGTACTGTGTGTCCCAAAAGTCCCGGAACGGTTTAATATCTTTTAAAGTAAGCCAGATATCAAAACAATATTTTGCATACCTTTTAGTACTAAAAAAACTACTTTTTGATGTATGTGTCATTTCTGATTGTGCCTTGATGATGACAACAAGAAATTATTATTTTTGTATCTTTTAAGTAGTTACTATGTGTTCTAGTGGTTCTTATTCGATTTAAATGTGAATTGCCGGACACAGAAAATACTCAATTTTAATTGACGACAGCATTTTTTAATTTTTGAATGGCTGCCATTTTGGACTGGAGCATGATATCGACCTCCGGTTTGCGGCATTGTGTCTCTTTTAACAAGCTCTTTAAAATAAGTAGTCGCACGATGGGGGTTTACATTTAAAAGTTTGGGGCTACCCCCCCAAAATCCAATTTTGGGGGCAGGGGCAGAAATGACACATACATCAAAAAGTAGTTTTTTTGTACTAAAAGGTATGCAAAATATTGTTTTGATATCTGGTTTACTTTAAAAGATATTAAACCGTTCCGGGACTTTTGGGACACACAGTATAACTAATAGATTTTATAATTAGTGAATAAATTTACATAACTTCTCGTAATCCGGTTACAATATTTCTAAAACGTTCCATCAAACACACCAAAGGCTAAAATGAATAGTTTCTTGGACTTAAAGCAGTTTAAATATATAAACAATCCTTTGCATTAAAACAGACTTCAGCGATAAACCAGTAACAGGATTTGATACAAGTCACGTATGAGTTTCATAGTTCACAATTATTCCGATAAGAGTTAATCTGCAGCCCCGTGGGACGACGACAGCTGTGGGCAGTTTTGACGCTGGCAGACTGACTAATGCACACTTTTATACAATATTTATTCCTAAACAAGTTTATTATTTTTATTTTTGATTTTAAAATTTATATATAACACTCTTTAATTTAGTATTTTACTTCAGGGATGACTATATGTAGCAGTATATGTCATATGACAGTATATATTTATGTGCTTTTAAATTACTAAGTCTGTGATACGGCAATTCCTTCCTTAATAATCAGTCTGTTGATGAAAATGTTTATTCTGATAACAAATAACGAAGACATTTCACTACCACATTTCAGATATAAACGTTTAATATTTTACCAGTGAAGTAATAATGCTGTCAACTAAATTTTAACTCAGAAGAAAAATGGAACTGAGAAAGAATATAAAATAAAGTGAAACCGATTTTTACTAAGGAATATTAAAACCCAGATAATCTTTCAGAATCCTGAAGCGCTCCATGTTGAGTGAACCTTTGAACTTTGCTTCGAACATGAACTCCGCCTTAGTTATCCAACATGTAGCATGTTCCCGATATACTAACAACACTCTCAAACTAACTGAAAGTAAGCAAGTATTTGGTGTCTATCCCTAAGAATGCACTTGTGATTGTGTGATTGTTAAAAAATATGTTATTTAACTATTTTCAAAATTGTTTTCTTTTACAGACATTAAAATAATTTTATATTACTTAAATTAATGACGTATTCCTATCAACGTTAATCCTTTTGATTTCTTTAGCTAATTGCTCACAAAACGGTCGTACAAATATCTGTTAAAAAATTGTATAGAAAGAGGTACTGTTTATGGATTTACAGATCCCCTTGCTAAGTCAAGAGAAATTATGTGACTCCACACCAAGAATTTATTGCCGTATGACAATATAGTTTGTGATTTGCCATTTTATATTTCGTGATATTTGTGAATCAGGAAATAACTTGTTTAATCAAACGTCTTGCTAATATACTTAGACCCGTCTTTAACGAATTGATAGTGATATTAATTAGACTTATGATGAAACTCAACTTTCAGTATAATATCAAAGCAGAATGGTTTTCTGATTCTATTTTTAAATTGAACATTGCAGAATATTAAAAAAATATATATCAACATATATGTTTGTTATTCGTTTGGATTATGGCTTTATCTTCATATCTCAAGTGAGTCCCTTATGAATACTAATGAATATACACATATGGTTTTAAAAGACTTTTGACAATACATTCATATGTTATTTTTAATTTCGATACAGGAAACAAGTGAATCTCTGACACAGAAAAGCATAGACCATAGCCTACGTTTCCGGTGACCTTTAATATCATTTGGCATGAACATTGTCGTGAATCTGGTCCGTGTCCTGCAATCAAATTATTAAATTCTATTTTTAGAATTTCTCTTTGTCTACCTACACGTAACGCATGAATCCATAGCTGCCATTGATGAAATTTAGATTATTAGTTCTGTGTTGTACGCCGTAGCTATTTTTACAGGAAAAATACTTAAGCACATCTAATAAAAACCTATCTAAACCTCAAAGCTTTTGGACGCCCAGTATCTTAGACCTAATACCAATAGGTCTCGGATTCTGTATGTTTGATTAATACAACTCGTACTGTGGGAAAAGGATAGTTTGATTTTTAACATACATTAATTTAAGTAACACGTTTATTATTTTAGGTTGCGAATGAAAACTTTAGTTTTCATTACTCAGTAACATTAGTTCCAAATCCTTTGACTACAGATAAATTAGTAGTTGTAGGTAGGATGTTACACAAGATAGAACGTACTGCACAAGATGCTGCCATTGGAGAAGATAATGCAGTAATCGTAGGCACATCTCCGAATCCATGTATACACTCAATGGCCGTCGCGTCGGACCAATTCGAAAATACCTTAAGGTTACAATACTAGAACTACAATTAATTATTCTATTTTTTCTAGAGAAGAGCTATTATTACTTATTTTAAGTGTTTGTAGGAAACCATTACTATTTGAGTTTTATTTATTTTTAATGTTTCTAAGGTTTACATGGAAATATTACAGGCTACGAGACAACAACGAAGAGATTTCAAGTACAGTAATTGTCTTGGGTTTTGTGGCCACGAATATAAAGGTTTTCTGTACAATTTGCTCAATAGATTTTACTTAAGAATATTGTTAGCCTGACAGGCTGAGACCTTTATTATTTTTTAATACAAAATTATTGTTCCTACTTATACATTATTATGTTCTTGATTGTCTTGTACGCCTTCAGGCTGGAGAATGTCTCTGTCTTCTTTATGGATTTGATTTTTCAAATATCAACAAAACATAGTACTCTAAAACTAATAATTGTAAAAATTATTTAAAACATAAAGAACAAATATTTTAACACAATTGTTATGCAGCAACAACATCGCATATTATAGTGGGTGTGTTTTGTTTGTATGAGGAAGGGTAACCATATGGCTTGTGACGTCACATATTATCAATCTTGTTATCGCGTTGTACGTTAACCTTGCATTACAGTTACGACAGGGAAAATTAAATGCTCATAGAATTTGTCAAAAGGTGTTGGGGAATAAAAAATTATGTTTTGATCGCAAAATCGCTAAATTATTAGGTTTTATGTTTTTAGCATGTGGTCATGGACAGATTTAACTCGCGTTGAACGTTTCCCAAATATATTTATAGACTCAAAAATAAATATTCTTAGCAGAACAATTACTTCCCTAACACTTCTTCTTTCCAATAGTTTTGTGAAATGTTAGTCTCCGAACAGTAATTCCCTTATTCTTTGAAATATTGTGTTTTATAGTATTGACAAGAATTCGCAGAAGAAGCTAAATGAGATTCTATTATGTTTTAGATTTTTCAGTCTTCATAATTTCTAATCAGTCAATATTTTTATACCCGTTCAAAATGTTTAAGATTTACAATTACTGTTGTAGTAAAGGAGGACCATTTGAAATATCGAATTGTTTTGAGAACATAACTATGGAATTCAAATATTTTCATTGGATTTTCCGTTTCCAAGCCAACTTTTGGCAAAAGTAAAAGGGTTAAAAAATGACCTTAATAACTTTTACAACGTCAGAGAACGGATAAAAATTGAATTTAAACTTTTTACCTAAACCACAGATGAAGTGATTCGTCTGTGCCTGAACATATAAGTTTAATTATTCTCTTACGTCGTTTACAGAGCAAAATACGGTAATAGTGAATTGAAAATGTACCCCTACTAATGATAGTTTAATAAAGCCTTTTATGTATGACACACAAAGTTATGTCCGTAAAGGTCACGTGACTTGACTCATGACATTTCATCGCCTGAAATGAGTTACAATCCCACAATCCGCGTGTTCTCGGCATCGCACCTAGAAACGTGTGGGTGCTAAGTGTTTAGATGATTAAATTATACTCTGTATGATGAAACTAACTGTAAAGTTCAGAGGGCGAAGCATATTAGTTAGGGATATTTCCACTGTATTTATTAGGAGTAATAATTAATGTTTAAATGTTAGAAAAGTGTTCACCCCTATTTTTTATGTGATATGTTTCATTATCAACAATTTAAGTTAAGTCTCAAGATACTTTAATTTAGAACTTGCATTAATAAAAGTGACCAGTTCAGTAATGTATAATTTAGGAATGTACCCAATTCTTTAATGTTGTTCTCTTAATCATTATAAAAGGCTCAATCACTTCCAGTTATGAGATATTTTTTGTCCTCATACATGTTGACTGGCACATTTCATTAGCTGATTAAAATAGATTATTTGTATCTATATTAAGTGAAATTCCATTTGAAACTATCTCTAACACACAGTGTAAAACGACAAGAAACAAATGAACTTACATTGTTAATGCGTGATCGAAGGGGCGAGGAATAGCTCATTAACAGCGCCATGAGTCCGCCACAGCAATGAAGCTTACACTATCATGAACATGGGACTGTTATTTTTCAATTTACTATCACAACCTTTGCTATTGTAAATTTGCGCACGAGCTTTTAAATGTCGTGGTTAAGTTATAGGATGAAGCTTCCTTAACAAAATTCAACACTTTATCTTCCTCGTCCTATTTTGTCAGCTTTCCCATTTGAATTTTGAATATTCGCTCGTTTAATCTTTAAAGTAATAACCTGGGGATAATGTAATAAGGTATGCAATGTAATTTGTCAGAGGTAACTTCAAGCTGTGGACGGTAGTCGACTAGATTGTGGGCTAAGTAAACACAGCTAACTATTATCCATTGTTCAAACTAAACTGGACTGTTCTGACCTCTCCGGCGACAAATTGCATCAGTACACCCATTAAAGTCTGTTGAATGAATTGCATAATACCATAAAATAATTATAGTCCAGTCAGTTTACTCTATGACCTTACAGAAATAGCAAGAAGACGTTTTTTGATGGAATTCTACTAAGAAAAATGTGTATTTCAACATATCCAAAGTTTACCAAAGTCGGTCCTCGGGGAACCCACTGAAATCACGCTTAAAAACGGCGGATTTTCCCACCATACAAAAATGTTATCAAAAAGTTTCTCAACTGCATTTTTTATCAATGTTTTCAAGTTATTGACTTTAGACCACTACCAATTACTGTCGGATGGTTGGTTCTCAATTTTGACAGGGTTCTCATTTTTAGCCGCCATACGCCATATTTTCTTTAATTTAAAATTTTAAATATTCTAAAGTCACATCTGAATCTGAATTGGGGCGATTAAAATGTATGTATGTTATGGTTTTAAGATGCCCAATAAGATAACTTAAATAGATGATTGCAATTTTTAATAATAACTAGCTGAATTCGGCAGACATTGCCATGCCTTTGACTATTTACCAAAGATCACCTGATCAATTAAAATGCGTTTAGTCTTTATCTAAACAATATCCCAAGATAAGGTTAACATAGGAACTCCTTTGGGCCCCTAAAATGGAACCCAATTAAATAAAATGGATGGCTTTAAAATCTTCTCCAAAAATCTTACATATATGTATATCAAGTTTCATGGCAAACATCCAACGGTGTATGTCCATGAAACACTAATTAACAATACAACGGGTTGGATGTAAAGAAAATTGTAGCTGTTGGTTTTCTATGACTGTTACCATATAAATTTTAATTATACAGGATGTCTTACTTAAGGTGTCTTAAACGGATTACCGGCAAACTAGTAATACTATAAAGATCAAACAAAATTATTCCTTACTGAACCCCAAGGAAAAAATGGACTAAATTTTGGAACTAAGAAAGATAATTGAGTCCTGTTTTTAACTGTTTCTGTTGAGTTTTCTTATTTGAGTGCTAAAATGTTAGTATAGTAGATACCTTTAAAATTATGTATAACGTTAGGCAGGTTTACATTTGAAAGTTCTGAGATTCGAACCAATGGCCCCCTAGTTTTAGAAAACCCTCTATTTTTAAAAGTTTTAAAATATTTTAATGATGTTCCTTAGGGTCAATTTAGTTTTATCTATCTTTGTAGGACTACAGGTTCGTCCGTAATCTGTTTGAGGTGCCTTAGGTTTATATTATAAATATTTTTTTGTCGGCAAAATACTTTCAAACGTCACTTTAAATTGATACTTAAATAGTGATGTAATAACCTTAAAAATATATATTGATGCTTAGGATCACAAATGTTTTACTTCTTAACCTCATATACGTAATTTTGATATGCTTAGAATGACTGTTATAATATTAACTTTAATTCTTCGTTCATAAATTCTCTACCAAGAAAACAAACAAATATTTATTTCTCTGTTGAGGCCCATTAATTTATACTTCTATTGTTCCTGTCACAAGCCGTTGTCATAAACAGACATTCCGTAACATATTAAACAATAAGGTACATTTTATTCTTTACGACATATTGTTCAGCCTAAACAACTCAAATATTTCTGTAAGTGACAGGTTTAGAGTAACCTGCACTTATAAGTGTTCTTTTATAATCAAAGAAGATGTTTAACATTCAATAGTAATTAAGAAAATGTAGATGAAATCAATGTCATTTTAGGTATGCCAAAAATAAAAATTTAAATACTACCAAAAATAAAGCACTGAGAAATGCATATCTATCACCAACAAAGGAAATACTCTTTGATTGATGGATTTAGTTTTTCCCAAATTTTACTCACCCAAATTAAATAAACAATTCAATGAATTATGCATATTATATTAATTTTTGGCTGAAAGTAAGACCGCGTGTTTTATTATTTTTTTTCATTTAAAAGACTGTTTTTCATGTGTAGAACTGTTTATGATTGAATTTCAAATTAATCACCTCTACATTACACAAGAAAATACTTTTCCTATTAAAGGACTAAATAATAGTCGTTAACACCAAGAAATTTAGATGAATCATTACGGTAATATACATTTTTCATATTAAAATATATAATCTTTAGGTTCTTCTGATAATTGAATATTACCAGAAGGCCTAAACGTTAATTTTTTGTTGAAATACAAGCAAATACTGCCGGTTTGATTGGATCTTGTAACACAAATTGCGTAGTACATCTTCAATCTGTATACCCAACGAGTCGAACATTTTATGTTGCAGTTAACGTCAACGTGTTCCTCAGCACGCTGAACGCTGAACGCTGAGCGCCGAGCGCTAAGCCACGCGATGCAGCAACACACGCGAGCCCCACATAACTCGCCATCAGCCGTCGCCGTTCAGCCGTTATCTCACATCAGACTGGCTACTATTGTGGATCCGCACGCGGCCATTGACGTATCCGATACACTGTTTCTGTATATAGTTTGGAGTAGTTGGTCAGCAAATCATTGCTGGCTTCGGAAATTAACTTAAATTATACTAACATGAGGTCTATGAAATGTTAACGCTGGTTTTATTTTTCGATATGTTCAGTAAAATGCCATTTTTATGGTAGAAACAATTTTTTGTGAAAGTAAATTAGAAAGAAACATGTGGATTGTGTACAATGAGTACTTTTTTTATGAAAGCTTAAGCCCAGAGAAAATTAATTCGATATTATTCGGACACGCAAATTTTATAACAGCCAATTATTCAGGATTGGTAAGTTTTCTCAAAGCTGGCCATGTAACAATCGATCACAAAAATATTTAGCCTACACATTTTTGTAATACAATTTATTCGGCCCCCCCCGGGCGAAAGTCCACGAAAAACCATATACCCATCGCATCGTCGAATTCAATATCACCTCGTTGCGGAAACAGTTGAGCCACAATTACGGACCATTAACATCGCGGCCATGAACAATGGCGCTCGTCAGCAGATTTTTCATTGTTAATGACAGATGAAACAAAGGCTGCTTAGTTTTGAAGGACTCTCAGTTTTTGATGGAGGATCTTTGGTGGATGTAAGCCACTATGTATCTGTTGTAAGCTTCAGCTTCTGTCCGCCAAAGATTAACGTTCTATTTTAAATCGACAATAATTCAAGGCTTTCTTAGAGAAACCTTGTGATTGACATGGTATTAAATACCCCCGTTGCAGCAGACCTGCATACTCAGCGAATTTCAAATATAAAACAACATATTTCAATCCAACATAGCGAGATTTAACATGTTTTTGTAAGCTCCATAAGAATAACATGGGGAATGAGTATGTAGGTTTGCTGCAACAGGTACGGTAAAACTTGGTGATTTTAGTTCAATATTTAGTAGATCTGAACTAGAAGAGGCCATTTACCAAGTTTTATCAAGATATGTTGAGAAATAAGCGAGATATACAATATTACTTATTGCCCATAAGGTTAACATTGGGACAACAACTGTGTTTACCACTTTCAATATCTCGGTAACCAGTGGACATAGAGCAGTGATTCAAAATACTGAATTGTTTGGTTTTTTGAGCTGAATTAATTGGTGCTAAGCAAAATTGGATTATTTTTATTTTTCTATGTAAAACCCCCAAAAAACCCACTTTTGGGGGGGGGGGGTTTATCCCCCTTAAACCCCCCTTCCGGTGGTCCGATCGGGCTCACTTACGAACTCGTCCAATTTATTACCACTTTACATGTCTGTACCAAATTTCATAAAGATTGGACCATTTTTGCGGCCGCTATCGTGCTAACAGACACACACACACACACACACACACACACACACACACACACACACACACACACACACACATATATATATATATCCAAAAATTCAAACGAATGGTGTTTTTTTGCTTCTGGTGGACCCAAAACGAAAAGTTATCATGGTCTCGGGCTTAGGTCTTACCATGAAACCTACGGTAATAGCTTCTTCCCTATAGGGGAAATTCGCTAAAAGGATCTGGTATTGAGAGTTATTTAGCCCTTTAACATAATATAAACCTTTTCAAGACTAAAAAAGCTGAAGAGAAAATTATCTCATTTTGAGAGGAGTAAGAGTAGAAAGGAAATTTTATTTTTGCTTGTCACTGACGTTAAGGTAAGTTTATTCGCAATTTTGGTTCAATAATTTAACTTTGTGTCTTTAAAAAGAGGCTTTTTGTATTTTCATTCACTGTTATACAATTAGACGATCATTTAAAAATCAAAGCTGTCCCTTATTATTGAATATTTTCAACATATCTCTTGTAATCAGTTTTGGGTTGAACTAAACAATTATTATATTTTCAATCTGTTCATGAAATGAATGTTTGAGCCAATTAAGTTTTCTAACTCCCTCGTGATATAATAATCGAATTAATTGTCAAGATAGTGTGACACCTAAGGATACTTAAACAGGTCAGTAAATTATTTTACACTTTATATCGGAATAAATTAAAAGTTTATAGCAATGCAATATCATGCAAACAATTATCGAGAATTTTTTTATCACTGTACTATAAACAAAGGGAACAAGTTTCAACTTTTGATATCACTTCTTGGTTAAGTGTCTTAGTTTGATGTAGTTTAATATAACGTCTGAGTCGGATGAAGCTGCATGACGCTATCCGTGGGTAAGTCTTGTTTCTGGTGTTTCAAATGTCATGTGTCAATTAAAGCGGCCTCGGCCCCCAACATTCCCCACTTGTGTGGGAATATCAAGTAGCTTGGATTACATATTTTAAACCAAGACAAAGTTTGTGGGTCTGTGATGGTTTTAAGTCTAATTAGACTTAAACGCTAGTTAATATGGAACGCTAGGTGGGATTTAGGGTTATCCTTCATTATGCGGTTATTAGTATTATAAGGAGATATTCCAGAACACTACCTATTTTATCTTGAATAACGGGTTTACATTTTTTTTTATAATTATTACAGTTTTGTCTAAAGATATTTCTGAGATGTACTTTTCAGATAGTTTAGAAATATATGTAGTTTCACGAACTTAAAATTACTGGATCAATCATTACACGATGACATGAGTTTGAATTTAAACTTACTTGATAATTCGTCAAAACTATTTCCCCACCTTCATGCAATTAATATTGTGAATCAGCAAGAAAGCTTGATTTATTTCTACACACTGTCGGTTATATAATCCCTAGTACGTTAGTAGGTTCAAAATGACGGTTTACTGTGTCAGGGAAATTAGACATACCAACTACAGGTTGCCATCTAAATTGAAAACATAACTTTATTTTACTGAGTAAAACTCAATAAATTAACAAAAAATGGAAATTTTCAAAATAGTCAGGGTTAACTTCATATAAAGAAGTGTAATGTAAAAAAAAGTTACTTCATTCATCTACACAATCTTCTTATAAGATTATTTAAGAACACACTAAACATTATGCCTAGAAAGGAGATACTGAAAATATTGTAATGAGCATTTCTACAATTATTTAAAAGAGTGATTGGAAAACGCAATAATGTAGGATGTCGCAATAATAAACGGAATAATGTACATTGTACTAACAGTTGTACAGTATTGCGAAAGGCTATGACGTCTTGACTGACCATGGTATTAATCGTACCTTAGCAAACTGATCTGATCCCCTTGGTACTATATTGGTAATCATCTCTGTACTCAGGTTCTATTCATAATGAGTTTCATATTGCCCCCTATGCAAATGACCGACCTCTTGATTGACCGATGTATAGCGTATTATGGAAATTAGTATTACCTGTAAAAGAGGGATGAAATTTGTTGTTTCGAAAATTTGAAAAATTAATCTGTTATCCACATTCTTTTTGATAAAAATTGGTTAGGGTATATTACCCTTTTACAATATTCACTATTTTTACCCTTGGTGCGATGTTGAGAAAAGGGAGTTTGAGTCCCTAAAGTGGAGTTTTATGCAAACTTTGAAATCGCATTAGGGCACAGCGGATGAAGAGACCTCAACAATACCTGCATGGCTGTGATACTTTATAGAAAGTTCATTTTAAAGTAGAAAAGTTTTTCCTTAGAAAAGTGCACGCGAAAAAATGGAATAAATATATTATACTTTTTAAAATAATATGGGTAATTGATATAAAAATCTCCGAAGGCTTATTAAAGTGTTTCTTGTTGTTTTAGGAGTGTTTACACATTTCTAAAATGATATCTACTTCACATTACATTCCATTCCTTTTATAATAAAGTTCATTGTTGGTTTGTTTTTTGCTTGCTTCGTCGTCAGCGGGTTGAAAGAAGAGACCTCAACAACATTGAAACAAAATAATTATAGAGTATTTCACCTCAGAATGGTGTGTGCATTTAACAAGTATAAACAATAGGATAATCAATATGTTGACGAATACCAGTTTTACGAATAAAATCTGTATAAATTAAAAAAATAGTCTTTAAAAACTAAAATCACTAATAATTCTTTTTAGAAGGAAAAAAGGATATACATGTAGGGTTAGACAAAAGTGATGAAGGTTTGCCGATAAAATAAATCCTGAGAAAAAATAGGTATTTCCAAATTCTAGACAGTCAAGTCAGCTCAAGTCGTAAGGTAAGGTAATGAAAAGCTGAAATGTGTTTAAATATAAAATGCATTCGAATGTTCGCATTATTTTGTGACGGAATAACATTCGAAGTCCAACTTAAGAAAACATTGCTTTTGACCAAAAAAGAATTAATTTTACAAACTCCAATTCGAGCAATAGGGATACTCTAATGACTGTTCAGTTATGATGTACTGTGATTGCTTTACGCCATCACGCAATTGCAATTAGAAGGAACATGGTCTAACACTTAATAGGTCACAACAGCATCAGCCACCAACTATGAACAGGCAATATAACACGATGGCGTAACACCATTGTGTAATATAGGGGCTATTGGTACAAGCCCTCATCACGCTATAGGGGGGATGTTGCACTTGTCAATATAACTGTAGTAATTTCCAACGGAAAAACTTAACAGTGTTTTATATTCACTTTTACGACTTAAAAATTTGTATTCTTTGTTTATCCGTATTCTAATTATCCAGTGATTTCATGCATAATAAAGTGAATCGACCTAACAAATCCTGACAACGTTGAAACTTTGCTCAGATCAAACCCAAGTACACCTCCCTAATTAAGATGTCAAAAGTCCCCTGAAATCCCTGTTGTGCTCCAGCCGCCATCTTAAAATAAAATTCATCATACTGACTCAGAAACATCTGTTTTCGGTTCCTTTTTGTTGGCTCGACCCATTGCCATGCTGGGCCGGCGAAAACTTTTACCCGGCCTAGGCCGGATAAACGGAAGTAAACAATCAGCTGATTTGCAGCAAACCGACGTGCGACGTTTGATGCTTGATTATTGGTTACTTTTTAGAGGAATAAAGTGGCAGCACTGGCAGCAGTAGCAAATGTTTGTTCTGTTTGTTATAGGTTAGGTTTGAAGGATTGAGAACCGTATGTTTATGCAAGGACTATGTTATGATTGAAAGTATGTTTTTTCTCAATAGTATGATGAAAAATATCGTAAGGTACATGTCTGGGAAGTTCTGCCGTACTCGCATGAAAATCCCGCACTCGCTTTCGCTCGCGCGGGACCTATCATGCTCGTCCGGGAAAACAATACTTCCCGGTCTAGTAATAACATACTATTCCACTCCATGTTTCTTTGTACATTCCTTCGATCAACACAAAAACTACAAGATACGAAAAAGTGGGTATGACGTTTTTAAAGAGGTTAAAATTTCCAATAAAATGAATGTAAACATGTACAATTAGTTTTAAAATAAACTGCTGATATTATTCATTTTCAAAAATGTTTTAATTCTAATACCCCTGATATGGAATAAATGTAAAATTTGCTATAAAACACATTTATTATGGGGCGAAGCCCTTTAATCTTAATGTAACATATATTATGTTCATAAAATCCTGATAAAAAATTCTAGTTATTTGATCCTCAATCGCCAAAATTGGTTCACAATGAGTGGGTAAGCTCACAAACAAGGCATTAAGTAAATATTGTTACAATCTCTACATTTTTTTGAGGTTGACCACGCCTTGATTTTGAACCAATTTTAATAATTGAGGTGCCAAATTGGAATTTTAATCAGGACTCTATGGATTTAATTTATTATTCATTAAGATTATAGGGCTTCGACCCCTTGGGAATTGGGAATTGTATTTTATTTGAAGTTTCACATGTATTCATTAAGGCAGCGGTGTCAGGATTATGACAGTTTGGAAAATTAATAATGTCACAGGTTATTTGTAATATCTCTTTACATATTTATACTAATTTTGTTGGGAATCATATTCTCTACAAAAATTCGGTTAACATTTTTCGTATTTCTTGTAGTTTTCGTGTTGATTAAAAAAATATAGAGAAACGTGGACAAGAAGGATATTACGTTATTGGCTGGAAAGTACTGTATTGCCGGACGAGCATGATAATTCTCTTGCGAGCTAGAGGAAACTGCGAAATTTTCATGCGAGTTCGGTAAAACCTACCGGCTGTGTAACGTACGATGAATTTAATCATATTATTCAGAAAAAAACAAATTTTTAACTATAACGCATTCCTTGCATTAACCACTACCTAGGTCTCTCAATTCTCCAAGCCTAAGCTATATAAAAAAAACAAACATCTGCTACTGCTGCCAGTGCTACCATTACATTCCTCTAAGAAGAAACCTACAAACATACATTAAACGTCGATTTGCTGCAAATCAGCTGATTGTTTACTTCTGTTTTCTGTAATCTTAATCCGGGAATCTCTCCGGCCTGGACCGGAAAGTTTTTTCTGGACTGGTACGGCAATGGGTAACTTTCGGGCCAACAAAAAGGAACATAAAACATATCTTTCTGTGTCAGTATGATGAAATTTTTTATAGACTTCACTTAAGTAGAATGGGATTTTCTGACGTTAACTCTTTATCCAGAAAAACAGTTAATAACATTCATAAACTAGAACTAGAATGACATTTAAGTTTTAAACAGCCAGGAAGCTAAAAAATACAACAATAATTCCAATGTTGAAAATGTTTTTAGAAAATTTATCCAAACAATTACGATTTTAATCTATCGTATTAATTCTGTGTCAAAGGTGCCATAAAATGACGATGACGAAGTAATCCAAGGAAGGCGGGTAAGGATAATGCTATTACCTGGGGCAGATGTACAGCGAGGAAATGAGAAGAGATAAACCAGATTAGGGCCTCTTGCGCTTATTGTATGGCTCAATCCGGGAAGCTCTGGCGAATATTAACAATTTGTTACCAGTCTTTGCCAAAAAACAGCTGTGTTAGACATGTGAGTTTAAAAGTGTTATATTGTTCTTTTGCTTTTTTGGTCTAGGTGTTTTTGATTTTTTTATATTTCAGGCAAGAAAATTTATTTTACGTTATAGTACAAGCTTTTATGCAAATAAGGATGTTGCTTACATATTACATATTAGATTAACAATTTATCTCAATGTAAATTGCTGGAAAGAGCTCTCCGTTAGTAAATTTATTTCATGTCTGCAATCGTCACCTAATCTACCAAATTTCCTCACTGATTCTTCTGAGTAAGAGGAAAAAATTACTTGTTTAAACTAAAAAAAACATAAAATTTAGCTGTGAAGATGTCGGCATTGCTGTCTATGTTTCAAACAGCAACGATTTCTTTATGAAAATTTTACCAAAGACCATAGGCGGGCTTCAATTTTGTTTTTAAAAATGATTGGAGGAAAACACACGGCACACGATGACGTTTAAGTTCTCTTAAGAAATTCTTATGGTAAATAGGATAGTATAATTGCTTATAATATTCTATGGATCACATTGTTAAAACGGGAGGCGATATCCAAGAGAACACAGAAATAAATTCTCATATAGGCTTTTAATATATAGCTACCGTCGAGCTGTATAAGTCTATATTCAAAGCGACTTTGCGTTGTACACTTTATGTTTTATTTAAGATAAGAGACAAAATTTACAACGGTAAAGCGTACCTCATCTTACCTATATTTATGTAAAATAAATACCTTTTATGTTATTTAGAAGGTTGCAATTCATAATACCCACCATCATTGAAAATAAATCTAAAAAAGGTTCTCGAACTTTTTTTAATGGAAGACTTTCAAGACTTATAAATGAATATTACTCCCATTGGTCGACATATTTTTAATTCATAATTAAAGTGAAAATAAATAAATTTTATCTCTATGGTTTTTGTTAAAAGCATGCATTAAAAAGTTTAAATTTTTAAGTGTTTTTGATGTAAAATCGTGTAGACGAATGAGAGTAACAATATTTATGAGCTTTGAAATAACAATATTAAATATGTTAAGAGAGACTTTGGAAAATTAACTGGACCAAACCGAAAACAGTTAAGGCACGAAACTTTTCGAATATTGAAGATATTAATTTTATATTAATTATTATATTGAAGCTTGCAAAAATATTACTTGAAACAAAATAGGATACTAACTATTGAGATACCGATCGTTCTCACCCGTTGATCGCATCAAGTCCCGAAATTATAATGGACCTTAAAAGTGGAATTCAGGGACAATAGTCAAGCATCTTGGAAGATTACACTATTTAGTACGGTTAGACAATGGAAACGTTCTGAAACGACATATCAGTTGCGCTGCACTGAAGTAAGCAATGAAGACATACTGTCATCACCTTATCATCAAGAAGATGTCAAAGAATCTTTTGTCAAGCAAACTCCCATTCAGAACCAAAATTCATCAACATTGACAGATTAATCTACACTGCAGTCAAAAGTTGAAGAAAACAAGAACAACTTTTATAATGGTTCCTCAATTTACGCCAGTTCAGAAGAAGATCACCAAGAAAAAAGTTCAAGACCAACTCAAAACACGCAATCGAATACACTCTCTGTTCAGACAAATGAGCAATTTGCCATTCCACTAGCCTCAAGTACACCTAATGTTCGCAGGTCAAATAGACTCAGGCGCCCAGTAATTAGAATGGACTTAAAAATTAGGCACGGAGAGTTGTTATTTTATCACATGATTGTTATTACACATGTTAAAATATAAACAAATATAATTCAGTAATTATTTAGAGATAAATAATGTAACATCAATGTTTTTCTTAATTAAAAGGTTAATTCATTATATTCTGTACTTTTATTACTAGGACACTAAACTAACCTTATGTCGTTAATCGAAAAACAACTGTGAGATTTATAGTTTCGGGATTGTAGTCTTATTTTCGAATACTTTGTCAGTCACATCTTCGTCATATTGTTATAATTTATTACGTGCGAATAATGTGTTAAATAACTTTGACATGAATTCCAGACGGGAAAAAGGTCCGAAACTAATAATCCTTAATTTTTTTTGATTGAAGACAAGGCAAGGCACGGCTAGTAACAAATTTTGTTTGAGTTGATTTTAAATCCAGAGTGCATTTAAGGTTTGCTTACAGACCAGAGGTTAATTATTTTAAGAGCTCACTGTTGTTGGGTGACCATAACTTTTAATGGGCTACAAGATAAGTTTTACATTCAAAAATACAAACGACAAAAGACAAAAAGGTTGTATTCAAAAAAGAAAGTGTTTCAGAGCATAGTCGAATATTCCTTATAGTTTTGCTGGCGAATAACGAGACCTCTGCAGCGAGATAAGAGGCTGCGGAATGGAGGCCAGAGGCTGCTCTAGACAAAGGGCAGGATCAATGAGGCATATTGCGGGCATCCTTCCAACAGCCGGCACGTGCCTAGGGCTGAGTGACGATAAATGCATCTTTAAACTGTTTAAATTAACACAAATTAGACCATTTCATAAAGTAGGGGTGGTTAAGGAGGAGTTTATTGATTAAGGAAATATTGTTAGGTTAATTTGTGATGTCAAAGAACGGGAATTTTGCAAGGATGTAGTGAGTAATGTCTGTAGATATGCAGTGATTGAATTGCGTTATGTAGATTCTAGTCTCATGGCTTTTTTTTTAAACAAGTGATATTCGTCAGGAAAACTATTTTGCTTTATGTTACAAAAAGCAGGATCAAGATTAAATATTAAAAAAAAACTTCGAATATAATACGGAATATGACATATTTTCTAGTTGAGCTTTACAATCATAATGGATATAAAATATTTTTTCGATTACACAGATTTTTGTAAATAAAATGAGGAAGTTAGTGGAGGCAATGCGCACAAAGCCTCACCGCTTTTACGCCCTTATCTCGCATGAAAGCATGTTTAATTACAAAGTAAAAGGAAAACTATGTATGTAATTAAGTCTGTAGATTTTAATTGCTGCTACGATGTTGTTCCTTACTATATCAGACTTTTGATTCTTTTATTTAATATTTATCGCAACTGTAGAGTGACGCTAAACAAAACTCTGGCTGTTGTTTGATTCGTTGCCGTGGTTGGGGTTTTAATTAAAGAACGGGAAGAACTCATTATATACAAAAGCAAATCATTCTGTTTGAAAATCATTTGATCAGAAACCACGAGAGGATATTTAAATAAAGCCTGCGATTTAAATAATCACTGTCATATTCAAACTTTAATTATTCCGATTTCGATGTAACGTTTATTTTCACATTCAGAGCAATCAAACGACCGAGACACGATTTGGACTGCTGAAAATCATTCATACCCAGCCACGCGATTATTAATTTACACATGCATCTCTTGGAATTATGACATCAAACGTGACTGTAGGTAAAAGGTTAATTACATGTTCTGAAAATTGGTTTTTCAGGTTTATTTGGTTTATTAGTTTAGTGAATGGTTGTACGTGATGTTTTCAGCAAACTTGTATATATGTTAACCAACTTAAGTTTGTTTTCGTAAATGAGAATATTATATATACACTTATTACTTCTTAGCAACTGAACCATGATTATGTAGCCACCAGGACCTGTGTAAACCGATGTGACAGTAACAGAATAACAATGTTTATTGCCGTTGACCTGTAAGTACAGAAATAGGCAAAGTCAATACACAATGTCAGAGCAAGACAAGTGATACATATTTGCCGTTTGACTGTGCGGTTTTTGACATATGTTAATTTTGACATATGGTCTTTTGTTTATGTTTTGGATAGCCAGTTTTTATTATGAGTTTGACTTATTGAAATATATTTCTTTCTATATTTAATATTTTATTACTTATTTACAAAGGATTCACTTTTCATACGTAATAGTATGGCGACGAGTCAAATAGAAACAATAGCTAAAATAGAAAATGAAGAAGAAAAGATGAAAAAGTTGAAAAAACTGAGAAAAACAATTAGAACACAACTTACTAATGTAAACAAACGTGTTACACAGGAACAATTGGATGTGACAGAAGCTACATTAAGGCTACAACATGTAAATGAACTGAACAATAAGTTTGAAGCAATACAAGATCAAATTGATTTGACTCGGATACAAATACTAATGGCGGCAGTTCTCATCAAAATCGGCAAAATTCAAGTCCTATGAGTACTACGTCAAATCTTAGCTTTATGCCTTATGACCAAAGAGAAAGTTTCCAAAATTGTACGATATTTGTGCCCCGGAGGACCCTGCCAACAAAGCATACGAACAATTAGTGAAAATACTACAACAATACTTGGATCCCCAAGCTAGCACGTTAGCACTACAACACAAGTTTGTTCTCAGAGAACAGCTTAATGGTGAGTCGGCTACAGATTTTTCCACCGAACTAAAGAAGCTGTCTACAAACTGTAACTTCAACTGCTACTGTGGAAAATCTGTGAGTGAGGTATTTTTACGATTACAGTTCATACGAGGTTTGGCAGATACGGAAATAAGAACCCGACTTTTACAAGAACGTGATGTGAGATAATTTGCAGAAATTGTTGAGACAGCAACAGCGTAGAGTTGTCCAAAGTAGAGAGTGCAATGATATCTCAAGCTAGTACCACACAAGGTGTCAACCAACTCAAGTTCAAGAAACCAGCTCGACGATCACAAATAACAATATTTGAGGGTAAAAATGCACATGCCAACACAGGTAATGGAGCTTGGAACTTTAATGCTTTAAGAGGCAAATGTTTCCGCTGTGGCGATGCATCACAGCGTGCAAACTTCTGTAAGTTTAAAACAGAAACATGTCATTCTTGTAACAAAATTGGTCACATAGCACGAGTTTGTATGAGTAAAAACCAAGCAAAACAATCCATCCACTGTGCAAAGGAAGCTACAGAACAGGAAGAAGAGAATAACTTATATGAAATACATCTACTATCGAACTCAAGAAGAAGTGACAATTCCAACGCATTAGTTTCAGTAGGAGGAAAACAGATTACGTTTGAGCTCGATACGGTTGCATCATTGAGTTCTATTTCATTGAAAGAGTTCTAAAATTTATTTCCAAACAAACAACTACTGCCTACAGCAGTTGAGCTACGTACGTACACTGGTGAAGTAATTAAACCTCACAGTGTAGCATTTGTAAATTGCAGTTACAAAGGTCAGTCATTTGTTGGAAAGTTATATGTAGTCGATCATCAAGTTGAGGCTATTTTCGGTCGAGATTGGATGCGAGAAGTCAAAATTAACATATGGCCGTTGACTGTGCAGTTTTTGTCATATGTTAATTTTGACATATGGTATTTTGTTTATGTTTTGGATAGCCAGTTTTTATTATGAATTTGACTTATTGAAATAAATTTCTTTCCATATTTAATATTTTATTACTTATTTACAAAGGATTCACTTTTCATACATAATAACAAGTAATTACAAGTAAGATCTGTGTATCCACCAAAATACCAAATAATGACAAAAGCTTTAAAATCTTGATCAATACACCAGATACAATTGACTGATATCGTGTCATACAATTCCTATAATGTAAAGAAGCACTATATGGGTGTGTGAGGCCTTATAGCTGAGTAAAGATGCCGCAGAAAAACAATATTATATTCTTACACTTTTTAAAAATCAGTAAATCAAACATGCTTTGTCCTATAGAAGATATCCAACACGATTTACAAATAATTACTGCAAACTCACACTGAAGATTTCTTTTGAAAACCAACCGGTACGATTAACTATTGACCGTTTGAGAAGGAGCGCTATTAAAAAAATAAAGCCTTTGCTAAAAAACTGATTGCGGATCCTTTCCCCTTATTTTAAAATAATGCTCTAAATAAATCAAGGAGGTCTTCCTGTAGCTCAGCTACGACTCTCTACACGATAATATTGACATAAGTGGTTTATACATGAAATACGCGGAGTTTTTATATAGTTTTTTTTTATAAATCGCCTAGAAAAAAATGAAACTACACAGTAAAAATAACAATGTGTAAAAATAAAACTACGCTCACAACAATACTTTTATAGACTCACAGATAAGTGAAGACTTTACTTTCCTGGTGTTAACATTTAAACTCCGGATCATAATCGAAATTCCCGGATGATATTGAAGAAATATTGAGTGTCCAGTTGATGAGAAAACATAACCAAGTTAACTGGTATTTTGTGATAAAATCTCCTTGTTGGAAAGAAGCACTAGGTAGGCCCTATAGAAATGGAGAGAAGCCCTATAGTTGAATCAACAAGTCGTCACTGAACATTTCCTCCCTGACCTGAGCCGTGATCTTGAACCCTCTCCATCCACACCCCTCTAAATATAGTTCATCGCCCACTGAAAAGTACGGTGCAGGATTCACGGTTTCTACAGGGTTTTTAAGTTAATGAATAAAAAGGTAAATTCCTAGATAATTACTAAATTGAAAGATTAAAATACCTTTGATTTTAGGTTTTATAATTTTAAAACTAGCTGATATATTCACAAATACACCAGCTATTGATGATATTATAATATGAGTTTTTTTTGAGTGAACAAAATAATTGATCATTTCCTCCTTTATAGCTCTCCTTTCTAATTTTCCTTCTAGTCATAGAGAAATTAAAATTGTCATAGAAATTGATAAGTTATTGTTTTGAACCAGGGCCTACGGCATAATAATAGTTTTTTTTTAATGACCAGAATTGCAGGAAATTAGGCCTATAGCATTATTATGTTTAAACCTATAACGTGGCCTTAACGCTAGGTTATCAGAAGTAAAAGAAAGTTTAAAGTAGAGCACGGTGCCTCATGTTTTCAGTCGATTTTGTATGCACAAGTGTAGTTGTCTACTGTTCACACCATTCACAGCCTGAACTGCCGCTCGCTGCTCACCTTATTTGTAACGACGTTAGTATTCTTGCCGAGCTTAACAGTCGCACTAAGGTTATTAAGTACACCGATAGCTTTTATATTATCACTTATTTAACATCACATTATAACATTTGATATTATTACTTTTTTATATTTTCAGGATTGGATCAAACTATTTCATTACTTCGTACTTAAAGTGGCTATTTTCGATGACGGCCGGCGCGGCGTTAAAGAAAATTATATTTTCATTATACCGCCATGAAAACGGCAGTTTATACGATACGTGTTGTGGAACTAAGGAAGCTCCTTTTCTCCCAAGGGAGAAGATGAAGTTTAGGACGTCAGCCTGTGGAACCAAGGCAATGCCGGTCCGCCTTCCGGTATCATCCCGGCTCTATGAACTTATCTGGTAAATACATAGCCTCAATCAAGATGTCAGTAATACTTTCCCTGTTGGCCAAAATTAATCTTAGTCCCAGATGGAAGTCAATAGTTGGTTTTCGCCAGCTAAACTAAAAACACAAATGAAATAGATAATCAGCCGATTGTCTTAAATAGCAAGAGGAAGACGAAAGCCTCGTTATATGGGAGGAATCTTTTAAAGTTAAACAAGATATAAAATTTTGATTTTTAAAGTAGTTAGAGGAATATATTGGGCGGTTTAACTAAACATATTGTTCATCACACGGGACTAAAGTTGCTTTTCGTTACTCAGTCATTTTTCTTGGAGGTAACTCGCGTAAAAATGGTTCGATCTGGATGAAATTTGCCATGGTCATGTAAAGTACTAATGATTCGGACGAGTTCGAAAACCAACCCGATTGGTCCATCAAAAGGGGGTTCCCCTCTCAAATTTGGAATTTTGTACATCGAAAAATAAAAAATGTCTTTTTTTTGTTTTTATCACCGTATTCAGCTCGAAAAAACAAACGATTTAGTACTTTGAATCATTGCTCTATGAGATACTGATATACTGAGATTGGTAAACACAGGACGTCGTCCCAATGTAAACCGTATGGGAAATAAATAAAATTATATCTCGTTTATTTCTAAACATATCGAAATGAAACTTGATATATGGCTTCATCTAATAAACATTTAGTGGATTATTTCCTAAAACCTACAATTTTTATTTTTCAGTTGCGATAAACCTGCTTAATCGTTCCCCATGTTATCTTTAAGGAGAATCTTGAAGTATGCTCATCTACGGTCAAACATGTGATTGCTTGATATGAGGCTTTATCTGAACAATTTATTTAGACATTTAAAATTCGCTGAGTATGAAGGTCTGCTGCAACAGGGGTATTTACGTACATTTTGTTAAAAGAGAGACATGCAAAAGTTAAGATTTTAAATTAATTATAGAGTTAAAACGAATTAAATATAGAACATCTTTTAATTATTCTTTATGTTATATAAAAATGTAAGTTTCTTTATTAAAACAAAGAGATTTACTTGCTTTACTCAGTGATAAACATTAATTTATGTAAATTTTATCCCTTGACATCCGCTAAGCTTAAATAATGAGACAAGATGATTTAATATTCTTTTAGGGTGACAGCTCTAATTCTTAGAAAAGTGATAAGCAGTTTTGGTGACATTTATCAGTAAAAAGTATTAAAAACAATTAAGGGCGCTAATTGTTTTCCAAATGTCAGGAATTTAATTAGAGTTTGAGGTTAGAAATAAATTAATTCTATAAAATTACTAATAAAACTAATAAAATAACTCAACTATTACAATATGTTTTCTAACCTAATGCTGCCTTAATATCGAATTAAACTGTAATAATGGTGATTCGAATTTCATGTCTTATTTGCTTTGACTAGAAGTCACAAAACAGTTTATTGTAGGACTTTAAAAAATGTGTAAAAAACAATTAAAGTATTAGTTATTACAAAACATGTCAAATGAATTTTTGTTTGTCGTGATTTGAAAATATGTAATAGTTTCTTTCCAGTTGTAAAAAATGTAGTTTTAAAATAGGTTTTCAGGTACACAAACACACTAAATAAATATATCAAGTTTATTCTTCTGAACCGTTGTTTACTATAGAGGAAAGCTCTAGAATAATCAGTTGTAATTATAAAAACGTAAAACTTCGGAACATACAAAATGCAGCGAAATATAAGCAACCCGTATTGTACTTGTAAAGCAGGTAACAACAAAACTATAACTGCTTTGTTACATAAAGTTATAAAGCTCTAATATTATTTATATATATATCAAGGAATATGCATTCACCGATTATATCCAACATGAAATTAGTAAATGTTGGATTAAAACTTATGGGAATTCCCTTTTACCAAAAAATATCACCGATATCTCATAAAAGTGTAAATATTATTCACAGGTAAACACTTATTGAAAGACTGGTGCTGGTATTCAAATGTCGTTAAACACAGCTAAACATTGAAAACCTAAGTATACAGCAAAGAGGAAAACTACCCATTACTATATTTATCATGTTTGAACTTACCCTCTCAAACCCAGAAACCTGCCTCCTGTTTACACAAAGTTCCGTGAGCACACTGAATTCCCAACAAGCTATAACATATTGCAGACAATTATGACCATTCGTCTATCTATTTCTTCAAACACGCCATTCAATATTTACTCGGTGATAGGCTTGAGAACACGCACTTTTCTCTTCCCAAAAGCATTACTACTGTGTTTACACTTTTAACAGTTAGTATTCCCTATTCGAGCTTTTATTTAATTTATGAACCGTTGAATAACCATAGTTTTACAAATAAAATAAATTGAAATTTAGAAGGCTCCTATCCCAAGAGAGGTTTTCTTATGAAGAATTTAAGTTTTTCTGGGGTGATTACAATCACAAATTTAATTTAATATGTAAGGTTAATATTCTATAGACAAATTAAACAAACAAAATGAAATGTTAATTTTAGCACACTAATTGTTGCTTTGCCAGATTACGTCTACCTCAAACTGTGGCTTAGACTAAAAGTGAAACAGGCTTAGGACCCCTCCAGAGACCAAGATCATACAGACCACAGGGAGGTCATAAAGAATGTTTTCTTCAGTCTTTACTGTCATAAGGTAAGACATAATGTATGTAAAGTTGTTATTGCAAGAAAGGTCTTATCCAAACAGTTAAACGTAAATGAAGATTATTCGGATTCTAATTTTCCAAGAGCTGTACGCACTTACACTGAGTAGGTGGTTGCGTAAAATTATAAACGCCTTCCTATCTTCAGAAGGAGATAGGACTGTTTTACTAACTGTTAATTTAGTTAACTAACTGTTAACTTGACCTGATTCAACAAAATTTCTCTCATAACGTGTTGGTGAAGTGTGCATAGATT
The DNA here is from genome assembly GCA_035578135.1 of Flexamia atlantica. Classification (NCBI taxonomy): domain Eukaryota; kingdom Metazoa; phylum Arthropoda; class Insecta; order Hemiptera; family Cicadellidae; genus Flexamia; species Flexamia atlantica. The sequence goes on from JAQJVK010000011.1 coordinate 7,934,628, forward strand.
AGCTCTGTCTGCTTTATAAGGCAGCTTTCTGAAGAAATCACGATTCGGAATTGATGTTTACTTCTTTTTAAATTGCTATTACGGTTTGTATAATTTACTCTGAGTTGTTACATTTTCAAACTAAATCAATTTACCTTATTTATAGTTTTATGGTTTGTTTGTTTGTTTAACTGGTAATTAAAGGGTGTTCACAGCAAGACGGCAGAGCGATCAATGACGATAAAAATATTCCAGTGCAAAATGGCAAAGTTTTAAGAGTATGCACATATTCTGAAGAAAATATTGTCTGGACTTATATTTTGTTTATATTTAGGCCTAAATATCTGGGCTCTGCGGGTGGCTCCCAAACTTTTTTGGCTCCGGACCAACCAATGGAAAAGGAAATATTTTCACTACTAACTGTAATGAAAACACATTGTGTACGTTGTGTCCCATATGGTAATAAAGATTATTACCATTTGGGTTGAAAATATGTAAATGATTTTAAAAATAGGTAGAGCTGTAAGATGAGTAAACCTTATCAATAAAAACTTTAATTTTTAATGGAACTTTAATTTTTAATTTTTTTTAAAGGGAGCAGATATTAAAAAAGATAAAAAAACACATCATACTTTTTGTGACATCTTGAAAATGAAAAAAATTCAATATCCCCTCTTCTCCCCAAAAGGTTCTTAAAAGATTTTATCAGTGATAACCGAAAAGATTAATTTGGAAACTTTATACTTACATACTCAAAAATCTATTGCTATTAAAACAATTGTTCAAGGTTTTGATTAATTTTTTTGTCCTCTAATGTTTTAGATTAGGGCGGTATTTAGGAATTAGGTAAAAGTTTTAAGCATGTTAATAATTAAAAAATAATATTGCGATAAGATGAAAGTGCTTCTATAGAATAATAATAACTATATTTGCCTTTAACCTTATCTTTTCATAAGGATAGTTTTTTAAGATTAGGTCTAAATCAAAAGACATCGATCAAAGAAAAAACTGCACCACCGACTGATATTGGACGGCATTAGAAGTCAAGTCATCTTTGTAGATCTTGTAGTAGATTACACCCACTTAGTTGCTGTTGTAACTAATATTAGTCTTAACTTACAAAACAACATCATTTCGCTGCTTCCTAGGAATAGCGACACCACACCACATGTTCTGGTGTGGTGAAATCTTGATGTCCGGTGTCATAACGAATTTTTAACCGGTGTCATGAGAAATTTTAGCTCGGTGTTATGGCACGTTGTCAGATTCACTACATTACTTACATTGCTGAGGAGGCCCTCCGTCGCTGTGGTGCAGGTTGAGGTCCCTGTCCGTTAGGTCAGACACAATACGTTACTTACATCGCTGAGGAGGCCCTCCGTCACTGTGGTGCAGGTCGAGGTTCCTGGCCGCTAGGTCAGACACACTACGTTACTTACATCGCTGAGGAGGCCCTCCGTCGCTGTGGTGCAGGTTGAGGTCCCTGTCCGCTAGGTCAGACACACTACGTTACTTACATCGCTGAGGAGGCCCTCCGTCGCTGTGGTGCAGGTTGAGGTCCCTGTCCGCTAGGTCAGACACACTACGTTACTTACATCGCTGAGGAGGCCCTCCGTCGCTGTGGTGCAGGTTGAGGTCCCTGTCCGTTAGGTCAGACACAATACGTTACTTACATCGCTGAGGAGGCCCTCCGTCGCTGTGGTGCAGGTTGAGGTCCCTGTCCGTTAGGTCAGACACAATACGTTACTTACATCGCTGAGGAGGCCCTCCGTCGCTGTGGTGCAGGTTGAGGTCCCTGGCCACAAGGTCAGACACACTACGTTGCTTACATCGCTGAGGAGACCCCATGTCACTGCAGCAGGTTGTTGTCCCTGTCCGTTAGGTCAGACACAATACGTTACTTACATCGCTGAGGAGGCCCTCCGTCGCTGTGGTGCAGGTTGAGGTCCCTGTCCGCTAGGTCGGACACACTACGTTACTTACATCGCTGAGGAGGCCCTCCGTCGCTGTGGTGCAGGTTGAGGTCCCTGTCCGTTAGGTCAGACACAATACGTTACTTACATCGCTGAGGAGGCCCTCCGTCGCTGTGGTGCAGGTCGAGGTCCCTGGCCGCTAGGTCAGACACACTACGTTACTTACATCGCTGAGGAGGCCCTCCGTCGCTGTGGTGCAGGTTGAGATCCCTGTCCGCTAGGTCAGACACACTACGTTACTTACATCGCTGAGGAGCTCCTCCGTCGCTGTGGTGCAGGTTGAGGTCCCTGGCCACAAGGTCAGACACACTACGTTACTTACATTGCTGAGAAGCCCCTCTGTCGCTGTAGCGCGGGCAAGTTGAGGTCCCTGGCCACTAGGTCAGACACCCTACGTTACTTACATCGCTGAGGAGGCCCTCCGTCGCTGTGGTGCAGGTTGAGGTCCCTGGCTGCTAGGTCAGAAACACTACGTTACTTAAATCGCTAAGGAGGTCCTTCATCGCTGTGGTGCAGGTTGAGGTCCCTGGCCGCTAGGGTCAGACACAATACGTTACTTACATCGCTGAGGAGGCCCTCCATTGCTGTGGTGCAGGTTGAGGTCCCTGGCCACTAGGTCAGACACACTACGTTACTTACATCGCTGAGGAGGCCCTCCGTCGCTGTGGTGCAGGTTGAGGTCCCTGGCTGCTAGGTCAGAAACACTACGTTACTTAAATCGCTAAGGAGGTCCTTCATCGCTGTGGTGCAGGTTGAGGTCCCTGGCCGCTAGGGTCAGACACAATACGTTACTTACATCGCTGAGGAGGCCCTCCGTCGTTGCAGCAGTTTGAGGTCCCTGGCCACTAGGTCAGACACACTACGTTACTTACATCGCTGAGGAGGCCCTCCGTCGCTGTGGTGCAGGTTGAGGTCCCTGGCCACAAGGTCAGACACACTACGTTACTTACATCGCTGAGGAGGCCCTCCGTCGCTGTGGTGCAGGTTGAGGTCCCTGGCCACAAGGTCAGACACACTACGTTACTTACATCGCTGAGGAGGCCCTCCGTCGCTGTGGTGCAGGTTGAGGTCCCTGGCCACAAGGTCAGACACACTACGTTACTTACATCGCTGAGGAGGCCCCCCGTCGTTGCAGCAGTTTGAGGTCCCTGGCCACTAGGTCAGACACACTACGTTACTTACATCGCTGAGGAGGCCCTCCGTCGTTGCAGCAGTTTGAGGTCCCTGGCCACTAGGTCAGACACACTACGTTACTTACATCGCTGAGGAGGCCCTCCGTCGCTGTGGTGCAGGTTGAGGTCCCTGGCCACAAGGTCAGACACACTTCGTTACTTACATCGCTGAGGAGGCCCTCCGTCGTTGCAGCAGTTTGAGGTCCCTGGCCACTAGGTCAGACACACTACGTTACTTACATCGCTGAGGAGGCCCTCCGTCGCTGCAGCGCGTGCAGGTTGAGGTCCCTGGCCGCTATGGTCGCCGGGTCGTACCCCGGCCTGAGTAGCGAAGTCAGCCGCTCCACACACAGCGACTTGCTGCGGTCTCTGCAGGCTGCGGCTGCGGCTAGCCGCTCCTCCTCCAGCCGCCGCGACTTGTCCCCGCGAAACCGCGACACTAGCTGCGCAATCGGCGGCGGCGGGTCAGTTACTGGATCGCCAGAGGACGGGGGGGGACTGGGACGGGGGGGGGGGTTGGAGGTTTTCAGAGATAAAATCATGGAAATGTACTGGGAGGGGTTCGGGGGTTTCGAGGGAATTGCTTACCTAACTCTTAGTTAATAGTCTAATCAGAGATATAAAGTAGAGTGGCCAAGCTACAGGTAAAAAGTAGTGTCAATTTTAGATTTATTGCAACGTGTAGCGTTGTAATGCGAAAAGTCAAAGTGAAGATCACAATGACTAGTTGTTTGAAGGGGTTTGAGTGAGGTTTGGAAATGGCGAAAAAAGAGTGCAAACTTATGCCTTGATAGAGAATGGCAAAAATAAAGATGAAATGACCACGTTAGAGATGGATAACTGCAGTTGGAAATCTGACAAATATAACAGTTGCTATACTCAAGGACAAGGAAGGGGCGTATGTTATGGAACATATTTGTAGTTTCATTTCCAACGATATTTTACAAGATAAACACAAAAAATGATGTCAAGGGATTTGGTCCAATTCATCAGGTTTTTGCGGGTATCATAGTGAAATTGATCCCATCTGAGCTACAGAACTAGAGTTATTGTAAGTTTACTAATCTAGAGTACAACATTCTTTAATCAACAGGAAATTAAATAATTGTATTAAAAAAAATAAATTCTGGGGGGAAAATACTAAAAAACTTATTAAGAACATATGAAAAAGCTTATGAAAACATCATTTTACCATCTAATTTTGCTAAAAGTTAATAATATTTAGAAATAAATGTTTAAATATATTCTAATTAGTAATAATTTTAAAATTGTTTTCAAATAGTTTGTCTGTGATTGCATTTTATTAATAAAGACAGTTTCCCCTCTGCAAGCATACGGAAAATATAGGGTATATTCCATTGTATGATACAATAATTAGATATTAACTGTATTTCTTTTCCTTAGTAGGGTAAGTAGGAGGGGTTATCTGTGTTTACAAATTAGTTAAGGTATTAGCATTGAAGTTAACTTATATTGATGGTCTTAACAATGCAACTGAGGTTCAAGGATGCGATCCAGTATAAAATACTAGCACAACCAGCCAAACCTCTCGATCCACTTTTGAAATTATGGAGTGCTTGTAAAATATTATACACGAGGGTATAAAATATGAGCTATTAGATTTTATTTGAGGTCTAAAAATCAAAATTAAATTCCTCCTGTCTTTGAGCCCTTCTTATTAGTTGTATTTTTTTATCAGGTGATGATTTTTTGTTTTTGTTTCATAAACATGGAGTGTTATCTCAGTGAATATCTAATAAAGTTTTACGTAAAATGATAAAAATGTCTCTATAAATGACATTTTGGTTATTGTAAGTAATCAGAAAGAATCAAATACAAATTAAAAATCCCTAGGTATTTTCTTGGCATAGTTTTGGCAAAGTCTTTGGCGTAAGTCTGGATGATAAAGCTCTGGCAGACGACAGCTGGAGGTTTATTGCACGTTTAATGCTTCAACCTCTGCTGCGAATGTTTATAGTTCAGGCAAGTTTAAAGTGTTTGTTTTATGGAGCGCGTTCATGCTTAGCTGCTTGAAAATGGGGCAAAACAGTAATGGAAACTTTACTATTATTTGCATTTCATATAGTCGTGTTTTTATATGAATGTAACAACCTATTTAGCATCTGAAAACAGCACAATAAAAATTGTGGAACAAAGGTAATAAATATAGTGTAAATGATTCTTAATAACACGTAAAGGAAAACAATTTAAAACTGAAATGAAATGGCCTCTTGATGCCTCGTAACGATTGTATTTGTTCTTTATTTTAACACGGACTTAAAACAATATTATTGAAAATTCTCTTTTAAATTGAATATGATACAAGATTGATTGAATTTTCATTTCTTTATTTAAGTGTTTTAGTAAATTTCTGAGTGATTGGAAAAATTCCCAGCAAAGTCAGACAAAAACAATTTAAAGTCCAAGCCTAATGGTAGGACAATACTTAGAATCACTTTAAAGTCTATAAAATTAATTGGCTAGGTAATGTTTTAAACGAAGCATTTAATTCATGTTTTCTTATTCTAAGTTCAAGGTTTATGATATTTCCTTTATTAAAATATAGTAAAACTATCTTAATGTCTTGTAAATGCTTATTATTTTTGATACATTTTCTCTTAAGGTACTGATTTGATGAGTAACTTGTTAACGATGACGCAATGTCAACAAAGATTAAAATTCAGCGTAACATGAAAAAAATCGATGCACTCATCGACTCATTCAAACTATGTTACGAAAAAGGTGTGATTGGAAGGGGTAATTTAATGTCGCGAATTATCTGTGATTTTCGAAATGAGTACAACTCTCAATAAAATTATACTGTTGCGCACGTGTTTGTTTTTAAAACAAAAATTCTTACTAAATTATTAATAATTTAGTCATAAAACAGCTCAGGGGCTAGAAACATGGATTTCAAAAATTAATTGCTACTTAACAACTTCTTTAACGCCCTGAACCTCTCCTTCCGAAAAAAAAACCCTTTGAAAGTGAACCTAGATGTTTTCGCCGGTTGTGCAAGTACCTCTGACAACATAGTGGCGGGACGGGCCGGACACAGTCAAGATAAGCGTTATCACCACAGCATGTCGCGCGGTGCCGCACACCAAACTGACAAACTGAGCCATCGCCGCCACCGCGCCGCAGCCGAGCAGACCGCGCATGCGCCGGCACCATTCATAACATCGGGGTGTTCCACGTGGTTAAACTACTGCCCTCGACTCCTCGTGGAAGTAAACAGTGTAAATACATAATTGCGGTAAGTAATGAAATGGTTTGATCGTTTTTGATGAATTAAAAGTATAAGTAAGAGGTTTGTATGCTTGAGGAGAGGTTTGTCAGGTAATTAGTGAATAATGAAATGGTAAATAATGAATAAATAATAAGTACTCCAGGTACGAATTTGATTTGGCGTTGGCTTTTCTACTTGTTTAGGATAAGGATTTGAAGAACTTGGTTTGTTGATCTTGAAAGGTAATATTGCGCTACATTGCAATAGAACAATAGTTAAAATATGTGCAGTATATTTTGCTTCATGGTATATACATTTGTAGTATGCGTGCAGGCTGTGGATAGTGCTGTTAAAGATTTAATTAGAATTTGGAGTTTTTTTAAATTCATTTGTTAATCTCAACTTTTCCGTCCCGATGGGCCAATAGCCTGTGTGGCGATCTATGTATAGTCGAAGAAGGACCGTAGTGACTATGGTCACTTAGGTTAACCAGAGGTTACCATTGTTGTTGCAACACTAGTGAAACATTTCGTGGCCCCTAAATGTCAAAAACAATATCTGTTCAAAACTTCATATAGAACGCCCCTATTCCCATTTTTTAGTGGCATATTAACTAAATGTTTGATTGTATGGAATTGAATCAGGCAAGCACAATGAAATTTAAATTCTTTCCTTCGTCAGCTTACTTCGTTTACTAGTGCAGTAAAAATAATTTAAGAAAATTATTATTTTAATCACCATTGATTACCAAATTATTTTACCAACATCTACACCGTTGGTTACAATGGTGCAGATGTTGTGTGTGCCATTATAACCAACATACTAAAAGTCCCCTAAAATTCACGCTGTGCTATGGCAACCATTTTAGAAAACGGCAGCGAATTTGCATGTTTGTTCCTGTAACTTCTTTACCATTGCAGTTAGAGAACAATGTTTAGTAGAATAAATTGAAACATCAAACAAATACACATTTTCACTATTCACACTTTTTTCTAAACTTAGTAGTTTTTCACTTATAAGTGATAATGTGTTAAATAATATATTACGCAACTAGTGCGGAAAGTTGGTGTTTACGTGCGAGCAACGTAAACACCTTCCCGGATGAGGTGCATACGACAGTTTTCGCGACACTACCAGCAACAAATATACAGGGTAAGTAAAAAAAAACACTTCTATGAAGGTTAAAAGATTTAAAAAATATTAAATAAACTGTAGAGAGAAAATACGAACAAAACTATATTTATCTGTGCGGGGGAGATAACAAAAAGCGTTATCTCTGCTATTCAGCGTTCAGCGATCGAGTAAGCCTTTCTAGGCATACGTCTTATCGTCGCACAGACGGCAACAATTGATTAAATAATACTGCTCTTTATTAACTTATCGCTATTAACTGTACGTAGTCGCAACCTGGGAAACCAGTTAAGTTACAACTTGCGTGCAGTAAATGCTCAATGTTGCCAACTCAAGAAGAAAATTGTACATCACACAATTTACGTACATTAAGTTAATAAAGAGTAGTATTATTTAATCAAATGCTGCCGTCTGTGTGACGCATCGAAGTAAACAATACAACTGTTGTATTACTTACTTCGATGGTGTGGCGATAAGTCGTATTCCTAGAAAGGCTTACTCGGTCGCTGAACAGCAGAGATAACGCTTTTTGTTATCTCCCCCGCACAAATAAATATAGTTTTGTACGTATTTTATCTCTACAGCTATTTAATATTTTTTAAATCTTTTAACTTTCATAGAAGTGTTTAGCTCTATGTTATTTTTATGCTTCTAATTGCGTATATTTGTTATATGCTGTTACAAATTAGTTTCCATTAAAAAACGTTGTGCTTGTGTGTAAGCGTTGTTTTTTACTTACCCTGTATTTGTTGCTGGTAGTATTGTCACGAAAACTATCGAACGCAACTCATCCGAGAAGGTGTTTACGTTGCTCGCATGACATTCCCGCGTTCCGCAAGCGTCGCGCGTGAACTATCATGCTCGCACGTAAGAACCTACTTCCCGCACTAGTTGCGTAATATACTATTACATCATACTACACAGAAACATCTGCTTGTGCCTTATTCTTGACTGGAAAGTTACTCTTTGCCGATCACTGCCACTGCACGGTAAATTTACCGTGCATTGCACAGTAACGAAAGTCAACAATGAAAACTATAAGCTGATTGCAGTAAACCGACGTTCAATGCATGTTTATTGGTTACTTCAGAGGAATGTAGTGGCAACACTGGTGGCAGTATCAAATGTTTGTTCATTGTAGGCTAGGTTTGAAAAATTGGAGATAATAATTTATGCAATGAATACGTTATGATTATAAAATATATTTTTCTGGTCAGTATGATGTAAAGTATCGTACGTCACATGCCCGGTAAACGGTATTTACCGGGCTAGTAACGTAATAAACTATTTGTCTAACAACATTTATGGTCAAAATAAATGCATGATTGTACCCTAGAAAATCTATATAATCTCCCTTTTAGCTCTGAAGGGGATTTCTACGTTCAGCTATAATATTTTACATACCGAATAGCATAATAAATGTTTAATAAAGTTTGACCACCTGAATTGCCTCTTTTTCAAGATGGCGACAAGTTGATGTCCAATGCTCAAATTAACATTATACGGATTGGGCCATATAATTTGACTCAAATTTTACCTTGAAATGAACAATCGCCGATGTAACCACCATAGGCTACAGTGTCATTGTACAGGAGAGGAACCAGTTAAAATAAATAATAAAAAATGGAGACTAAGTAAAGAATTTGCATATTGATTTTAGATTTAATCTAAAAATTACTAAATGATTGTTCAGTATAAATTTAATTTACTAACATTAATTGATGGTGCTACTGAAACAGTGACTGTTTTGAACCAACAAAAAGCTGAACAGCTACCATATTTGAGTTTTTGATTGTTTTTATATACGAAGTAGGCCCCTACCGGTAGCACTTCGGTTGTATTCTATGAAAACGTACATTTTTATAAACGAAGGTAAGTTACATACTTAGGTAATTTTTTTAGATAGAATATAATACTCCGCTTATATTCCGACCTCAAAAACGAAGATAAAGGAAAATCTTTTGAAGAGCTTCGGATAAAGGAGTCTGAAGTAACATCTGGGTAAAATGACAGATGCATTAATCTGTGACAGGTCTCGGTGAACTGGACAGGGAAATGTGCGTGTTCCCCACACCGTTTTCTACCTGGAGCCTACATAGCTTAATCTAAAGCAATTCTCTTCTTTTAAACATTTGCTGTATTTTTGTACATATAAATTCGTATTCAAGTCCAATCAAAATTAAATGAATTTGGGCTTTTTTCACCATTTAAAATCCGTGATTACAACAACATAACTAATCACATGCCCGTGACTACCCTTACAGGGGAAGAGCCCTCATGTACCCTAAGTACTAGCCTTGAGTATTTAAAACTTAAACTTAACAACTTATACTTACATCTTAACAGGTGCCAATCGTACACCTCAAAAGTAAGTCGACACATCGGTAAAAACTAGCAACAACGTTGTAAAGCCAGGAAGCTTGCAATATATTTGTTCCAGGTAATGTTTAGATTTATTTGAAAAAAATTTATTAAAATCAAAAAAAATTTAAGGAAAATACTTTAAAAAGTTTTCTCGTAATACAGAGTTATGTTTGTGAATGAATTATCAGTCTTGGAGGAATTGTTTTTTAAATGTATTGGCTGAACATAATTTGTTGTTTTCCCGGATGGCTCTGACGTTTGCAATCATTTATTAGTAAAATCAGCTGGTTTGTCAGCTGAAATCGTGTGGTTTCTGGTTTTCTTTCAACTAGCAGCCTTGTAGCTATTCTCGATGTATGGGAAATTTTTAAAGAACAAAAAGAAAAAAAACGGCTGAACATCTGAGGTTCTACTTGTATTGTAGAACTTCATCGTAAAGAAGTTCTTCAATATTATTTAGTGAAAACTTTTTCGTTTCGGTATGATGTTTTGCAAATGGGTGTTAGTTATGACCGTCTTCACAGGGCTCCTGCCACTTAGGTATCCATTTGTCGCCCCAAGCATATCTCTACCCTCCCCCCCCCCCGGCTCTGACTCACCCCAGATCAGCGAGACGCCCGCGAGATATTCGCCGTCTGGGAGGGTGCCATAAAACTACACCACTAATACAGCCGCACTAATTAATTAGGTGCTCTATGGCACAAAATCATACAGTTTCGACATCTTAAAGATGTTTTAATGCCCCTGAGCAGGTGTGAGAACAAATTTGTGGTGTAAATACCTTATATCATCCAGCTCAAAAAAGGTCTTGAAGTTTGTACTATCATCAGGCTACGGAAATCCTCATCCAGTCCGTTGGACGTTGTTAAGAGTAGAAACAATTACAGTCCACATTTTAAAAAGCGAAACACACGAAAGACACGGACACGGACACGGACACGAATTCGACACATAAAAACGAACTGATTTACCGGCCGCGGTGGGCGAGATCCACATCGCAACTGCATTAGTTGTGATGTTGCCAGGCTTTATACCAACAATTAAACAGATTTGACTCCGTCGGCCATGACTTTTAATGGTACCTTCTCGGCAGATGAGCAGATAATTCCTAATATGTGTGCATATCACCTTGTTTCAGTTGTTATTCATGAAAAAGCCCTAGTTGATACTGCTTTTACTGAAATATATTTAATTGATACCATCTCGTCATACTCAGACACAGTTGAAGAAGTGTACGACACCCTAACTTCTAGACTTGACGTAAACATGAGACCTGGACCAGATACCATCTCTCCTGCTGTTGCTAGGTTTTCGCTGATTTACTATCACATCCACTTGCAAAGCTGTTCAATAGATCTATCAGCACAGTGTCCTTCGCAAAAGTTTAAAAGATAAGGTCATATCTATAAGAAATGAGCTTAATATTCGGGCAGTAGCGAATTACCCACCAAGTGCAATATTGTCACTCTTTTTAAAGATATCCCAGGGTTTGACACTTAATCAAAAACGTGGTCGGTCTACTGTGAGTATGATAAATATGGATGTTTTCCAGAACTCATAATGGACGCATATGTTCTCAATCAACAAATTGATGCGATTGAGCTTGATTTCACCAAGACACTCGGTCGGGAGTCACAAAACATCCTATTCAAAAAACGGGAGGAGGCCTACGAATTTAAGAGAAAGCTCCTCAAATTGCTTAAAAGCTAGTTGCATGACATAATGCTGAGAGTTCGTTGTTCGTTGCCCATTTTAGTAAACATTTTTATCAATGACGTTTCTTCAAATCTTTATTGTAAACATCCCCTCTTTGCGGATGATTTTGTAGCTTAATTATGATGATTGGCTCCAACGAAGATCCTGTATTACTTCGGGTTGATCGATATAGAGAAGCTGAGTGGTCTTGACTAAATTTGACGGACCTCAATATTGAAAAATCAAGTTGCATCATCTTTTACCACTCAAAGTCCCTTGTCTTCTATTAATCCTCGGTTCATGATAAGCCTCTTTCTGTAAGTTTTTATGTAAAACATCTTGCGGTGACTTTTACTTAAAATCTGAATTAGAAAATACACGTCCAGAATGTTTATAACAAGGCTGCTCGAAATTTGGACTTAATGCTAAGACTGATCAAACCCTAAAATGACTTAAATTTTACTACTCGCTTGTCAAGTCTTATTTTGAATACTACAGCGTAATCTGGTCATAGCATCAACTTTATTTGATAAAGGACTTAGAGAAAATTCAGAGGCTGATTTCGAAATTTGCTGGAAAGCGTATTAGGTTCAAGTATTCAAATATCCCGCTAAAAGATATTGCTGAGATGTTAAACAGTCTTTCACTCAGTTCCAGACGCATCGTAAATGATGCTCTGTTTCTTCACCATTAGATAAATGCTGATCTTGACCACCCCGACCTTCTTCAAAATATGAACTGCAGACCAATGTCTGGAACCAGACCTATAGCCAAATTTTTCAAGAGTCGCAGCTTTGTATTACTATGCAAAGAATCCAAAGGCATTAAAGCAGCATTCCGGGATTGAATCTAGAATTACTGTGTAAATTCCATGTAATGAAAATATTTCAACTAAATTTTGCTATAAACAAATGAAATCGACAGAAAAATTGTTAACGTTAAAGGTGGAAATGTAAGAAAATCAGGTTTGTACAAAAAGAAAAATCTCGTTAATTTAGTTTGAGACTATGACTAAATAATTTTAATTAATTTTGGTCGTTGGTATTTTTTGGTTATTTACTTCCTAGAACTTGTTCATAGTTTGGTTGGGTTACACTTACTTTACCTACATAGATAGGTTATACACGAAAATACTTCATTCATTAAGTACTTTAACAGTTTACCAGGTCATACATTGTAAAACAGCCTAGGTGATCTCAAAAGTTTTGTTTAAAAACCTAGATATATATCGTAATAATATTGCAAAACCCTAATACTTCCTAAACATTATTTAATCCAATTTATACTAAATAACTTTATTAATTATTAAAAAATAAAAAGTCAACTATGATTTCATCTCTTCAAGAACAAATATTAAACTACTTTTGCTTCAATACTGCTTTACTTCTTTATTGGAATGTTACGTGTAAACTAAGTACATGCTGGGATATTTTTGTAAAGTGAATCGAGTTAAAGTTTTAACTCTTTACCGACATTCCTTAGAGGTTCACGATTCTGCCGCTAGAGTCGGCACTTGATAGTGAGCTGCATACAGCGCTGGCATCAAGCGGGAAAGATACGAAACTGTGTTTGCCGATCATTACTCATGTAATACAACAACTGATGGATACTGAACGGGGCAGTCAACAAAATTACTGCCCCGAGAATTATTTGTTTGTTTGTTGTGGAATTATTTGTTATTTGCACAACAAATAATTCCACAAACAATAATAATATGCACCTACAATTGTTGATAAGATATTCTCTTTAATTTTCTTTACAGTCAAAATATATTTATACTGAAGTTGTACGTCATTTCATTTAATATTATTGACTGTCACGAAGATCTACAGATTTTATTACTATAAATGTGACGTAGGTTATGAGTTAAATATAAACATATTTAGAGGTTCTTTTAAGTGAATTTAAAAAGTATTTGTATTCAAAACTGTATCCATTTTTTGATGGTCCAAAAAGATTACTTTGTTGTTCAACGGTTTGTCAAATTTTCAAATTTGCTAAAACATAATTACCAAACTTGACTATATAACGCGTTTCTTTTAATGTATCGTCGTTATAAGTGTTATGTATCATTACGTACGAAATGAGTATGGCCAGAAATAGCTCCAGAAAGTCATCCTTCGGGTGGTAGATATGTGTGAACAATCTAACTTCTTGCAGGAATAAAAATGTAGTTTAATTGAAACTAGTATGATTGAAAATATTTTGATTAGCTTACTTATAATAGAAGACGTTGAATTGACATCGAAGGAAACTGAAAAAACTACATGTTTTATTTTAAAAACTATCATTATAATATTTTGTCTGTCATGGTAAATAGCAGTTATTACTAAATTCCAGTAAGTTAGATCATTTGCTTTAATGAAGGAAACCCTATTTTTATGTCTTAATAACAGAGTAAAGAATTTTAAAGTTCAATATTATTTCGCTTATCTTGCACTAAAAACTTAAAAGAAGTAGAGTCTTGAAAAAATTACCGAGGGAGATGAATCGTATCATAAAAAATGTAAAGATATTGTAAATGTTGTATACTTCTGGCTCATTTTTTTTAGAAAGTAAATTTTAAATTGCAAAATAATCTTTCCAGAGTATATGTTTAAATACTTCAAATTCTCTTACAAAAAAGCGTGTTTCGTTGTACGTACAACTTGCAAAATTTCATTTGATATATAATTGCAACACAGTTTCTACTCATAAAACTCTAATTGTTAGCCTATATTTTCCTACGACAAAATAATATTTTTGTTTAAAGAAATGAATCAGATAGGCAAAACGAAAAGAAATATATTTGGGGACAATATTTGAATAAAAAGGGAATCCTTTATAGAAAATGTTAACATCAATAAGAACTAGAAAAAAGAAGTGGTTTTAAATATGGTTATTGTATTTTAAATCAGCCAAGAAAATCATGACATAGGCTACTTTAAACATGTGTTCCCCGTTATCACGTAAACAAACGAGAAAAAAATCCTTCTTGCAATTACATTACAATCAATAAAAGATGAAGAGCGATCTATAACACATCATTATGTGTCTGGCCAATCACTTAGTTCACAATATTTTGAAACTTAAACTTTGTATGATATACAAATGTATAAAATATTAAAACGGAATGAAACGACCATTCTGGCTGCAATGAACGTAATTGAAGCAAAAACACAACAGAACTCAACTTGTTTAAAACATTTGCTTTTGACAGTCATTGTTTTATCAGTTCATTTTATACAGTTCAAAATGTCATTGTGAGCATTTGCTTGAAGGATAAAAATGACATTCCTTACTTTTCATTTCTAGTGAAAGCTTGAATATAATTATAAGTGTTAATACAGTTATATCTCAATCTGATTTTGAATTATCTCCTTTTACCTCCCTCATTTTTTTACCTCCCTCATCTTCAAAAAAGTTTATAAATTACTAGAAGAATCCGTGGCTTCGCTCACGATTTAAATTAAACATACCCTATCACCCATCAATTATATAGTTTTGCTTTCCCATTTATTTTTCTTGTTGTGAAATCTACTTTGAACATATCAAATGTACTTCCATAAAGCAAAAAAGTTTTTAGAAATTCGCTCTTAGTACGCAGGTCTGCTACGACAGGGGGTATTCTATTCCTGCATAAAGTGCCTGTCTATATAAAAAATGTTACCATATCTAACGCCCCACCTACAAAGCCCCAAATGGTGTTGCTGCCCTGGGTAGGCTCATGCCTAATATCGGCGGTTCTCCCTCTTGCAAGTGCTTTTTGCTTGTATCGGCTGTCCAGTCGATCTTGCTATCAGGTGAAGAGGATTGCGCTCACACACTCAAGAGGTCAATTCACAGAGACGAATGCCGAGAAGCATTTATGGTCGTTTCTGCTTAACCTGAGCTTGCCCTGATGATGATCGTGGGGCACAATATAAGGAACGGCACCCTTGGCTTTTTCGACGGCACTTTGAATCTGCTCGCATATGTTACCCTTAATTAGAACTTTATTATGCACCCCCGTCGCAGCAGACCTGCGTGTTAGAAATCCTATTTCTTATGAAGGCATACATGTTAGAGGAACCATAGAACATGGCTTGAAATTTTAGTCACTGTAAAAGATCATTTTCTTAAGGTTTTAGGGCGTACCTTGAACAAAAAATTACATACAATGCCACTCCAGCAATTATTAAAAAGTGTTGTCTTATGTTTTTAGACTCTATATTGAACAAAAAGATTGAATGAGCCGTCCCGGCAATTTTTAAAGTGCTGTAGATAAAATTAATTCTTTACAGTAGCACACTCTTCATCTTTAAATAGCAGTTAGTTGTCATAAAAAAGAATTCCTTCAAGTATAAGTGATCAGTGATCACAGAAGTTCTTTAGTAATATCAATTATTAATTTTATTTTAAACTTCATACCAGCATTTTATATAGTGTATTGCACTTAAAATATATTCAAAAGTCTTAATTCATTAACCATCTGGCACCAAGCAAAAAATCTTCATGTAAACAAATACAATTAGATAGCAGAAAAAAATACCATTAATTTACATCACCTGTTTTAAATTTTACTTTCACATGTTTTGTTAGTAAACAAATCTAACCCAAATTCTTTCAAAGTCCCTGACATGGGTACCTTTAAGACGGTCCCAGGGCTAAGCCCTGAAAGTTATCACGAAATTGAAGGTGTATAAACCTACTCCATGAAAGTCTACATGTATCTACCAAGTTTTGTAACCATCGGTCCAGCGGTGTCTGAGTTTATCAATGCTATATATATATATATATATATATATATATATATATATATATATATACCAACATCCTCTTTTATACTTATAGATGTATGTTACTTGCGTTTAATTCAGTCATGTTATCATAATGAAACAGTAAACCTCACTGTCTTACCTGTACAGTATATATTATGTAAGCATTTTCAGTTTTTACTAAGAAGTCCGCAATTATAAAAACAAGAAATAAAACCAATACTGAATAAACATAAAAATGTTATCTATATGTTATGACAACTCAGTCCATGTTATGACAGCTTTGAGTATGTTGTGATACATTGTTATGATAGCCTTTGTTATGATAGTACTGTAGTGTACACGTGTATATAATAGTATTCTAAATTTTATATAAACGATTCATCCAAAAACTAAAAATAAACTAAATGCAACGCTTGCAGTTATAATAATTTATCGTGTCTTCTATTGTATTTTATACTAAAACGTTGATTTAAGATGCATCTAATTGTATTAGTAAGTAAGACTATTTTATTCTTTGAGATAAATTAGTCTGAGCAAATTTGTCTTTATTTTCATTGACAATATTTCCTTTGTACATTGTGGTACACAGTGTAATTTATTTTTTTTTGTGTGTCTTTTTTACCAGTGGTATTTTTTAACATTTTCATCAGGAACAGTGTTAACCTGGGGGTCTTGTTACTATTTTAATGGCAGCCTTTGTTGGGTAGCGTCACTAATTCGTGACACAATGACAATTATTGACGCTAGACCCAGTTTCTATCCTGGTCAGGATCGAACCGGCGATCCTCAGGTTAAGAGGTAAGCGCTTTATCCTCTCGGCTATCCAATCAATGTATAAATAATAATTGTTTAAAATATATTACATCAATTATAACGTGATAGTGTAGAGTTGCAATTTGGTACTTAAGTGCTCCATTATAATAAAATGTGTCAAATCCTTACAAATGTAAAAAAAATACACGTCAAGAAAATCGAAACTCATACAGATTTTTGTGAGTATGTCAAATAGTAGTTTAAGAGACAACTTCTATACGACAAGATAATCGTAAAATTAGTTTGTAATGCCATGACATTAAATGTTCCGAGGGAAGTTAGCGAAATGGCCATCTCTCATACGCTCCGTACGACGGCCGATAACCGTGGGCCAGAGTTCTTTATTATTATTTATTTTATTATAAATAAAACTCAACTACCCGTCACCATGTGCAGCTATCTTAAGACAACGAGTTACCGCAACGGTATAGGCTAGCCAGAGGTGACCGCACTAGTGATGGAATTAAAGTCACCCACGACTTGGATCGAACTCGCGAGCGACGTTTCTACTGGGCCAATGCATCACCTCTGAGCTACCGCCTTAATATAAAAACATACAAAACCCTGCACCATTTTTGCAAAATGGTACGTTTATTCTTTTATGAAAAGAGCATTTTCACTGTTTATTGCAGGAATCTATGTTAGTAAACTGATTTTAAATTTCTTTATTACCAAGTGTTATTTTTGCATGTTTATAAAAAATATACTAAGGTAGTAAACACAGATAAAAAAGTCAACTATTCGGATTTATAACAGACTTTTTGTAAGTTAGCTGACTGTTTGAATGCAAAACTGAATAGGGTATAAATTAATTAAAATATTAGTTATAAGTTAATAATAACAATACCAAAAATGTTATTCTTCACTGTCAAATAATACTTTTAAAATTTATAATTTTATGTCGAGTTGACCGAGACGTGAGACCAATGTACATAAGACGAGGCGTGCTCGTGCTCCTATTCATCTCGTTGACCCAGCTATAGGACATGGGATGTGTCCAAAAACCCCATGCTGGCTTTCCAGCAGACACTCGAGTACGAGCGGATTGTCTAAGGCCAATCTTTTATGCAGGTCCTATCTTAATTACCTATCAGTATAGTGTACTTTATTTCCAAAATAGACACAGTACCTCGTAACATTAATGTTTCACACATATTTGATAGTGTTACACATAGCTTCAGAGGAAGAGGGACATACTTGACCTTTTCTCAGGAAAGCAGAACAGGTGAATAATTCCCAATTTGCTGAGATCAAACAGGTAATTTCAGTTTTAATTACTCGACCCTTTAGGGATGACTATGCAGAGAGCGCATTACCCTTAGAGAACTTCGGTGAATACGTTTGTATATTACTGAGGAAGCTTAAATATATACTCTAAATATCTTACATTTAACTTTAAGCCAATTACGGAAATAGATGAATACTTTTAAATCTTCTTGATGCTTTCCGTAAAACTCAAAATACTCAGGAAAGAACAAAACCAGTCGGGAAAAGCTATTTTAAAATTTTAATTTTTGTCAAAACATTGTTTAGCAGGCTTATAACATCCAAACAAGTTAAGCATCACAGTTTGTACTAGTTCTGAAGGCTCTTTTATGACTGTTATGTTGAGAGAACTGTTTTCTTTGTTGAACGAGTGACAATGGGAATATGAGAACGTGTAATTGAACTGAAATTTCGCTGGAGACAATGTAGTTGACGGTTGACGTCAAAAGGAAGTAAACCATTGCTAGTATCTTAACAGAACAAAAATGGTACGTTACACTTTGTGACATCATTTCAGATATCTAATTTTAAAACAGAACAAATATATCTTGTTATGATATCGAATGTAACAGTTATTCGAAAACATAATGTGATATTAATTTTACACACTGTAATGGAATAGGTAATTATTTCTACTTCAGTATAAATAATTATATTTTAATAAGAAGTATTAAAAATTAGAGATTATATACATATCATTATAATGTTAAAAAATTACTAAAACATTAGAGATTCTAACCAGCACATTCAAGTGTACTTTGCCAACATTTAAATAAATTATTGGTGTCATGGCTTTGATTATTATTTCACTTGTAGACACCTCAATATTTATGCCCGAAATTTCGTTTAAACTTTAAAACCTGAATTGATCCGGACTTATTTTGTTTGAACATAAAACTGTATAAACCAACCTAAATGCCTCAAGAAATTAACCGGAAAATAAAACATAAATTTTTAATGTACATCAGAACGAATGAGTATTACAGTTGCTTTGGTGGTTTTTAGCCCTTAAGCACAAACTGATTCCCTGACTAATACAATCAGGGATTGACTGAGATCAATGCTGAGTGCTGGACGATCAGCGATCCGGAAACACTAGCAATCAGGTGGAACAGATTGATTGAACTTTGGGTAATCATTCCTGTTGCAATGCCACTTGCAGTTGCAGCTCATCATGGGACTTTAATTTGTGGAATTTTTGTTTTGTAATATAAACAACAACGGAGAGACGTTGCCGTGAGAGGGGGGAGTCAAAAGACCAGTATAACCGACGTTTGAAGGAACCGATCTCTTGCCCTCACGCAGTAGATGGAAACCACGCATTAAAGTTATATTGAATAGCAATGTATATTTTGGGTACGCAGTATTCTTTTATCCGTAATTTAGTTTTTGATTTCGCCAAGCAAAACCTAAGAAGTGTCAGAGTATATTAAAAGTTAATTTAAATAATAAATTAATTGAAATTGCGAACTATATTCAAAAATACGTAGTAAAGAGTAATAAGAAGAGAACATAATGGAAATCCTTAAAAATAGTTTGCTTAAGTATTTTCAGTCAACATCTTTGACTAAAGAGTTATAACGATTAAAACTATCCAATTCTCGAGATTTTTTATGCTAAATTTCTATTCAGTGCTGTGTTTTTTAAGACGGTCAACTAATAAATTGAGAATATATTTTTTCATTCCCTCTTTTAATGAGCTCCTCAGATGGTATTAGTAGATAACATAAGTACCAAAACCATGGTCGCTACACTGAGAAAAAAGTCTAGTGGTAGACTACAGAAATAAAGAGGGAACCTCATTAAATCTTGTGCTTACCTTGCCGGATGCCATTCTTGAGGCTGCCACCAGCCTTGGCTAGTGTAAGGACTCCAGCCACATCTTGTGTGCGCCACAAGCCATCTTTGGCTGTAATTGTGATGTCATAACTTAATGACGTCACTACTATATCTTTAATTCTTGAGGTAACAAGCATACTGGACTGGTGTGTGTTCCACTCTGACTAGTTATAGACTCAGTACTGTCTAGTGCCAGACCCCAGCAAGCTAGTGGCTACCTCTCTTTGAGTCTGGTGTCGTTCCACCCTGGATAGTTGCAGCCCCATTACTGTCTAGTGCCAGACCCCAGATAGCTAGGGGCCACCTCTCTATGTGTCTGGTGTCGTTCCACCCTGGATAGTTGCAGCCCCATTACTGTCTAGTGCCAGACCCCAGCAAGCTAGTGGCCACCTCTCTTTGTATCTGGTGTCGTTCCATCCTGGATAGTTGCAGCCCCATTACTGTCTAGTGCCAGACCCCAGCAAGCTAGTGGCCACCTCTCTTTGTATCTGGTGTCGTTCCATCCTGGATAGTTGCAGCCCCATTACTGTCTAGTGCCAGACCCCAGCAAGCTAGTGGCCACCTCTCTTTGCGTCTGGTGTGCGTTCCACCCGTGATAGTTGTAGCCCCAGTACTGACTAGTTCCAGACCCCAGCTAGCTAGTGACCTCTTCTCGTGTTGTCAGCAGGTTGGTTCCATCGATTAAAATTGATTTAGCCCACAAATCGGCCACAGATGTAGGACTTAGAATCACACTCCCCCCTAATGCTCCACTATCAACCTTTCTGTTTAAGCCAGTTTTGATTTTATTCTTAATCCAATGATTAAATTTTTTTTCCTAAATTTCTGCTAGTTTAACTATATTTATACCAAAAGCGTCATAATTATGTTAATGAGTTACTGTTACGTTAAAAAAATCTGGCTTGTTTGGAATGCTAAATAAGACATAGGAACAAGGGGCGGGTTGTGATTCAAAGAACTGTATCTGCAGTTCGCCTCTGGGCTGATTTATTTTTTACTTTACACAACACACAGAGGCAGAAAGAGGTGGTAGCTGCTAGCAGATCGGATCTGGAACTAGGTAGTGTTATGGCTACAACTATTGTGGCAAAATTCAACGTTTCTAAAATAAAAGGTTGATCTCATTAGAAGACTAATTTGATGATATGGGTTTTGGTTCCAAGCTGGCTCTTACTTTTAATATTATGATTATAAACATATACCACAAAACTTATTTTCATTTTGATTGTTTCAAGTAAAGTGAACATTAAATTTGGCAAATTTTCAGCTTTTTAAAAATACTCAATACATGCTTCGAAGATAATTACAACAGATTATCTGATATATAATTTAATAATCAACCAAACATTATAAAAATATAAACATTTGAGAAGTTAAATTTTGAACAAAATAGGACAAGTATGTGTCATTATAAACTTTTACAATTTCTAGTGCAACATTTTGAAGGGTACCAGATGCTTCATTGTTAAAGCTAGTATTTAATAAATAGTTTAGTATATGCCAAGATAAAACTGCAATCAAAGACTTATTTAAGTAATGAAAACATTATTAAAACGTTTGTAATTTTGACACTGAATTTCATTTAATATAAATAAATTTTCTATAAATGGTTAATTTGAATGTATAGGCTAAATAAAATATTTGAGACTCCAATTGTAACAAATTTATTAATTGTAATTAAAACAAGTACAAATCAAGAACATTGAATTAATAATAATGATGGCTGTAATAATAATATTCCCTTAACCATAACTATTACTGACAAAAAATTATATAACTGCTGCAAACATGTTGGTTTCAAGAGGGGGTTCCAATCCTACACAACTACCTGCTCCTCCCTCAAGACTAATTTTAACTTTAAAATTTTGTACACAGCCTCAACTGCTCAACCAAAGTCTTGATTTATAGCTCATTTGAAAGAGAAAAACTATTTATCGATTCCAGTGATCAGATTTTTGATATCGCTTTAGGTTTAAATATAGAATATAAAAATAATGATTAGTTGTATTTTTATAAATTGTATTGGTTGTGATATCAAGGGAAGGATATCACTGGAATATCTGGATAATTTTGTTTAAATTATCCAGATATTAAAAAATATACTGTCCTTTAAATATTAATATACTATCGTTTAAATGAGCTAGCTATAAATCTCAAAAATTTTGGTTGAGCGGTTGAGGCTGTATTGGATTTGAAAATTTGGGAGGAGCAGTTACGAATGTGAAGTTTTTCGTGACTGGAACCCTCTCTTAAAAAATACTATACAAAAATATTAACTACAGTATTACAGGCAATTATAGCTACTGTCATCATTAAAATAAAAGTATTATGCTTTAACAAAAGCTGTTACAGTAGGCCCTACTTGCAATATTATCAGCATTAAAATAATTAAGAAAAAATACAATGCAAGAATATTAGGTAACAGTTTTAGACACTACATCCATTAAAATTAAGCTTGAGAAAACCCCTTAACTGTTTTGGCCACAGTAGGCCGACTATTATAGTACTGACAATTTTATAACTGCTGCTTAAAATTCATAAATAATCGAAAAGTCACAACTAATCACTACTTTGCTCTGTTTCATATCTTCACAACTCCCTACCATAATTATAAAAGGCTGAAGTGTGGGACCATACCGTACATATTTCAGTTTTATCTCCTGCACCGCAGCCAAAATGTCTGTTTCACTTGAAAGAAATGAATTTCCTGTTTCGAAGGCTTGTTCAGTCCTTTTCCATGTATCTTGCTAATTTTCCTCGTGTACAGAAGATAATTAAGTAGAAGCAGGATGACCACACTTGATTGAGGAGAACTATCCTCTGAAAAAAGGGCAGACATACCTGTAATAATCTTTATATACCAACATAATAGCAACATGTTTTTTTTTTGTAATGCACCATAATAGTTTTGTATGACTGGTTGGGTGCCCTGTCAGAGGTCTGAGGGAGGTTATTGAAGATGGCAAAGCACCCTGCATTATAACTTTCAAATGTTGTAAAAATTGTTAATAGCCCACCGAAAATATGTCATCAAATTATTTTTTTTTAACTATAGGGCTTACTGTTTTTTTCTTTACAGTTTTATTTATAAATCTGAAAAATTCCATTAAACATTATACCGGGTGTCCCATAATAACCCCCCCCCCATCTTTTTCCTATATTTTTCAAATATCAATCCCTCACCACCCCCAAACATTGTTGGGTAGTTAATACTTCATTTTTAGTAGGTACCCAATTTCGGCCGCCATCTTGGATCCAAAATATTGGATACAAAATATATTTTTCAAATGTAAAAGTGGAGTTGTGACCCATCATTTTACGCTAGATTTTTTCACTAATTACGATGCCGCAATCCGTTTTTTAATATCTCGATTGGTTCTTAAGATATGATTACTTTAAATTTTATTAATACTAAAAATTTATTTATTTTCAACCAATTTAAGCATTAAAAATTGAAAAAATAGGCTAATTTTTAGTTTTTGAGAAATTTATATTTTTTAAATGTTTATTAGAAATTTATTAATATCTTGAAAACTAAACATGATAATTAAAAACGGGTTACGGCATTTAAAAAAAAAATCTAGATTGAACTGATGGGTCACAACACCATATTCATATTTGAAATAACTTACCTCATTTCAAAATGGCGGATCCAAGATGGAGGCCAAAACATTTACATTGGAGAAAGTTAAGTGGAAATAATTCAACAATGACTGGTGGTGGTTATTCGTCACTATCTAGCATTATTTTGTGGTTATGGCCTATTTGATCAATTTTTAATTTTTAATGTTTAAATTGGTTGAAAATAAATAAATTTAAAGTATTCATATCATGAGAACCAATTGAGATATTAAAAAACGAATTGCGGAATTGTAATCAGTGAAAAAATCTAGCTTGAAATAATGGGTCACAACACCACTTTTACATTTGAAAAAAATATTTTTGATCCAATATGGCGGATCCAAGATGGCGGCCAAAAATTGGGTACCTAATCAGAATAAAGTATTTTAACCACCCAACAACGTTTGGGGGTTGTGTGGGATTGATATTTGAAAAATATAGGAAAAAGTTGGGGGGAATATTATAGGACACCCGGTATATTACATTGGGGGAATGTTGCATTTATTAAATAATAATATATGTAATAAAGGCAATTTTGATAAAAAAAAGTAACAACTAATTAAATGTGTGACATCTACAATTTTAAATTTTTCAAAACAAATACATTAAATGCCGTTTGATTAATGATTCTTCAATTACTTTGAAAAACGTAGTGTCTTTTTGCTTGTAAAAAAACAATTTTACACGTTGAAAACCCAGAGTAAACGCCCTCCCAATGTTGTTCGATTTAGCTAATCCCAAATTTATAATTTTAAATTTTTAGTCGATATTGTCATTAATAATAACTTTATATTAAGTCGATGTTATATTATTACCTGATGCAATGGTTTTAAGATGTTTTATTGCCTGTTTCCTGCCCTTATCCCTAGTTTGTTGTTCCTTGGTATTTGCTATAGTCAGGATTTTATTCCTGTACGCTGTGATATTGTTTGAAAGACTTCTATTTTTCGGGATGGAGATGGTCAAAATCTTGAAGAAACTGGAAACAAACAAAGTTTATTTAAAATGAGTTTTTTTAGCTGTTTATAGAAAATTCTATGTACTCTTGAAAGGAGAATTTATTATTAATGGAGTTTAAGTGAAAAAAATAATAAGGTTCGAACCATAAACTTTGGCCAGAATTATCTCCCCATTATTATAATCCTATAAGCCTATTTTCAGAAAAATCGCAAATATAATTTATTTTTCTCATTAACTAAATGACATTACGTTTGCCAGTATATGCTGTTATGTCATTACAAAGGGGGGGGGGGACAATGGGGGCAGATTGCCCCGGACCATAAAAGAACGGGACCACATTTTCAGCTGAGTATTTTTAATATCTTTCATCATAATAATTAATTATTTAAATATATTTCAAAAAACCGTCTATATTTTTGATTGCAAACAAATAAAATCAAGTTGGATGTCGACTGATAGCGCCACCGTTCCGAAAATTCAACCCTTGATTAGTGTACTCAAATAAATTACATTATTTTATAGGCCTATTTTGTACAATTCTAAGACACATTGGCAAATATATGTAGAAATGCCTTTAAATTGAAACCTCAAATATTAAACTCCTTCCAGCCGTTCTTGAGTTATGACTATGAAAATAAATCCTCTCGCCTTAGGGGTATTCCTAGCCTACAAGTTTTTTTCAAACTCCGTAAGGTCTTAACTTGGGTACAAGTATGTGGGAGTTAACACGATGGTCCGAAATGGCTATTTATTTTATAATTTATCTATCACTGGAGACATATTAAGTTACTTAGTTCAAATAATGTGGTTTTATCAAGTGACGTATATTAACTTCACTTAACAAGTGGTGGTATTTAAATCAATCATGTTGTCTAAAAAAACACGAAGAATTAATTTGAGGAAATATTGAAAATCATTTCAAATTTCAGTCGCCTACTCGGTTTAGTTTATTTAATGTAAAGATCCAGATTCGAACACATTAACAAATGAACAGTACTGACAGTATAAAAGTTAAAAATCCTTTTGAAAACAAAGTAAACATCAATACATAATTTCAACTACTTCTCTGCTAGGCACCTCTACGCTGGCAAGTGCCACTGTCAGTCGTCAGTGTTGCCAGCGTAAAAGTACCATTAAAATCCATAATTATCTTCAAATTATTTTTAAATTCACCATTCTCATTAATGTCTTTCGTACATTGTAAATGACTTTACAAAATTATTTCAAAATTACCCTCTGTTATTTGGAAATGACTTTATAAAATTAATTCGAAATTATGACAATGAATACAAGACAAACATTTACGGCTGGCAGAAACCATTTTTTGTTTGATATGATCTGTTGAAACGTCAAAAATAATTTAATAATCCTGAACAACAGTAAAAATTACACCCAGAATAGAACTAAAAACATTGTGGACATACCAAACAACATTTGGATCAAACCACAAATGTAAAAGTATGATAATCGTACGTTGGAACACACTTGCCTGCGACATTAACACTTGACTTTTTCTTTATGTCCCCATAACCCTGAAATTTTACTAAGCCCGCAAATGTAATTGAACGATTTAACTGAGGAAGAATTTTTCAAATCGGCTAAATAATTTATAGAGCCTATAGTCAATGGGTAGATATGTGATCTCATGAAACTTTATTATGACATTATTGACTAAACAATACGGTAACTTTTATTGCCATGACACTCAAACTCACCGGTAAAAATCTGTTGCAAGACGTGGAGGCCCCAATCCTGCAGGAGGCGTGAAGTTTCTTCACCCATTATTCACAAAGGAAACAAAGAAACAAGTCACTTCAATAAACAGTCCAACCAGTTACACCAACAACTCACTCAGGACTGCATGGGTCGAAGATTAGGGGTATGACGCTGTCATCAGTGTGATTGCGCATGCGCGGGCACCTGTCAGGCACAGGGACGGTTAGAGCCCACCTTCTGGTTGGCTGGGATACGCTGCAAACCCCAGCCTTGGAAGTGCGTCGCGTCTATACGCTAGGGTCCCTCACAAACATTTTGTTTTTTGCCACATGACATTCTATATGTGACTACCACAATGCGCGCCTGGTTTTAGGCAGAGGAATACAAAATATCTAGGGCATTGAACGAGCACTAGTTCGGGCTGGGGCTAAGTGTGACGTCACTGATTTCATCACACTAGCATTGCTAGTGTCCGCAACATTTGTTTATTGGTAACGCCTAGATTCTAGTCTGGACTGTTTTAACATTACACTGCTAGGAACGGACCAAAGCCAAATTGGAGATGTAATGTGTGTGACTCCAGACCACATTGGTTTACCACATGCCGCTGGTTGTAGCGCCAAGAATCATGCGAAATCAACATTTACTCGCAATCTGGAGCTCTGATTTTTCTCAGTGTATATTCACGATTTTCAAAGAATAGGAAGACGGAAAAGTTACTAAGCCGATATTTTATCTAAACCTGTTTAGGTGCAATTCACATCTTTAAGATAGGTAAGAATACTTTCAGTTATAAAAAAGATACTCCCATTAACAAAAGTTACGTTTGGTATTTAATAGACACAGACTAGTCTAATTTAAACCACCAGCAAACATATTATAAGCTCCGCTGGAATATTGCTTATCAGAATCCATGACCTGAAACCAAGTCAAGTTAAATACGTTTAATCCTCCTCCCTTAGTTAGGCCAACTTAGTCCTCTACTTAAAAGGTGCTTTAATTCTGTTTGAGTTCATCTCTTTACATGGGAGATTGCTAGCCTAACAACCAGGCTAGCAACACACCTTTTGAAAGACATAAGTAGTTTAGAGAACTTACCTTCAAGAGTTTGTGTGTTCAATTCCCGGCATGCTTTCTAAAAGATTCAGGTTGTGTTTAGACCGCTTTATATTAAAAGCTTTTATATATCAAGCTTTCAAGAGTTAATGTGAAAAACATTATTCGGTTCAAAAAGCCTTTAATCAATCAATAATGTAAGTAAAATGGTTTGTTTTGTAATTTTTTATAAAAATGATTTTTGTCAATAAATAAATTAAATTAATTTTTACGTTTTCCTCCACTTTATGGTATACACTAAAATATTTATTTAATTGATGTCTTATTACATAAGAGCGTGATTAGGATCTATTTGTAGGTACTTTATCTACTTACTATCAACTTTATGACCACAATAAATTAATAACAAATTAAAGTATAACTTTCTTCAAGATAGTCATCACAAGTTTTGCGAGGAGTGAATCACAAACTAAAGCAATAAAACTTTCTGTTTGAGACTAAGCAAGGCAGTTAGGCGAACGGGAGACAAAACTTGCTACAAGTTACAAATTACGTGACGGAAGACAGAATAAATCACTCACTTTTCAGGAAGATTTTAATTAGACTCCAAGTAAATAAAAAATTGTCATGGCTTCATTTACGTAGGACATTTAAGCCAATAACTGGACCAAAGGCGAAACTGAGTAGTTAGGTAAGATAACAATAGTAACATGTAATTGGATTTTAAAGAACTTTTGTCTTTTCAAAATTTAATGAGGTTTGCCCTTTCTCCTCTCTAAGGTCCTTGGAGAGAGGACCAAGATGATATTAAGATTTACCATTGTCTTAATATTATGAAATAAAAGTACAATATTTCATTAATCATTTATATTAAACAACTAAATTTATAGTCCGTTTTTTAGCAAGTAAAACAAAAGACAAGAGACCTGAACATTCAGCGAATTCCAAACGATTTACAACATATTTGAACCCAACAAAACAGTTGTTATTTTCTCCGCAGCAATGACTCGGTGAATGAATATGAACCAGAAGAAGTCATATAACAATTTTCATAACAATGTACAAAGAATAACGGAGGTATATAATTTTATTTTTTCCCTTAAGGATGATTTGGGAAAAGAGAAAGGAGTGTTGCTACAATGATATTGAAAAATGGGGGATTTTAGCCTAATGTACGGGATCTCAAGCAGATGAAAAAAAACTATGATCAATCAATATATGATGAAACTATGTTCAATCAATATATGGGAAAAAATAAACGAAATGTAGAATTTTATTTATTTCCTTTAGTCGATTTTAGCTATAGCGTACTGTGTTATCGCTTTCAATACCTCGGTAACTAATGAAATGACCAGCCATAGACAAATGTTTAAATCACTAGAATTATTGCTTTTGAAAGTTGCAACTCAGTTTTGCAAAATCGATTTTTATTAAAATTTGTTATATAAAAAGTTGTTGAGCTTTTTAGTTACAAAAGCTATTGTAAGTGTTTTTTAAATATAAGTATTATTAAAAAGAGAAGATGATATTAAAAAAATACTCAGCTCGAACTGACACTACACTATAGATGTTCTGATTCCTATTGGTTGAATTACTTCGATTTTAGTAAAATAACAATGCAACTTTTATTTCAAACCTCATCTACGATTAATTTGAAGCTATTCTAATATTTTGATTTTGATTGAGAATTCTTCTTAACTATTTTCTTTACATTTTTACAGATATTTTTAAACAGGTGTTCTTAAAGTTAAATCGATTATGAAAACTCCTGTGATGTAACTTTAGGGAATTATAAGGAATTCAAATTAGTAAGTGATAACTTCAAAAAACTTTGTTTCTATAACAAATATCATAGTTCCAATAATAAATAGTTGTTTAAAAACAGTAATGTTTGAATCAAACACAAGATAAATTTCCCTAGGTTTAGTGGATGATTAAAGTCCAAGTCACAGGAGTTAAGGGACCAAACCTCTTTTAAAATTGGTCGTTGATCACAAGTTAGGAGTAAGATTACAAAACCCATCTCAATAAAACGCTTTCAGCAATTGATATTACATTCACGCATAAAAATCAAAAGATTAAAAGATTATTCCCTTTTTTAACTATCATAATAATTGAGGAACTGCAATTGTGTATAGTATAATGTTTGTTTTTAAATTAATATAGGAATTTTTTAGACCATTTTGTAGTTTTACCATTGGAGTTTTACTAGACAGTAAATTTATTTTAGTTGGATACATAAGTTACCTAAGGTCATCAAAGCCTTAAAGTTGTTACTGCTGATACACACATAAAACTAGTAGGCTAACTATTCTTCTTCTTAATGTATATTGTTTACATTTTAAAACTGCTTATTGAAGCAAATTAACCTATGTAAAATAATTTTATTCAATAAGTAATTGTTTCCCACATATTAGAGGGGTGCAGTTTCTTACGTACTATGCTTTTTCTAGCTAAGTTTACACTACTCGACTCGACTCGAAGTTTTGCAAATTACTCGAAAGTTCAAGTCGAGTAGTTACTCACTCCGTCTAACCACACTCTAATATTAAGGTCATTGCTCACATACCCCTTAAATCCCCTATTTACCCACTGTAATAAGAAAAAAATCTTTGATCTACTCAAATTAAAGAGGTTTTTAAGCTATTTTTATCAATAAGTTGCACATAAATGTCATTTCTTTCTGAAATACGACATTTAATCCTCCTCATTGGGGCTGGTTTATTTTTCTTCAAACCTAAAAAGATATGTGTTACGAAAACCTTAATATGTTATATAAACAAGTATACAAGTCCAAATTTAGATCATATCTGGCACCTCATATCAGGCTAATATTTTTCAATCAAAAATATTAAGTTAGGCTGTGAAGTTATATTAAAATGGCGTGAATTTTTGCCTGAGAACAGTTTAGCTCAGGACACCTCCATGTTGAATACCTAACTTAAATTAAAAAGCATTATATTGCATTTAATTAACAGTTATAGTTTTTTGAATGTTGACTACAATAGTTCAAGTTCTAGTTAATAGTTAACTTTTGCTCTTCGAAATACCCGAGCCGAAAAAGCTTGTAGCTCGTATTTTTTAAAACTAGATTCAACTTGAAAAATCACTACTTGCACATCCCTACCACAAATAAGTTTTAAAAAGCTTAAAACAAACTTTATTTAATTCGTTTGCAGAACATTTTTGCATAAAAGTTTACTTTAACTTTGGATGGCGCATTAACATCCGCACTGCAATAGAATGTTGAGAACGTTGAGATCCGCATGGTAAGATTACTAAGGGGATACATTAATTATATAGGAGTATTTCATGGTGGTGTTTGACTCTGCAGCTAAATAAGACTCGGGTTTCATCATTGTAAGCAAATAATATAGGTTTAATTTCGATTCATGCATTCAGGAAATCCCCGTTTTGCAGCAGCACTGCATTATCAGCGAATTTAAAATGCAAAAGAAAAACATTCAATCCATTATGCGAGATTATGAGATGTTTTTGTAAGCCCCATAAGAATAACATGGGGAATGAGTATGTAGGTTTGCTGAAACAGGTATGTTAAAACTGGATGGTTTTAATCAAATATTTAGTAGATCTGAACTAGAAGAAGCCATATGTAAACTTTTATCAAAATAGGGTAAGAAATAAGGAAAATATAGATTTTTAAAATTTCCCATAAGGAAATATTGGGGATTTCAGACTAATATACATTAGATGTCATAAACTTGAAGCTACAAACCAAGTTTTATTGAGTTGAGTTGAAAAATAACCGAGATATAGAATTTTAACTTTTGGACAACTGTGTTTGGCACTTTCAATATCTTGGTAACCAATGGACATTGATTCAAAATACTTTTTTATTTTTTGAGCTGATTTCAACGTAGCTAACAAAACTTTATTACTTTCATTTTTCTAATTTAAAGACTAAAAAAGCATTTTTGGAGGGATTTATCCCCCTTTATTCCTTCCGGTGGTTTAAACGGGCTGGTTTACCATTTTAATTGATGGTATTTTTTGTTTCTGGGGGCCCCGAATCGAAAAATTATAGTGGTCCCGGGGTTAAGTCTTACCATGAGACTTAAAGTAATATCTTCTTCCCTATAGGGGAAATTAGCTAGAAGTAAATATCAAACTAAGATTAGTAATTTGATCATTACAATCAAGATTTCCTACTTAAAAAAAGTGCAATAGTTTATCGTAATCTCCTAAAAAAAACTACTGAGAACTATTGCGGCTGATTTTAATTTTCGTAGTCATTCTGCGAGTTATTATTTATATTAATAGTAAATTAATGGTATTACACGTGTAACCTATTCATTGTTAAATTACTGATGGTTCGTGTTATAATATTAGAATATTATTTCATACGGGTAATCGAATGAATACTTTCAATACAGTAGTCTCATACAATCTCGTATATCCGGTAATTATCGCTGTTGAATCTAAATTACGGTAAATGTAGTGGAACAAATCACTCATCCATGTTTTCCAAGTTTAAATCCACTTTTACGCAATCAGTTAAATTGGATTTCTCAACCACAATTAAATTTTTAAGTGTTTCAAAGTAAACGTTTTACAGCCATAAAATAAATAAAAATTAACAATATGAACAGTATTAAAAAAGATGTGTAAAATTGAATGTCGGTTTTGTGTAATATTAGAATTAAAAGAACCATACGATAATTTGCATAGATTATTAAGCCTTATTTTAAATGAAAACAACGGAACGAAAATAAAATATATATTAAATTTAAATCGTTTAACAGAGAAAAGCAGATAATAAGACGGGTGTTTTTAATCACTCTGTTAAGTTAATTTCTCATTTAACTAATGATAATGAAAAGAGGGGAATAAGGTCTAGGATTTTGATATTAATACTCATTATATTGGTTATAGTAGCATTTATTAACCAAACAGTTAGAGAATGGAAAGCACAGGAAAATGTAAACTACATACCAATTAAAGTAATGCTCAAGATTTAACATTTTCCGAGGTAAATAAGGGATTAAATAAATAGTACATGTTTGATTGACATTAATACACCATTTTTTCACACAGCTCTATGTATTCAAGTAGCAAAAAAGGTCTAATACAAAAGGTCTAAATCAAAGTCGAATGTGTCTTTGATAATGCTCTTCGCATAGTAAAACCGCACTCTGCTGTTTCGATTCAAGGAACAGAGTTCACGGAAATAGTTCTCTCAGCACAGAATCATTAAAACGATTTAGTGTAGCATTTAATCAAGTGGTGGTGTCAAGGCTGAGAATTCAACCTTCTTTATAGCTTTTTAAATAAACAAATGAATATATAAATAAAATGTATTCAGTACTGGACACTATTTACGCGTGAAAAACATCTCTATACATGACCGAATGCTAAAAAGACATTAAATACTTACAAAAATGCACACGGATTATGGTGTAGACAAACAATGTTGCTAGCAACAAGTTTAAGTAACTAACAGAAATTTAACAAACATTTCAAACCAATGTTTACGATTAATCAAAAACAATAAATAAATAAAATTACATAAGTAAAATCAATAACAACCATATCATTTTAATATTACGAAAAATAGGTGGTATCTGCCTGTTCCGGGTGAACACAAAAACTACCTAGCTGACCTAGCCGGCTGGACTAAAGCCAGCCGGCTAGGTCAGAAGTGTAGATAGATTATAAGCCTAGCATATTCAGTTGAAGTTCTGAAAATCCTCTCGGGCTTCACCTCGTAGGATTTTTATTTATAATTTGTTTACTAATTTTTCGGATTGTGGTAAGTAATTTTTATTTCGTTTGCATAAACTGTACTGTTAATTATCCTGCTATTTATTCATCAGTGTGAAAAAACGGGTTCAACAGCTACTGTTGATAAGTAACAATAGAATTCATCCACCTAATTACGTAATTAATCATGCTAAGTAATTAGGTACATCAAAAACTAGTTTTGGTTGAATTGGACAGATGTACAAAAAGGTTTAACAAAGGAAAACTCATGCTGTACAAAAATATTAAAAACATAAGGATTAAAAAAAAACTCAAAGGCCGCCCGACATCTAAACGTTTGTTGAAGAAATAGCCGCTGGCCTGTTTGTCTCTGCTTTCTGAAGACTAAACTAAACCAAATTTTTAAAAAGTACTTACTAAAGGTAAGTTGAAGGAATGCTTAGTTTTATGTTTTCTTAAGATTAAACGGAGTCTTACTTCAGTCACTTATTACCTTGCTTTTTACATTTTAGTTTGTTATGACGTACTTCAATTACCACATATCATAAATGCAATGTTTGTTGTTGGAAAATTTGATTGAATAACTATTGAAGTAAATTCAAAGTAGATGTTTTTATAGGGGTGTGTTATGTTTGGCTGATCATTCACTGTAAGCTGAGAGACTTGACTTACTTTGACTTATTTCCGTAGATTCCTAGGTGGAACATAGGGCCTCGACGAAATCACGACACCCATCTCGGTCATCAGCAAGAGCCTTGGCCTCTCTCCAAGACATCCCCCTTCTTTCCAGGTCCCTCTCAACGGTTCTTCTCCATGTCGTCTTTGGTCTGCCTCGTTTCCTGTTTCCCTGCGGATTCCAATCAAATGCCTGTCTTTCTATGCAGTTGTGTGACCTTCTCAGAGTATGGTCAACCCACCTCCATCTTCTTCTGGTGATAGTCTTCTTGATAGGTACTTGCCTGGTTATTCTGCAAAGATCTTCGTTTCTTATGACATTCGGCCACCAGATTCTCAATATGTATCTCAGGCATCTATTGACATATGCTTGCAGGTTTTGTTTAGCTGCATTGTTTATCTTCCAGGTTTCACAGCCCTACAGCAAGACAGACAAGACAATGGAGTTGAAAATCCTTATTTTTGTTTGTCGCAGGATCTGCCTTGATATCCATACAGGACGAAGTTGAGCAAATGCTCCCTTGGCTTTTCTGATTCTGCTTTGGATGTCCACGTCTGTTCCCCCATCAAGACCTACCAGCTACCTAGGTAGCAGAACTTCGCCACTCTCTCAATGTCTTCATTATATAGCTTTATGACTTGGTTGTTACGAGCATTGACTCGCAATTCTTTTGTCTTCTTTTCATTTATTTTCAGCCCGATTTCTGAAGCCTCTACATGAAGATCATTCAACTTCATTTCAATGTCCCTAAAGCTTTCTGCGAGTTGACAAAGGTCATCCGTAAAATCAAGCTCTTCCAAGCGGCCATGCAGTCCTCACCTTATACCTCTATTCCTATTTGTTGCTTTTCGAAGCATGCAGTCAAGTGTCATTACAAATAGTATAGGGACAAAAGGCACCCCTACTTTGCTCCAGACTCCACTGCAATCGGTTCTGAAAGGCTCCCAAGGTGTTCCACCTGGCACGTGTATCCCTCATACATTTTTTGGGTAAGCTTAATGATCTTGTGCGGGTTCCCAAAAGCTTCCATCGCAGCCCAAATTCTCTTCCTATTAACAGAATCGAACGCCTTTTCAAAGTCCACGAAAACCACATACAATGAAGCTTGGTATTCCACAAATTGCTCAATAATTATTATCAATGTGTTATTGTGGTCTATTGTTAATCGCATTTCCCTAAAGCCTGCTTGCTCTTCCCTTAAGGCATCTTCGATAGGTCTTCGAATTCTGTTGAGAATTATCCTTGAGAGGATCTTACTGCATGTAGGTAAGAGGGTTATTCCTCTCTAATTGTCACAATTTATGAGATCTCCTTTCTTTGGAAGCTTAAAAGAGTTCGTGTGTTCAATTCCCGGCATGCTCTCTAAAAGATTCAGGTTGTGTGTAGACCGCTTTAAATTAAAAGCTTTTATATTTCAAGCTTTCAAGAGTTGATGTGAAAAAAATTATTCGGTTCAAAAAGCCTTAAATCAATCAATAATTTAAGTAAAATGGTTTTTTTGTAATGTTTTATAAAAATAATTTTTGTTAATAAATAAATTAAAATGATTTTTTACGTTTTCCTCCACTTTATGTTATACACTAAAATATTTATTTAAATATGTCTTATTATATAAGAGCGTGATTAGGATTTATTTGTACTTTATCTACTTACTATCAACTATATGAACACAACAAATAACAATTAAAATACAACTTTCTTCAAGATAGTCATCACAAGTTTTGCGAGGAGTGAATCACAAACTAAAGCAATAAAACTTTCTGTTTGAGACAAAGCAAGGCAGTCAGGCGAACGGGAGACAAAACTTGCTACAAGTTACAAATTACCTGACGGAAGACAGAAACCACCCACTTTTCAGGAAGATTTTAATTAGACTCCAAGTAAATGAAAAATGGACATGGCTTCATTTACGTAGAACATTAAGCTAATAACTGGACCAAAGGCGAAACTGAGTAGTCAGGTAAAATAACAATAGTAACATGTAATTGAATTTTTAAAAAACTTTTGTCTTTTAAACATTTTTTGATGTTTGCCCTTTCTCTTCTCTAAGGACCTTGTCGTTATGCTTATCTGATGATTCACTGTAAGCTGAGAGATCGACCACTAATTACTGAAGCTGAAACCTACAAACTCAAACCAACGTTACGTATAAAATATACAGTACTAGCGTGAACAAAGTGTGTGTGTATGTTTTTGTTTACCTAAGCTTTATTTATGTGAGACCTTCAAAAATTATTAAAATGCGCTTCCTAAAAACAAACAGTCCATATCTAAATGGGCTCTCTAGTTACATTGCACTTAATTAATTTGAATAGTAATTTTTAACATTTATGTATAAGTACGATGACCGCTATATTTTAATAAAAAAAAACTAAATACAAAAAAGTTCGAAATTCAAAAGTTGTTTTTTTAACTCTTATCGATTTTTAAAATCCCTACTTACACACCCTTAAATATGAGTGATTAATCTTAATTTAAATAAAGGAAGCTTATATAATATTACACATATATTTGTAAAAAAAGCATATAATGACATTTCGTTGAACATTTTTCAAAAGGGCCGTGAAATTTTGACTTAATATGACCCCAAAAACAAACTGTAAGTCGTATGTGTGATGTAGGCCTATTAAAATTTAAAAATTATTATAATTTAAAAAATACTTTTGATGAAATAATCCCGGTATAATTTAGCATATTTGAGTTTAATAATCTTAAAGAAATAAGCTTAATAAGAATTAAAAATGTAAACAAGACGGGGAAAATATGAGGATCCGGTAAATTAGTTCTGGTCCCGATTGGCCCGCTGTAATTATCAGCCGAAACGGAGGAGATGATCCTCATTTTACCGAGGAGTAATTCCAGTCTATGAAAAGTTTCAATAAAAATTAAAAGCAATCTTTTGTTCAATTGTTTAATATCGAAAATAAGTTATATTTGAATAAATGTGATAAAAAAGCACATAAAACCTATTTAGCACTGAATGAAGTTATTATTGAAGAAAAGTTATTCATTAATACGCGTAAATTAATGCAAAATTGTAACCCAACAATTTCGAAGAAACTATGACTAACTACTAAATACACTTGCCTAACAAAGCTGCCTAATGATTTACGAGAAGCTTACCTTAAACAACTTTGACGAACAGGCTCAACGTACATTGGAATCGCCTAGAGGTGATTAACAATTTTATTGATTTTCCACTTAAATGTTCATAATTTAGAGTCAAGTGACAGATATCATTAAATTCAAAATCTGTTCTCTATATGAAGGCATAGTGATGGTTAGGATTAAGTTCGTTAACAACACTTTCCATACGGCCTTTATATGGTTGTGCATTAAACGTTCTGCCTTACTATAAGTTTTTTTAAATTCGTTCTTTTTCCTTGTACAAGATGGTAAAAACTAGATGTTCCATAACAGCCCCCTAAACAAAACAACAATTCAAATAAACATCCCAGACCACCCCAAACATTGTAGAGTAGGTAGAAGCAAGGTCGCACTATAAATACAGGATGCTACAGGATTTATGACGTCAAACAAGTAAACAGTCTGAGAGTCTGGCTCAGGACTCCCATCTTTGCCGCTCATCCGTTAATTTTAAATCATAAAATTAATATACAAATAAACAAGTAATATTTGACGTTTAATAATGAAATATAAACAGAAAAAACGTGAACAAACAACAAATATTTGGCGTTTAGCAATAATTTAGTATAGGATGTTTGTTCCCTGCCTTGTGTGACGTGGCACAGCAATTGGATCGCTGCAGTAGGGCCTGTTTTTTCAGTGTGGCCTTGGTAGTAGGCTACTTGATATTACCTTCGTTCGTTCTGAAGATGAGATAACTTTTCATTAATAATGGTGTAAATCCTGCTTCACTGGTATCCAATGTTGACGAGCAACTAGTTTCGACTTGTAATAAGTCACCTAAGGGCTCCTAACAAGTATGTCTTCATATCATCTTCAGTTGAAGGGTTGTCATTTTATATAAAACGCATCCACGGGCACGACGAACACAAAACACGGACATAACATGTGTTCGTCGTGCCCGTGGAAGCGTTTTATCTAAACTGACAACCCTTCAACTGAAGATGATATGAAGACATACTTGTTAGGAGCCTGAAGATGAGTTATTAAAAGTCTAAACTAGTTGATTGTCAACTATTGGATACCAGTTAAGCAGGTATTTACCCCATTATTAGTATTTATCGGTATCAGGAGGCTATCAATTTAAAAATGGAACTATCTATAATTAACTTTTTAACGTATTTAAACGTGACAAATTTTACACATGAGTCCATTGCCATAAATCATTGCTCAGTAGAGACAGGTTACCACCCCAAATTAATGTCAAAATCTTCCCTAGATTCTGACGTACCCATTAAACTTTCGGCCACCATCCCATTTGGATGTTGAAATGAGATAACTATTTGAAGTACAAAGAAAAGATTGTAAACAGTTTTTACGAATAATTATTTCACTAAGAAGAATTTAATGTCGTCACTAGTTTATAATTATCCTATAATATTAATTTTTCCAGATGAGTAGTTTTTTCGAGTATTAAATTAAAAAAATTGGTGATATCTCAAAAATCAAATTTTAAGCTAAAAATACGTCGTGGAATTGAATTTAGCGTAAACATAGCTTGTGTGATGGGTTGCAATACCGCTTAACAATTTCATATAAACAATCTCATTTCATAATGGAGAGCCACGACAGTGGCTGTAAAATTGACTTCTGTTAAAAATAAAACCAAGATGACTCAACAGTGATCGAGGAATATGTTAAAAACCATACTTTAAAAAGCTGTTATATCGTGGTGTTATATTTCACGGGTGACAACACCACCAAACCCACACACACCAACACCCACATCATTTTGAGCCCGACAATAAGATTTATTTAAATTCGCCTTTCCGACTGAAAGTTACAAAAAAGAACCAAAACTAAAAATATAAAGTTTTAAATATTACACTTAAACCAGTCAACCCTCAGATAGTTTTTAAATCTTGCGTTTGTTATCTGAACACTTACAATTGGAGAGAAAGTTGTAAAAGTATAAGTCAGTATGGTAAAACTATCATTATCTAAAATAGAATACATTAGAGGAGTTGGAAAATCCTTTAGCATGCTACACAAAGTAAAGCAAATTTCAAACTAATTTATTCGTTTTGAAAACGTTGCGTTGATATACATTAAGCAGAGGAATAATACGGGAAGAGGGGAAGGATAACTTTCCGCCAAAATGATAAGTGAATTAAAAATAGTGTGATCCAAAAACCATGTTACATTGGAAAAGTCTGTTTAGAAATAATATTTGTAAAAGAGCTGGAACCTGATTCAAACGTCACAAAATACAAAGTATGTTTGAGGGTTACATTGGCATAATAGCATTAAAACATCAACAATTGAACGTAATATACAACATAAAACACATAACTTCTGCAGTATACAATTATATACATTTTAGAGTTTTATAAAGACTTTTTAATTTTTAGACTCCCAATTAATCGTGCTATATGCAACCATTACCACAGCCTCTAGGTTGAGTTCTCCTAAGGATAGGGCGCGAGTTCTTCTGCGCCTGATCATGTACGGTCCCTTGCCTTTGCCCCTTGACTCTAGCTTTCGTGGTTTTCCGACTTTTCGTAATCTGACTTCTAGCCGGTCCCCTGGTGTAGTACCACTGCCCAGAACCCTTCCTCGACCTCGTTTTTTGTCCCCTGGAACTTTTCCAACCTTTCACCTGTTTAGCTTTACATCTCTGGGGGTGTCTTCCACATTTCGTTCTAACTCTTCGAAGAGAGTCCCGCTTGTACCTCGAAGCTTTGATTCTTCTAATTCTTTCCATTGGATATTACGTTATTTTAAATTTAATGAAATTTCCAATATCATTCCTTTTGAATGTATCTATGGCAACTTTCATTATATATTTGTTCCCAACGGTTCAAAAGCGCCAATATTACATCTGGTGAAAATATCCAACTAATATTATAAATGTAAAAGTATGGATGTTCGTGTGAATATCTGTCTTTCAACCACGTGAAAAATACTGGACCAACTGAGCTGAAAGTTTGCAGGAATAGAGCCACTATATGCCATCGGACCGACAAATGTAACGGGAAAAAATACTTATACCTATGAAATTGTTGTAAAGTACGTCTCTTGAAAACGTTTGCGTATATTTATTTTAACCGAGATAATCATTTTTTGTTATTATTACTAACTTAATAATGTAATTAAGAGCATATTGGAAATATATATGTTTTGTTAACAGAATGTTTTGTTATCAAAGAATCGTTTTGAGATTAAATTACCACGGAAACCCAAACAAGACTAATTAGGCAAAACTCCACTGTAAGTAAAAGTTTTAATTGTTTTGCACTGCCAAAAAAATAAATTCTTCTCGAAGTTGTAGGCACTTAACTAATAACAAATGAAATACGTACATAATGACAAAATTTACAAAATACATTATACAAAATTTGACATGATTCAAAATTTACAATATCTAAATATAAGAAATCCTGTATTTAAATAATCGTTGACCGAATTTTGTAACACGTACACTTTTGCCTGGAGACATGCTGGTAAAAAAAGTTGAAGTCAGCAATTAAAATACAATAAATATAAACAACTACCTAGGCCAATATTACATTCTAGTTGATTATCCAAAATAGGACTCACTGGTGCTCATCACTGGCGAATCATGGTGCTTTTATAAAAGTTTAACTCTCGAAAATCCATCTATATATCTATGGCAACTTTGTTCGAATATAATATTTTGTTCCCAACACCTAAATCGCACTAATAATGTTACCAAAAAAGTAAATTTTATTTAATTTTAATTTTAGTTTACGTATGTTGCCATTTAATGGATTCCGAGGTATTAATTTTACATTTGATGAATTTAAGAGCTAGGTACGGCTTGCTCTAACAACTAACGTTAGCCAACTTTTTTACCTAACCTTTCTCGATTATAGTCCATTCAAATTGTGTTTTCATGGGAAACTTTTTGGTTGGTTGAAAAAACAAAACAAAATAAGACTAGTGGATAGAG
The DNA here is from genome assembly GCA_035578135.1 of Flexamia atlantica. Lineage (NCBI taxonomy): Eukaryota > Metazoa > Arthropoda > Insecta > Hemiptera > Cicadellidae > Flexamia > Flexamia atlantica. The sequence goes on from JAQJVK010000011.1 coordinate 7,975,638, forward strand.
AAGGCTTTACACCAACGATTTATCCTCGGAGTAATCATTTATTGGGCTTTTTAGAGTTCGTCTTCTCTCAATCCCAATAGTTGCAGCGATTAAACTCATTGCTGTGGCCAGGAACTAATTACGGAGGTTGTTGCAAATTATAATAGTATACTTGAGGCAATGGTTTTCGGAGAGTATGTTGAAAACCCAATTAATGATGATGATTTGATACCCTTGTAGATGGAAATTAAGTTTAACCTTATCTCAGGCTGCACGATATTGCTGTTGCAAACACAAAATAACACAATGCATGCGTTTGACACAAAGTAAAGTACTGAATTATTTGTCGGTTTGACATATTACACTACATTGTACGTTTGAAACCTTAATACGCTATACATTGCACCCTCAATACCTTCGGTACCTAGTTTAAGAGCCGGACACAGCGCTGGCTGAGTATTATTACCGAAACACAAATGAATATTGAGTATGGGATGGATGACTTGAAAGTGTATTACTATCACCGACCTTAAGTAAATTTGCTCTTGTGGTGTAAAAAAGTGAAACTTTATTGGAGAGTATTTGAAGTGACCTTTCCAAAAATTGCGATTCTGAGGCAGGGCACATAAAGCAAACCCAGCAAAAAAACATGTTTTTATAATTTTTGAGCAAAGTATCTTCAGACTACCTTATTTATTTCAACGTTACTAAACCAACCCGATTATTATGGAACACACGTTGTGTACTTCGTTGTAATTTATCATTATGAGTGCGATAATATTTCTACATTTAAAGAATCTTAGTCTTTAATTTATATAGTTATTTTGTCTTCGTAACAAAGCAAACTATGCAAGGAAGAAAGTTAGTTTATTTATCTATCTATAATATATACAGCCGGATGTGTAACTCAACCATAGATACAAATTCTAAACTACTTCCAGATAAGCTAGAAACTTGAAATTTGGCACGGATATTCCTTTGGTGGTCAAACCCCTGGGAAAATTATCAAAACGAAACATTTCCAGCCCCGACCCCCCCAAAGGGGGGGAAAAGGGGGAAAAAATTGAAGTTCGAAAAAAGTACTTTTCGTTTTTGGGCTATAGCGGCTAAACCAGAGGTCCTATTGAAAAACGGACTGCACCACGTGCCGCGGATTTTTCATGATCTACAACTTTGGTCCTGTGACTTTTTGTCCTATCTCGTCTCCTTCACCCTTAGATTGAACTAGATTTTTCAATTTTCATAGATCTTACCTGGGTTTTCCGGCAATAGTTGACTTAGTATACTACGTAGGCCCGTATAAGTTTTCGGGAATATTTATTGGGTGGTCATACTAAATATACAACCCTCATAACAAACAATTTCAACCCCCCTCACCCCCTAAAAGGGGGTGAAATGGGGGAGAACTTGAATTTCGATAAAAGTACTGTTTGAGTTTTGCCTCTGGCGAATAAAATAAAGGTTCTGTTCAAAAACTAAGGTTATTTCCTTAGTTGAAATGAAATTTCCTACAATTTTGGTTATTATGTATTTTGCCTTATCTCACCTCCTTCACTCCCAAAATGACCTCTAAATTTAGAATTCTTATAAATTTGTCAGTTTATTTTGGGGTTTGATGATTTATTTTATACTTCTTTTTAGCTTATAGACCTCAAAATTCACTATGAGATAGTAAGTTTGATCCTTTAGGGTTATCAGGGGACATTCGCAGAATTCACCCCTTTTCAACCCCTAAAATAGCCCTCAGAAGTTAAACTTTCGTTGAATTTTTCACATTTCCTCTAGGTTTTCAGCTCCAGATGATTTAATGTTATACGTAGAGGGCTGAAATTTGGCATACATAATATCTACAGCATATATGTTACAAATCAGGAATAATATAACTAGTTCATAATATAAAATTGCATATAAATTTAAAAAAAACTTCAAAATTCGCCAAATGTCAGCGATTTTCTCGAGGTATTTCATCCCGGTTCAAACCAAACTTCCCGATTAGCTAGAAACTTTAAATGTGACATGAATATTTCTTGGATGGTCAATATATAGGAAAAATTATAAAAAAACTCCATTTTTTATTTTAACCTCAAAGAAAAAATTACAAAAAATCACTTACTAGCTATGTTATAGATCAGCAATAATAAAACTTTTTCTTTTTTTAATTTTTGTTTAATAAAGGCTGTTATGTGGCTTAATTTAGTTGATGTTTAGTCGAATAATGGCCTAAATTTCCCAATTCGTTCATTTATGTGACATCAAACATGCATGCTCATTTCTCACGTTAATGACGTGGAAAAACTTTAATATGTTGATTTGTAAGTTTAATTAGATTTAATTTGATTATTAAAATTGAACTCTTATAAATCTTACTAATTCAAAAGGGAGGAAGAGGAAATACCCAACACTAGCCTGATCGGACCATCGGATGGTGGGGTTAGGATGGGATGGATAAACCCGTCAAAAATGGGTTTTTGGGATCTTTTACATAGAAAATGAAAATTATCAGATTCTGGGTTGGACCATTGGATTTAAATTGAAAAAGAAAACAACAATTTGGTACTGTGAATAATTATTCTCTGTCCAGTAATTTATATACTTATGGAGAAAATTGGTTTTTGTAACTTGAATATTTACACTTCCATGTCAGCAACCTGCATACTCATTTCCCATATTATATTTTTATGGAGAAAATTGGTTTTGACATTTTACTTTAGTCTTTTTATAAAAAGGTTTTTGTAAAATATATCAAAAATTGAAACCTATCTGATTTTTCCGAAATTTAATTAATCATTTCAGTAATAACTACCCCCCCCCCTACCATAAACCCCATTAAAACTATTCACCCCAAAACTAGTAATAATTAATTTTGCTGAGCATTTGTAAACAGTTTATTCGTTTTTTACTTTCAATACAAACTCTCCGCCTTGGGGCGAAACCCTTTAAGGGGGCCTGGGGGCGGAGCCCCCAGCGAGCCGTAAGGCGAGTCATGTTCTATACGTTTGTATTGTTCAAAAATGAATCTTACAAACAATGTACTGTTGGCTACAAATATACTCTGATTTTTTAAAATGTGTTATACTTAATATTGATTCAAACAAGAAATAAATATAAAACATGAAAATACGATGAAGTTGTGAAACTTGAAAACTTTACTTTATGATCAAACCTCAACATGAAGTGTCATTAAGGATCTCATTCACGAACTCAAAGTCATTAGTAAATACTTCACCTGCCTTTACCATGCAAGGCGTAAATTCATAGTACTCTTAATTATTTTTTATTTACTGTCAAAACAGTATATACATTAAAAAATTTTAATTTCATATAAATTTAATTTATTTTTTCTATAAAGAAATTTAATTTTATAAAGCGTAGTCAATAGTACATAGCTAATGCATTAAGGTGAAAGGTTATAGCTAAAATATCTTATCCCATGTCTTAAATTGATTATTATTGAAACCATCGATTATTGTAGCTTTATATACCCGAAGCTTCGGTCCTGAAAGGATAACTAACTTTAAATTGAATCACATTATGCAATGAGCGAACATGTGATTTGATTAGTTTTTAAGACTAAACAAATAGACTGATTTAGGTCATACACAGACCTAAATCAGTTTCAGGCGCACAGTTAAACCTTTAAAGTGTAGCTAGTGATTCCACCCTAGATTAAAATGAGAAGGTGTAACATTTCCTCTAAAAATGTTTCTCTGAAGATTTAATTCCTTGCAAATGGTATGAATAAGCATCCTTCCATTTGCTAACATAGAGAGGGAGATGAACCAGGATATAGAATAAAAAAATACTCTAAGAGCGGATTTCCGATTGAACATCAACTTGAATCCAGCACGTTTTTCAATAGACCGAAACTGTTGGAAAAAGTAGACGGTAAATGAATTGGCCAAAAATCTGTAGTTCTCCAAAACGCCTCTAATTCAAATTGCAGATCGGGTCACTTATTTAGTTGGTTGAGCCGAAAATGCATGATGAAAGTAGCATATTTTTTAAAATTTAAGTCCCCATTTAAACTAAAAAAATCTTTTCTATTGGATTCATAATACTCAAAAAAGAATTTCCAAATCGACTTTCAAGATTCTATTTTGAATACTTATTTTATTATTTATTATATGGACAACCCATGTTACCTAATTGGGAATGAAATACATTACTTAGGGTGGTCCGTATACAACGCAAGTTACTTAAGTATGGTATTTAATGAATATATTTATAGTAGGTGGCCGTAATAGATTTGAACATTTTATTCTTTTAGTTAATTGGATCTCGTACATCTTCTAGCCCTTAAAAATATTCGAAAGGCCTTCCATTCCTAATTTTGAAAACAAATGGCCACCATTTTGAATTTTATAACGTATTCTATTTAGTAGTTGGCTGAGAATACCTCAAAAACCTTTATTATTACACATATAGAGTCTATAAAGAATATTTGTGCCAAGTTTCACGGCCAAAGAAGCCTTCATAGCCTATAAAACTTAATATTGGTCGCCACTTCGAATTTTATAATCTACCCTCTCTTATCCTATTGAGAATAAATATTTAAAAATCCTTTCTTAAAATGCATCTGCAGCCTATTATTTTTTTCTAGTTTCAGAGCCCAAAGCCTTATAGTTTTTGAGAAACTGTGATCAGTGAGTCAGCCGTTTTTGGATTATATATATATATATATATACAAGGCAGAGAGTTTCAAACAATTTGTACACAAAGAGAAACCTTCTGTCAAGGTTTAGGTCTGATTAGTACAGAACGTTGAGTGGAATACTAAAACACCCAAGGGTGGAGTGATGTTGGTTTTAGGGTTTAAAAGCTGTTAAATATTACCTTTACTCTGCGTCTTTCGAAGGGTCCGAAATTACTAAAACAGCCGTTTCCTTTCATAATACATAGACGTCAGTGATCAGCTGTTTTAGTAATTTCCAAGCTCGCAATCGTACCACGCCAGACATTTACGCTGTAATTAACATTTATCCAGATTTGGGTATGAATAATTCACTTTGTTAAATAAAAAATGTGAAAACTCAAGAAACGATAAAGTGATTCCGCAAATGATGGTTATACTATTTTATAACTGCCCAGAAAGCCGAGTTTGCAGTGACACGATATCAAAGGCACTAATGACTCCAGGTCGGCTGATGGCTAGTCATTGGTGTAGTAGATCAATGTTCTCTGACTACTCTGGCGAACACGTCGTCGTTTCGTTAATGGAGGAGATCTTTTGTGGTAAAGATCTCACAGTTATTTTGTTTAACTCACAAAATATTTCTACTGTTTGCTTTTAGAAAGATTCATGCGAATTTTTTTAAATCCTCATATTTAAAAAGACTTCAAACTTTAAATAATAACATACGAGTTATTTTTTGAAACCAACAATTAATTTTTTCAGCTTTAAAAAATTGGGTTTTACTATGTTAAGCTAAATTATGTTCTTTTAGCGAATTTCCCCTATAGGTAACAACAATGAGTATCTTGTCCTGATCATATGGTCGCAAGTTTTCAAATGCCACCGGAAGTTTTATTATTTTATTTAGGCCCTACGCATCAATAATTTTGAATTACCGCCATTTTGTTTGGAATCAACCTTTTGAGGCCCGGTTTGCGGCGTTGTATTCTACTAATTAAGGTATTTAATTTGATGAACATAACTACCTATGCTTAGGCTTAGAATTTTCTTCTTACCCCTTGAGGGTCATCCCCCTGGGAGGGTAGGAAGCGTATATTTGGCTAAAAAGGTAGATTTTTATGATAAGAAACTTAAGTAGGAAGGGTTATTACCCTGCCTATGTTGGTGAAAACTTACTAAACCATTTCGGGACATTGAATTAGTACAGAAATAGAAACTTTAAAGGCTGCCAATTTGGCCAAGACGAACCTTTTGAGATCCGGTATGCGGCGATGTAATCTACTAATTAAGGTTTTTAATTTTATGTACATTTCAACCTATGCTGACATTAAAGAGTTCCTTCTTACTCCTTGCGGAAAATCGATAGTTGTTAAAAAATATTGGTTTTTATGATAACTATCTGAAAAAAACCTGAATTACTGTGTCTATCTTGGTTAAAAAAAAATTAAGCCGTTCCGGGACCTTGTTTACACACTGTATAGAATATCTAATTTATTATTTAACAAAAGAAAACTAAGATATCAACCTGAGTTGCGACTATAAAGATCTATATCAACATGCTGAACGCATTCTATTGACAACTTTGATCAAACAATATATACAAACTAAATATTTTAGTATCATATTTGTACTTCATGTTTAGATGACGATATTTTACTCACTTCAAAGTGGAAATCTTGTTGTGACATGTAGAACAACTTACCTGAAAAAATAAAATAAAATATAACATAGGTGAATAAACATTAAATAATACATACGTACTTAGTAAACAAACAACTATAAGCGGGCTGTTTGCATTCATGTGCTGTTGTTGTGTATGCAAGTCGGTATGATGTTTAAACACAGAACCTTGCATCCTGTTGTCACATATTTCTACATGGTTAATTTCGCCAAGACTTTGAAAACAAAGCGTGTTTGTTGTAACCAGGTTATTTTTGGTTTTCGTAGATGTTAGTATCTTCAATTTAGCGTAAGAAGTTTATGGATAACTGACAAATTCATCCAGTACTACAACCCGTCCACTTTTTTATTGTGTCTTGGTTGAAATAAATTCAACAGCTTCTGCAGACTGTCGCAAACGTTGTAAGTTCAAGTTTCCATATAAGCAGGGTGAGGCAAAAGTGTGGATACCTACCAGTAACTTTTTGTCATGTCATAGTAGGAAAACCAAACTTGGCATACCTTTACAACATGGAAAAATTCACTTTTCAACCAGAGACCCTTTCCTACCCCACCCCCAGCCCCACCAAAATGGGGTATTTTGGGGCAGCCTGAAATTATTAAATGTAAACCTCTCATTTTAAAGGGTTTGTCAAAAAAATTCAATGGCGCAAAGTGGAGGTCAATATCATACCCCTGACCAAACTAGCGGTCATTTCAAAATTTGAGATGGATAAGCAAGCTAAGGTGTGGATACCCTCCATTGACTATTAAATGGGTACCAGTAGGTAAACTAAACTCAGCTCAACTTTATACGACATAAAACTGTACTTTTTCATCACATAAAAAACATTGATCCCGCCCCCAAATTGGGGATCTATTCTCTGAAATAGAGATATTTTAAATATAAATGTTATAATAAGTGCATTTGATTCATGTTCAAAGACTGTGTTTGCAATAATAATAAAAAAACAAATAAATTTAATGCCCTTGTAGTTTAAAAAACGATTTTATAACAAAAAATGTTTCCAACTTAGTGTTGGATAACTCCTAACAACGTCACAACTCTAAGAAAACTACTTAGAACAGCCTTGTCAGATTTTACCCAATAAAAACCACCAGTCACAGATCTAGGTAGTTTTTCCTGAATCCTCTCGAGCTCTAACGCTAACAAAAGATTTTAAACCATTCCTAATATTCTTTCACAAATATTAAATTGTATTGTTTATACTATATGCTTTTTTAAACTTATGCAACCTTTATAAGAAATTTAATCTGAATTTAATTTAAACAAATTGTAAACATATATAGTGTTCATGCATTGTACGATCCCCGAAGTATTTATTTTTATGCTTATTTGATCGTATCTTGAAAACCTTGATTATGATAAAAAACTTTTAGTTATGATGTATAGTTCCCTATACAAGTTTCAGTAAAGTGGCCACGTATATACCTTGAATTAATACAAACATCATTGCAAATTATTTTATTTGAATGGTGTTATGTAAGCAATGAAAATTGCAAGTAAACCTATCATTTGAATATTTTTGTATCGATTTTAAAATTAAGAATAACAAACACTAATATCATCATTTAATATTTTTGTAGAACCTTATTTAACTGTGATTCAAAGGATTAGTGCAAGAGTGAATTTAAAATAAATTGTTTTTGGAGCGTCGAATGTTATGCTAATACAGATTTATTTGAGAATATTGTTTATCACATAATAATAATAACAATAATAATAATAATAATAATAATAATAACAATAAATGCTTTATTACATAAAACATGTACATGCCATGCATCGCAATCGTCAATGATTTTTTAAGCTAAAATTTTCCATTCATGCCGTACAAGGTCCCATTCAAACATAACATTTCATTCACCCCAGTCACATTCATTCGAATTAACAATTCTAGCCCTAAAGTAAGTCAGTTGGTTACGATCTCCCAGTTGTGTGCCATGAACTCGTCTGTACTGCAGAATGCTTCTGCGACCAAAAATTCTTTTAGACGAGATTTGTATGCCTGTAGCCTAGGGGCACTTTTAATCGAATTTGGCAACTTGTTGACGAGTTGAACTCCTACCTGTGAAGGTAAACGTTCATGAGCTACCGTTCTGTGACTCACAGTTCGGTAGTCCTCCCTGCCTCTAGTTTCATAAGAGTGAACATCTATTCCTCTTATAGGGTCGCATTTTGATTTGAAAAAAAGGGACGTTTCTAAAATGTAGAGGCAGGGCAGTGTCAACAGTTTTAAGCGTTTGAAAGCTGGCCTGCACGACTCTCTTCTTCACATTTTCGCGATTGTTCGAACGGCCTTTTTTTGGAGAATGAAAATTCTGGAAAAGTGTGTGTTTGCGCAACCCCCCACATTGCTAACCCGTAGGAAAGATGTGGGTATATCAGTCCGTAATACGCCGTCATCAGTACCTGAGTTGGGCAGTATTCTGAGTTGTCTCAAAACATAAATGCCTGAAGCTAGTTTTGAACAGACTCTGTCTACATGACACTCCCACGTCAACCCTCGATCTAGGTGTATTCCGAGGAACGTTGTCGAGTAAACTTCTTCTATCTCGGTTTCATCCAACATGACTATGATATGTAAGAGTCATATACATGCACTGTATTTTTTATTATTTCTGTACATATGTTTGTATTGACGTTTGTCCATGCTTCTTTAAGTTTATGATAATAAAGTATTCTCGATTCTTGATTCTTGATTCTTAACGTTGGACTACGACTTTGATTTGTTTCTCGCAAGCTGAAATGAATGAATGAGGATAGGTTTGGATTTGTTTTGAGGTTGAGCTCATTGAAGTGTTGGATTGAGCTATTTAGCCCAATAAATGTCACTTTTTCCAGTTATTTGATTGAATTTTAATTGAAACAGAGAGTCGTGTCATCGGCATACTGGACGTGTCACCCTTGGTGAACACATCCTGATGAACCAACATCATTGACGTACATCAGGAAGAGCAACGGACTAAGTATGGAGCCCTAGGGGACCCCTGACATCAGAGATTTCTAAAAATTGTTTTCGATTACTAAGATACGATTGGAGCCAACTGAGTGGCACTCCTCGTATCCCGTAATGCTCCAGTCTGTGAAAAAGTATTTTGTGATCAACACAGTCAAAAGCTTTTGATAAGTCGAGGAATACACTTAGCGTATGTCTTCGACTTTCAATTCCTTCTACTATCATTTCAACTAGACGTACGACTGCGTCTGTTGTGGATTTTCCACTTCGAAATCCGAACTGGTTTGCTGATAGTAGATTGTGCCTATCCAAAAAACTTGCCAATCGTGTGAAAAAGAGTTTTTCAAAAATTTTGCTCAACGTTGGGAGAATTGAAATTGGGCGGTAATTTTGAGACGAACAGGGGTCGCCCTTTTTGAAAATCGGCGAAACTTTTGCGGTTTTCAAAGAGGAGGGAACAGTTCCTGAGTGAAAGAGAGATTAATCAGGAGTGCAAGTGGTCCCAGTAGATGCTTAGCGCATCTCCTGAGGAGCCACACAGACAAATGATTTGAGTCGTTTGACTTCTTTGGTTGGGAATCTCTTATCACTCTGGCAATTTCCTCCCCTGACACCGGAACCAGAGCCATGGAGGCTGTGAGGCTTGGTAATGATGGTGGGGGTAGCTGACTCTGAGGTGGACGGATTCCTTGGTCAGCTCCAACCGAGGCAAAAAATTTGTTGAATTTGTCAGCAATTCTTGAAGATTATTGACGATTTCGTTTTCAATTTGGAGTTCAATCCGTTTGTCTGTCGGTGGTTTTGTATTGTTGATGATGGCCCAAGAGGTTTTGGATTCATTTTTGGTCGTGAGCAATGCTTGAGTAACATCATAGGATTTCGCAGCCTTGATGACTCTTCTGTAGATCCTTTTGTAGTTTTGGAAAAAATGAGAAAATCTGCATTTGTCGAGTGCTTTTTAATTTCGGAGAGAAAAAACAATTTTTCTCTCGAAACGAGGATACCTTTGGTAATCCATTTGCACTTTTGTGGTTTGGGTGTTGATTTGACGTTTTTGAGGGGACAGCTCACATTCAGGTGGAAGTTGAAATTTTTTTCAAATTTCAGAAATTGGTCTTCAACGGGATCGCAAAAATCTAGAAAGCTCCAACTCTCACGCGATAGCAGATTGTTTAGCAACATTACGTTTGTGGGCCTCGAGACTCTAATTGTTTTTTTGTTGACTGGATCCCGTTTTGGCTCATGATCACTTAAAGTGACCTGCTGGCCATCGTGGTCTGACAGGGCTGTGTTGATCACTGATACCTTTATGTCGGCGTCAGTCAGGTTTGTAACAACGTTGACAATCGCTGTTGCTGAATGGGCAGTCACTCTCGTTGGTGTGTTGATCCACCACTTGAGGCCAAAAGACCTTAATAAATCAGCAAAGCGTTTCGTCATAGGGTGGTCTACGTCCAAGACGTCAATGTTGAAGTCACCCATGACGAGGATATTGTGACCATTTTTTGTCACATCTGACAACAGTTATTCTAATTTTGAAAAAAATAATTCTTTGTCCCCGCTGGGAGATCGGTACAATCCAATGATTGTCAGTTGCGAATTTGTTGTCTTCACTTTTACCCCAGTTATTTCAAAAGTTTTGTCAGTGGGTTCCGTAGTTCTGTTGTAGGGGGTAAAGGCGATGTTGTTTTTCAAAAAGATTGCCACACCTCCACCTGAGGTGTTAGTGCGGCAGAACACATTGGCCAATTGATAATTTGGAATGATGAAATTGTCAATGTTGCTGTCAACGAAATCGTGTTCCGATAGGAACAGCACGTCAGGGGCGAGTTCCTCACACATTAGAGTTAGCTCGTCCCCTTTATTTGTTGCCGATTGTGCATTTTGGTGTATCACTGACATGTGATGGTTTGTTTGTCGAAAGTTTAATTTTGAATTTTGCTTTTGCTTTTTATTGTTGTGGCCAAGTGAGTTTGTGAGAGGGCTAGAACTGGAGTCCCTAAAAAAACTTGATTATTACTATTTACAGGGGTTTTCACTGGGCGCTGGGTCGTCTTCACGGCGTCTGCAAAAGTGTCGTGTGGGAGTGTTTAGGGCGACATTCCTTGGGCTGACATGGTTTTAACATCACAATTTTTATTGAAAGCAGGCGTAAAGTAATAGAAAACACGCTCATAGTAAAACAAGTTGGTTTCCCCCTTTTGACTTTACGAAAATGATCGTAACTTTCGTTTCCTAAATAATGTTAAAAACATGTCATAGAATATCACATCTTAATATATGGTGTGTAAACATATTTAGAGCATTTAAAGTCTTTCAAGGGACATCAAGTATATTAAAGTTAATACTTAATCAAACCTATTATTTATTTTTTTAACGGTAAAAGCAAATGTTTTTTACTGTGGCATAAACACATATGATTTTGCTGATTAAAACCCTCGACAAACAGATACAAGAGGACTGATTACCAGGTACAACAATAAACTGACGCCACTCCGTTAACAAGCTACTTTCAGCAAGTGTAACAATAGAACTTGAGTCAAACTTTTACTATTTAATGTTACACAATAATATAGACTATTTGTCGTCATTGCGCTTCAGTTAAAATTTTTAATTAGCTAAGTTAGACGAATATCTTTTGATACTCAATATACCAACAGTGACTTTAATATAGTAAAAACTTAATATCTGTGTAAATACTGTTAGAACATACGATACTTGGCTTAATAACGTCGATTATGTCTTGTATATCTGATTCATGGGATAATTTTGCCATATTATTAATATGGTTTATAGAAAACTGACAAAAATTGTGTTTCAAATGTTTGGTTGGGTTTGCATTAGATGATATTGTGAGGAGGAAACAGGCACGTATCAACGTTTTCTATAACTTGACTTTCCTTAGAAAATTTCACATATGTAGGAATTATTTGATTTGTAAATTTAAAAAGTTCATAATACACCTTAATAAATTCAAAACACCTTCAATGGCCAGTCTATTGTGGTGTATAATGAATTATTTTCCAGATTCCATTTCTTGTAAAGGTTGAGATTTGAAAATTAGGAGTTAAAAAAACTTATAAACAAGGCAAAATAACACGATGAACCTTAACGGTCAAATCAGCCGATTTTCAGAATTTAGCACTGTTAAAAATACCGTATAACGTGTAAAGTATTCTTTAAACATGGATGGCAAAAACTCCCTATTAACAAATGACGATAACGATGACAACAAACACATTAAATTACTTTACTATTTTATTTCTTGCAATATAAAAGACATTCTACATGTATTTAAGATTTTTTATCAAAAAATTTATAATAAATTTAATTGCTTAAGAAACATCATATAATTGCTAATGCAGTATCTACTAATGTTTATCCTATAAATTCTGTTTCGTTAAGGCTTATGCCTTTTTAACATTAATTGTGATACTCGTTTTCGAAACGTCGCGTCGTACCAAAGCTGCTAATTTAAGTGTTATTATAGTTAAATGTCTAAAGTAGATGACAAATTATGTTGCGACCTTGCTTCAGTGTGAAATCAACTCAAACATCGTTGTTGATTGTAAGTTGCATATAATTTAATCATATTTTATTTAAATTACCTTACTCTTTAACTGTCATTCATAGAAAACCTAACCTCTACACATCTTTCAAAAAAAGTCGATTGTAATACAGCACACACTGTCTACTTATCAAAGTGTTTATTGTCATTACATCAAATTCCACAGGAAATTATTTAAAGTTGTCCGGTCTTTGAAGCTGAAAGGAGCTTTAAAGTGTTTTGAAGAATTAAACGACTTGGGCCTTTGTTAAGTTACATGGAAATAAAACTTAAAATTAATAAAATAAATTCAACTCTTCTGAAATAACGATAAACAAATCAACGAAATCCAATAAAATTTGTTTAATCTTTTAATAAGTTAACTTATGATTCACCTTTGGTTATTTTCATGGCTCGGATGTTAATGGTTCAAGAAAGACTTACTAATGATAATGTGAACGAAATTAAGTACCACGAAAATAAAAATCCAATTAATATAATTGTTACAATGTTTCTGGGGAATGTCAGTGGTGGGGGAAACCATCGAAAGCCTAGATAATAAGTAATGTGAAGAGACTGATGCCTGATAACTAATAATGATAGATTTTTCTGTAAAATCGTATAAGTCACATATAGTAATGACTCACTGATAAATAAATATAAATATAAATATATTAAGACTAAAGCCAAAGTATATTCTGCTTGAAATTGATTTAATGCTCAATGACGCTTATGATTTTATAGTTGTCTGAAGAGTGTTTTTTTTTTAAGGAAATCATTAAAGACACATTTCCCGCTGGTGTTCTCGAAGATTCTTCTTAAGCTAAAGACGACACAATATTATTCATTAAAATGGTTGTTTTTGTTCCTTATTTTACCCAGTCTTAAATAGTGTGGATCAGAATTAATAGACAGACAAAAATCTTTTCTACGCAACTTAGGGTGAATATATTTAGATAAATTAGAACGAGGCGCAACATGTGTACAAAATGAAATGCGGAAGACGCTGATACAAGGGCGCTTGGGTTCCACTCCGAGTCGCCGGCTGTAATTATCGGCTGAAGCCCTGGGAGTTGATCCTTATTTCATGCCGAGTAATTTGGGTCAGTAAATTAAAAGGCAACAAAAATACCTTGATTATTTTTAAAATACAGTTTGCTAACAAGTGAGGAAACCTTAGCAGTATGTTGAGTATATCAACATTATTATTAAATAGCATATAGTTTTCAAAATTATATTAGCCACTTTAAGGCCGTCTTCATTAGGTACAATAAATACTGCTATATTACAAAATGAATTAAATTAAATAATACTAAGTATATTAAACTTATTTATCTAATTATCAATCAAAACACACATTACATTCTGTATTAACTCCTAACGCGTGTTAAAACTGATATAATAAGCCAGAAACGGTGTTCAAAGCCCCATTAAAGCCGTCGCGTCGCCACGGTTCCGGTTGGTAGTTCGCTGACACAGAATTTCAGGGGTTTTCGGAATTGTAATAAATTTTATCACCTTAACTTAGCTTTTGGCGATGCTTCCTCCCACGCAAGGCCTGCTCGACGATAAATAGAGCTGATATTTAAAAAATATTCAGATTAACTCCATTGTAAAAGACCTATTTTTGTATTTATAATTTCCTAATACAATCCCAAATCGGTTGGTCTCGCCAATGAAGTCCTCTAAACCCAAAGAAGTAGTGGTTAATCACTGAAACTCCAAAACTATTCAGACTTCGAAGGCATTACAGGAGTTAATTAATTTAATAGATGGTGGAATTCTAAAAACATTAAGACATTAGAACCTTAGCAAAATCATTATTTGCATGCTCTAGATGCGACTTAAGAATTGTTTTGTAATGTTTGTTGTTTCAATATTTTTAATGCCATGTTCATTTATGGCGCAAAGTTAAATACAGAAACGTACAAACTTTTTAAGGCTATCTTGTGTGCATGGTTCTTTTTTTTAAGTAAGGACCGTTTATGCATAGAGAAGGGAGTAGTGGATTAGAGGCTTTTGGGTATTGGCACGAGATAGATGGACTCATAAGGAGTCTGTCAGTACGTGGTAGAGGTCCATCGGGCTCAAAAACAAAATAGCCGCCTCAAGCTGCAGTGCCGCCGGTTCCGCCGCCACGGTTAATATCCATGCGGAACGAAAAGAGTGTTAATATTCACTTTTTTGGATGAAACGAGTCAAACGTGCGGATATTACCTGAGAATTGTGTCAACTATGATGGGAAGGACAGTACGAAAATGGTACTTTTTGCATAAAGAAAAATCACAATATTTTTGGCGTTGACGAGAAGAGATCCCTATTTGGTAACCGATGATCCCGTTTCCAAAGGTTCGTAGAACAAAACATTTACCTCTTATCTACGACAAAAACGGTCCAGAAATTTCAGAGACACTCCTATAGAACATTAATATTGAATTTCCAATTTTTTTCAAAATTTTGTTGACGAGATCATAGTGCGCGATTAATATCGCGATTTTCTTTAGGCAAACGGAATTATTTTCGTACTGAACGATCTTTTTTTATGGTCCCTCATAAACTTAACACAATTCTACGCTAGAATAATACTTTCACATATTATTTTTTTAGACAAAACTCTAACAAAGTTATTTATTTGTTCATAGGGTTTCCACGTGAACTTCACGAAGTATTCACACATATACAGGCTAATATTGTTTTCCTCCACCTACCATCTAAAGTCGTGTTTTAGTCCCTGGAATTGAATACTAAAGTACTAGTTTATCCACCATGGGATAAATCAGTGGGATAAGTGAATAATACTTTCACCATGGGATAAGTGTCTTACTTATTATTTCTCCCACGGGACTAAAAGTAATCTACTTTTTCTCCCATGGGACTAAAAGTAACCTCATAAGAAATACATGGGGAGAAATCCGGCATCACTGCGATGGACAGTGAGAAAATGTGGCAACACTGTCGATTTTTATTTGATTACTTTAACTTTAATTTAAGAATTTCAGTGTTTCAACTTAAGAAAACAAAACCATATGCATTCAATAGCCAGGTAATAATTTTTTGTATGAATTAAGTTGGCAACACTGAATATAAAAACACCTGATGTAGAGTCTGTTATTGCCAATATGCCGAACGTTTTGAAAACATGATTGTTTCTTACATCATGTACCTAAATTTACGCACAAATTTTGGGAGCTATTTTTAATTAATAGACTCTAGAATAAATTAGTGTGAAAGTGTGAATAAACGGTTGTTTAAATTGCCTAAGTAGCTTATGTTATATATTTATATGTGATTCTAATCTAGCCTAATTTAAAGGAGAAAAGGATCATATGAAGGAAAAGTTATATTGTCATAGTTATTGTTAATATTATAGGTAGAGGATAAACTTTGTGTGCATCAAGGGACTTAAGTGCTTTTTCTCTTTCGGGAAAATTGTCGCCCTCGGCTCCGCCATCGGGCGACAACAATTTCCCTCGTGGAGAAAAAGTTGTACTTTGGTCCCTAGATGCACAAATAACTATTATTTGAACCTTGTGATAAGGCACGGCTAACAGCTTGTCCCTTATGAGAGTCAGATTTGTATAATATTTCCTTGATCTTCATCTGCATATGTTTCTTCAAACCTTAAAAGATAAATAGTAGCTGCTAGGAGCTCAAACACATGGTAGAGCAATGATAATCACTGATTGTGCATAGCTTTAAGAAAACATCGGATAAAATTAGGTGTATAGGTGATTTCGTTTTTACTACGAATAAGAATATAAAATTTAATAGATTTACATATTTTGTAGACAAACGTATTTACCGCTTATAATACTATAAGAACCTATCTGATTTACTTTGTACTTTAAAAACAAGACAAAAATAGTATTTTTTATCTGGAAGTATATATTTTTTTCGTTACAGTTTACTAATAGTGAAAACAAAAACGGCTTTCTGAGGCAGAGTTGCATCTTCTGCCCGCAACAGTTTCAGTCGAGATTACTCGGATGAGTGAGTTTCCATAACCATTACTTTCGGGTCTGAGGGCGTTTCTTTTGTTTATTAAACTCGATTTGTTTCAGTAAAAACCTTGTCTTCTTAATTTGGTTTTTTCACATTTAAATATTTGATGGATTGATGGAATGTTAAGAAATAGTACAATAGGAAACTATCCCTAACTGCAAACGTATTTATGACATATTCTCTTGTATTTAATAGTAAATTTTCAAAATTTTGAATAATCAATTTCAAAAGAAAACAATTAGGAATTCTTAACCTTGATCTCATGTAAAAATAAACGTATTGTGTAACATAGATGGAGATTTCTCTTTATCTGAGATAGGAAAAAAAAGAAAAAAACTGACACGAAAAAGCGTTATTTAGAGTTGCTTGGATCATATTTATCATTTAAGCTTAAACAGTTCCTATCTTCTACCCAGTCATATTAGACTCACCGAAAAAAAATTGCCGGATGGCTGGAAATAGGCAAAGATATATTTTGGACCCATCTGAACGTCATTCTGTAAATACCTCCGAGGCCGGGATGTCCGCTTGGTAAAGAATACAGAATGTTCCAGAAATGCAGGTCTTGAGTTTTAATCTTGAACTTTTCTTCGTTCACCTATAAAATATATTTCACTACTTTATTGGGTACTTGAATGTGGAGCTAAGGGACATCTGTAAATTTTCAGCCATCCAGAATTTTTACCCCTGATCCCCATTTTTTGTCTTATTTGACAATTATTCTAACTGTTGGAAACATGCGTAATAAATGATAACAGAATAAACTCAAATATATTTGGAGTTATCACTGACCTGAAATAAAATAAAATAAACGATAAATTTGTGTGTGTCTAACCTTTAAACATAACAGTAGGAAAACAATGCAGAATATAGTTCAACAATATAGAGCTTTGAACAGTATCAGGTGGAAGGGACATCTGTGACACAATAGAACCTTGTCCTGGTAGTTCCCATCTAAGCCACGAGGTGTCCCAGTGCAGTCGTAATACAACACAGTGTACTTAGTGAGAAGTGGCGAGAAGCAGATCTTATGACGTCATGACAGTATTTAGGAGAAGTGAGGGATTCAAGTAAGCTTATATAACAGTTTCCTAAAATTTCTCACCAAGCACAGTAATAATCCCGCTCTTGTATTTTCCCGCACCGCTCGTGTTTTCACAATGATTTATCACCCTGCTTAAAACCTCTTTTATGTAAAAGCTAAATTAAATATTTGAAGGTTAGGAGTACAACAAACATTTTAGCCTTTACAACACGTTCTTTGTTTATTGCTTTTGATCTTTTTTAAATAGGTTTTCATTGTTTGAGAATTGAATAATGCGGTAAATTATCGGGATTCCAGCAACATTTCTTAATTAACGTACTGCAATGAATGTGGCTGCAATTTTACAAATAGCAATTAAAATTGGCTAATGTAAAACAATTATTTGAACATGATTATTATTTATAGCTGAATCTTCTACACCAAGATATGTATAGTTGTTTTAGACATTCATTGTAAAAAATATTATTTTCAACATTATTTTTTACTTGAAAGATGTGATAGAACATGAAGTCTTTATAAAAACAGAAACTAATTTTAAATTAATGATGTATTTTAGATAACCGAAGTATTAAAAAACTGTTTTATATCACTATAAGGAATCACTTTTGGCTACGTCTTATATAATTGTATATACACATATAAAAGAGTACGAATGGTACTGTTGCTAAAAAAAATATCAAAATTATTAATACAAAATTAGTTATGATTACAATTTGAGGTTATTGACATCACCTGAATGTTAAACCAATTAATTAAAGTGATTCTACAAGGGTGATGATAAACTTATAACATCTAATTATTTAGTATTCGCCAAGAAAGCCGAGAGTTTGCAGTGACTTGCTCTAAAAGGCTCTAATGACTCTAAGGCCTCTAACGACTAGTCATTAGTGTTTCAGATCAATGTGATCTACCTTTGGTGAAGCCTCCAACTTCATTCTTGACGGCAGTCCTTTTATACCATATGACTATTTAAGGGAGATGGCATTATTGACTGTTAGCTGGTAGTAGGAATGATGTGAACTTAAGAATGTAAGAACATTACTTATCGTAAAACACAGCCTTAATCTTGATCCTCTTTGTTAAATCATTCTATGGTACTATGATTGAAACAAAATACCCATATGTATTTAAAGATTGCTCAATCTTTGTCAGAGTATGAAGAAGATTTAAACTTCGTGATCTCATGAGACGCAGCCCTAAGGAAAGGAGATAACACTCCCCTCCCCCCACCAGCTACCAACACCCCGGTTTGTCTTGATACTTTCTGGCGTAAAATTTCATTCAAAATTCATTTGATACCTGTATTTTATTAAAAATATTTTTTTTTATACAAAAATATAATTTTCAAGACGATTAACACCACTGCGATTATTTATAAAATTGATCTTGTTATTATATTTCCCATAAGGTTAACATTGGGACAACGTACTGTGTTTACCACTTTCAGTATCTCGGTAAGCAATGGACATAAAATAATGATTCAAATTACTAAATTGTTTGTTTTTTTAAGCTGGATTCAATGGTGCGAACGAAAATCTGATTCATTTTATTTTTCCATGTAAAAAACTCAAAAACCCATTTTATGGGGGTTTATCCCCCTTTACCCCCCCCCCTTTCGTTGGGTCGATTGGGTTGGTTTTTGAACTTGTCCAATATATATATATATATATATATATATATATATATATAAATTCAAACGAATGGTGTTTTTTGCTTCTGGGGGCCCCAAAACGAAAAGTTAACACGGTCTCGGGCTTAGGTCTTACCATGAGACCTACGGTAATAGCTTCTTCCCTATAAGGGAAATTCGCTAAAATGAATAATTTTTATGTTTTGAGAAAGCAACCTCAGTTAATGTATCTTTTTTCCTTGGTAGAATCACAAATATACAACTATTAAATATATGCTAAATACAGCTTGGCGAAAGATATGTATTTTAAGTGTGATTATGTTAACTCCCACAAAAATGCTCCTATTTGAATAAACAATTAACATATTATTAGAAACTAAAAAGGAAAGTTTAAATACTTTAGCCACACAAAGCAATCACCACAGTGCATTAAGTCATCTCTCTCTACCCCCTCTATTGATGAAACTATACTCATCTGCATTTTAATCCCATTACACCAACAAAAATTAGAAATTCAATTATGCTTGATTATACACCTTATCTTTTTTTCTATTGCCCCAAAAGAAAATTCAGAAATGATTTCTTCGATTAGAATGCTTTAAAAATTTGGTGTCCATAGTGAAAAACGATTTATGAGAGTAATTAAATTTTCAGACAAAATAATTCGCATTTAAGATGTTGCTGTGATGTTAAATCTTTTAGGTAGCAAAAAATAAAATTACGAGCCAAATAAATCTACTCCTCTGAATTTTATTTATAGTCATGCTTAATCACGTGTTCTTCTAAGAGGACAACGTGAAGTAATTTCAAAACTACAACCGCCCCACCTGTCAAACCACCTGTGCAGTAATGGTATTGGTCTGTTTTTATAATGTTTTCTCAAATAATAAAAACTGTTATTTACAGATCAGATTTTAGGATCACTTAGTCACATTACGCTAAGGAATAATTGACTTTTTATATCATCTTTATACATGTTAGTTAGGTTTTAGTTTAAGCTTATAAAATAATGTTTTACTGCTGAAATCAATGTAATTCTAATACTGTATTTTGGTGAAAAAAACCCAACACGTTTAATCAACCTAAAAATCAACCTACCTCAGCGTGATTGTCCCTTAGTCTATGTCCCAGAGGTTTTTTTTCATTAGAGGTTATTGTACCAAGCTTCTTTATCCGTTCAGTATACTTCGACATTACTGATTCGTAGTACAAGCTTCTACAATATTTTGACAACCACTGAAAAATGTAAAGATTGTGATTAACATTACTTGTACTTGTAATTTAGATTATTAAGAATTTAAAATCTCCCTCCAAATACGTTAGGCATCTTCGACACGTACACCATTAGATTCTCCACGTGTTTATGTTTATCTTTTATTTTTTTAATACATGTAAATTTAAGGTTTTATAGATTTTCAAAACACGACAAACTTGATACGTTATCTTTAAAATTACGCTGAATGAAAAAAAAAATTATTTACTTTTTGGTTCACTGCCCAGTTCAAATACCTTCAAGTAAAATCTTGGATTGGGTTTTTACTACAAATATAACACTAGAGAGAATATTAAAATTACTATCAACACGTCCTCATAGAAATATCAACAAGCCAACTCAAAGCAGTAATTGGTGAACACGCCAGTAGCTACTCAAACGTAGGTGTATCAGTTAATTGCCTGCTTTTATGCCTCAAACAGGTAAAATGTCAGGTAATTAAACGGCAATTCGGTTAATTAGGTTTTATGAAAACGTCAATAATGTCTATAGTTTGATCAGACAGCGCTATGCGTTATTAATATGAATTTGTTTTACAGTTGAACAATTTTTTTTGTATCAGTTTTCATTTTTTAATGAACAGAAGTTTATAGTCCTACATTTTATATTGGCAATTGTTTACTGAGTTTTAGCAACATTTCTCAATAGGAGATGCACAAATGCTCATACTTAGTGAAAGCTTACAGAATGTATATGAATTATGGACACATATTTAAACAAAAGGTTATCGTCACAATTGTTTTGCATGGTTAACATATAAGAGATGAACTGTTACTTTATACAAGCCATCATTATAATCAAATGTAATGAAACTTACTATTGCAAAAAAAATGATGATCAAGTTGGCAAAACTATAAAACATAAAATTTCGATAACTCGTACCAGTATACATTCTGCACCTTTAATACCTTTTCATGAATCAAGGATATTTTTTTTAAGAGATTCAAGCAAATCAGATTTCTGGTCAAAGTCTAAATATTTATGAAGACTCAAAGGTGGAAGTAGTAATAGATTTTGTTTGGTTCAATGAAGTAAGACTGACTGAGTTTGATCTTAGACGATGAGCCAAGTAAAAGTATGTATTGTAATACATTACTATGCTTGAAAGATACCCTATTCCAGAATGTTATTTTAAAATAATGAAAAATTATTTTCAGTTAATATTTTGGCTACAGCCCGAAATTAATAACGTCGTAAGAATGTATATGTGGAAGCAGCATTTTATGTGGAATTACAGCAATAGCTTACGTTAAAATAGTATATGCCATCGAAGATAGAAAATATACTTTACATGAATTATCCTTAAATAATTAAACAATATTTCCTCATCAGCGAAATAGAACATTTAATCTCACTAAACATCGTGCTAGAGAGACTAGGAGAGCCAATTAATAGTACCGTCATCACTCGGCTAACAAGAGCTCCTAGTCACGTCTGACAAAGGCTCAACTGGGATAAACTTTTATGAATGCATGTTATTTTCAGTTGATGCATCCAGTCCTGATTATTGAAGGTCTGCTTACATTCAAGTTTTCGTTTTTTTATTATAGGTTTTAAGGTTCGGTGGATCCTCTCTATTTGGAGATCAGTGTGAAGCTGATTTCGAAATTGTTTCATAAACCTTAAAATCAGTACTACTTTTCAATATAATAATTATGCTTGAGTCATTGAATTGCCTCTTAGTCAAGTGGTTTCTTAAAGAAAAAATAAAGCTAAAGAAGCCTTTTAACTTTAAGTGATCTCAACAATTCAAAAATAAAAATAAATTAAGGACCCAAACCAAATGTGATCAAATATTTAATACTAAAATCAAAAATAATTCCATTTACTTCCGTACAGTATTTGGGTAAAGAGTTTCAAATTAAATATTTACCTTCTATATGGTGGTTGGAATCCGACATATTCATTACATCGAAAATGCAGTTGAAATAAAGGAAAATTCTTAGCCCAGTGTCGCAGCGCTGCGGGTATTTTTGATGCAAAACACGACATGTGCACATGTTAGCTATTAATGTCGTTCAATTGATGCGTCACACCAGCCGCAGTTGCAGACCAGGATCACATTTTTTTTTAGTCCTGGAGTGTTTATGAATGGGTAAAATTTTACATGAAGGAGCTAGAAACGCACACGATTTTTAAGTAGAAGGTTGCCAGTAGCGATGAATTAAACTTCACGACTTTTTATTGATCGCTTAGATAATAAGAAAGCATTTTTTTAGCTGCGAGTTTATCCCAAAAATAAAAAAATTGACTTTAGATGGTAATAATTTCAATATTTAGTCAGTACATTTCAAGAACTTTAAAAGATGTCATTGTCATTGAAACACACAAAACAAACAAAAAACGCAGTTAACGATTGACAAGCTAGAAATTATTTATTTATCATTCAGTTATACTTCCATTGATAATAGTAATAAAAACATATGGTGTCTAAAAAAATAAAATAAAACATTTGACTTACTTAATAGTTCAAGAACAGTCAGAGTACAATTGTCTGGATTTGATAAGAACAAACGGCTCGGGACGCGACGCCGTGCGGTTGAAACCCATTTCATCCGTGGTCGAACGCAATCACGGATTGTCAGACTCACTTCGTTCCGAAGCTTCTACACAAACGGATAATTTATTAAAATTAAAAACTTACCAAATTTGGTAGTATAGCCTTTTGATGTCAAATAATTTTGTACTTTGGTCAAATTTGGTAAGTTTTTAATTTTATATTACAAGGTGTCAAGGCTTCAGCACTCTATAGATAATTTTTACAATTTACAAAACTAACTCTTAAAGAAATAGCGCAAAATGTCAAAACAAAATTTACAGGTTCCCTGATTATTGAAAGGGATCTGGAATTATTAGAACATAAATTAATGTGGGTAGTGGTTTAAAAATGAAACTACAAATAAACTCGACGGAATAAGTTATTGTACGTGTGAACGTATATTAAAATTATGCATGACTAAATAACTTAATAACGTCAAATCGATTGAAGCTTTTGAACCGTAATTTTTTTACATCCTTTACTTGGATACTTAATATGTTTTTAAAAAATCGGTTGCCAAGTGAGCGTTACAACAAGCACTTTCATACAAAAAAAAGATTAAATAAGAGTTTTTCATAATGTGTATTTAAAGAGATACTTGTTGAAACAAAGTGACATGTTTAGAGTTAAATTACTATGTATCCTATACGTACGCAATAATAAATAAAAATGTAAGCCAATTAAATTTAATGGCTACGCTGCTTACCTGGGCAGCTGCTACTTGAAACCAGCAAAAGGCTACGAAAGTTATGCAAACATTTCAGACGATCAATTTAGTAACATATTATTATTACATGCCTTACGTGTACAATTCTGTCAGTTCATACAACTTATAAGTAGAAGTTAAGTTAAATATCGTCGTCGTTATAGCGAGTTGCTTTACCAGACTGTCGTTAGAGAACTTTTAATGGGAACCCTCTAAAGAGATTAAAAATTTCCTTCGAAGCAGTATAGTTGAGAATTGATAAGAATAAATGAGACGAAATTTTCATCGTTTTTACAACATTTTTTCTTGCAGCTAGTGTAATATTTAGAGGGTAATCGTCAGAGAAATATTTTCCACTTTGCAGTTTTCATGAATGATATTCCCTCAGAGAATATCATTCACAAAAAACAAGACGTTCATTGGTCTGTAAACAAGATGTTCTTGCTCCTCAAAGATCATAACAAACTTTCTTTTGAAAATGCCTTCTTTGAAAATTTCTACAGCTTGCTATCACTTAAATCGTACTTTGGCATGTTTAGGTCAGCTACCACCAGTTAAAATAGCCAGCGTATAAATCTAGTAAAAAATTTGAAATTTTAGTCGTAACAGTTGTTTTCTTTTTAGTAACATGATCGTTACCTTAAGTCACACCGGCTGGACAGGCCTACAGACTGATTGGAAATTTAAATTAGGTTCATCAGATGTACAGAACGTAAATAATATTTATATTATAGACACCATGACATAATTCAAAAATTATATTCTGTTTTGAGGACTATTGTCTTTGGAAAAGGCATGCTCTTTCTTGTTTACATCCACCTATATCCGGAGACGTAATTTGGTGGTTTTGATTTAATTAGCTATAAAAACCTTTTTTCTATTAGACATCATCACATTCATTATTTTCTTTGTAATCTGTAATACATTCAGTTAACATGTGTTCAACAATTTATTTATTCTTGCCCGATAAGCTAACAAGTAAAAGAGATGAGAATATTTCCTCTAAATTATTTTTCTACTAAATCGTTAAGCATTTTCAAAAAATTATACATGGAATGAATAATATAATAAATAATTAAATTAAAATTTATCATTTTTAGCGCCAAATATAATGACTTCGTAATTGACAAAGGAGCAACATTACATTAAGACATGAAAAATAACAATTTAAAGTCAAATAAAAATTGAAATAAAAAATTAAGTTTTGATTAAATCTAAAAAATAGTGTAACTGAAAGTAACTTACATTTATGTATTCTTTGAACTCTTAGTTTAGTTTAGAAGGGGTGGTCTTTAAGTTCAGTAATTAAGTAGCAAAATGAAAATAATTAGATCCTGTAGTCTACGTAAGTAAAAAATAATCTACGTTACTTTTCGACGTCTTAAAGAAGATTCAGCTGTGGAAGAAGTAAATTTATAATTAGTAAAGAGATAATGCGTTTTTGTGTCATTATTGTGATTAAAGATACAAACAAAAATAATCCGACTTTCAATTTCATCGCTTTTCTTCAGACACGAAAATGAAAATATATGTACATTGAAACAAGAACAAAGCAAAGCTAGAACGAAGAGTAATTAGGGATGGTATTGTGTATCTCAGTTAGTTGATGCCCCAGATATCAATAACAACGAATATCAACTTATCCTACTTCTACTTAGAAAAAGTCAAATCAGTAAGAAAATAGGATTACAATAGCCCTATATTATCAATCTATTTGAGTTAAAACAATAAAAATTGTAGAGGGAATTTTCGAACTCTTCAGAAAACTCTTGCGAATTTATTCCTATGAAGAAAAACATATTTTGCAAAATAAACATAATTTTATATTCAATAGTTGAAAAAAAATTTCAAAGCTGGAACTGCTCTCTGACAAGGGTTTTAATCACACTTCATATAATTTTCTCCTTCATAGCTGAGACCAGAGGATGGGCTACGTCAATAAATTGTAACTTACAACTAAATCTTCCATGGATGGAAGATTTTTAGTACATTTTCTCCCTCGTGAAGGTTGTCGCCCTCGTCAAGCTCGGGCACCAAATTTTTACTCATGAGGAGAACTTTTTTCATTTTTACTTAGAATATACGAATTTCAATTTGTAGACAAGTCTAATTATTGGATCTACATTAATTTAAACTATAATTTGTAATTAGCGGTTGGTACAGACTAAACGGTACCAAGAAAACCAACACAATACCGAGAGATACTACCGCCATAAGTTACGATTACAATTTTAAATTGTAATATTTTCTCAACTCGATTATTTGGTGATCTTTAACGACATGTGAATATAACCAAAAGAGTTTAGACCCAGAATCAACGATTACGTGTAACTGGCACTAAATTATTTATTTATCAGTGCTGCCATGACGTTTTAAGAACTTCAAGGAGTCCGTTATTTATTTTGCTTTTAAAATAAAAATAGAACAGCACGAAAGGTAGACAACAAATGACCTGCCAAGTGGTACTTGCAATGTTGCAAACTGTTGAATACATTATGATCCAAACATGACAATGAGATGCTGCCAACCCTGTGTTCTCTTGCTTTCAACATTGTACTAAACGTCAATGGGCGAAACTTCACTACCCGACTTTAACGATTTAATTAACGTTTAAAACCGTTTGTAACGTATTTTCTGAACTCGATTAATAGACAAAATTAAGTGCAATTAAGTGTGAATTGGGTAAATATTAAATTCGACTACATCGCTTACTGAAAAAGAAATATTAAAAAATGCAAACTATCTAAAATAAAATTATTTTCAACATAAAATAAAAAAACAACAAAACATATATATATATATATATATATATATATATATATATATATATAAGCCTAAATTGTGATTCTAATTAGTTATTTTAGGACTGTTTTAATTTAATAGCTGATCAACCTGGTTTCTCCCGAGGAAAAACTTTCTTGGACTAGCGACATAATTTATTATTCCTTAATCATAAGTGCCATGACAACCTTATTAACTTATTATTTATAGTTAAGTTGTAACTTTGAGAATCCGTTCATTTTTGTGTATGATCCAAAGGGAAGCATATATACCTAATTTAAGCTCTATTAGTCTTATGATTTTAAAGATTTGTACTCCGCTAAAAAACCTAACCTTCTTTATATTTAATGGCAATTGTTGTATACGAGTCACGGAGAACTATTTTACAATTGTCAGTATGTGTAGCCACATACTAATTCCACAATTCGTGTTGCTACAATTTACGTTAATGATTGAAAACAAACTACTTTTAATTATATAACTTAGACTGCCATACTATTGTAATTTTAAAATGTTCCATTTAGTGGCTAGTAGCCAATAAACTGTTGACACGTTTCCTATTGACACTCGGTAGTTAATTAGCTCTCTCACCTGCGTTTGACGGCAACTTAATGAGTAGGCGAAGCTCTTGGTAATAATGTTGGTAATCAATTACGAGTAGACGATAGAATGTGTATTGAAATAGCCCTTTAAATATAACTTTATTTGGAACTTATAACACTATAACAGTTTACAATTCAGATATAACTGGTTTCAATAATATACCGTAACCTCCACTGACAACTTTTTGCTACCCCAACATTTAAATTAAGTAATTAAATTTGGTTGAAACCAGCACCATCTGATGGCTAATATATCAAGAAAAGCATTTAAATACTTTATCTTTTTAGTGTTGAGCTATGTTCGGTCAACCATGTATAAGCCTTCAGTACTTAAATAATAACTAACAGAAATTAACTTTTAAAACAGTATCATCTTCAATGAAAAATGATTCAATTTTTACTTCTCTCAGTTTGGTTTTTTTTAATTTTTACCTGATTCAAATTTGTCGACTGACTAGTCATAATAAAATGACAAATAAATTAAGAAGCAACTATGTTGTTGAGTTCACTTATAAAAACACGTCACTTACAAACAAAGTGGGGAAATCCTTACACCATCCTCCTATTAAGAATAAAATAACTGGGGGTCGTATTATAAGGCTTTAAATGTGCAAACTATCTAATTTTTAACTCTCCAGAAAAACTTAAAACAGATTCATAAAAAATATTGTTTATGACTTAGGTTTCACTTTATTGTTCGAATCAAAATACCTTGTTCAATAGAGGTTTATGCGTCCAAGAAGTGTTATAGGTTGGGCGTGTAACCTTTCTTTTTTATCAAAATTATTTTGAAGGATGCAACAGGATACGCACCAAGGGGTAATCCGGTCGTCATGTTTCTCGTTCAATAACGTTCAATAATTGTCGCAAGGCAACAAGTTACACTAAAGATTGTTTTAGATTGTTCATGTAACCTAACAACTTATTAGGTATTTACTAAATTAAACATTTTAAACCTTATTTTTAAATTGAAAGAAATTACTTTCAACAAATCGCGAGGCTCCTGTACAATACTGGGATATGTAGGTAATAGTGCCCTTATTGAACTTTTGTTAAATTTGAAAACCTTTATATTTAGAATTACGAACTTTTCGTTTTAAGCTTTGCGCAATATGCGCATTTACTAGGTAGCATATTGCAGTTTTTAATCTTTGTTGAATTTTAAACCATTTTTTATTTTGATTTATTATGTTGCTTGGTCTTATTTATTATTTTGATTTATTATGTTGTTAAGTCTTTTGAGAGAATAATTGCTATATCAATTAATATAGAGATTTAAGCATTTCCATTGCAAACGACTAGAACACTTTTAATAACTATCAGTAATACTCAGAAATGTATTACTTAGAACTACAATTAAATTGCATTAAAATATATATTATTAATACCGGTTTCGTTTGTCAGAATGTTGGCCCCTGTCTGTTTGTTAAAATATTGTATATCCATTCATATACTTTTACTATTACTTGAGTGAGAAGTTACTAAAGTAGGGAGAAGTTATTAAAGTAGGTCTCACGGCAACCCTAAGCCAAATCTTCTTATTGAAGATTAAACTCTTTGTGATCAGGTAGCTTTTATAACAATAATATAATCTGTAACAATCAGGGACTGCTCATACCCTCCAAGTTCTTGAAATTCCACATCATTAAACATTTTCCTTTCATAAAATATTAATATTGATCTTTTCTTCTTACAATATTGTATCTAATATGGTTCTTACAATATTATATCTATAATTAATCAGCGAAACGTACATTTATGTTATGAAAATAAGTTATTCAATTTTAGTAGATGAGTAAGTTTATTTAAGTTTGACTATGATAGTACCTTTCACACAGTACCAGTGCATTCCTCATGCCTTCTCTTTTATGAACATTATATTCTTGTTGAAAGATATCACAGTTCAAGGATATATTTTAGTTCATGCTCGATCACATGCAGAACAATGTCTCGGGATAACGAGTGTTATAAATAATACATGTTATAGATATAGATCAAAAGATTGCTTGACTATGTATAAACTAAGTAAGCCATATATATGTTTTTTAAATATACACAGACACTCTCCGTCATATAAAATCTCCATTTAAAAGGCTGAACATTTCAAAAGAAAACTATTCACATGCCTATCTGATTCTGGGCCAAAAATCATTCCAACACGATATCTATTTCAACTCAAATAGATTCATTTATAAAATTGACGACACGACCCACTTACAACTAAAATTCAGAGAGTCAAATTAAGCTAAAGGCTCATTATTGTTTTAACTAACTAAAACAGACAATGATAACGCTTTAATGATTGAAATAAGTTCACCCCTACCAAGTATTCCTAGGGCTACTAAGATGTACAGGGTGCCTGTAAAAGAACTCCGGGGTTTTGGGGAAAAATATTTAAATGAAGGAAAAAACTTATATAAATGTTTATTACATAATTAGAAAGGTTGTTTTTCAATTTTTTTTGAAATCCAATAAAGTTTAATTTTAGCTCCATTAGTGGTACGGTACACGTCGTAACGATTTCCACCGCTTCCCACGTCCTAGCCAGCAAGTCTGGGGGACGGAGCCACACAGTTGATTATTTGTTGCCTGAGATGGTTAATGTCACGAAGTTTCGAAAGTTTCTTGTACTGTAACAACAGATTTAGTTTCTAATAGCCAAATAACGCATTAACATTTTGTTGCGGCGTCGCCATGTCGGTGCGGCAATCCAGTCAGCACTGGCAGCCGCGTTACGTTGTTGAAAACATTCCCAGTTAGTATGAGTAAAATTCGATGAGCTAGTCTTTTTAGAGAAATTATCTACATTTCCCTATATTTTATAGTTATTAATATATGAACTTTTATAATTCAGGAGTTCTTTCATTAACACCCTGATTAATAAGCCACCCGTCACCATCAACCAAAAAAATTAATAGCGTTATATAGCATATTATGCAACCACGCAAACAAAATATAATTTATCGTTAATTTGGGTTAAAAACAAATAACCATAAAATAAAATAAATACTATCTCGATTAGTTTACTAGGATGTTACCGAATTCAGAACTTCAAACCCGATTAACCTAAACTATACAAAAAGCGACATTTCTGTTTTATAAGGTTAATTAATCGAGAAATTTGTTTCAGAATAAAAAAGCCAGAATATACTACTAGAATAAACTACTACAAAAATTTATCATAAGTCTTTGATTTTTGGAGTGTCCAAATAAAATGTTAACGAAATAGCGTTTGAAAGTAAGATTTTTTGCGATAATGCGTTCATGGAACGTGCTAAACAATAACATCACGTAATAAGAGAGATTTTTTTGGCTATAGACCATAGTAGAAGGAGTATATGATAAGATATTATAGTGAAGAGACGCATAATAAGAACAAATTTAAATTTAGACAAGTATCAGTACCCGAAGTGAGAGCGGCAATCAATGAAATTACTTCAAGGGCTGTTGGTGTGGACGAAATAAGCATTGCTATGATTAAGGCCGTCAGCCCATTTGCCATTGAAGCAATCACTCACTTGATGAATGTGTCTCTGGAAAAAGGTGAGTTCCCACAGTCGTGGAAGAAAAGCATTTTACACCCTCTGGCCAAAAAAACAGAAACCATCAAACCTTGATGAATTAAGGCCAATATCAGTCTTGCCAGCAATGTCAAAGATTCTTGAAAAATTGGCAATTCGCCAAATAGTTGAGTTTGTAAATGGAGAATCTGCTTCCCAAATTGCAGTCAGGGTTCAGAAAGAACCACAGCACCTGTACTGCATTGCTGAATATGTTTGCAGACTTGTTTGGGGCGAGGGACGCTGGCAGGGTTAGCTCAGTAATCATGCTTGATTATTCGCAGGCCTTTGAGTCCATAAGCCACAGTTTGCTCCTAGCAAAACTGCATCACTTTGGGTTTCATAGTAGTGTGATTCCTTGGTTCAGATCCTACCTGGAAAAGAGACTGCAGGTGACTAAGGTGGGTACCGATATCTCACCTCCTCTTGGTAAATCAAGGGGCGTGCCGCAGGGGAGCTGTCTTTGGCCCATTCTGTTCACCCTATACACTGCAGATCTCCCCAGCTGTGTAAGTCACTGTAATATGCACTCATATGCAGGTGACTGTCAACTGCACTTCTCGAATGAGATTGGATCAACTAACCGAGTTTTGAGAGTGTAAACTCAGACCTGGTGAGAGTAAGTGAGTGATCACGTAAGCATGGACTCAAGTTGAACGCTGATAAATGCATGATCATACATATTGCTCCGCCCAATGTTTTACAAACAATCGCAAATGTTGACTTGCACGTTAAACTTGAGGACAAAGCGTTAAAGGTGAGTGATTCAGTCAATACATTGGGCGCAGCACTTGACAGTGGCCTCACATTCTCAGATCACATCACCCATGTCTCCCAGGTGGCTTTGGGAAGGCTGCGAGTTCTGTACAGATATAAAGACATTCTGCCAGAGGCAGCTAAGCTGCAACTGGTACAGTCACTGGTTTTTTCGGCGCCTTACTACTGTTCTCCTGCATATGGCAACTGTATAACCGGGGAAGAAATGTCCCGGATCCAGAAGCTGCAGAACACCGCTTTGCGCTTCGTTTGCGGTATTCGCAAGCGAGAGCGCATTACTCCATTTCGGGAGGCAGCAGGCCTTTTGCCAATGGAGGCCGTATGCAGGATGCAGACTTGCAACCTCATGCACCGGCTCATGGTTCATCAGGAACCTCAGTGCCTGGTGGAAAGACTTGTTGCTCGAGGGGAGGTGGCTCTGCGTAGCACTCAGCAGGACGCCTTGCTACACTTTCCAGGGGTGCATTTGGAGGTGGGTAGGAGGGGGCTTTCCTACTTTGGCCACAAGCTCTACAATGAGCTCCCGAGCTCCCCTTGAGCCTTAAACAGCTTGGGGTCCTGGCTTTTAAGGCAAAAATAAAGAATATTTTTAATAGACAATGTAATTGTAAATATGACTTGTAAATATAGATGTATGCCTCTTTGCTAATTTAATTTTTATTTTGTATTTTAATTTAGATATAGTGACCTGAGTTACTTTGTAAAGCAGTATTGGATTAAAAGACGCTCGGAAATAAAAGACATTTTTATTTATTTATACAACAATTATTTTTAATCACATATCAAAACAATCTGCATGAACACAATATTTAGGGAAGCCGAACTCACAAGTTATTTTTCTAGTAGTGAAAACTGGTTTAGGTCATCTAAAGGTATTCAGATGGATGTTAAGTCTCGTCGAACACGCTAAGGGTGTAAAGAAGTTCCAGCAGTCGCCGCCAGAGATCAGCTCTAGAGAGCCCAGACTGAGAGTCCTTGACTTCATTCAGTTCACCACCTGTAGGCTGAGAAAGAACATTCTTTTGTCTTTCAACTGCTTGCTGACTTTAATGGTAGGAAATTTAACTCTTTGTGAATAAAACTTGTTTCGCGGATATTGCAAATTCTCTGTAATATTAGTTTTAACTAGAAGATAAACCAATTTAGTTTTTTCCCCCCAAATATTAATAGATAATTTTTGCAACAAAAGTTTAAGCCGAAATATTAAGTTACATCATTCTGTATTCTGACCTTCACCACATAATCAAGTAGGTTTTTTAAGTGTGCACCATTTTCCTCCTATAATTTTTACGATGGTGACATAATAATACTACCGGTCTACACGTGTAACCTACAAAACCTATACTAGTTAAGAAAAAGGATAGCTTTTACTACTCGATCTTTGTTGAAGATCAGTATTCTAGAACAAAATTCGAACGTATCACTCTTTATATTTTTTAGCCGTAAATGAACAATAAGTTGATTAATATGATTAGGTTTTTAAATAATTTCAATACGTAAAGAATGATGCAACGCTGAATAAAACTTTCATAACAAATAGGGAAAAAGTTGCTAACAGTCTCCCTTATTATTTTTCAGCTCACATAAAATATATTTGAGAATTCTAACATTTTATTATTTTTTTATTTCCTTAAGTTTACGTCGTTTGCCTTTCCACTCGTTAAAACGAGTTTGCCCTAGCGTTCATCAAAGAAAGTCTCTTATTATAATAAACATACAAACATTTATTATATCGATTACTAGAGGAGTTTTTTAGTGTAGGAGCAAACAGATGTGATGTGATTAACCAAGACGAACAACATGGACATGGGCTCCAGGCCTCTGTAGTGACTAGTGTACTCTCCCCTGAGGGATCAACGACAATGTGTACGGTCATGACAATGGCATTACGTTACAGTTCTCTCTGAACATTGTATTTCCCACTTCCTTACGCAGTTAATGTTGTACTCTCACAGTGTGACATTTATTACATGATCCTTTCATTTGTAAAGGTGCCATTTTATTTAACTTGTTATTATTTTTTTACTCGTTTCGCTGTTTTTTTTTATTAGAGAGACAACCCATTTTTTTAACAAAAATGTTACAAGATAGTATTTTCCTTTTTATTTACATTTTTATGTAATGGTAAATACAAAAATGAAAGTTTGATGGAAATTACCATAGATTTAAAAATAATACCAAAAGTATGATCTAGTAAATACTTTATTATATTATTAAGTTTGGTATTAGTTTCAGTTTCATAGAAATTTGAAGAAATATCTATCTGTAAAGCTATGACAAGTGATTAAATTCAGTAAAACGTATTCTATTATCAAAGTAAAATTGTTAGAATCTCAAATGGGAAAAAATTGTATTCATAAAAATGGTAAGTTCTTAGACAGTTTTATTAAAACAATAAGCTGGAATATAGAATAAAACATTCAAACCAGGAATATCGTATTCAATGTTACTTTAGAAAAAAAAAGAATAGGAGGGAAACTTATTAACTACGAAACATTGAAATATTAATTGCTCTCCCTGCAGCTTTTGACGTTTAGTCTCCTTTGCTGTCGTCTGCATGACAGACTTGGCATTACGTCATTCAAAGAAATAAAATGAAATAAATATTTATTTTAGTTTGTGTTTGAAGATAATATATATTATGCATATTAGGAAACAAATATTTTCTAACGAGGAAAATAAGTGTATAAAAGGGAGGAATATAAAATATTTATGTTTTTTTCAGTATTTCGTATTATGTTCCGCTATAATTGAAATCATTATAATTTAAAATGGACTTAGAGGTAAAAAATATAAGTTGGTTGAGGATTTAAAAAACAATTAGTTTTGTGTAGCAGCTAGTAATAAATTATAAACATAATAATAATTTTGTTTTGAAAATTTAGTTGAAATATATGTGCTTGCAATGAAGCATGTTGCGTTACATTGCAAGTGTATATAAATTATCACTCCCCCTGTAGAAGCTGCTTGGTTACTTTTAATGAGAGGCAATAACCGATCACAAGAATATATTTACATTATTTCTATTTTCGGATTGAATTTCATCTTCAAAAATTTCACGGGGGAGCTATTAGTATGTACATTCCATTAAACTTGGATGGTACAA
This sequence comes from Flexamia atlantica, assembly GCA_035578135.1. Classification (NCBI taxonomy): domain Eukaryota; kingdom Metazoa; phylum Arthropoda; class Insecta; order Hemiptera; family Cicadellidae; genus Flexamia; species Flexamia atlantica. The sequence continues at coordinate 8,010,458 of JAQJVK010000011.1, forward strand.
GAGAGGGGGAGGGAGATTGATATAAGGACCGTGTCACATTGTGATGCAAGTCCCAACACGTCGACAAGCTGCTGCCTACGAACGTGTTCAACGCTCCCGTGTTAAGCCTTTATTTTTATTGGTTACAGTTTCTTACAAATCCGCCATACGTAATCGATTGCAAAAAAAACCAGAAAAAATCTTACAAGACTGTTAGATTACCAGTATACTATACAATAAAAAAAGGTGCAGAACTATTAATTTAATTCTATTGAATTTACTACATAGATTTTCACTTTCATGAGTATTTATCATGAACAAAAAATAAAAATTTACTACTATCTTATTAGACATTGAATTTATGATTAAAACGTATAAAAGTATTAGTTGCTATAAGGTAACATCGGAACGTATATCAGGCTACGTAACATCGGAACATTATAATAATTGTACATAACAAATGATGCTTTCCTAAACTGATGATACATTTACACTTTAAATTAATTTAACTGGAATTTTAACCTGAAATTGGATCCACACACATCACTTAAAGATATATGATTAAGAAGTAATCGTTTGAATAATGCTTCAAAGTGATGCTTAAAGTATTTTATACTTTAGGTATAAAATATTACGAAACATGTTAAGAAAACTATACGATTCTAACTAAACATGAGTTTTGATGTAATTAAATTAAAACTGTTTTATAGGAAACTGGAATTTTCAGTACATAATTACTTGATCCACAAATCTCTACCCGTAGTATCAGTAACGAAAAAAATGTATTGTGTCATAATAAAAAAAATCTATGTAAATTCATCTATGTAATACGTACTGCAGTTTTCTAGATTATGTTTATTGATTATTTCTTGAAAACGTTTCCATCCTACATATTTTAGAAAACTTCTTCAGACGTAATCACAATTATAATAATCCAGTTTATACTCAAAGGTTATCAATTAATTAATAGTTTTGATTCTTAATCGTAACCACTTGTATCTGAGAGCTCATAAGTGATTAACAGGAAATGTTACAAAAATTATAAACGTCATTCATTATACACATTTTTTTAATCTAAAACCGTTAAATATAATCAAGTAACGTAAATCACGAAGATTATTTTAAAATCAATTGACTAATTGAAAACTGTTTTTACAGTAATAATGTAATAGTGGATACAATCACTTATTAGTTTCACTAACATAGTAAATTTAAAAAAATAATTGGAAATTCCTATTCACTTTTACATACTTAAATATATTTATGTAAATATGTGTTATGTTCAAGGTCAGAGCGTAGCCTAGGGAGGTTTATGTAATCCGCGAACCTGGAGAGAAAATAGAAAGTTTAATCAAGCATAAATCAAGTTATGATCAGAAATACGTGATGTGAGGTTGAACAAATATTGTTAACTTTACACGCAAAACAGGGAAAACACGTATAAATGGTTTTATTTACTTTACAAATAAAATAAGTTGTTCTAATTATTTATCAGCTCTTGTAAAATGGTTTACCATTTTATGCTCAAGTAAATGTTTCCAATATTTCCACGGTGTTTGATTATTAATTTATTGACGCTTAAATTAATACAATTCTATTATAGATATATAAAATAAAATTGCAGAGTTATAAAACTGACAACGGTTATAAATTTTTTTTAGGTCTAGTAGTTTATAACGGCTTAGAAATATCAGCATTATATGCAAATATGTTTAAACACTCTTAGTGTTATGAGCCCATTGGATTTTGATTTATTTTGGTGATCAGGCACAAAAGGATATAAGGTTTTCATTTTTTATCTTACATTGCTAAAACTTTAAAATTTTTTAAAAACTTTATCTTTTTTTGCGTAAAACTTTAAAATTTTACGTTGATTCTACTAAAGTGATCATCTAATTACCACAAGAGCCATAAATTTAGAATACTAATTAATACGATCGGACATGCCTGAGTCATACAGTTCAAAATTCCCTAACAATATTGAACAACTTTGAGTCTAATTATTATGTGATAAGTGATAACCATAAACAATTTCGGAACATGAACATATAACAGAACTGGTTACGCTGTGTTTTCGTGAATACATGTACCCCAACTTATTGTTGTTTGTGAAAGGTTTACATAAAAAAAATACCCATCAGTAAACGACTCCAGACCTCTTACCAAGGGGATCAAATTAAAATTTTTGGCATCATATTGGAGGTAGTTTTTATATTTTAGGCAGGTTTATACTACAATTAAAAATTAAGGCTAATTTTAAAATTACAATATTTTTCTATAACAACTTAGCGAATACATTTCCTACTGTAGTTGGCTAACTGAAGTTACTGGAGAAAAAAACTGTTGGAAATGGAGATTTTATATAGTATATTACGTTATCAGGCCGAGAAGTACTGTTTTGCCGGACGAGCATGTGCGGGATATTCATGCGGGTACGGTAAAACTTTCCGGCCGTATAACGCACGATACTTTTCATCATACTACTCAGAAAAAAGATACTTTAAATCATAACGTAGTCGCATTCCTTGCTAAACCAATACGTTTGTAAAGATTTCCATCAGACCAAACCTATAACAAACAGAGCAAACATTTGCTACTGCTGCCAGTGCTGCCACTACATTCCTCTGAAAAGCAACCAATAAACAAGCATTAAACGTCGGTTTGCTGCAAATCAGCTGATTGTTTACTTCCTTTTATCCTAGGACGGCAATGGGTAACTTTCGAGCTAACAAAAAGGAACTGAAAACAGGTGTTTGTGTGTCAGTATGATGAAAGTATATTTATAAATTGTCACGGTCCAGTAAAATAAAGTGTAAGCTTAAACTGATTCTATAAAAATATTAGGTTTACTAATGCAAAAACCTAATGCTCTTGCAATATGTGATAAAACCGTTTCACCCGTGAAGGCGATTGAGTGTTATTAATGTGGATCATATGCGTTATTCATAGATAATATTTATTTTTGAGTACGCTATTTGAACAGAACCAAAATATCTGTTAGCTCCATTCGAATGAATTGAATTAATACGGGGAATATGACATAAATCATGTATAAAAGGAAAAAAACAGAAACCAACTTTCTGGCACATACAATTTTTTATAGCTAGTTATTAACTTAAAGATTTCAACTAAAAGCTCTCATTAATGACTTAACCTTTAATATTAGGATATTAGGATTAATCCCTATCATATCTTGTCTACAGACTTAACTATGAATACTATAATAAAATTCAACTAATATTCCGTTATTGAATATTGGAAGTCAAGAGAATAACAGTCGATGAAAAAGTTGGATATATGTTTACGATTGCTTTTATTGACTTTTGTTTTAAGTTCTAGAGAAGTTGAAAGTGCTCGAGGCCTACATGACAAACACAAGTAGGAGAAATCCGCATCTGATAATTACGTTTATGGTTTATTCTGAGAAGTAGATAACGAGATCTTCCAGACAATGTAAACGCTGATCCCTGATAGAAACTTCAAACTTCTTCCTTCAGGGTGTTATAATTAATTATTAAATAAATTTTAAATAATATTCTATACCAAAAGGAGACAAAGAAATTAACTCAGTTCTAAGTAAGGTAATGTAATAAGTTTTTTTTTTTATTTTTCATTCGAACCAGTTATATTAAATGTGATAGTTTTGACTAAATGTGTTAGACTTTGCAAAGGGGACCATTCATTTTCTTGGACGCAGATAGTAGACTAACATTAACCAGTTTTACTTTAGTGAAATGTTTTGAAATATTGGGTTAGCTTTTTTAAAACGTGTTTCGGAGCAATATGAAATATATTTCAACTAAAGAAGGGGAGCTAGTAAAACATTTTGTATTAATATCCTTAAAACAATGACGAAAATACAAAATTATGTATATGTTATGTTAGTACTGCCTTTGTAAGGAACTATGATACACAATAATATCTAAATAAGCAATCTTACTCAATCCTTGACTGTATTTCGAAATATAATGATGGTTTATTTTTTTACGATTAGGAAACTTATTCCTAATCGTAACTTATTTTAGTAAGTAAGTAATTAATCTACTTTTAATTGTTTTTAATTAACTCCTCTTTAGAACGTGAGTGAGTATAATATTAGATAAATATGATTTGAGACCCGTATCAATGATATATTATACTACTGCAATACTAAGTGCACTAAGTATCATTAGTATGGATACTAAATAATAATGTAACTCTAGTGTAACTAAGGTATAGAGAAAACTAGCCTAAATCTAAAATAAACTTCTACACCGAAAACAAATAGAGTAAAGAGTTTATTTCCAGATGAGTGTTTAAAAAAACTTACCACAATGACGATAGATTGATAATAAATAAATGCTGGAATAAAAACAAATTCAATTAAACTGCTTGATTATTGACTTATTTCTGGAAAAAAAGATATTGTTTTATGTTAGGTAGTGAGGACAACATAATACATTTCTGTCTAATGTTGGTAAAAGATACGACGCATGTACGTTCATTAATTTAATTTATCTAAAACATTATTAACCTTTTGTAACGGTTTTTTTGACTGGGAACCTCAAAACTAATGTCTATTTTTCAGAAGCATAATATATAACCGTCTGATATTTTTTTACATGTCATCAGTCATTAAGGTGTGTGTATTCATTACAGTTGGCGCACGGTCATCCCGACCAGTGCGAGAATTTTGACTCATCGGAGTGTGGGGGAGGAAGGGAAGTTACTCCCCTACTCAAGCCCCGCCCCTTTACTACTGCTACGAGCTCTAAATAAGTAAACTAATATTCCAAACAAAAGTAAAATTATTGGCTGTCAAAATATATTTAAGGTTATGGTTTGAGGTTTTGTTTACGTAAGTTTTATCTTTGTAATTTCACCTGTAAAATTGGAAATATGCATTGTACTCTCCGAATTTGTATGTACTTGTTACTAAATAAGAGTTTAAACTTGAAATAGTCGTGTTTCCATAAGTTTTAATTAAAAATCATTTTCCCAAAAATAAACAAATATTGTTTATTTTCTTTGATTGATGACAGCTGTCAACTCGGTCGAGGTTTAAGAGTCGCTATCTAACGGATAATAAAAACACTTCACGAACAAGAAAAAAAACAAAATGATCGTCCAATAGGAAACCAAATAGGTACAGAAAACCACATTGCTGAAGACAATGACATATGCTTATTTAGGAATCGTCTATCTCTCTCTAAACATTCATTGTCCATCTCTCGCACACGTTCCTTAAAATGGTCGGGATGACCGTGCGCCAACTGTAACAACTATTTTACAGTATATTGCAGCATAGAATGCAAAGGAAATTCACGATTGAATATAATAGTGCATTATTAAGATGACTATAACTGAATGAAATCAATCATTGTCCTTTGATGTATCTTAGATTTCTGCGTGCTAAGTTTCATTAGGAGCACTGTACATAAGTACTGCACTAATGTAACTTAACATTTTTACAATATTTTTTTTTAATTTCAAGTCTATTTTTAAAATCTGATTTAACTATTTTTTTACTTAGTATCAATAGACTCACAAATTAATGTTCTATGAAGTCCGTTTTGTAACTACAGGCAGATTATAACCTCACTCCTTCACATCATGTAACGAGTAAATAAGTCGCTTACTTTTCTTAACATCAAATGCAAAATATAGAACAAAATTGAGGTTTACATACTCTTTTGCACGTGTACGAGTAATGATTAAGTCCCTCAGTGCTTGTCAGGGTGCAATAGTATCAATCATCTGGCGGTATCAAAGTTACTCTAGCATCTGGGACATATATCATGTCCTAAGATACAATGTCATGAGTAAAATAGCAGTACTACCTGTAACACATATCTACATCTGTTATAAAGTTTACGTATATGGTCTTAACGTCTTAACGTCTTTATATTTACATATAAAGTTTACATTATTGAACATTTTTTTCATTAAATTCTACAATTGATTGTAAAATTGGTTGTACAACTGTTGTTATTTACATGAACGGATGTTGTACTAATGGCAGTCAAAAACGAAACAATATTATTGGACCCTTAAATTTTATGTAACAATTTCATTAAAAACTCGAGTTTTACAGCCACACTAACCTTTTAAGCCCAAAATAGTTACCAGAACCCTTTGAAATCAAATTTTATGTCTAAATATGAAAATTCTATAATAAAATCTCTTTCATTTTTCAGTTTACAGACCAAAAAGTGCAATAAACACAATGAAAACTTTAAAAAAATGTTTTGGGCTATAGTTTTATAACCAACCATTTCAGGACTTAAAAGCGGATTTACACGGGTCGACTTGGTGGGCGAGTTGCTACTTGTCTGTTTGACTCGATCGGTCTAAAAATTGCAATCGGATCGATGAAAAGTGTGCGAGTGATATAAATTACCTACTCGACCGTTAACTCGCGCAGTTAGACTCGCCCAGTGTAAATCCGTCATATGTTCCTAATACATCTTCCTCATCTCATGTTTTTTTCCTTATCTTGATATTGAAAAAACATCATCTATCCCAAAATAACCTCTACATAGACAATTGCGAACACCAATCCAATCGTATTTTACCCCTGAAAAACATGTAACTTGGGTACATCAAGTTTTGAGCCTTAGATAGTCATTTTGAACTATGCAGCAGCAAATTTTGCAGGTCTAATTATAATTATATTCAGTTGTAAAAAGAGCGATTACCTTTCAGGGTGCTTTCAAACAAACTATACAGTTTGTCATTGAGGAAACAATACCTCTGTGTCAACCGCAGAACATAAATTATCTAAAATATCAAAAGTCTGAAGAAAAATCTGGAAAACATGATATAGAAACAGATGTATTAACGTTTTCTCTTAAAACACGTTAATGCTGTAAAACGGTTTTGTATTTATTTGAATCGTCTATTGAGTAATGTATATAGTTCTTAAGCCTTTTGTTTACACCAAAGTGCACATGCATAGAGTAACTACAAATGCACTTATTATTAATGAAAAAATAAACATACATAAAATAGTAAAGAGTTTTTAATTTTATATTTAATATTATTTTTGTAAAGTACCTTAACCACATCCACATACACCTACATATGCAGTACTACCCTTTATAACACAGAGTGCAGATACGAGCATCTTCTCTAGGTTTAAGATTAATTAAGCGTCTCAAACACAGTACCCTGGGGCGACTGTGTTTGTGATGTGACCTGAGTTTATACAGTGAAGTTTAATAAACATTCGTATACATTTATGATCATTAATTTGCTTTAATACCTTGACTAATTTTGAAAACTAATTTTTAAGGCATAGGATCAGAACAATAGTTCATAATGCTATACAATGGCGGATGGAAACGTGCTGCACAGCAGCTTTAGCTTGGTTTTAAGTTTCGTTTTTCTCAGATTGTCTATTGTTAAAACAATATTTATTATAACCAGCTGTATCTTGAAATTTCTATTTCTATGTTAAACCTCATGACCGAATTCCAAAATTCAAGGGCCTCTAAAGCTCTTAAGTCTGACCTTCGTATGGATTTTGTTTTCCGCCTAATGCAGAACTCTTTCATTCAAACAACATTTACATGATTAAAATCGGTCCAGCACTACAGGAGGAGTGTTTATCACCAAAAAAATTGCTAGCGTATTAAATAAGTATTTCGGTTTAATTGAAGTTTAACTTAATCGAAAACTATATATAGAGCGCGAATTACCCATACTATTGAGAAAACCACAAGCCTCACCCATGGCAAAATTTGCTAATTTGCTATGTGATAATGCCGTAACCTTGAGTGTGCACAATAAGCTAAATAAGCGGCAGTGCATGTCAAAAAAACTTCTAAGCTTGGCCCTCGTTTAGAAAAAAAATCCTGAAACCCATCAGTCCCATATTTGAATAAAAGGACTCGGTGAGATAGTTCAAGGAAAAATATATTTTTTATAAGTGTCCTCATGGGCTCAAACCTAAAGAAAAGGGCTAAACAGCTGATGAGTATTTTTTTTCATTTACAATTATTTGTAAACTTATCTGCTGAGCAGTACGTGTCTACTAGTTTTATTCATTTTCGCAGCACTACACTAGTAAGTAGCCGATTTCCGCTTCCGTTTCAGTGTGGGAAGTCGCCGTTTACAAAAGAGTACTTCAAATATCAGCTGTAGTGAGGTAACAAATCAGCTGGAGTGCGGTAAATGCTCAATGTTGCCAACTTAAGAAAAATATAGTATATCACACAATTTACATGCATTATACGTAAACACAACAGTCACATTTTAACTATGGCGACCATATCTCAATTGTAAATAAACTGGTTTCCCAGGTTGCGACTAGTTACAGTTAATAGCGATAAGTTAACAAAAGAGCAGTATTATTTAATCAATTGTTGCCGTCTGTGTGACGATAAGACGTATTCCTAGAAAGGCTTACTCGGTCGCTGAACAGCAGAGATAACGCTTTTTGTTAACTCCCCCGTACAGATAAATATAGTTTTGTTCATATTTTCTCTCTACAGTTTAATTAATATTTTTTAAATCTTTTAACTTTCATAGAAGTGGTGTTTTTTACTTACCCTGTATATTTGTTGCTGGTAGTGTTGCGAAAACTATCGTACGCAACTCATCCGGGAAGGTGTTTACGTTGCTCGCATGAAATTCCCGCACTCCGCAAGCGTCGCGCGTGAACTATCATGCTCGCACGTTAACACCTACTTCCCGGCGCACTAATTGCGTAATATACTATTTCTGTAATCACAGATGAAGAACCATATTACTTTTTCATCAGTGATTGTAAAAACAAAGTAATAAGGGACACTTGGGTTATCACTTCTTAATAATAAGTAACCCAAGGAGTAATTATAGTAGTAGCATAAATTAGCTGTTAATGTAAGAGGACTAGTTTTTCATAACCGGGCTACTAATATGGGTTTGGATATATTCCACATGCACATATCAAAGAGGGACATGGAACCATGTTAGTCCTGACACGGAACGTTTAATAATACAATGTTCACGCCATATTTTGTTCCACGTGTATAATGCATTAGAGGTTATATGATAGATTCTCATTTTACTAACTTTGCGTGAATATATCTGTTTATTTATATAGGGCGTTCGGGATAGAGGTGATCAATTTTAAACTGTTGCAGCTAAAGAATTGAAAGAGGGCTTCAACACTGTATGACTAAAATTAAATGTAATATGAAGATTCTGTGTTTTATCTTTTGTGATATTCCTCGTATAGGTAAAAAAACAAAAGAGAAAGAAAAATTACGTTTTTGCATAATGTTTCTACCAAATGAGTGTTGGATTTATACAAATGGCCCCATGGTATGGCCACCGAGACGTTTAGATCTTTCCCCGTGATTTCTTTCGCTGGAGGATCTTTTAGTTCCCTAATAGACTTTGGTTCCCATATGTAAGGATGCGGGGGCCCTTCATGAACTAGGATACCGGATTGTTGATGTCGGAGAATAAAGCCAGAAATGCTGACAAACACACGGCATGAGGTGGATGACCCCTTGAACAATTTTACACTGGCCAGTCTTATAGAAGGATATTAAAGGTAGATGTGATGGAATGTGTATGTAAACTAATGCCAGCTTTTAAGGACATTTTTTTACATCGAAAAACTTCACTTATTAGGCCAGTTAGTTCTTGTAGATAAAATTTCTGTTTCATATGTTTTTTCCCTTTATGTTTTACTTCTCTGACCAAATATTATCTTTCCCTTCACTTTTATTCCTTTTTCAAGATTGTCATGGAAATTTCGAATTTTAAATTTATACAACTAAACCTCCATAATATTACCTTTCATTTAAGATCCAAGGAGTCGGAAAACCCCTCCATAACAGCTAGCTGCAACAGCTTAAAATAGATTACCCCTAGCCCGTACACCCTAGAGTATTTTTATAATTATAGTTTTAGGTTTACACTTATAAAATGTATTTACAAATAATTTAGGGTGGTTAATACATCTCAAACTCTCTCTCTTTCTCTCTCTCTCACCTGTCACGAATACGAGTAGATCATCACGACACAAAAAAAAGAAAAAACCCACTCACCTGTTGGAGTAGCTGAGCGGCACGCTGTGCACGACTCGCAGCGGCTCCTTCATCATGCGGCTCAGGTTGAAGTTGGCCACCCCCGAGTCCTTCTTGCCGCGGGACCGGCGGCGCGCGTGCGTGGTGAACACGCGGCGCAGCTTCCCCTCCCGGGGCAGCTCGCGCCCCTCCTCCCCCTCCAGTGACGTCAGGTCCAGCGACGAGCCACTCTTGCACAGCACCGACTTGAGCATCGCTCTGTTTCACTTGTTATAGTCTGTCTCGATAGTTCCAGGTGACTTGAGCATTGTTCTGTTTCACTTAAAGTCTGTCTCGATAGTTACAGGTCACATATTTAATCACTCAGTGTTTTTGTAGCCTGTGGAATGAAGAGAGGTTGGCAATGGGAAACGCTGCACGGTAGCTTTAAAGTTTGAGTGGTCTGTAATGTGTAGTTTGTCTGATGACGGTAATCATCATAAAATATTGTCATTGTACCGTACCTAAATCTGGTAACAAAATCTGAGTTCGCTTTCAATCAACATATTCAATTACATCTAGGCTCAATAATGGTGTTAAAATCTTTCACTCACATTAAAAAAAGGTATGAAACACAGTTTTGTATAGTATTAATTGGTAAAACAAATCCTCAAACGGTTTTATGAGATAAAAAATATTGACGGAATATTATATTGCATTTGCCTACATTTTGCAAAAGTATGTATAACATTAATGAAAAACTACAACGGTGTTAGAACGTTCTATGGTAATGGGTTCAGTGAGTTTCTTCTGTCACTCTCAATTATTCTTCAACAAATTGACAAACAAAAGAAACGCAGTTTCAAACCAGAAAATCTAATCAACAACGTATGTCACTTTCACAAAGTATTGAGGAGGCTATGTAATTTAACTATGCATTATCAATCAACTTCGTTCACTTAAAGAACAAACTGTATTTTCACCTAAAGAAGAGTGTTCGGAACACGAATTCGCTTAAACAAGTCGACACCTGAGGTAAAATAATGCGGTGGTGGTGTATTGTTTGGGAGAGGTGGGGGAGGGTGGCTAGTGGCAAAAGTGGCCCAGGTGCTGCGAGCAGAGTGGGTGTTTATACCCTCAGCTTGGCCGTCTTCCCGTCACTTCTCTCCTCCACCTCCCCCTATCCACCGTAGCCGCTGCCCTGACAGTTACATTGTCTCATAACCTCTAACGTGTGATCATACACTACGAGCTGTCCAATATATAGTTGACTGCACTTTAAGCGATTTACAGTTGTGCTTCATTGTAGAGCTATTAAAATAAATTAGAAGAATAAATTTTACTTGTTTAAAAGGATGATCAAGAGATATAGGTGGCCATAAGAGTGGTGATTTATGCCGGTTTACATTGGTCAAGTAGGAGGGTGAGGTGATATAGAACCATCAACTCGATCAGTGTGAATGAAAGGAGTGAACTGTGAATCGATTGGCAAATTCAAATGGGGAATCAGATGTTCCTCGAAACTTTACCGAGTTACTCGACCAATTTAAACCGGTCTTTAGTTCTGCCTTAATTTTTGTTGGTGAGTGTATCGAGTATCGGGAACGGGCACTAAGTGGTGTAACGGGTTGTTATCTTTTGGCAAGTTTTTGTTAGGTAGCTCTAAGGGAGCGTCATTAATTCATAGGGTCTTGATAAGTTGCAGTTGGACTCAGTTGAGGTCCTTCTAAGGATTCAAACTAGTGACCTTCAAACATAAAACTCATAGGATAAAATTGAAAATTATAACGTTTTCTGTTTTTAAAACAAATATGTCTGTAAGATAAAACCCGCTGCATAAACCCACTTAAGGTCTTTCAGTTTTATTGTTGATTTTAAAACTCGTTTCATATTAAGTAAATAGCTAAAATGTAATATTTTGGAATTTTCAATAAAACAAAGTAGTAAAAACACTTTCCCCATCCGAGAAGTGTTTAATAGGATTACCGTGGTCGACGCTCTGAACGAGAACGCCACTTACCGACAACACCCTTGTTATCATTCCAAGCTCTTTCGTTTACCTTTATGTGTTTATCTTGGAATATCTAGAAAATTCGCTAGCCCAGTGTTAAGAGTGCCGTCGTCGTGCTGAAGATCAAAAAACCTAGTCCTAATAAGTTATTTTTATCCCCCTAGTGATTCATATACCCCTTAACTTTTTTTAAGGTGATCGCAGTGTTAGGAGTCTACAACAATAAAAACACAAGTGAGCTGGGGCATCCAACATCTAAATTATATATATCTTACTTTTTTTAAGTGTGTACTTTGACATGGCTTATCATCATATGACTAAGACTAAAACAATTGGGTTTAACCAGTAACAATTTTGAAATAAAAATGAAACGATATTCTTACCTTCTTATGTAGTGTTAATTAGCTCAGAATTAATTTATTGACTTAAAATACTCTCCCTAAACGAAATGTATGATATAAATTTATCCAATAATTGTCTAAAAAGAGATGGATAGTTTTACTTCAGCAATGGTTGCATAAGTGCAATACTCAATTCATAAAATCTAATTTATAGTATACAACTCGCCTTCGGCTCGCTGGGGAGGTCCCCATTATGAGTCCCTAAGAAGGGGGTTTTGATATTGAAAAGACACAAGACTAAATAAATTTAATTGTTTTAGTTCAGATTGCTAGCTCAAGGTATCTTTCCCCCAGGCCTCTTGTGGGAATTCGTCTCTGAGCAGGGGGTCACAAAAAAGTACGAAAAGTCATAATAAAAATTACTACGAATTATCAAGAATCAAGAATCAAGAAGTTTATTTTCATAAGCATATACAATATTTACAGTGAACATAGAAGTTAAAACATGGAAATGATTCCCCACAAGACTACGCAATTAACTCTTTACGATCCTTTATTTATTGCAAAATTTATCGTTGTGGTGTTTTGGTTAGGGCCTGTGGGAGTGGGGGGGGGGGATAGTTCGTAGGGGAAGTAGTTGGTAGGGGAGGTAGTTGGTGGGTTGTTTATTGTGGATGGGTGGGTTAATATTTTGTTGATAGGGGGTCGGTTGGGACTGAGGGAGTTAGAAAAAAGTAAAAAATTGGTAAATTAATTAGAAGAAATAAAACAATTTTAAAAACACGAGTAAAATATAAAATTTAATGGCCGTTTAGCTTTGAGGAATTTTTAGGGGTTGAATGGGGGTAATTTTTACGTGTGGCCTCTGATAAATATGAAGGGTCAAAGTCCCTCGGGGAGGGGGGGTTGTATATTAAGAAGATACAAGAAGTTGTTTAAACTCTATAAATTCCCGGTACAAGGTATTTTGTTCTTCAGGGGGGTGGTATTTGGTGGTGGGGATTTTTGGTTGTGGGGGGGGGGGTTGATTATTTGATGAGGTGAAGGTTGGTGAGGCCAGGGGGTGAAGCAAAAATATTTGTTTAGAATTAAAAAAGCCAAACATTTGAAGAAAGCATAGTCTGCTTCAGTTATTGGATGTTTTTAGGGTTTTTTTTTTTTTTTTTTTTTTTTTTTTAATTGTCCTCCCTTCACATCCCAGGACGCTAGACCTAGCCCGGAACCGTTTTACACATTACTTCAGGCTAGGCCTAGTGGGTCACGGTATTGATGTTTTTAGGGGTTGGAAGGGGTTATAATTGGGATATGACTTCAGGTGAACGTGGATGGGGATACTGGCCAGATCCTTGACAAAAATCTGGTCTACCAGTTAAAGAATAAATTAGCTATAAAATAAAAACCACGAGGAAAATTACAAATTCATTGAAGTTTAACTTTAGAGGCCATTTTAGAGGGGTGGGGACGGTGAAATAGCAATACCCAAGGACTAAGATTATAGAAATTTTAATTTTAAATAAACGGTCAAAAACGAATTATCAAATAAAGAAAACCCAAAAATAGGGAAAATGTTCAACAAATTTGTCTTTAGAAGCCATTTTAGGGCTTCCCTTTTGGGGGGTTGGGGATGTAAAATTTTTCTTTTGAGAGTTTTTCCTGAGATTTGTCAACCCAAGGAATATTCGTGCCAAATCTCAAGTTCCTAGCTCAACGCGAAGTCGATTATAATTTGTATCCCGATGGATGAGTCAGACAGTTACACATGCGGCTGTATATAATAGCGAATCATAAAAAATAGGGAGCCAGGAGAATACACATAAAACTCATCAACACGTCTGCACATTTGTTTGTGAGGACATAAAAACCTTACTAGTACACGTTTTGTTACTTTACACTAAAACCACTAGCACAGAACGAAATGTAGGAAGTATAAAACATTCCCTAAAAGTAATTTTGAACGAAATATCATGTTGACAATCAAGTCGTTCAAGTTATAATTTGGAGACAAGCATTTTGATATCATTGTAAATCGTAGGAAAATTCAACGCAAGTAATAAAAAAAAATGGAATTATTTTGTTGGTTGAACAATATTATTATATTTGTTATTATTCTTTTAGGCATGTAGAAAAAAGCCAAACTGTTTTTGTCTTTGTTTCAACCACTAGTTTACCTAGTGATATAGATAATCTCTAATTTATCTTAAAATAGTAAAATAAAATTCAAGGTAGCACTAAGCCCCATAGACGTGAGTTTCTTATCATCATCAGCTTTTTTGCACATGACAATGATGACGTTTCAAAATCTATAGAATCTATAGACGTTTCTCTTTACACAAATGTTGGTCAAAATCTTGTTTTACACAAATACAGCGCTACTGAAAATTTAATTATTATACTTAGCATTTAGAGTACAGAATATAATCATTAGATATAACCAAGAAAAAAATAGAAGTATATAGAATGCCAAAGTTAAAACTGAGTCCCTAATATCAATAACCATTTCACAGACACTAAATATTTATGTTATTGGCCATTCTAGATTAGGTTATTTTATAATTTACTATATATAAATTGTATAAAATTTAGGATAATTAAATCACACAATTTTAAAACAGAGGCAAGGATGAAGAACAAAGTGCCTGGAGTGCTTACAGGCTACAAGATATACGCATTAGATAACTGCTTCCTGAGGAAGAAACAGGCTCTGGCAACAGACACGGTAAGTGATCAAAACAAATTATTAGATAATTGAAACACATAAATTTGTCTAATTTGTAATTCTTAAACGTTTAACATAGAATACATTCTTAAAAACAGTTCTTGATTGTCGTTTCTTTTTACGGATTAATAAAAAAGTCCAAACCATATATGCCCGACAGCCAATCACGACAAACATATTTTAACGTAACCTATTTATTAATAATTATTTACTTTTGAATATAGTATTATTAAAATGGGTTTCATTAAGATTGGTGTCGATTAAGTATTGACTAGTCAGTCATTTTCAGTAAGTTTGTCAATATAGCAAACATTTTAAAATTCAAAGTTCAATTTCATTTCGCTAAATAGCTCTATGGTTGAGATACGAAATGTTACTTTCATGCTATTTCAAAACGCCATATCGTTAACTTCCTCTGCTTAAATTAAAGGCATTATAATTGAAATTACTTTAATTCTACAAGTACGTAAATCCATTTGAAATAAAACTTAAGGATTAACTGTAGGTAGTAAGAGTTTTAATAATCAGGAGAAATATTTATGAAGGAACATTTATGCTCTTTATTGTTGAAATTATAACAGTAATATAGATTTTATTCGACTGTGTAAAACAGGTTGTACATCTCACGGTTTGGTCCCAATGTTTTTCAAACATGTTGAAAATGCAATTTACAGGATCGAGTCTGAGAAGCTCATATTAACGACTGAGCAAAGGGACGACTGATCCTTTTTTAATCACCTCTCACTTTCAAATCTTCGTTTTGTATTAAAGTGGTGTTTATATTACTTTTCACTTCAAGTGGTGTATTTTATCTCATTTCAATTTTTATTTCAAAATGGAAGGACTGGTTTTATAAAATTTTAACAGTATTCAACTGAAACACTTTTTTTCACATGTTTTACATGATCTAAATTACTGTTTTATTTTGGTTTTACAAAGAAAGTAATTTAAGCATTTATCTGTAATTCAAGTTATTATGTCAATAAGGACTGCACCGTCCTTTCCTTGCAAAAGATGGCAGCCTGTTTTAAGGGATTTTTATACAGTACTTGACGGGAGCTATTCGTACTTTTGAACTGTTATGTTCGTTTAATAACAAATTAAACTAGTTACTTTACACAACAAAAAATGTCCAATATAAGTCTGGTCCTTTTCTACAATATTATTTGGTTTATTCGTGGAGGATGGCGATTTTTTAACGAAAAATAAGGGCTCAGTAGATAGTTAAAACTATATTAGTATCGCGGGCACCACATACGGCGGGTGGCAAAAACTGAAAACACACAAAATCTTCTGCTAAACTCAGCTGAAAAGAGAAAATTTTTGCCTATGTTGAACTGTCAACATCTAGTTTGTGTTTTTCGTGGTTTTTACACTATACAAGTGTTTGAAGCAATATTTCATTAAAAGTTTTCGTAACCGTCTGCGATCCAAAACAAAAACAAAAGATTACGTGTTGTTTCATTTTTATTTTTGTCTACATCTGACAGTTATTATTAATTCCTGCTAGTCTGAATCTTGCAAGAAATTAGAGGAACCTTGCATAAGAGCCTGCAGCAAAACCTTCAGATGTAAACGAGTGTTTGTAGTCTTACAATCATATGAATCAATTGACTAATTAATTGACAACCATTACAACGCTGATTTCGCCAACAGTGCCCTCACTCACCCGCCGTATGTGATGCTCGCGACACTAATGTTTGTAAAGATACAGGGCACAGGAAACAATTCTGAAGTACAAGTGCGTGTCTGAGAAGTGAATCTGGAGCTACCGAGTACTGTTGTAACTTGGTCCTTGAACGATGCTGGGAAGGGACTGCTGCCTCACTATCGTCCTTTCGTAATGTTTTGCTAATTTAAAACTTGGCAGCAAAACACTTCGAAAAGATGATCGGGAAGCAAAACCTCTTCACTGAAGTGGCGATGGAAGAAGTCTTCTGAGTAGTAGATATTTTCAAGAAGTTCTGGTAACAGTAATATTAAATTAAATCTTGATTAGCATGTTACGTGTTTTTCTTTGCACTGTATATACATAAACCACGAAAACACGCCTTAAACTGTGTTGCGTCTTAGGATAATACTTTGGGATGGTTTACACCTATTTAGCCCTCACATACAATATGGTGATGGAAAATTACGTTAATTTCGATTGGTCAACCCAATCATCATAGGCCCAATGAAAGACTGGCAGGATCAAGATGGCGGTCTTCCTAATATCCTATTAGTCACCGGAGGTTGTGGCCGGAAATAATTTTCTCTAAGGTCCTTCTAAATTAAAGTTGACTTGTTCGTTCATTAATTTGCCTCTTTTTTATATTTTCTTTAAAAATAAATCATTCTTTCAATAAACTCATTGTATTCCCTTTCTTACATTTCCTATGGATATTGATAGATTCTTCTACTTTTCCTACTGAGTGTCCAGTTTCTTAAACGTGTTTTTCGACATTCGATCTTTCTGGTATCAGAAAGATCGAATGTCGCAGGTAAGACACCTATAAGAAAATGGCCATTCAATAGGAAAAATAGACTAATCATTGAATATCCTTATGAATTGCAAGAAAGGAAATATTATGAATGAATGGGATGAATTATTTATTTTTATAGAATAATGTAAAGAAAAAGAAATATTAATGAACGAACAAGTAAACTTCAACTCAAGCGGAAGGCACAGAAACCTGATACCAGTGGAACTTCCGGCGACCAATAATAGGATATAAGAAAGGCCGCCATCTTGATCCTGTCAGTCTCTCATAGGGCCTGATGATGATTGGGGTGACAAATCGAAATCGATCGTCATTTTCCATCTTTATGTTCATAAATATATTTACCGTCTTATATGTAAGTGCATTAAAATTGTCAATATATTTTTAAGTGTTATAAGACGTCTTTTATTTAAATGAAGAACAATGATACCTTAAAAAACTTTTTGATAAATAAAGCCTTGAAGAGGCTATACATATAAATTGAAAAAACAGGAACAAACAGAACGTGCTAACAAAACAATACGAAATACAGTATAACAACTTAATAAAAAATAATGTATATACCAGTGTCATATATTTAGTCATCTATCCTGTATTCAGATATTCTATAAAGAAAAAGAACTTTTGTTATAAACATTTCTGACCCCTCACCTTTGATGCAAAATAACAATGAGCGAATACATGTATGTTGGTATCCAGTGCAAGTGCAAGCGAGTATTTTCTTTACATCGAAACCATTGCCTATGCCACAATTTGAACTCTTATTAATTTTTCCAGAGTCAATTCCAATTTTATAGAGTATATAGGTAATAATTAATTCCATTTGAGTGATTTGTATAATTAATTTGAAAGTTGGTATTTTAAAACATTCCACTAAAGTATAGGTAGATAAAATTATATTTCACTTAAATAGCGATTGTTATCAACCTTTGTGTAGGAAATTAGCTTATAATTCGAGTATTTCGATTTACATAGTATTAATAAAAAAGAGATATACATTTTTAATATACAAGGAATTATACATAATCTACACATAAAACTATAAAAATGTATCTAAAACACCGTAATCTATAACCAAACATTACTTTGAAATATTTGTTTTCCCTTAAGTAAACAAACAATTTAAGATTATGGATTTCACTTTTATATCTATAGCTTTTTATTTAATCTCTTAACGTACTCAGGATGCACACATATAAGCACAGGACAACAAATTAATTTGATTTTAAAATGGCTTAGAGTAAACCCTAACTGTGATGCGTCTTAAGATAATACTCTGGGATGATTGATTGCAGAAATTCGGAAGTTTAGGACGACACGCTGTAAAACTCTTCCAGGATCTCATTTTTCTTGGTGTTCCAAGATTGAATGGTTTACAGAATAAACATAATATCTTAGATTTAGAGCTTTAAATACACAGAATACCTTTTCACTGTAAGAAGGCAACGTTTTATTTTTACCTCCAAGGTATAAAAATAAAATTACAAATGTATGCGTTGTATAATATGTTCGAGCATATAAAAGTATCAGAGATTTATCTACTTTTATATTAACAAATGCATCATAAAACACCTCATGTGATAAAAATACAGATCAATCTACTTTTAGCTCGAATCATGCATAGATAATTAGAAATAAATTAAATGTATATTGTACTAAATTGTTTTCCAAAATTGGATCAAAGAATCGTAGAAACTAAAGACAACTAAAACTTCAATTTTCGAATAATTTAAAAAAGTAACACGTGCGTATTAAACAATGTTATTATAAAGGCACTAAAGTACAAGTGTCTACTTGAAGTCATATCTTAAAATTACTCAATCCCTAATTTAAATTGAAGTGACAAGCTTTTTAAGTATTGTCGAAGTCTGTAATGACGCCAAGTATATCAGCCAAAATTACCATGACTGAAACTTCATAGTCACTGATAACTTTCGCCTGTGTTGGCTGTACTTAGCAGAGTTTTTATACAACGAAAAAAGCAAAGTGATCGTGGGTTCTAGCGTTACTACAACTCAAACAGTATTTGCCTTTTAAGATTTAAATCGTTCGTGATTTCCTCTACAATGGCTTGATCTAATCTAATAAAATTGCAAAGAAGGCAAATACTTGGCCCAAACTACTTGGAATTCTTCCGGGCGATTTACTTTTCTCCTTGTTAAGTCAACACTCAACCGAAAGAGCTGTTATTCTTACCCTTACCTTTAGGAAAGCAATACAGCTTCGTAATAGTAGAATAGTTTTACAATCGCTCTAATATTTACTTGTACTCTAGCATTTTACCATATATATCATAATAGTACGTTCATAGTCTTTCATCAGATAAACCTTTTTACAAACATAATTTAATTTAACAAAGTCCCCTCCGTCTATTTAATTTTTTCGCCTGCAGCTTTGTCTATAGATAATTAACTTTGACTTCATATTCAAAGTCAATGCCTGAGGGTTTAAATAATTTTGCTATTGGATGTGTCCTATAAATAATATTAAATTGTTTTGTTGTTTAAATTTTACATTCAATTTTATTCTTTACAAAGTTTTGAATACAGGACATTTATTTCAATTCTCTTCTAATTATTAATCATTTGTTTCTGGATTAATAGGTGGTATCTTGATTTAATTTGTGCTATGACCTCGAAACTGATTTTAAGCAACAATTTCTTGCTTTAAAGGATCATTTAGGTTTATTTTGCTTTTATAGGCGTAAAACAGATTAATTTGTAACTAAGAACAATTTAAATTAAATTAATAAATTAATTTTTACTACTGGAGAGTATCGAGAGAACCGAAGTCAAGTGCCTAAGTAATGGCGCAATGTTTTGGCTTTCAGCTGACATTGCAGTGTAATTTAAGAGAGTAGTTTCACTCTGCGCTTCGAGTAAAGAGATTCTAGCCGTATGTTGTCACTGTTGATAATAAAGTGTAAGAAAAGGTGCTACCTTATGAAGAATATCTTTATGAAAAGATATTTGTTGTTACAATAGATGGGCATTGTTGTGGAGGGAAAATTATCTGGTTGACAAATTATATTTGAAATAATAATTTACATCCATTTACTTCCATATTTTATTTTATTATGTTAATTTTAGGAGTGGTTTGACATTTCAATATATTCGATCTCAAGGGAGATCTGACTAATAAAGTAACATTTCATAGATATTTTGTCATTACATTTTTCAGAAAAATATGGGTAATGGTTAAGATTGTTTTGGAGCCAGAAGTGTCCAAAGATTTGTAATCTGTAATATCTGAAGTGGAAGGAAACAGGGGAAGATCAAATTACTCAAAACTGGTATAAGGAAAAAACCATGAACAATTAACAATTAACTATAAACCAAGAAAAATACTAAATATAATGATTCAAATTCAATAATAATCCAAAACAAGGATTCAACTAAGTACTTTTAAAACACCACAAGGTGATGTCTGCACCAAACTGAAGCTAATTGAGGCTATGAAAACTTTGTTCTATCTATCAATTAATATCATAAATACCACCGTCGATCACATTTCGAAACCATTATCTGAAAATCTTTGATATTCATAAGAGGGCGTGCACGTTTTGTTGCAGAGCTCATCGTTTCACCCAATAATGATTTTGTTGGTGACATTCACTTTTGAAAAAAATGTGCTGGAAAGATTTGGATTTGATTAAAATCATGCATCCCTCTTGCGTGGGATTATGCATTCCTAAATATTGCGTTACGAGCTTGATGGACTCAATATTGACTACCACCACAGTATCGAGCCTCAAACTCTTTCTCCGGGCAATATTAAAACCATCCCCATGGTATTGCTCCTCTTGAATGTACTTTGTGATAACTAAACTACTTAGCTAATTCAATTACCAGCTCGATATGAGCTTTCCCATATACATATTTACTGTTTACCATTAATTTTAACATAATGGTATTTTTTATCAATATTACAATCACCACGTTGAAAGTGTGTGCCCTTAAAAAATTCCAACATTTGGCATAGAGATGGGGTGAGCTTACAAGCTTCACGTGCAGAAGATTGCATGGGTACAAGTAATACCTGAAGCTTTCAATACCTCTACAATGCCGTTTCAACCGTCCGTAACGTAGCATTTCAAAAGAAAAAGAATACATGTGGAGGTGATCGCTTCGATTACAGTTGGCAGCAAGTCCAAACCTTTATTCTGGCGCTTTCACAAGAACCATAGAAATCGTCTTCAATTTCTATTTGCTTGGATGTAGCTATAGAATGGTCATTGCTCCATAAGATGCGCCTGCTTTTCAAGGGCTCATTTCCTTCCTTTCTATTGCTTTTGTTTTAAATCAAAGTCGGCCAATTAAGACAGCCTTACATTAAATTTTTGTAAGACATCCAAAACAAAGACAACAAAAACAAAATCAGCCCCAGCATTCCAGTTATTATTAGATTATCCAGATTATCGTAGAATCTTCGTCATTATTCAGTTTGGGTTCAATCACTTTTATAGCACATAAAAATCCATGATTTTCGTCACGTCGTACAGTAGGGCAAAACGCGAAAAACCTGGCATAAACCCAAAAATTGGTTTTGGTTTAATTCGTTGAATTTGGTATGAATTATGTTTGGGAAACTCCAAACCGTAGTAAAACATTACAGGCAAGCCCAATAATTCACGCGTACTCTTGATAGTCTCGTTTTATTTGGCGCTTTCTACCAGTCAATGCGAGACTGTCGCTGTCATGTTTCTTTGACTATTTTAGGTTAATTTTGTGCACTTATACTTTAAAATGAGGTGGAACCAGATGCCTCAGATAAGAGTTTAAACCCATTAACGGCATACAGTTGTTCAGTTTTGAAAATAAACCTAATAAAATCAACTTAATTTCACCAGATTTACCGCAAAGAAATACAAAAGCTATGGAAAAGTGTAAGGTTTTACTAGTGGATTTAAGTTGGTTAAGCAAATTTATTTATGTTACATCAAAGCTCAACTTCCAATTAAAGTGATAAAGTAAAAAAATCTTGCCCTCGATTTTTATCGAATTTTCTAATTTGGGACGTTACTCAATAAAATGACTTTGCGAAAATGCCTCTTATTGAAAGGAATGATTTATTGAGGAGGTTATAAAAAACCCAAAGAGATGCGAAATTTAATTTAGTGCCCAAAAAGGTATAGCTTTAGTAGTTTAAGAACATTAACAGCTGATAACATTTTAATTTTCTACAGTTACTATGCAAAAAATGCTAAAAATATCCCACCTTTGCTGTGGTGACTGAATAAAATTTAAAATAGGAAAATACACTAACTTATTATTGTTTATTACTATTATTATTGTTGAAAAGTAAATACGATTTTGCATCTTCTTTGTCTCATGAGAACGTTCTGTAGTCAATGGTAATATTAGATATCAAGTTTTTAAAGATGACCGCCATTTTGAATCAGTACACAAGAGAAACCGTGAGATTTCTAATCAAAGTTGATCCTAACATTATCAACACAAACACTAAATTTGACGCTTTTACTTCTAGTAATTTAAAAGGTATATCAAATTATGTAAAAACATCCAAATAGACTGACAGACGGTAAATAAAACGAGGCAGAACTATGTCCATCTGAATATTTTGAGACAACCCCAAATAGCTTCTACCCTATTTGGGAAATTCGCTAAAAACCAAGCTACGAAGTTTTTCTTCTTACATATGGCCTAGTCGTAGTTTACAAACTTTCACATTTTTACACATTTTTCATATACTAGATTTTTTTAGGTTATCATTATGTTCGCTGTGCATAGGTAGCACGTGAACACAAGCGAATTTTTTACTTCTTTGGAGTTTTATTACATTAGAAAAACAATGATTAGAAAATCATCACGGTAACATTATTAATTGAGTGTTTAAATATGTTTATCAAAATATTTTCATTTATTAATCTATTGACTATTCTTATCAAGGAATTATCAAAAGGAAAAATGTAATCGTCATGCACCTCATACGCGCTTTATTATACGTATGCTATAATATTAAATATAATATCACGGTTCTTAATGTATTTATTTTAAAGAATAACTTCGTCACTGACATTATCATATCACCAAAATGACCATCCAACCGTAGGTCATGGTCATTAACCATCCATTGATGGATGGTCTTGCCAAAGTTTCAGGCGTGGAAAGGTCGATTCTAAAGCTATTCTTTAGTAGTAAATTACTTGCAATTAAGTTTATCAGTCAATGACGCACTTAAATTGTAAATACCTTTTTAAAGTTTTGTGAACATTTATTTATAATATTGCAAACCTTTTTATTTATTAAAAAGCTGCAATATTGTTTACGAATTCGCGCACTCTTACGCTGAGTAAACAAGAGATTTAATCCAAAATTTCGAGACATATAATCTAATTAATTTAATAACAAACCTAGGGAAGTTTCAAAGTGTTGGCTGATTAGAAATAAGACGAAAATCCATAATTTGTCAGCTTTTCGATTCCCTTATTGAGCAGGACCAAATTACGCAAGTAATATGTGTTACCGCTATACCAGATAATCACCATGTGACCGCTTGTTGTTGTGTAGTAATTAAAAAAACCAATAAACGCCACAATATACTTTCTCTATAAAAAGCAACCTACTTCTCGGTTGGGTTGCTGGAGACAAATGAAACGAAAATTAAAGTCACCCACACATGTAATACGTAAACCATTGTCATGTTCTTTCAAAAGGTCGCTAAACAATACACATATTATATGAATGCGAGTGATAACTCCAAGTCGATTCAAAGGCCTAGGAAATAATTAATAGTAGTAATTAAAGATGAATGATAACTTAATTGTTTCCATGTTTTAGGATACAACTAGAGACCTTCCACCTCATTTGTTAGTTTATAAAGTATACATTACCAATTTTACAAAGTCAATTATTGCAAATCTCATGATTGCAACCAAGTCAATTGTGGTTCGAGGTTCAAAGTGTAATGTAAAGTGATGTTAGATTAGGGAGTTAAAATTATTACATTAACATTCTCCTCTTCAGATAATAAGATTCCACTGAAAGTAGCTGCTTTATATAATCTAAATTTATAGTTAATTACCAGTGTTAAACTATGTTGATGAACTTATTAGCCTCGATTTGTCTGATCGGAATCATGTTTATAATAGTTTCAAACTAATAAACTAATCATTTCCTATGTTGTCAATGTGTAATTTGATTGATATAAATTCGAATCAAATACTATAACGTAGTCATAAACATGAAATTATGACCAAATGCACCATTGATCGTAATAGAAAATTTGTTGAAATAGCAAGCACTAACCTAATGTTTAATTTTGTAAACTACTCTACTCAGTTGAGTATGGTTTCTATTTAGATCTGGCAGTAGCACAGGAGAGAGAGGAAATACACTATTAATCCTTGCTAAGGTTAATGGAGCTCCTTCTTATATCCTCTTTAGTTATTTCAACACGAAATGCCTTTGTTGACTTTAAAGGGTGCCTAGATTTGCTTTTAGTTACATAAGTAAAACACGTGATAAGCCAAATAATATCTCAGTAACAAGCAGTGTATGAATAGACAGCAGGTGATAAATGACAAAATAAGAGTAAATTGTAAATATCAGATTTTATAAACAGTTTTCAATATGACTACGAATACACAAAATACACTAGTTATATGCCAAACATTCAGGCTTAACAATTAAGTTTCAATATGTAAAGATTGTTAACAATATCGAAATTCCATTCAACTGTGTCTCTATACTCATTCAAGTACAATTTAAATAATAATCATAATAAAATATACAGATATTTAACCAGTTTGTTAATGATTTTAAAATAGTTAACACTTAAAGTAAATAGAATACTGTAATAAAATTACGATGTATCGCTAATGCAAATCAATTATAAAATCAAGAGGTGTGACGATGGCATTATACAAATATACAGGGTTGGGCAAAAGTCTGGAATATATAAAAAAACTTTTATATTATTTGCAGAAAGTGATGAAACGTTACAGTTGTGTATCTAATACAAATAGGAATATTTTGGCGTATTTTCTCTGTTTTTCGCACGATGAGGGGACGGCCCACGCTGGAAGTCTTGAAATTCTTAAATGTAAGCATACCTCGAGTTACACCTCATTTTAAAGGTCTTAATTATTAGATCACAACAGCGCAAACCGCGCCCCAAAAGGTTGATCCAATCAGAAGTTATAGCTCCTCAAAGATTTTAATGTTGGCCATTAAACTCAAGGCTAAAATCAGGGGGGAAAGTCTAATTACTTATAAAGCACTCGGAACGACGTAGTTTAGTTTTAGATACATGTATTTCTCATTGATAAGGTTAATTTGACGTATTAAAAAACTTTTACTCATGACCACAGGAGGACCCGTGATGGTCCCGTGATGGAAGTCCAAAAATTCTTAAGGGTAAGCATATCTCGAGTTATACCTCATTTTAAAGGTCTTAATTAGTAGATCATAACAGCGCAAACCGCGCCTCGAAAGGTTGATCGAATCAGAAGTTACAGCTTCTCAAAGATTTTAGCCTGATTTTAGCCATGAGTTTTAATGGCCAACATTAAAATCTTTGAGAAACTGTAACTTCTGATTGGATCAACCTTTTGAGGTGCGGTTTGCGCTGTTGTGATCTACTAATTAAGACCTTTTAAATGAGGTATAACTCGAGGTATGCTTACATTTAAGAATTTCAAGACTTCCAGCGTGGGCCGTCCCCTCATCGTGCAAAAAACTGAGAAAATACGCCACAATATTCCTACTTGTACTAGATACTCAACTGTAAAGTTTCATCACTTTCTGCAAAATAGTATAAAAGCTATTTTATATATTCCAGACTTTTGCCCAACCCTAATATAATGTTGTGCATTCTAGTGCTTTGTAATTTCTTTATCTACTTGATGTAAATAAACTCTTATAACCCTTAAAATCTATTTACACTTGTACTGTACTACACGTAAGACGTTAAATATAATACACTAAGGCTAAACTGACAATCGATTTCGACAGGTCACGCCGATCAACAAATCTAACGCAAGGCTTTGACTTATCTTAAAAGTCCAGCGATTACAACAATCATACTAACCAAGAAGCTATGTAATTTTCTATATTACAGTCACTGTAAAACCTTCAACAATATCTACAAGAGAATTGGTTTCATTGTCAATATACTCTAGAGTGCAAATTGGTTTATTGTTTGTTTAACACAAAGGTTCTATTTCACTGGAGTTTGGTGTTAGTTTAATGGTGTAAGTTGTTTCTACGAGGGGAAGAGTATATAAACAAAAACACTTTTTTAGGTCTATTTGGTGGATGTTATGGAATTAAGTTTATTTATGTTCTTACATTGTTAAATAAACTTTTCTGATTCAGCAAACGTTTATAAAAATAGGCAGTTTAATTGTTTTATTGAAACTTTATGTGAATGATTTGTGATGGATTGTCACACTCATCATTCTCAATAATCCAAAAAATCACTTAAAATAAAAACCAAACAACTCTGCTGTTATGTTGATTTCATATTCAATGGTTCTAAAATGCCATGCAGTGAAAAGAGAAGTCAAATATTTACTTTAAAAAATGAACAATAATAAAAATAGTCTAAGAAGCTGCTGTTACTAATGTATTATTTAAAACAAATTTAAATTATTAACCTAACTGCATTAGATTTTAATATATTACTAGTACTTTAAGATATTCGAAGTTATAAATTATTTTCCGGCGAGAAATTCAAATAGCGTATCAAAAGGCCGCCGCTTGTGCGAGGCGTTGTAGTCAAGTCACGAACGTATGTTTTCTGGCTGCATCAAAGTTTTTTCTGGTATTCTTTTTTGATACAAACTTTAAACAAATATCAAGCAAATTCAAAACGAAATTTGTTGGTCAAGCAAGGAAAAATAGGATGTTCTTCATTGGCAAATGGAGGTTTTTTCCCAAAAGTTTAAAAAATCTCAATAATAGAATATTATATTTTTATCTTAATATTGTCGTATTATTATTTTTTTAATTCAGACTCAAATTTTCAGACTCAAATTTTTAATCTTAGATACATAAAATACTACGTGATGGATATGAACTGTCCTCTTATTTTGCTGGTGATTACAACAAATATCAATGCGTAATGTCAATAGTGCAAGCAAAACTAGGAGCTACTTTCACTTACTTGCTAAACAATAAATTTATTTTATTGTTTAGAATATTTTTTAAATATTAATTAGTTTTTTATATAAATTAAATTTACTGTATACATTCCAGAGACCAATTCATATTTTAACAATTTTTTGCCTTTCCCAGGCTATGAACAATATCAATTCCCCTTCAATATAAGGAAAATAGTTTCCTCATTAAATATTGCCAACTTTTTACTTTTAAAATTACAACAAAAAAGTCAGTCAAAAATTCTCGCAATGCCTAAAAATTATTCCATATATGAAACCGGTATAATCTAATTCATTTAGACTTTTTAGACAGACAGTGTTTATAAGTTTAAAAATGTAAATAAAAATTAATGTAAATAAATGTAATAAAACTTATCTATTTATAATATAGCATAGTCCTATAATATAAGATTTTTTTAGCTAAGGAGTGCTTTAATAAAAAATAGAGTTTAATAAAATCCAGTTTAAAGGAAACTGTGAATGTATCCCTAATGAAGCAACATACCACGCACGACTGCTAACTTTAAGCCTTGGGGTATCTTGAATCCAGTCTTTGAGTAAAGTAGAATGACATTTTAAGGAAATAAATAGTCCTTGCATTCCTTTTCAAAAAAAATATTAGTTTTTTATATACCATCTGGTACATTTAGATAAATGATGATATTATTTGGTTTCATGGACGTACTTATTTAGTCCTTGGTCAAGAACGCTATTTATGTAAGGGAATGTTTTTATGGATATATCTGGTTTGTGATGACATAATTTTATGGTGGACATTCAATTCCTTGAAAAAATAATTTGTTCATGGGACTGTACGCGTAATCTCATCACAGCCTTTTTTTAAAGTTCCCGTTTAGACAATTTGTTATAATTGCTGTTACAATGAACTTTCTTGTAAGCAAATAGAAAAAATTTTAAGAGATAAAAACGATCTATTAAACTTGGCCTATATTAATGGTATTACCTAAAAAATAAAAGTTATATTTATGATTATGGCCTATTCCTACACAGCACTTGCATTGGGTCAAAGATAACAAAAATATTATAAAAAAAGTGTGCAATCTATTCATGGATCAAAAGAAATTGTTTGCAATTCTAATATAGCTTCTGTTGCTCCTTTTTGTTAGATAAAAGCATATTCTAGTATTATTATTTGAAATAAGACAATACGCCGAGTTTGATATTGAAAATGTATTACCCTATGATATTTTTAGATGGATAAAATTCAAAGGAAACGAACATCTGAAAGTGTATCAGGAAAAAAGAAACCTTTGTTTCTTTTTTTTAATTAATCTCTCATCTTACATTGAAAATACCTATATTTTAATAAACCTTTCCGTGACAAACTATTTGATTACAACTTTTGTGTTGATAAAGTATAAAACTCACCAGTGCTGAGTTACGTGTTTTGTTCTTCTTGTGCCAATGAGTTAAACAGATTTTTAGGTGCTTTATATATTTTCTATGTAACGAATATAATCTAATAGTTCTACAAGGAAAAGTCTATTAAAATAAACGCAAAAACATAATAAACGGGAAATATAACAATTTATAAACTGAGAGAAAAATGAAGAGAACAATGAAAGAACAGTTCTTTTCCTTATATACTTTCGAACGAAGATGCCCTTTGAGTTTTTCCCATTTTTCATAGAAATATTTTCAAAGACATAGAAGATTTCATTTTGTTTGAGTCCAGAAATACTTTGAGGAATTTGCCTTCTAAAGGAAAAGGAATTGCATTTTACTAGTCCGGTTTTCAGCGTTACCATATATATAAAGCGTTGCCAAATAATTTAGCTAATATATAACACCTTTCGTATAACATTTAAAAATAAAGACATTTGAAAAATATTTTGAATTGTTAACTGCACAAAGTCAAATTAAAAAAATATTGTAACTACCACAATCAAGGTGGGAACATTATGTAAGATTCCCTAAGTAGCCTGCTATTTTTTAAGACGACTATAATCATGAAATGATCGCTTCCCATTTTAATTATCTAGTACACAAGTCGTAGCAAACCTGATTATTCAACGAATTTCTAAAGAAATCGTATTTATATGTGAGATAATTAAACATTTTAAGAGAAAAAATGGTTTGTCAGTTTTATAGAAATAAAGCTCTAAAACAATTATATTTCGTTGATTCATGAGCTAGAAATCAATATCTCAAAAAATAGCGCGCCTTCAAATTCCACGCACACAAGCAAATTTGTTGCAGCTCAACGAATGCAGGCGCTAACAGCTGATTTAGTGACAGGAATAATGAAATAAGAAAAACATCGACGACAATCAACTGTGAGAACGTCAAGTATTATGCATGTAAGAACGTTGTTACATTCAGCTGATCGCTGGTGCAGGAATGGTTGCAGCTACTCAGATGCAGGCGCTAATTGCAGATCGAAAGAAAGTAAGATTATTACTAAGTTAATGAAATAGATGTTAAAAGATTGGGCATTTCTTATTGATGAAGGGGGAAAATGTTGTGTGTATTTCGAGAGCAAAGCACACTGTCTCCCTCGTTAGACAATGTTGCGTACTTTACTCACTCGACACACAAAAAATATTCCCGTCTCCAATCCAAATACTCTAGCCGAAAGTACGACCTACGTTTCGACATTCATTTGTGACACGATCATGTAGTCAGTTGAGGTTGCTGCCGTGAAGACATTTTAGAAAGTCGATAAAACAGAAGAAGTACACGTAGACGCAAAGATTTAACAAAAAAAAATGATTAGACATATATATACTAAAGAACGTACGCGTTCACACAATCGCGTGCATTAAAGATCGTATCGCCGGTACCGCAAATGCACACGTGCTAAAGTTTAAATGATCGACATTGTGCCCGTCAACTTTCCGTCGCATTTCTATGTCTATTCGTTTTAGTATTGAATGTGTGAGTACATGTTTCACGTGCTGTTTTATTAACTTTCGACACTTCACTTTAGCGCTTCTCTTGGTCCTAATATTAATCTGGGTAGTTCTTACTTTATTGTTTTAACCCTTCTCTAAGTTCCTTTATCACTCCATTTGCAGTAACTTATTGAAGATTTGCAAAATATAATTTGCTACATTTTGCCTGTCATTCTGTTACCAGTACAGCAATTACGGCAACACATAAGGCCTTCAATTAAAAATATTTCAAACTTTAAAATGCATTTTTCAACAATTGTGTATCTACTACTGATTGAACTTTATATGTAAAACTAGACTACATCTTAGTTCAAAAGTTTCCTCAAATCGTTATTGACTGTATTTAAAAGGAAAGTAACATAACTTGGACGATATATAAAGATACACTGAATACAATGAACAGCGTTTTAGGCCTCTAAAGGCCTTCAAAACGATAAGGGTGATGGTCCCGCGGTTCGGGTCTTTACCTTATCATCTACTTTATACAAACTTCTCCCCTAAAAACTTCTCCCATGCAGGGGAAATTTGCTACACCACAGCAAATAATTAACTACAAATCCTCAAGTTTATTTGGTAGTTTATTGTCAATTACGGGATTTACTTTAAGCTCGGGCACGTTCCCCAGGTTCTAGTCCCGGAAGCAAACTTAATTTATCAAAAGGGAAAGTCAATACAAAAATAAATATATTATAATATTTACATCCCTTCAAGAAAAATGACCTACTTTATTAATGATCAAATATCAGTCCAACAATGAATCTTATTAATACATCATATTAGTAGACATATAACTGATATTTTGTTGTTTGGAATATTTTGTCATAGTCTAAGTGTCCTATTTCAAAAACGTCACACCATTTGTTTTATCGAAATTGTACAAGAAGCTTCACTAGATTAAATTGCAGAGTGTAGACGTCACTATGTGCCCCAGAGAGAGAATCCAATTTAGGGCATTGGCGCATCGGTGGTTCAATTCTCATAACAAAATGCTTTACCAAAGTTGTCTTCACTCTTTTCGTATGTACAGTTTTTAATAAGCTTTGATATTGGCAAATTTTACCTACTGCTACCAGGTTTCTATAAAATTTAATAAAACGCAACACAAATCTTAAAACTCTTTAGTAATAAAGGAACTTCAT
Source organism: Flexamia atlantica (assembly GCA_035578135.1). Classification (NCBI taxonomy): domain Eukaryota; kingdom Metazoa; phylum Arthropoda; class Insecta; order Hemiptera; family Cicadellidae; genus Flexamia; species Flexamia atlantica. The sequence goes on from JAQJVK010000011.1 coordinate 8,042,145, forward strand.
TCCAAATTCAAATTGTGCTTTAAGATCAATAAACAATCGTTCACTTTGCTTCTCAACAGCAAAGGACAACAAAATGTTTTTGAAGATATGAATAAATTGCTATAAATTCAACCTCCAATAATAAAATATTATAATGGTAATTTCTAAATCACATGAGGGCGAATCGAGTAGAAATGCTTGATCCAATGTGCACCCGATTCTTGAATGACAAGAGATAAACATTTTCAGTTTTTATTCCTCATTTTGGTTTTTACTTCATGAGTTTAATGTCCAGATTTATTTAGCAAACCTTTCAATAAAAAATAGTTAAAATGTTTTTTAAAAGCACTTTGATAGAGAATAAATGTCTATATTTACACCGGGTATGTTTATGAACATATTTTTTACAGACACCAAATGTTATTTGATAAATTATCAGCAAACAAATTAAAATCAAATTGGTATACAAAATATTTATATAATTTTGTTTTTAGTTTGATTAACATTTTAAAACACAAAACAGGTGTACTTTACACGTTTCCAGTTCCAAAAGACAGGACGATCCTCAATCGACCTCTCGGACGAGTGGATTGCACAGACAAAGAAAGGTGTCATGTTTACGGTATCTAGCTTGAATCCAATCTAAAGTGGTTTTCAACCAACAACAATGGCAGACCTCGTTTCAATAAACAAACCAGCAATTGTAAAAGTGTTCGTAATATAAAAGTGTTTACTTTTTTGTTTTGAACTTTTTATCAATCTAAAATGCGTACATTTTCATTTTAAGTTTTAGAAGTAGTGTATTTCTTGATTTCTTCACTAACTTCGTTACCATACTTAGGTGAATACTCAATCTGTCTACTTACCAACGAGTAAAGGTAATAAAATAATAATTAGGTGCTTTCAATGTGCCCTCTAAACAAATCGGAAAACGTTCATGCTTTATAATTTTGTATAACTAGGCCTCAAATGTTGTTTAATAGCACAGATTTAACCAGCAATGCAGACCGTCAATCACTTACAGAATCAACCGCCATCAAACTCTTATCAGTAGCTTTGTTATTTTACTACATTCAGTTCCATGGCACTGGTTTACTACATATTCATATCCACCTTCCTTCTAATAAATATACGTAAGGAAGGTTCATATACATATACATATATATAGTATATATAATTGATGTTATGAAATAAACGTTAAAGAGTTAATGATGTATTTTCAGAAAAACTACCTGAGGCATTGAACAAAGCAGTGACAGTTTTCAATGCAGCTGACACCAGCTTTACTGGGATTTTGTTTGTTTTGAAATCTTACTAGAGAATAGACGGAGCATGGAGGTCCCAGTATTGTACGTTGGGTTTGCCCTCAAGGGAGCTAAAACTTGTTCCCTTTAAAACCGCGCGGTCATCATCATGTTACAAAGTTTCATTCAAAGTTAAAACCGGCAGGTTTGAATATTAAACCGTTAAATGAGTAATTAAATGTGATAGATTTTTTCAAAAGTTCAGGAATTTAATTCAAAATGTTTAATTTGATTTGAAATAAAACTCTGGAATGCCTTGACAATTGTGTGACTGTAAGGATTCTGCAAGCAATAAATTACAGAATACTAGAAACTAGGAAAATAGCAATTATTTCAAAATAACCACCAAACAATGAATTCTGTAAACTATCCACTGTTTGAAAAGCAGTGTAATTGGAATATGTCAGCTTAGATTGCATTAAAATATAGTGCTAGTGCTTCATTTATTGTTGCTCGCAAAGTATTAACATATTGTTTGGGTACACAAGCATTCTTACCACAAGGGCAATATTTATTTCAAAAATAATCCTTGACAATGTCCGCTGTCCTGCAAGTGACAGAACTAGGACTAGGATCCACTGCCCTATACACGAGAACTAGGTCTAGGATTGATAAAACCAGCATTTTATTTTTTAATGTGGCTTGTTAAAAAGGGTGTTTACTCGAATCAGCTGTTTTCTTGAAAAATTTTCCCTCATTAAATCTTATTGAAATTCAAAATTTTAATGGCGTCTATGGCTCAATAGGAGGTAGCATGGAGTACAGTGGTTTTGTTTTTATGCGCAATTAAGATTTGGCAGCTTGTGTAACTTTGAGTGGCCATTTAGAGTCAAGTGAAGTGTGAAATTCAAATTCAAATTGTATTTATTCATTATTTGTACAGTAGCGTAATTAATAGCGTTTTCAACTGAAAAACAAAAAATCCAAAAAATAGCGTCTTATTAAAATCACTACTATACAAAGTGTAGGTATATTACATAAGAATACGATACTATTCGCTAGCCTAGAGTACATAATAGTTAAGTTCAAACCAATAGAAACTTCAAGGTCACCAATCTTATTCAAACATATTGGTTCTATTGACTTCTTTCCAGTAAAAGTGAACCATATGACTTTTGAATAATGTGACCTTGAACATTAGATTGATTTTAAATTAACTATAGTATGGTCCTCATGAATGTGCAGTGTGTGCTAGTGTACACACTGTCTCATGTCACATGTCTCTACATGGTGCAGCACATGTCTCTCTGTTGTGGTCTGTGCATGTGTGTGTTGGTATGAAAAAAACTTGAGGTATGAGAGGTAAAGTTTTTGTAAAATGTATTGCACATTACAAAAAATCGCAACATGTATTTTTCATTCAAAATTGTTGATGCTGAATACCGCTTTAGCAAAATATTGATCCGAAGTTTGTGAAGTAGTGAACCGTCTGACTGATATTTTTTTAAGTTTGCGCTTACTCCTTCCCAAAATCCGAGTTGTTTGTTGAACAATTATTGATCGTATTTCTACATACTTCTTATATAAAAAATTACATATATCGCTTATGATTAATTGAAATATTTTTAAGTATTTTAAATTCACTGAATATGTGCACCTGTCACAACGGAGTCTCTTACCATTGTAGGAAAAAATAACTTTTACAAAAATGTTCAAGTTATTTAGGAAAAATACAGTGTCATACATAGCAATGAGAACACGAGATATCACCCACGACAGACAAATGGCCCTTTTATTCTTCGCCCCTTACATCTCCTTTCAGCTGTGTGTCTTATATAAAAAATGTTTTCCCAAAAACAAATAGATTTTGTGAACATGTGGCAAGTATGAAATTTGCCCAGAAAAATTAACTTATTAAATAGCATTTAATTTTGTTTCACCTAACAAATAAACCACCATACACGCCGTCTCATGAAAGTGAAATAAAACACCATTACTTATAATAAAGATATAAATGAAAATGTTTGTTTGTATAATTTTAGCTCGCCACAGTTAATACTTGGTTTTTAAAAAGTCTATTACACCTACTGGTTAAGAATATTTCGAGAGTGCACTTGAAGTAACAAGCATCTTTCCTTTGATTTGCGAAGTCCTCAATCTACAACTTCATAACTTCTTGATCCGTCGTCCGTAAAAAGTACATTTATCAGAAAGTCCCCCTAGTTGGGTCTGGTACTGTAATTAGGAAAATTACTGAATCATCTAGAAAAATAAGATTATTTTCCTTGATTAATTCAATTACTTTTTTAATTACATTGATTCATATACGTGAATTTACAATGAATATATGTTTCTAATTACAATGAATGTATGTGAAAAATGAAACCTGGCATCGTCATACATTGCAGGTAAAGTATCGATAAAGCCAGTATTTTCTTTGTTTAATTACAAGGCTCAAGTGACCAGCTGATTTAATAATTTTGAAGCATGAAATTTTATTACACCAAGTGCAGTTCTGAAAGTAAATATTTGAATTACATAATTTATATTCAAGTACAGCATGACTTGAGTGATTGCTTAATTTATGGAAATCAGTTCAGTAAGAATATATGATTATAAAATCCATTTCGCCTTTTAATTTAACAGGATATTTTTAAGATAAGATTTTTGGTATGTTATGACAAATATTTATTTCCATTAAAGCACTTACTAGTAATATAAATAAAGCAATTTTGACATTAGATAAGGAAGACTTGATCAAAACTAAATAAACAAAGAGAACGACAAGGGATTCTGTGCATGACATATTTTATAAATTCGTTGACATAAGATCCGCATTTATGGATTTGACAAGGAAATGACTTGGCCTCATGTTCACATTTCCTCGATGTCTTTCTGCAACTAATCTACAGGAAGAGGTGGATATATGATATCATCGTGTCTCTAAGTATGCCTTGAAAACATTTTCAAAGAACATAATGCTGCAAGTGTTTTCTGAACATTATAACATTTTCCAATACATATTACCTTTTAATCCCACAGCTATCTCAATCGATCGGTATTATCCTTCTAATATTATAAATGTGAAAGTTTGTGATCTTTGTTTGATTGTCATCATCGATGTAAATAAACTTTGTTTGCCATATGTGGCCATTTCATACAGGGTTTTTTTTAAATGCAACCCAAACTTTGTTTTATCAATGAAGGATTAATCCCCCCAAGATCCCCGGTTTTGACCCATTATATTATTTTCTTTGGGGATACATAAAAATTAAGGCCTGCGTAAACAATTCATAAAATATTCAGCACCTCAAAACAATCATAACAAATTTCATGCGTGAAATTCAAAGAAGTACTTTGCAAAACGTATTCAGGGATTTGATAGAGAGAGCACAACTTTGTATAAATTTCAATAGCGGATTGTTTGAACACATAATGTAAGCTAAACGTGGTCAAACTTAAATAATAGGTTGTGTAAAATTGAAAGATTAACAAAACAATACTTTTTGCAGCTTTATATGTGCATTATTCAATTGAAAAACAGGTTGAGTTTAAAAAACACCCTATATAAGTCAGCTGTAACAACATATCAATCCAAGCAGAGGAGTGTAAACAAATAAACTCAATAATTCTGATTGACATATTTAAAATAAAAAATAAGAAAACAGAGCAGGAGCAATATCAGTAGTTTCAAATTTTGCACGTGGGTGAAGCCAGGAGCACGGGTATTTTTATTGCGATACGATACATTGAGTTGTAGTATTTTGTAGTACTGCTTCAATTTATTAGTTTATTTTGGCAACATTGATTCACAGCAATCTAATATTAATAGGCGATCGTTAGTTGTTATCTTGACATTAACTCATACAAAAGAAGCAATCTTGACGTTAGCACTTTCAAAAGAAGCAAAATCAATAGCACTTTAAGATACTTTAAACAGTTTTATCTTTAGAGGTTGTATAGATTTTACAGAATTTTTCCTATAAATAAAATTAGGGTCTTTGCTTTTGCTCATTAACATATAAAATTTCATATTTATTGTAACTAATATATTTGGAATGACCAATCGTATCGTACAAAACTGTCCTTCAGAAAAAAAACTACAAAATCAACTAATTCTTAAATAATTGTAAATATATATTCTATAGAATATGAACAGTATTTACAGTGCGTGTATTTATCTCTAGTAAATAAAAACCAAAAATAACCAAGATGGGTTACAAAGGTGGGTTAAATGAAAAATGTAAAACGGATGTATTTCAACGTCAACGTAAAACAAAGAGGAGCTGTTTTTGCCTTACCAACAAGACAGATGGTCTCCACGTGATTTGCAATGTGGATAAGTGGATAAGGGAAATGCTTAGGCCCATATATTCCAAAACCCATACATTCCAAAACATTTTTATCTGAAAATGTCTTTTTTATTTTATTACCGTAATTAATCTTTAGTTAATTGTAACTTACTGGAGGTGAAAATTAAAGGGAATTAGTGGTAATGTAAGGAGTATTATTAGTACTAATAAAATAAAACATCTTTCTTGAATTTTTTTACCAGAATAATTAGTACTACACTATATAATTTTTAGGGGGAGTGACAAACATTTGTTTCATAATTAGCGTAGATTTTTTTATTCAGGAGCTCGTTTAATGAGTGGATTGTAGTAGATAGCTATGTGCATTTGTGTAATTAACTTTACGAAGAATAATTTTCCAAATACATAAAACTATGTATTTAAAAAATAATTTCTATATTTTCATAACCATACGTGATAAAAGCCGCTCCCGTCATGTGTTCATAGCCTGCGAAAATTCATCATTACATTGTTCACTACGAAGAAAAAACAATATTCAATATGTATAAATAATGTTTACTATCTTTTTGGATTTTCCCGACATAAACAAATATATAATATTAGAGGCTTGAAGGTGCTAATAGCCCCTAAGCATGATCCTTCTTTACTATAGTGCAAAATACATTCTTAGAAAATAGGCTTTTGGATCCAAACAATTATGATTATATCTAGCATTTGGTTTTAAGTAAACAAAGCAGACCTTTTTACATCCCAATGGTTTTTAAATGACAGCTATTTTACGTTATTTCTCATTTTATAGTAAGCTTAAAGCAATTTCAGTATTTACCCCGAGTCCCTGGGATGGAGACCTTCAATTTCAGCCCCCTCCCATCATCCTGCGACCTTCCAAACGCCCCCAATTTCGGTGCGAAAATTTCCCTTACGTAATTATATATACATATCGTTAGATCATTTGGTATTAAATCTGCATCGTTATAGAATAAGCTAAACAAACGTACTTAACTTTTTATAATTTTTCAATTATATGAAAAAATTCAAACCTTAATTATCATAAAATCTGAAAATCTTAAATTTGAAATATTTTTTGTTATAGTACATTGAACGTGCATAGTTAGCTGCATTTTGAAAAAAATCCCACATGTCAACATCTACCATATGGCTTTGAATCAAGCATTAGCACCCCTTCACTTTCCACTCCTCTTATAAAATATACTGTTTCAACGAATATGTACATGAACATTACAAGTGGTAAAGTTAATTCATTTAAAAGTTGAAAGGACACATTGCACAAAGGAAACTGAAAAGAGGACAAGTTCACAAGATGTTGCACTGAGTTTCAAAGTGCAGTCTACGCCTCAGACCTGCCACGAACGTTACTTTTCTTTTACCTTTTGAACATTACCTTAGCTGTATAAAGCTATACATCTTCGTAGCACTGAGAGTCAGTATAAATATATAAAAAACACGTGACATCAGTGAAAGTTGTACCATAATATAACAAGTTATTTTATGGTTTTCTGCAACAAGTATAAAATTGTTTAAGATTTATTTAATATCATTGCAATGTTTATGAAATACTAAACCAAAATGTGTATGGTTAATGCATACTAATCATATCATTATAACTAATCAACCCAATACTAATTAGCCTGAAAATAGCTTTAATTTTTTTCAATTGTAATCCCAGTAGTGTAAATTAATGTGTGCAACTTTTCATGACTTTGACGGCTCCTTACAGGGCGAAGTTGTAATAATTGTAATAATTTATTTCTGGCATTTTATCTGTACTATTTTTCCTATCAAATAATTGGTTGAAACCCAACTGATAAAACCATATAATAAAACATACGAATGAGATAACATTTTTAATGCAATTGACTATCAGAATGGAGTATCAAATAGAATAATATTTCTTTCAGTATTGACATAAAAGCTAGGTAAACAAAAACAGGATTTTAATTGGCTCAATTGTGTAACAAGCATTCCCGAATGCTCGTTACTGAAGTTTTTTGATTAAAGCTGAAATTGGAATTTAATTGACATTTCCGCAAGCAAAAAAAAGTCAACAGTGAAATAAAACCTTTGAATCAATAGCTTGGCTATAATATGCAAAAACTCCAGTATTTAGAAAAATTATCATTTATTATTTGTTTGAAAAACAACTCATAAATGATTTTATAAAATAACTAACTAATGGCGGAATGAATCCTCATAATATGAAATATTGTTAATTTATAGTTCTTTGACATCGCAGTTATACAATTGAATGTAATATCAGATATGCGTTAATATTGAAATACATATAATTGTGTTTATTAAAAATACGGCATTACTTACTTTATTCACACATTGAATGTGTGAATGAATATAAGTACTTAGGAGTGATTTTTGATAATCGTTTGAAATGGACTGGCCATGTTAATCACATAAGGAACAAACTTCGGAAATTTGCCTTTATTTTTTCAAACCTTTCAAAAATACGTTCTCTGGATCTCATTAAAAATGTATATTATGCTTATGTTCAGTCAATTCTTCAATATGGGAACTTGGCCTGGGGTGTAGGATATAAGAGTACTCTTGCACCCATTGAAATTATTCAGAACAAATTATCAAAATCGCCCTAAAAACCCGTTTCTACCCATCTGAAGCGGTCTTTGACGACTTCAGAGTTTTTAATATATCACAACTTTATAAAAGAACTTTACTTATTTATATTTAAAAAAATAAACGGTTCATTTTTAGCCAGCCGACTCACAACTACCCTACTAGATCTGCAGTAAACACTGGGATACAGTTTTTAAGAGTTAACAAATCTTTCAAAAAACATGCTCACAGTATATTGCGATCATTCTGTTTTCCGAATTGCCGAATAAATGGAAATATCCCGAACCCTGCTTTCTAAATAAATATAAAAAACTCGTAAATAAATGGCCAGTAGTAATGGGTCGTAGTCAGATTGATAATTATCTCTGTTCTCTGTACTCCTGATGAAGCGTGTTCGTGTGCGTGTGTGCGCGTATGGCGTGTGCGTGCGGGTGTGTGTTGACGTTTGTGTAGGGACCGATGAGTGTGTGTGAGTATGTGTGTATGTCCGTTTGCATGGTTCCAGGTCTCAGTCAAGGTATTATTAATTAAACTGGTTTCTGTTTCTAGTTGTGACCTCCTCTTTTCAATCTTACGTCTTAAGTATGTCCCCATTAAACCTGTGCATTACAACAAATTTGTGTATTCATTATTAAATCTTAGTTTTTTATTTATGTATTTTCTTTAATTCAATAAATTACCTTCATTTATATATGCTTTCTTGTTGCATTTATATTCTATGTGTCTGTAATGGATTGTGCAGGAAGTTTCGCTCGTTAAAATGGACTGGTTATGAGCTCACTTCCCACGCACAGGCTTTGCCTATGTGGGAAGGTTTTGCCAAAGTTGTATTTTTTCAATATTTTCAGTATGTATCAGGTTTTTGGAATTAAATAAATTTCATTTCATTGTTAACGGTTTTTCAATACATGTTTCTGGTATAATGGCCAGAAAACAATTTTGTAAGTTTACAAAGTCATAGTCCACTCTTACTCGTTTATAGGCTAAGACCTAAATGTTAAATCAGTTTCAAATGTTCATCTCACAAATCATGCAAGAAACAACCGTAAATTCTATAGCTATTCTTATTTTTGAATTATATGCCAACTAAATACATTTTTAGAGAAAATTTCCCAAATATTCCTCCTAAACTGTGCAACTAGCTTTTAAAGAGAGCAGAAGGAAAAGCCTTAACAATGACTAATGATCGCACTTGAACTGAAGACTGGAAGAGTAAGTGAGGATGTGTGTTGGGGGTGAGTGATGATGATACATTACAGCGGGAATGCCCATCGAATACATTGACTAAACTGGTGGTATATGAACTCCCTGTATATGGTTCAACAAGAATTGTGTCGTTTGGGTAGGTGACAAGTTAAAATCAGGATTACTGGTTTAAGCTAACTTTGCACTGCCGGATCCAACAATACAGAGTGGGATCTATCACTTAGTCTGGCGGACTCAACAAACTTTGTACCTTGTCAAGCGCTCAACAATGAATGGATATATACTTAACTAGCTGCAACCACTTGAAATAATACTGTGCAAATCCACCCGTCTAAAACTCTTGATGACTAATGTTCATCTATTCTAGCTGTATATTTGGAGCTTCAGGATGGAATTCGTGCAAATACCCATCTGAAGCGGTCAGATAGGGGTTTATATTTCTTTATTTAGAAGTAGAGTACCAAGAAACTAACATTTAAAAAAATAAAAACCCTCCATTACATGCTTATGTAACAAACTTAATCGTGGTTGGATTAGGCAATATTACTAATAATTACAAGTAGATATCAATATATTTGGCAAGGAAACTAAACATCCTGATGCAAACAATTTCGCTTCGATAAAAGATTGCTTTTTCTTAAGAACGTCAACAAAATAAAATACCCCCGTCGCAGCAGACCTGCGTACTCAGCGAATTTCCATAGGATTTTTGTATATGTGAGCATTTAACTTATTTGAAGGAAAGTATTATTTGAACACGTTCAGTAAATAATATACTAAACACGCATATTTCACCATTCATGAGCTTTAAACATGAGGAAAATTTAAAAAAAATCACATTGGTTTTCATTAGTAATACATAAACTTTTGTATTTTATATAATTCTTAGTCTTTTATTTTTTAATACCTAACTGTAGTCTTATTATAGTACCTACATAGATGTCAACAAACATATAATCAATGAACTCAAAACAAAAAATAACTTAATATCATGAAAAAATTAAATTCAATCATATGGTAAGTTTTACAGTAATTAAAACATCCCTGTTGCAACAGACCTACGTATCCAGCCAATTTCAATAAAACATATTAACAATTCTCATCATTGTAAACATCCCATATATTATGCTACATTTTCAGGCAGTTTAGACCAAGACATCCCCCCTCAAAATGCTCATACTTTCTCTATTAAATTTAAAAATAATTTGTATTTTTTGATATAATATATATTTCCTGAAAAATCTTGATCAATGAACTCTAACTATTCAAAATAAATACAAATAAAATATTCATCACCTGAAAATTTAATCATATGTTCAGAATTGTATTTTTTTAAAACATCTCAAATCAGGGTAGCTATACTTTTTGGAGGGAAATTTTAAAAATAATATTGGACAACGTACTGTGTTTAGCACATCCAATATTATCCAATATCTAAGCAACGGATTGACGTAAAATAATAATTCAAAATGCTAAATTGTTTGTTTTTTAAGCTGAATTCAATTTTGACAATTAAATTAAAAAATAATTAGTAAAAAGGTGTTAAATCTTGGAAATAAATTTTATTTTGTCAAAGAAAAATTCTTAGAGTAAACCAATCTTGCTAGTTTTCGAACTCGAAGTCATGAATGACGCTTTACACGTTTGTTCCAAATTTCATCAAGATCGGACCTTTTTTACAAAAGTTATCGCGCCTACGGACAGGTATATATATATATATATATATATATATATATATATATATATATATATATATATACATATATATGAAAATGAACGAACGGTGTTTTGGGGTCTAGGGACCTCAAAATGAAAAAATAACATGGTCCCGGGCTTAAGTCTCACCGTGCCGCCTACGGTAATAGCTACTTCCCTATAGGGGAAATTCGCTAAAAATATTTCCTTGAGCTTTATGAGAGAAATGAAATTTGATATTTTTATTATACGGCTCAACAAGTTTTACATAAACGAGTATTTAATTGGTTTATATAGTAACACTTTCGTGTCTTCTAAATTAGAATTCTAAGTTATTAGTAATTCTATTTCGCTTTACTTTATTTTACATATTTTTGTATTTGTATTTAATTGTTTATTATTTTTAGTTAATTTATTTTATTTTATTTATTTTAATTACTTTATTTTATTTTTTACTTCACTTTATTTTATTTTTTATACACTACGGTGAGTTTTGTAAACAGAAGGAGTTCCTCTCAAAGCAAATAAATCTATTCAATAGTCAAGATTAAATCTGAATTTTAGTTAATATTCCTTCGATCGAATATAAAAGAATATAAACGTTCAAAATATTTTCTCTCATTCAACTTAACTTATTAAGAACTTTGCATCAAAATAATATTTGGTTTATGTTTAGCATGTTGAAGAACTTATAAAAAAACACATTTGGTGCGAGGATAAATGTCATTCAAGTTGAATATGGACTTGGGTTAAAATCTTTTAGATAAATATATAAAATTTAGTGAAACGATAGACTCTAAGAAATTTGCCAATGCGGTAGGATTAAATCGCTGAAGCATGCAGTTGACTTAATTTACTTACTTTATCTAGTTACGTGGTGATTCGATTAACGTATTAACTGAATAGTGTTAACATTTGACAGGGACAACACGATAAATAAATTGGAGAAAACTTTACCTGCAACGTGACTCAAGTTACTGTAATACTACAAGAATCAGTAGTTCGAAGTATTATTTTGTAAATAAATAACTCATTTAGCTACTAGTACGGTAAATATTATTCCATACTCCAGCGGACATTTTTACGAGCAAAAATGTAAACATATTTGAGTGATTATGTTTTGTTCGCATAAAGAGGCGTTTACATATCCTGTAAACACGTGCTTAACCTTACCTCACGAATTCCAATTCACAGATCTTTTCAGTAATCAGGTCAAATGTAACTCAACTTGACAATAACTGCCAGTCGTCTTGTTTTCCACCTCGTTGGTGTTTGAAGCGTATAACACAATATTCATGCTGTGCGCAACGAGACAAGTTAACGACGCGGAGCAGCTGAAGCACTTACAAATGAAGTTGAGTTCTATAGGCTGAATCGAAGATGATTCTAGATTATTTTAGGTTTAAAAGATCCGTGTACTTTAGCTATATTTTAAGGCTATACTACAGTTACTATAGACTGTAAAGAGATGTTGTCTTAACTCTCTTAGTATTTTTTATTCTGAGCTTATTATGACCGAGTCTATAATACGTATTGTGACAAACATTTGAAAAGTCAATTATGGCTGGGTTTAGTTTCAATCCTCCACAAAGTGTCTCTAGGATTTTGCTTGAGAACGATCTGGTGTTGCAAAATGAGCATATGCCAACCCTCCAGCCCAGCCATTTATTTCGCCAATACATTGGCCTTTATACATATATTGATGAAATTAATAAGTTACAACTCTAATTAATATTCATAGAAAATATTTTATACTTTTTTATCTTATTAAAGTTATGATGATATCAGTTTATCGTCATAACAGTTTTATCTGATAACAGTTTTGGGGAATCCTACTATCCTACTACCTTGAATTACTTGTAGAGTTTAAATTTAATTTCCCTTCCTTAAAACATAACAACAGACAAGCTGCAAAACTCACTAGGGAGGATAGAGTAATGCGTCGGATCGGAGTGTGGTTGTATTGGGGTTTGTATGAGCCCCCGCGGACGGATTCAATCTACAATAGAGTCACCTCCAAGCCTCATGGGGCTTCCTACTTTCGAAAGAATTGTTCCATTCCCAAATTCTACATTGAATAAAATCATTGCTGTATAGTCCTGTGAAACGTATTCTTTTAGCTTTGACCTAAATGAAGAAAGGAATATGGCAGTTGCAATTAGTTTTAATGTAATATTCTAATGTTTAATACGCTAGACGACTAAATTAAGAAGTTTGCGTCAAATTTTAGGTGAAAGCTGTATATACAAAACTTATTACATGGAATTAAGTAGCTGAATTGTGTGTTTCAGATATAAGTGCAAGTTATATCGAATAGAAAAAAAAGGTTTTTATTGTTATAATTAGGGCCTTCCATAAATTACGTCATCACTTATTGGCCACTTTTGGAACCCCCTCCCTATCCCCTCCACCATTGAAAAATGACGTCATAAAGAACAAACTCCCACTATAAAGCCACTTTTAGGGAAAGCCCTATTAAAGGGATCTTTTATTGGGGTATTAAAACCATCAAAATAAAGTTTTAGACCTCTTTTTAGCTAAGTTGTTGTTAATTTTTAATTAACAATTTATTATTTATTATTTCATTAAATTAATTAATGTTAATCAATTTAATTATTTCAATTTATCAATTTAATCAATCAATTTTATATTATCAATTTAATTATTTTTAAATCAGTTAATTATTTCAATTCAGAAATTTGTTGTCTTTGTAGCTAGTACTAGTAGTGATGGCCGCTGACGCTGCCTGCAAATCTTATAACATTGGCCATTAAAATATGTATTTAAAGTAGCTTTGTTCTGACCTGAAGCTAAAATGACCACTTATGATTACTTATCATGGTAATTTACCATTTCACAGGTATTCCAAAAATCTAGTTCATAGTTTCTAATGAATTTTGTAAGCTTTTTAATGAATTAAAATCGAAAGTTTACAATTTTTATATCTAAATTAGTTTTAAAACAAAATTTGAAAATGACTTCATCCCAGCGTCTAACACCTTCCCCCTATCTTCAGCTGCCATAGATATCTGTTCATAGCTCTTGGAAATTCTTCTGTGTAAATGGTATTTACATCAAAGCGTATGTATATATACTCAGGGTGTTTTTTTAGCGCAACCCAAAACTTTATTTTATTGGTGAAGGATTATTTCCCCCCAAAGATCCCCGTATTCGACTCTACTATATTATTTTTTTAGGGATACATAAAAAGTAAGGCTTACGAAAACAATTCACAGGATATTCAGCACATCAAAACAAACATATTAAATTTTATGCAAGAAATTCAAAGAGGTACCTTGCAACATGTGTTCGGGAATTCGGTGGATAGAGCATAACCTTATACAAATGCTAATGGCGGATTGTTTGAGCACACAATGTAAACTGAATGTGAATAAACTTAAATAATAGGTTATAAAAAATGTAAAAATCAATAAAACAATACTCATTTCATATTTATATGTGCATTATTCAATCTTAAAAATGGGTTGCGTTAAAAAAACACCCTGTATAATCACATCAGGTAGAAATCGCAAGATTACAAATACACCATTATACGAAGGAACCATAACCATATGACGAAGCTTGGGTAGTGATGAAGGAGTGAGGGCCAGTCAGGTTGTGCGGTGACGCGTTTGAGAGGCTGGTTAATGGCACATCAAACCGACTTGTGGTTTCAGGGCCACCAACTGCCATATAGCGAGCCTTTGGATGACGTGCAATCAATTAGTTTACAGTTAGGTTCAGTTTCAGACCTCACCACTTTTGATTAACGCAACGACAACCTTAGAAGCATATCGAAATTCAACAAGGTGCGAGAATTAGATTTTCTCCAATTTAAAATCGGTTTTGTATATTTATTATGTTTACTACAAGCGAGGCCAACCTAAAAGCTTTATTTTATTTAAAACATTTTTGTGTATATTTGTCAAGGGTAACAAATATAATAAGCGCAGTAAACCTATATTCACTATAGTAAAGAATTAGGTATTAGCTATAAATCATGTTCATACGAATCTATCAATATTTGTAAAATAATTTGTGGTATTTTGTCCAGAGCATATCGACTACTAGAAATTTATTTTTTCATAAATATTTTGTATCAAATCAAATCTATTTCTCTCTAGATGTGCCTTTTGTTGGTTTGGAAAATATACCATGAAAAGCCTTCGCGCAGGAGGCTTTGGTAATTCCGGTGAAATTGCGACTATTGTAAAAACTTGTGAACTTTTTCCTATTGGCATTTTTATAACAAAACGGATGGTCAAGATTAGAAATAGTTTCATAGATATACTAAAGATTGCAGGGGTAGCAAAATGTTATTTATTATTCATTCACGTGACTTTTTTAAATATAGACGTTTTTATAAGACAACAGATATAGTTAATTTTCACAGTAAGGTAGTGTGCCTACTCTATTGAAACCAATATAAACAGTATGTAATCATCTTATTTTCCTGTACGTATAAAAAAATAAACTTGAAAAAAAGAAGACATGTAACTTAGGCGTCCTAGATATGGGATTTTCTAACAAGCTATTGATGCATATTTCAATGTTGAGGATTTTAAAATACAGATATAAGATAAAAAAGTTATTAAAAAATTTTAAGACTTAGATGCATTACAAATTTAAAACCTGGACTTGTGCTTAGAATGAGAAGGATATTAAAGTGTTGACGGTTAGCCTACCTATTTTTACTTGAAATACAGCAATAACAATGCAAATATTTAATGTATGTATTTCGTAGAAAGCTATGATATTTTCTTGGGTATTAATTTTCCAAACGATAATTAAGATACGAAAGAAAAAACAAGTTTACTGTAAAAGAAATTAATCTCTTGGCCGTTATGAGTGCTGAATAATTTTGTTTTTAATGGAGAGTGACCATTTTGTCAATAAATTGAAAAGTTGAATAGTTATGTCAATCAGAGGTTTGCGCATTTTCTTACCGTTCTATTAATAAAAATAAATGAAAGAAACTCCCACGTCAATTTTGTGTATAAATAGCATACATATTCATTACTTTAGAAATATCTTCAAAACAGAGGATTGAGGTAAGCAATGAAGATCCATGTAAACTAACCCCCAAGTTATGCAAAATGTAAAAGGTTGTCCTCTGCAAAGTTTATAACTTATACACTTTTAAAGCAGATGAAATGAATGTTGAAGTTTTAACTCTAAAGTAAAAGGTCAAACTTCTCAGTTTATCTGATGGGCAGATCAGCCACTGGACATTTTTTAACAGTTGACATAGGACATAGTTGATATGGATCACAGCTACTGGACATTTTTTAGGCACATTTGTCTAGAAAATTTAAAAAACCACATCAATTCACACACTTCCCCATTTAAAGGCGTTTTACGCTACGAAACTCTAAAAATGATCAACGTGAAACTAATGCATATTTTATTTTATTATACTGTTTTTTTAAGTCATGAAGTGACGCGGGCTGCTAGGGAAGACTTATAACAATATTTTATTTAGAAGATGAAAAGGAAATTCAGTAAGTAGAAGGCTACAGTTATGTCTACAAACGAAATATCAATTGAGCCTACATATGCAATAGGGATCCAACCCACAAATATTAAAATGTTGTGTTTTGGTAACTTCCAAATAAAAGAAACATTGATTTATTTTATGCAAAAATGATCTGACCAAAATTAGCTTATTTAAGCAGTAAAATCTTGCTTGGAACCAACCCACATATCTGCAATGATACTTTCAGGTTTAGCAATAAGGATCCAATGAATGACATAAGAAGATTATTGAGTTTGTTTGTAACTTATTTTTTGTATTTGTAGCTTGTTTCTTGTTTTTTGGTTTCAGTTGACTGGATCTTGTTTGCAAAATCACCTGAAAACTGACACAACACAACACCTGTGGCTTGGACCCTCTAATCAATGTATACATTGCCCTAAACGTCTTTATTCAAAAAGGATCCAAGCCACAAAACAATTAATAACAAAGGGAATATATGGACTATGACATTAAACCTATCATTTATAAATAGAGGAGAGTCACTTTTATACATACAATGCAAATTTATAACTTTACAATTAGACAGGAATTAATAATGAAGTAGAAAATTTAACCTTGTTTTTCTCAGTTTGACTATGCAGTGGTTTGGATCCCTATTGCATATGTAGGCTCAATTGTAGATTATAGAAACCTATTTGGACACCAAAATTTTATTTTCTCTTGGAATTTTTTAATTTAATGGCTACACATGCAATAAACAGAAATACGTTTTCAAATTTTAATGTCTAGGTAAATATATGATTAAATAAATCAAACAATCGATTAATAAAAAGATTTTCGTTAAAAGACAATTCAAGGGATTTGCATTTTACTTAATAAGGCTTACCGTAATTTCTAGGAATACCCTAAGTTATCATATAACTTCCACAAACGTTTAGCCTTATCAACGTTGAATTTAGCATTAAAGTATTTAAGTTTGAAGATTAAAATTAAAACATTTAAAAATATTTTATAATGATTTAAAATTAAAAAATCATGAGTTACAAAATATTTAATAATTCTCATGTAATTTATTAAATTATTAATTTAATTTCTTAATTCTTATTCTTCTTATTTAATAATTTGATAATAAGATAGGTACATGCATAGATAGCTACTATGCATATGACTACAATTCTGAAATGCATACTCTATTGGTGATATAGTATTTATTCTAAAAACACATACAGAAAATAATAATATAAAACTTCATTAAATAGATAGCTAATATTGAAGTTAAGAACAAATAACGTAGATTTTTGTTATGTAACTAAAACAAACGTGTTTCATTTGTAATTTAATTTCAGACAGAACCTACATCATTATAGTCTTTGTATAGAACAGTAAATATAACTAATGAGAAATAGAGTCTAATAACATCAGTGTCGCTTTGATGACTTCAATTCAGTTTAACCCAATGCATTTTGCAATAACAGCGTGAATTAAAATTATCGCGGGTGTGTTTTAGTAAAGCGATGATGCGTGATATCGCATTTCATTACCTCCATAAACGAAAATGCACCTCTTCAATAAACTGAATCCTGCAAATGAGTTACAATAAACACAAAACTATAGTAATAAAGTGCATACGAAGTATTTTATCACACAATTACTGTAGATTACATAAATCTGTTGTTATTTAATAAATTATTCTAGG
Organism: Flexamia atlantica; assembly: GCA_035578135.1. Classification (NCBI taxonomy): domain Eukaryota; kingdom Metazoa; phylum Arthropoda; class Insecta; order Hemiptera; family Cicadellidae; genus Flexamia; species Flexamia atlantica. The sequence goes on from JAQJVK010000011.1 coordinate 8,060,358, forward strand.
TATTTTTAAAAGTGATTACTCTTAAATTTGTTTATAGATTTCCATATCTTTTGTCAAGATAATTCATTGCATGGTTCACTTAACCGTCGCTCCCTCACACGGAACAGGTAATAGAACTCTAAACACACTTTCAATAGTGTTAAAAACAATAGCTTATATAAAATAAAATATAATTTAAAACATCACATTGCATATAATGTGTAAAACTTAAATAGATAATCATGAATTAGAAAATGGAAAAATCAACAAATTTTTCTATGTCAGATTCATAAAAAAATTGACCATCAAAAACACAAACTGCTGAGTATGCAGGCCTTTTGCAAGGGAGTATTTATGTTTAACCCTTACAATAAAGAGACATATTTCACAACCACCTGTTCTTTATAAGATTACTAGCTGTTGTACCCGTTCTTTGCGCGTTTAAACTGGAAAATGAAGGTAATTCCCTTGAACACAATACATAATAACCAAAATATTAAAAAATAGTGCAAATTATGAACTTGTAAGTCTCCGGAGTGAAGCCAGATGTTAATTTAAGGACGTCATTCTGCCTTATTACAAAATGTCAGTACAATTGGTTTGGTAGTTTTTGCATTTATTCCTTGCAATAAACAGACAGAACCTTTTTTTATAATATTATAGATAGATTAATAGATAGCTGCTATGCATATGACTACAAGTCTGAAATGCATTATAGCAAAACATTATTTTTTAAATAGTTACATTTTAATCCTAAATTACGGAATGGGTAGGTTCCTCGAAGAAAGATCAAACTATTGACTGACTAACTTATTGCATCATTTTCTAATAACGAGACTTAACTTCACACTACCGTATCTTTAAAATTGAAACTATGTGAAGCGGAATGTACTGCTTCAACTTTCTTGCGAGCTGCAAGACTGACTTTAGTAAATTGTGTTTGTTCAAAAGTTTCAAAATGAAAGTTTTACGCTGCGGTTAGGTCGCAAGATGGATTTCATGCTTGTGTGACGGTTTAAATATCTTGCATGAAATGAAAGTTTCTATACTTAATTATAAAATTAGACAATTACGTATTTTTTCCACATTGCTTTTATAGCTATGCAGAAACGACTGCTTCATTTCTGGAGGCTTTCGTCTTAAACAATCCAGGTTATTTTGTCTCAGGCCACAATTGTTACGCCCCTTTGTTCTAGGGGTTCAAAAAAATTGTCTAGAATAAAATAACAATACCAAAACATTTTGTAAATTAAAAAGAAAAGGTACTGCTGTACTGGATCGGGGGGGGGGGGGTTCTGCAATGGCTCTAGTTTGCATTTGATATACAAATATCCATTAAAATTAAATATAATCAGTAGACTAGTGGGGGTTGATATCCATTTCGATGGGCAGCAACCTCATTAGTGTTCAAAAGTTCTTCGTTCCTGTCTTCATCTAATAAGGAATTTTAATGAGGCAATTCAATAGAAATCTTAATTATGCCATTTATTGCAAGTGGTGAAACAATAAACTGTCCACTTAGATAAAATTACCTAGATTACTTAAGCAGAGAAATTCTATTACCTTGTATGTTTACAAATGTGCTGCCAGTTCATTAAGCAGCACATTTGTTGGGCTATTAAGCCTAATAGATTTGTTAGGTTTTTATGTAAGCTAAACTTAATTTGGTTTTTAAAATTTACTTCTTCGGTAAATGAAGTTTTTTAGTTTAGTGTTGGTAAATAAATGTTACTTTTAAAGTAAACACTTATCTGAAATATACAGGGTTTTTTAACGCAACCCAAAACTTTATTTTATCAGTGAAGGATTATTTCCCCCTGAGATCCCCGGATTCGGCCCCTTTATATTATTTTCTTTGGGGATAAATAAAAAGTAAGGCCTACAAAAATAATTCAGAGGATATTCAGCATCTCAAAACAAACATGACAAATTTAATGCAAGAAATTCAAAGAGGTAATCTTGCAACACGTGTTCAGGAATTTGATGGAGAGAGCAGAACTTTATACAAACGCCAATGGCGGATTGTTTGAGCACTCAATGTAAACTAAATGTGATAAAACTTAAACAATAGGTTGTATAAAATGTAAAGATCAATTTAAAAAACTCATTTTTAACTTATATGTGTATTATTCAATCTTAAAAATGGGTTGCGTTTAAAAAAAACAACGCCCTGTAGTTAGCAAAAGGACACAATCATTCAGTTAACAGACTGATTGTATTGAGATGAAGATACCAAGCCTAATGATGTATCCAACTTGTCCGACACCAACAAATTGTTTCAAACTTAATAAAGTGTAGAATGTGATCCATACAGACCGTGAAGTCACATATCCTGATACTTATCAGAGAGGAATGTTTATTTACTGAGATTTGTCTTCAATCTCGTTTGCTGAACGGACCACTGAATCTCGTTACCGGTAGGCCGTACTGTCAACAATCCTCATGGTGTTACATACTGCTGCTTTGTACCGCTGTTTGAAATGTTGCCCCATGTGTCCCCACGTTTAATGCATTCGAGTGGGACTGAAATGACGTGTTCATAAAAAATTATCGATTTTTTATTGATATGAATAACCCTCTTGGCTGTGGCATAGTTAGAATCTTCTATGATTTGATTATATTTATGACTTTAAAATTTTAAGAAATTAAATAAGGGGAGTTGAAGCAGACAATTTCATGTACCACAATTAGTTATTAAATGTTGATATTTGGTTTGGAATGAATAAAGGGAATAGAAAAACGTCTGGTTAGAAAAAAAATCATGGTTTGATTGAGGAGAAATATTTTTATCTTTTGGATCTCAGTATAAACAACAATTAAATGGGCAATAAAAAGATTTGTCTTATTTATCAAGAAACAAGTCACGCTTTCACTCAGCTCTGATTCCTAAATTGTATTTTTCTTCATCCTTAGAAATGTTACTAGAGTAATTAATAGGATTTGTTTGCTACCGAAGGACTGCGCAGGAATTATAAAAAGCCCCTGCTGCAGTAATAAACAATAAAAGAGACAATAAGTTGAGGAAACATGTGGTTTAATATTTTCTTCACCGAAATTTGTCATTAAAATATATTTTTATATTTGACAAAGACTCATGTGACATTTTGCATATTCAGATAAGAAACAACAGTTTTGATTAAAATAGTGGAGAAGGAACATTGTGCATACAAGTTTTTCTCTATTCTGTATAATATATGCGTTAATCTATTTAACATCAATGAACATCCCTTTGTACAAATTGTTTATTTAATTTAAAAAACAATAAAAACTCATTTAAATGGTAAGTCACATAAACATAATCCTATATCAAGTAAATTTGATACAGGATTATGTTTATGATGATTATTAATTATGTATCTAACATCGTAGTAAAAAACACTTCATAGTAAATGCCTAATTAATGTTTTGTAAAAGAAATGTAATTAGATGAAACAATTCATACTAAATAAGGTGTGAATTCATGAGAAATTAGAATACAACGGATTGTTTTCTGTAGCCGGTTATCTATTTTAACACTGAATTATAGTAATTATTCCCAATCACCAATATAAATCCTGTTAACTTGCATATTTTAATATGTTATAATATACTATTCACACAGAAACACGCTATTCACTTCGAATTATTGGAGAATTAATGATGATGATCCCAGTTCTGGTAAACCATGTTGAGCTCGATGGAATACCCTACTTGTAAAATAACTGGACTTCTTCGATTGATTACTTATTCCTTTGTTAACCATGTTTTTATTAAATAGGTCTAACACGTTTGACGAAACCTCTATTTGATTATTATTACAAAACCTAATAATTATTTAATATTTTTAAGGAGCCGCTGATCTGAATATAAGACCTGGGGCTTTGGTACCAGAAGCCCGGGTCTAGTTACAAGAATGCATCCCTTCGATGCCAGGGCCCGGGTCTAGTTACAAGAATGCATCCCTTCGATGCCTGGAGCCCGGGTCTAGTTATAAGAATGCATCCCTTCGATGCCAGGAGCCGGGTCTAGTTATAAGATTGCATTCCTTCAGTGGCAGGAGCCCGGGTCTAGTTACAAGAATGCATCCCTTCGATGCCAGGGGCCCGGGTCTAGTTACAAGAATGCATCCCTTCGATGCCTGGAGCCCGGGTCTAGTTATAAGAATGCATCCCTTCGGTGCCAGGGGCCCGGGTCTAGTTGTAAGAATGCATCCCTTCGATGCCAGGAACCCGGGTCTAGTTGTAAGAATGCATCCCTTCGATGCTAGGGGCTCGGGTCTAGTTATAATAATGCATCCCTTCGATGCCAGGAGCCCGGGTCTAGATACAAGAATGCATCCCTTCGATGCCAGGGCCCGGGTCTAGTTATAAGAATGCATCCCTTCGATGCCTGGAGCCCGGGTCGTTATACGAATGCATCCCTTCGGTGCCAGGAGCCCGGGTCTAGTTATGAGAATGCATCCCTTCGGTGCCAGGAGCCCGGGTCTAGTTATAACAATGCATCCCTTCGATGCCAGGGGCCCGGGTCTAGTTATTAGAATGCATCCCCTCGATGCCAGGAGCCAGGGTCTAGTTATAACAATGCATCCCTTCGATGCCAGGGGCACGGGTCTAGTTATAAGAATGCATCCCTTCGATGCCAGGGGCCCGGGTCTAGTTATAAGAATGCATCCCTTCGATGCCAGGGGCCCGGGTCTAGTTATAAAAATGCATCCCTTCGGTGGCAGGAGCCCGCGTCTTGTTATAAGAATGCATCCCTTCGATGCCAGAAGACCGTGTCTAGTTATAAGAATGCATCCCTTCGATGCCAGGGGCCCGGGTCTAGTTATAAGAATTCAGCCCTTCGATGCCAGGGGCCCGGGTCTAGTTATAAGAATGCATCCCTTCGGTGCCAGGAGCCCGCGTCTTGTTATAAGAATGCATCCCTTCGGTGCCAGGAGCCCGCGTCTTGTTATAAGAATGCATCCCTTCGATGCCAGGGGACCGGGTCTAGTCATAAGATTGCATCCCTTCGGTGCCAGAAACCCGGGTCTAGTTATAAGATTGCATTCCTTCGGTGGCAGGAGCCCGGGTCTAGCTATAAGATTGCATTCCTTCGGTGCCAGGAGCCCGGGTCTAGTTATAAGAATGCATCCCTTCGATGCCAGGAGCCCGGGTCTAGTTACAAGAATGCATCCTTTCGATGCCAGGGGCCCGGGTCTAGTTATAAGAATGCATCCCTTCGATGCCAGGAGCCCGGGTCTAGTTATAAGAATGCATCCCTTCGGTGCCAGGAGCCCTCGTCTTGTTATAAGAATGCATCCCTTCAGTGCCAGGGGCCCGGGTCGAGTTATAAGATTGCATCCTTCGGTGCCAGGAGCCCGGGTCTAGTTATAAGATTGCATTCCTTCGGTGGCAGGAGCCCGGGTCTAGCTATAAGATTGCATTCCTTCGGTGCCAGGAGCCCGGGTCTAGTTATAAGAATGCATCCCTTCGATGCCAGGGGCCCGGGTCTAGTTACAAGAATGCATCCCTTCGATGCCAGGGGCCCGGGTCTAGTTATTAGAATGCATCCCTTCGATGCCAGGAGCCCGGGTCTAGTTACAAGAATGCATCCCTTCGATGCCAGGGGCCCGGGTTTAGTTATTAGAATGCATCCCTTCGATGCCAGGAGCCCAGGTCTAGTTACAAGAATGCATCCCTTCGATGCCAGGGGCCCGGTTCTAGTTATTAGAATGCATCCCTTCGATGCCAGGGGCCCGGGTCTAGTTACAAGAATGCATCCCTTCGATGCCAGGAGCCCGGGTCTAGTTACAAGAATGCATCCCTCCGATGCCAGGGGCACGGGTCTAGTCATAAGAATGCATCCCTTCGGTGCCAGGGGCCCGGGTCTAGTTACAAGAATGCATCCCTTTGATGCCAGGGGCCCGGGTCTAGTTATAAGAATGCATCCCTTCGGTGCCAGGGGCCCGGGTCTAGTTACAAGAATGCATCCCTTCGATGCCAGGGGCACGGGTCTAGTTATAAGAATGCATTCCTTCGGTGCCAAGAGCCCGTGTCTAGTTATAAGAATGCATCTCTTCGATCCCAGGGGCCCGGGTCTAGTTAAAAGAATGCATCCCTTCGATGCCAGGAACCCGGGTCTAGTTATAATAATGCATCCCTTCGATGCCAGGAGCCCGGGTCTAGATACAAGAATGCATCCCATCGATGCCAGGGCCCGGGTCTAGTTATAAGAATGCATCCCTTCGGTGCCAGGAACCCGGGTCTAGTTGTAAGAATGCATCTCTTCGATACCAGGGGCCCGGGTCTAGTTACAAGAATGCATCCCTTCGATGCCTGGAGCCCGGGTCTAGTTACAAGAATGCATCCCTTCGGTGCCAGGGGCCCGGGTCTAGTTACAAGAATGCATCCCTCCGATGCCAGGGGCACGGGTCTAGTTATAAGAATGCATCCCTCCGATGCCAGGGGCACGGGTCTAGTTATAAGAATGCATCCCTTCGGTGCCAGGGGCCCGGGTCTAGTTACAAGAATGCATCCCTCCGATGCCAGGGGCCCGGGTCTAGTTACAAGAATGCATCCCTCCGATGCCAGGGGCACGGGTCTAGTTATAAGAATGCATCCCTTCGGTGCCAGGGGCCCGGGTCTAGTTACAAGAATGCATCCCTTTGATGCCAGGGGCCCGGGTCTAGTTATAAGAATGCATCCCTTCGGTGCCAGGGGCCCGGGTCTAGTTACAAGAATGCATCCCTTCGATGCCAGGGGCACGGGTCTAGTTATAAGAATGCATTCCTTCGGTGCCAAGAGCCCGTGTCTAGTTATAAGAATGCATCTCTTCGATGCCAGGGGCCCGGGTCTAGTTAAAAGAATGCATCCCTTCGATGCCAGGAACCCGGGTCTAGTTGTAAGAATGCATCCCTTTGATGCTAGGGGCTCGGGTCTAGTTATAATAATGCATCCCTTCGATGCCAGGAGCCCGGGTCTAGATACAAGAATGCATCCCTTCGATGCCAGGAGCCCGGGTCTAGATACAAGAATGCATCCCTTCGATGCCAGGAGCCCGGGTCTAGATACAAGAATGCATCCCATCGATGCCAGGGCCCGGGTCTAGTTATAAGAATGCATCCCTTCGATGCCTGGAGCCCGGGTCTAGTTATAAGAATGCATCCCTTCGATGCCAGGAGCCGGGTCTAGTTATAAGAATGCATCCCTTCGATGCCTGGAGCCCGGGTCTAGTTATAAGAATGCATCCCATCGATGCCAGGGCCCGGGTCTAGTTATAAGAATGCATCCCTTCGATGCCTGGAGCCGGGTCTAGTTATAAGAATGCATCCCTTCGATGCCAGGAGCCGGGTCTAGATACAAGAATGCATCCCATCGATGCCAGAGCCCGGGTCTAGTTATAAGAATGCATCCCTTCGATGCCTGGAGCCCGGGTCTAGTTATAAGAATGCATCCCTTCGATGCCAGGAGCCGGGTCTAGTTACAAGAATGCATCCCTTCGATGGCAGGAGCCCGGGTCTAGATACAAGAATGCATCCCATCGATGCCAGAGCCCGGGTCTAGTTATAAGAATGCATCCCTTCGATGCCTGGAGCCCGGGTCTAGTTATAAGAATGCATCCCTTCGATGCCAGGAGCCGGGTCTAGTTACAAGAATGCATCCCTTCGATGCCAGGAGCCCGGGTCTAGATACAAGAATGCATCCCATCGATGCCAGAGCCCGGGTCTAGTTATAAGAATGCATCCCTTCGATGCCAGGAGCCGGGTCTAGTTATAAGAATGCATCCCATCGATGCCAGGGCCCGGGTCTAGTTATAAGAATGCATCCCTTCGATGCCTGGAGCCCGGGTCTAGTTATAAGAATGCATCCCTTCGATGCCTGGAGCCCGGGTCTAGTTATAAGAATGCATCCCTTCGATGCCAGGAGCCGGGTCTAGTTATAAGAATGCATCCCATCGATGCCAGGGCCGGGTCTAGTTATAAGAATGCATCCCTTCGATGCCTGGAGCCCGGGTCTAGTTATAAGAATGCATCCCATCGATGCCAGGGCCCGGGTCTAGTTATAAGAATGCATCCCTTCGATGCCTGGAGCCCGGGTCTAGTTATAAGAATGCATCCCTTCGATGCCAGGAGCCGGGTCTAGTTATAAGATTGCATTCCTTCAGTGGCAGGAGCCCGGGTCTAGTTACAAGAATTTATCCCTTCGATGCCAGGGGCCCGGGTCTAGTTACAAGAATGCATCCCTTCGGTGCCAGGGGCCCGGGTCTAGTTACAAGAATGCATCCCTTCGATGCCAGGAGGCCGGGTCTATTTATAAGAATGCATTCCTTCGATGCCAGGGGCCCGGGTCTAGTTATAAGATTGCATTCCTTCAGTGGCAGGAGCCCGGGTCTAGTTACAAGAATGCATCCCTTCGATGCCAGGAGCCCGGGTCTAGTTATAAGAATGCATCCCTTTGGTACTAGAACACCTAAGGCAGTAAAAATGGTCCGATTTTTATGAAATTTGGTACATGCACGTAAAGTGGTAATCAATTGGTCGAGTTCGTAATATACTAGCCCGATCAGACCACCGGTTGGCGGGGGGGAGGGGTAAAGAGGAATAAACCCATGTATAAATGTTTTTTTGTGTTTTACATAAAAAAATAAACTAAAATTCAATTTTTGTTAGCATTGAATTCAGCTCAGGAAAACAAGCAATTTAGTTTTTTTGAATCGCTACTCTCTGTCCATGGGACTGAAAGTGGGAACACTGTAGTTGTCCCAATGGTAACCTTATGGGAAATACGTAAAATTCTCTACCTCGGTTATTTCTCAACATATCTTAATGAAACTTGGTTTGTTGCTTTGTCTAGATGAGATCTAATGTGTTTTAGTCTAAAATCCCTGATATTTCCATTTTTGTGGCAGCAAACCAGCATACTAAATTCCCCTTGTTATCCTTATGAGAAATAAAAAATCCGATATCTTCCTTATTTCTTATCATAACTTAATGAAACTTGGTAAATGGCTTCTTATAGTTCAAATCTACAAAATATTGAATTAAAACCACCCAGTTATACCCGTTGCAGCAAACCTGCATACTCATTCCCAATGTTATTGTTATGGAGCTTACAAAAACTAGTCAAATCTCGCCATGTTGGAAGGAAATATGTTCTTTTGCATTTCAAATTCGCTGAGAATGCAGGTCTGCTGCTGCAACGGAGGTAATGAATTTATGGAAGCGCTCCTCACACAAGACGTATTGAGGAACCCATTTTTATCTCAGTAAAAATTAAATCCCCACTGAGTCAGTTCTGATGTTTGGGTCACTTATAAAATATAAAACGAAATGGTTTTTATTGACCCTAAAACACGTTCATTCAATATATACTCCAGTATCTGTATTTACATATTTCTCAAAATGAAATAAATAAATAAAAATATTTTTTAAATAATAATGCACTGAATTAAATTATTTGTCCAATGTTTAACCTAAACAGAAAATAAGAACTGTACGACTAGTTGGATTGTTTAAGTCTTATAACATTACTGATCCCAGGTAAGCCGAGGATCATCAACAGTGTAAATCTGGTGACGTCACAAAAGTTACGTCATCATAATAGCCATTTTATCTACAATTTCTAGTATTTCTAAATTTATTTTATCAGTTGGAAATAAAAATTGACGCATAATTTTGACGGATATTGGGTTTATTGGTAATTATTAGACGCATATTAAAAAAGTAATGTAAATAAATAAGTAATGTAAATAAGTAATAAATAAGTAATGTAACAACATGGAAATTGCCTTTTCAAGTAGCATATTTATAATAGTCTTATGACAACTGTAGACTATAATGGATATGATTGCTTATTGTATTTATATGATAACCTAAATTAAGTTGGTATTTGCTATTTCTTCGCCTTTTGGTTCTTTTTGTTACGCCTTTTACCCCTCGTTAATGTTGTAATGACCAATGCAGAGTAAAATACAAAAAAATTGCAATACGACTGATAAGAGCTGTATTAAGTGCCCTGCCAATAATTTCTATACAATTTTAGTTTGTTTTGTTAATTTATTTTTATGGGGTTTGTCTGTGAGCAATAAACGAGGAAACTAAGCATAAAGGAAGATATTTACCTAAACGTTGCCGACTCTGCTGGTTATGAGAGCATTAGTACGCAGCGTTATAGGAAATGTTCAGCCGGACATGAAAAGCGATCATAACGTTGTATCAACCTACACAAGCTCATTTTATGACAGCAAATATCATTCTACGCATCACACATATTGCCTTGAGATCAATGCCAGTTTTTGTACGTTTTTGTCATGTTAAAGCCACATGAATATGGAAACGCAAATTAACACGGATGTTTTCAACTAGGTTCGTACTATTTCAATAAATTTTCAAATATAAAAACATAAGTAATCCCTTGCTGCAGTACATTATCGTATTTCCACTTTCATTAATGATATTTGGTGTAATATTTTTGTTCTAGGAAGTTATTTATAAGTTTCTCATTCATAGTATTGAAAGATCACAAGAGTCGAAGTAAAAATAGGTCTGTGATTATAAAAAAAAATAATTAGGTTTTTGTTTTAGGAAAATTCAGTTGCTCTAGCTATAAATTAATTGAATCGTTAAATGCTTTTATTTCCTTGAAAGTTATTTTTCAAACTATTTGAAAACCCACTTTTTAAGCGAATTCCCCCTATAGGGAAGAAAATATTACCGTAGGTGTCATGAATAGACCTAAGCCCGAGACCATGATAACCTTTCGTTTTGGGGCCCCCATAGAAGCAAAAAATACCATTCGTTAGAATATATATATATTTAAACAATATTAACCAATCCAAAATATGAAGGCTCCTAAAATGTGGGTTATTTCCTTAAAAATGATAAAAAACAAGAATTTTTCTGGAAGTTTTATTTTTCACTCTATGCAAATAACTAAAATCTTAAACTCATTTATTCGGCTCTCAGTTTTTTATTCTACTTTCGCACAGGTATGGATGTTTATAATTTTTACAAAGATAGTATTTTTGGAAGAAAGTTGAAATAATATCAAAATGTAGAGTAAATAAATGATTGATAGGATTGTATGATATTTTTAGTTAAAAGTTATAACGATAAGTCTGACCTGCATAATATCGGGTTCAGATTGCCTTTATAATATCGCAAATCCCAGGTAAGCTCAGGATCATCTATCCAGAAAATCCTTACGTGGTGACGTTATAAAGGTTCCACAACTGGAATAGGGTGACGTAATGAATATTTACTTGTGTATTAAGGAAGTAAAATACATTGGTTTTTTTTAGGATTTTGATTTCTGATGAAAGATAGTGTTCCCCACAAAAGATTTCCTCCTAACTTGTAACAATACACAGCAATATAATTAAACAAATATTTTACTAAAAATCAACAGAAGGACAGTTATTTCGATTTTAGCGCCTGAAATCCGAGCAGCTGCGACGTTTCGTAAACTAGCGATCAACTGATTGATGCAATACGTGCGTTATGAACAAGTTTGATTAAAAGCTGACTTTAGGCGATTTACTCCCTCGTAACAAGGAGTAAAAGTTATCAAAACATGGCAGATGGGGGAGAATATATATCATATGATTTATTTGTTTTCTTTTGTGAGATAAAAAAAAGTTATGCTTCGCCATCTGTTCACTTATTTACCTCCATAATATTGCTATAAAATTATAGAAACGCTCATGTAATTCCGTTAGCGACTAAACTAACGAGCAATGATAAATTATTAATTCAGTTTCAATAATAGTTCTTTAGATCATAATTCCCAAAACTGTAAATGAAAGCTTAAAAGATAATAACTAAGTAAATAAATAAATAAATAAATAAATTACTTTTTAAATAACAAACCTTTTCTAAACAGTGTTATACTAATCGTTTTATTGCCATAAAACAATATTTTATTTGCATGTAAAAGGTCAAGATAAATATAAAAATAATGATTAGATTTTTAGTATTACTAGTGATTAACAGAATAAACATGTTATTATTATGATTCTGACATGAAAAATAATACAAATAAGGGGAAAAAATAAACTTTGCACATGAATTATTTTGAAAGTTTCGCTAAATCTAGAGGAAGAATGGTTGAAATATTCCGCAAAGCACGTGGTAGTAAATAATTCAGCAGTTCCATTCAAGGATTAGTGGTTTGTGTTTTTATACTGAAAAGAGTATTAGATTAAGCAATTAAAACTATCAAAAAAACTTCTTTGCGTCTCCAACAAATAATAATCAGATGGAATTTCAATATTTTGTTTGATTCCATTTCTAACTAACAGTAGTCATAACATTTAATACATTCATGTGAATTCATGTGTAAACCACTCTTGAAAAAAATAATTGTGGAAACTGTTTATTATGAAGGCTATAGATTTAATGTGACCAAACACATAATAAACATAGTTATTATTATGATTCTGACATGAAAAATAATACAAATAAGGGGAAAAATAAACTTTGCATATGAATTATTTTGAAAGTTTCGCTAAACCAAGAGGAAGATAGGAAGATAGATAGATAGAAAGGAAGATAGATTTCTATAGATTTAATGTGACCAAACATAACTATTCTTATTTAATTCTCATTGGGCCAGTTTGACTAAGAATCATCAGGTGAAGTATCAATATCATGTTTGAAAAAATATCCGTACATTGTATAGTGAAAAAATCTTGGAAATCATAAGTCCGTACTTTACTACTGTACCTTACACTCAATAAGAAATCGAAGTTATTCTAGATCGTAAGCGTTATATTGATATATGGAAAAAACATTGTTTTGTCTAACAGTACGATGCAGCTATAATGAACTAGAATTGAAATTTGTTTGTTAATTAATCGTTGACAGTACAGTCTCGTGATGATTTCCTGAAATGTTGTCCTCATTCAAATTACTGGCTCAAACGAAAACAAACGCTTTTTAATTTCAATGGACCTAAAGTGACTTATTCGCCGTATTGACACGGAATGATGTTACCATCAACTTCGGTTATGCCGCCGTCAGAGAGACGCTGTATAATCCCATCATGTACAGCATTATGCAGTACAACACTCCGCATTAGCCCATAAACCCGGTGCTGCGTGGTGCTCGTTACAGCGCCAATTTTACATCAACCTTTTTTTTCTTTGAACGTAGTTGTTCTTTTAAAATACTGTGCAAAATATTGTTTTTTATAACAAATAAACGTTTTCTATAATGTCTATATTTTCATTCTAAATTGATGCTTGGGGAACCAGAGGCGTATTGATTACGTTTCATCTACAGGCGCTTCGTTAGAAACAACTATGCGTAGTCAGTACAACTAATTATTCATTTAATAAAAAACGCCAATGAACTTAATAATCAATAATTACAAAAACCTTGCATAGGCAAACTTTTTAAACTTTTAACAACAGTTGTTTTCAATGTTAGTTAAAATAATATCTTTGTTATAACTACTAATAGATATCCATTCATATACCATAACACAGCAATGAAGTCGTTTTGTATCTATTACTCGATCATTATTGTCGACATAATATGCTTAGGCTTTTTAACTGGTGGCCAACGTATAAAAGAACCTTTCCCTCACTCAGGATAACAATTTTCAGGGACATTAATTACAATAATCAATCGTTACTATGAGTATTTAATTGAATAATAAGGTTCATAATTAAATTAATACTAGAGAAAACGGAATTACTGAATAAGTGCTGCAAAGGTCCAATTGGAAACTAAACATAGTAGGTTGTTTTCTTTTTTAACCGGGTTACAAGGTTCGTCGTTTCCATGGACATGCACCGCAGCTATTGTCAAGCCTATTTTAAACCCTCTTGGTTGCGGCATTGTCACTTAGCAAATTTTGCCACTTATGGGATTCGAACCCGGGACCCTGCGTTCCCGCACTCGGATCCCGCGCTCTACTGCTACACCGGGCCACTCCCCCAACGATGTAGGTTAACATTAATTCCTGTCCCATTGTTTTTATTTGGATCATCCAGCAATATTATGATGTATGAACGATTATCTAATTGCAATAAGAAGCTAACCGCTGGCATTTATAACAAGTAGAGTTCTAGAGAGAAAAGAAATAATAAACTACATTGTTCAAACCGGTTCCTAACCCACTCAACATCATTCGTAAGTTAATTGAAGCTTCGAATACTGAAAGTTCATCGAGTAATTGTATTTATCAGTGGAATAAGGAAAAAATACTGCAATCCTGTTCCTCTTTAAGCCGTTAATAGATCTGCCAGTTAAGCCGTTACTCGTATGCCCATCTGACATTCTGCAAAGCCCGTAAATCACATTACGTGTACCGACCCAGTTTCTCATTACATGCAGAATTGTATTTTGATTCATTTTTAATACACACAGAACAAATTGGTTAAACTAATTTGCTTAATCGAAGTTATTGTTTCTCTGGCAATATTATATTAATTTTAGCGCGAAATTGTAAACTCGTTCGTGTTAATTTGTTACAAAATAATATTAAAATCACATTCAAATGCCTAGAAACGTGTTAATTAACATCTCAGGCACGAAAATTTTCTTTATGGTAATATTGTGGTACTGAATAATACATTAAATATTTATTTCAATTAATTTAAAAATAACTGCTGGTAAACGGAAACCCCTTTTTCTACGATCTACTACCTTTCATATTGGCTTGAAAATTAGGCTGCATTACTTGTTTTAGGTCTTAACGAATGACTGAAAAGTACTTGGATCGTAATTATAAAATGCATAATTATGGAAAGGTATTTTGTACTGATCTTCAAATAAAATATATTTTAAATAATAATACGAGTAAGTTGTATTAGCTGTGATTGGCATATGAACGAATTGCCGCGCAAATGGAGGTGCTTTATTTAAATTGCAGAGATAAATACATGAATTGAAAATCATTTATGAAACAACTGTTTTTACATTGATCATTGCACTACACAGACTTGTATATCTCAAAGACAAATGATAAGTTAAAAGTGTTTTTCAATACTGAAGGCAAAGGTAGAATAATGTTCCTAATATTATTTTCAGAATGAAAATAATTGCATTAGGAAAGACGGATCAATTAGACTGGCTGGTTAAACTTGTCGCGGAATGATTCATGGCAATACAAAACAATGAAATCTTCATATCGTGCTTAGCTGATAAGATCAAAGTCTTTCATCGCGCTGAAACTCGTATTCCCATTCAAAAACTTACCGTTTTTCAAAAGGAAAGCCTTTAACTGTCACAATTTGGCTTGCTAACCAAGCGACCCAAAGGTATAATAGATTTTTGTACATTTTCAATGTCAAATAAGGTCATCGATATGATCCTAGATTTGAATTTTTCATAATTACGGATGACACACATTCCTGATCCAATATTGTAACACTTCCAAAGTTATCACGATTGAAAAATATTTATACCCATCTTTCTTGTAATCTTCTGTCCGGAATACTATTATCGAAAATCCTGATAAATTTGATCGTCCTGATCAAATTTATCAGGATGTTTTTAACTTCGACAAAACAAAATCCTACAATCAAAATAGTATCACCGAGACTTACCTCAGGTATTCAATGTGCTTAAGGGTAATACCAGCAAGTTGTAAGTAGAAAAACCGTTTATCTTGCAAAGAAAGTGCAACTATGCATAGGATTCTGAAAGTCTTAAAATTCTGAAAATATTCACTCCAATCAGCTTTACATTAAAGGAGACAGCGATTTTCGCCAATTGATGAGCGAGCGAGTCACAAACCGAAAGTACAACAATATTAGAAGGAGACCCAGGTTTTCATTGGCCCTCAACCTTACCAATCTGAATTCTGTATGTAGGGAACGAATCCTGCAAATCCTTCTTAAGACCAAAACAATCCAAAACTTCTAAACAAAATTAAATAATATGCTAAACTCTGTATACAAGATTCATTTTATATTATGTTTAACAGACAAAAATAGTCTCTTTGCAGTCAGAATTATACATGGCATGAAATAATTTATACATCCCATGTTACCAGAGGGTTCAACGAGAAGAGAAAGCACGAAAGCACACAATTTCCGCTTATTTAAGGAAGTATCTACAATCTCCGTCAAGAAAATAACTCAATATCTATTAATTTTTCTTTTAAAGAATATTAGTTAACCTAGATGTTTCAGCAGTCTAAGAGTCAATGAGATATAGACAATTGGTAATGGAATAGGTGTGGAATTATACAGACGAACTTTATAAATGGAAGTTTCATAAGAGCTAAGACACATGGAGCGCCAAGCGTTACTTTCTGTTCATATCTCATCCTAGTTTCAACACACAACCTTCTGTCAACATAGATTATGTAAAATTAATCACATTACCCATGCCATGAGTTGCAAGCAAAGTTCATTAACTGTTGTGAAACACCGACCACACGGCATGGTGTGTTTAGCCAATCAGCCATTATTTAACGTTTAAACTGTTACAACTTACTTTATCTCCCATTTTTAACTAGCTAGTAGTAGGGGTCAGTTGATTGAAAATGCAAATAAATGGGAAAAATACTTTTCTATTTATACTCTATTATTGATCTCTCGTCATTAACTTTTGCAATAAATAAGTATTGTGTAGGAATTCTTTTAGTAACACAATCGCATTCTAGTAGCGTACGAACATAAATGAACTTAAATTCATTAAACGTGGGTAGGGCTGTACAAGCTACTCAAATAAGGCCCTAAAAATTATCATTGCCTTATTTTCTATATCAATACAAATTTTGTCCACCGTGACTTTTAAAACATGTTATTTTAATGTGAACTACAATATTGGAATGGGTTAATTCTTAATTGAATCATCACCAATATTTAAATTATTTTTATTCGTGCGGCCTTTCACTAGCTATGCTTCAGATTGCCTCTAACAATATATAATATGCCCCAATACGCATTTTATAACTTCGCTTTTTGGTATTTAAACTAATTCATCATAGTTTTGCAGTTTAATAATACAGCTTAATGCAAAAATCATCAAATCTCTGAAATAATCTGACTAAATGTAGATTGAATATTTTAAAATCAGACAGCCGATAAGGTACATTCATTCCAAATGCTGAGATTTTACTATATCTTTTAAGGGGTTTCTCGACATTATCTTATTAGAGCCGATTTACAGGAGTTTTCAAAATCAAAAATCAACCAAAATCAAAATAAAGAAAATTTATGTATAGTTCCGTTTTTCTGGGACGACTCTGTACAGACTTTATACGCTTGCAATAATCTTTCTGAAAGTAAATATAATTGCTTGGAGACTGATACCATGAAATAATTCTTAAAGAAGTTTAATTTTTACCTGAATTTAAAAGAATTCAAGTTTTCTTGGTAGGTACGTAGTTGTACTCGTTAACATATTTTCATCAGGCCTAAATATTCTGATTTTTAATTGATAGTCATAATGCAAAACAGGGGTTTTGTGATAGTATTTTATTTTTTTGGTAACAAAACTGCACATGTTTTATTTACTAGAGGCTGTTATTATTAGTTTTGCATAACTGTTTG
Organism: Flexamia atlantica; assembly: GCA_035578135.1. Classification (NCBI taxonomy): domain Eukaryota; kingdom Metazoa; phylum Arthropoda; class Insecta; order Hemiptera; family Cicadellidae; genus Flexamia; species Flexamia atlantica. The sequence goes on from JAQJVK010000011.1 coordinate 8,077,806, forward strand.
TCGTCAAGTGTTCGCAGCGAGGTACAAACAAACTTCGCTAATGAACACTTCTGGAATGAAACCTAATTAATGCTAAACCTCTCATCGCACTTCTCAAATGTTTTCGTCGAACATAACCTATTTTCCTGCATTTTTCGTTAGTGTTTACGTGTTTTTTTCTGCCAAGGCATTATAATGTAATTAATAAGACTCGATATAATTTAAATGAGACTTAGTATATATATTTAACTTGGATAAACATAGCTTTTTGTTTGATTTAGAACTTTAAACGCTGTTTGTGATTCTTAAAAATTATGTGATGAATTGGTCAAATATGTTACTGACATATAAATAAACTCTAAGAAGCAAGAAAAATCTATTGAACCTAAAAATAGGATATGTTAATCGAATTTAGAAAAATACATTAACCTTTATTTTAGCCGCATTGTTTATATGAAACTTAGTCAAAATTTATTTTCTCACCACATGTGTCTAACGCTGAGGCCACAACGTGACGAAAATGTACCTATCAAAAATGAATAAAGTTGGCGGCCACTAAAGTGAAAATGAGGAGATCACGTAACGGACCAGTAATAAAATTTTGGGCTCGTGTGGAGAAAACATTTGTTTGGTCATGAACAGTTGGATGATTTAGAACTACTTCCAAAGTGTTTTAGACCTTACGGGAAATTTCTAAAAATTCTTCTTGTGCTCGTTATTTGCGATTCGTAAATGAGAAGGTTTGTCATATTTTAAAGAAATTCTTGTTGGTTGAAAAAGATACCAACCGAAACTACGCACCTAGAAAAGTAGATTAAATAAATTATTATTCCTTGAACATTTGATTCTAACTGGTTCTCAGCAAAGAATTTTCGAAATATTTTCATCGTAATTAATGATTGACTGCACACATACATTATTTATTGTAACTTTGCATACGTTACAGTTAAGGTACATTTTTGTAAGACCTCTGCCAGTAACTGTTAGGGTAATCATAGACTAGTATTGGGCTAAAATTATGTTTGCTGATTTGAGTACTCAAAGGATTTTTTCAATGCATATTTAATTGAGCAGAGTAAAATTATATTATCGACGGTTATTATTAAAGCCGAGGATATTATTGTAACAAAGATATTTCACACACTCAAAGTTCAAAAGAATCCTTGGTACTTTAATTTGGTTAAAGGAAATGGGCCGTTACAAAGAAACTTTCAGGTCATTGGAGCACCAATGATTTCAATTAGTCTTTGCTCAAAGCAGCCTCTTCTTTCGATAGAACTAATTTGTTACGTTTCGGGTCGATTGTTAAATGTTCTGTTGCAAAGGCAGTGCAGATAGAATTTCTCCGCTGAAAAGACGATTACTATACGTACTGCAGCATTTAGGATATTATTGCAAGACAGTGTCTCTGCTCAATCATGTTTCTGTTGCTTGGAGACTATCCGTCTGAAAAGTGTAGACTATTTGCAAAATGTATCAAGAACGAATGAATATTGTGTCCTAATAATATGCAAAAATAATGCAGTACACAAACGACGATTTATAAACGAACACAGTAATACAGTACTACACGAATAAAGTATTTCTAAACGAACCACGCTGTCTTTAGTCATCGCAACGAGATTATTTCAACGTAGGCATACAATCAATTTGTTTAGGGGGTGTTCAGTGTAATGTATCTATCTGCTAACTCGTCAGGTTTTCAACTATTCGAATTTGAATCGTGACAAGAATCTTATGGGAGTAATTTCAATATTACAAACTGTACATAACAGTAAAATGTAGTATGGAATGAAAGCGGAGATGACATGTGATGAGATGGTAGAAAAGCAAAGTGTTTAGCCTTTTTGCAAACCTTATTTACCTAGTACAAAATATTTAGTTAACTGCTGTTTTTTCTAACTGGTATTTTATATTAATTAAAGACTAGACTGAGCTACCATCAATATTTAAATAAATATTCTTCGAGAAGCAATTAGTTTATCCATTATCAAGATGATTTTTCGATGTTTTAAAAATACATTAGTATGATTAATGTTTTTAATTATATTGATACAAATATTTAATGTTTTTATCAATACAATAAAATTCAGCTAATTTCGCTTTACATAGGTGCACTTAAATCCTCTTGTAATTTTTAAGGAAAGCTTACATTAACCTTTTTATCTTTTTATTCAAAGGATCGTATTATAATAAGTAGATACCAGGTAAATGCAGGTGCAAACCGGTTGCAGGAGAGAAAAAAGTATTTGGAAGAGTAACATTTAAAAAACCATAAATTACTCGAAAATATATTATTTAATTTTTGACTTGAACACTGAAATAGGTCTAAAAAAATATACACTTAAAAATGGAAAAACTTTGATTTTTAAATGTTTTTATTTTGTTCTTGTAAACATCAAAATACTTTTTATTTTCTGAATTCTGAACAGTTAATAGATTGACATGTTACTTCTGATAACATAGTTGAAAATTTAACTTAATTAACTAAATTTAATTCTTATTATTTCAAAACATTTAGGAATTAACACTCCCAACATTTCGCAGTTCCCTTCACAGCGGCAATGACTGGCCCGAGAGTCAAATTCCTTTGAGCGTCGTTGAAACGTTCAGATTTACTGACATAATGTTTTATGCAATTTGACGCTTTCACAATTATTTTCATGTTGAATTCCACATCATTATTTTAATACTCAAACCGACATGAGATCGACTATCAGTCGAATTCAACCAGAAATATTTTGGGTTTAATTTCACTCGTTGCTTTATAAATATGTGACTATGTGTATTTGTTTACATTTTGTTGTAACCAACACGGCAACTCATAAAACCCATGTCAATTTTTTGATAATTTCAAATTTATTTTCCTACACTTATCAGAAACTGTAGTAAATTATAATTGGATTGTGCATTTCTACAGAAAAGTACTTTTCTAAAGGTGTGCTTAGATTTTGCCTACGTGTACACAGTTTAAGAAAAAAAGGTTTTGCAAAGATTATGTTTGACTATTAATAAGATAAAACAAAAGGTTTTTCAACGGGTCAAATTCTTTCGAGAAGTCGTCGTATACAATATCAATCTGTCCTCCGCTATCCAAAGATGAAATGCAGATATCTGTGAACTGAATGAAGAAGGGTGACATTTATAGATCTACCAAGAAAAAAAACTAGAAAAGGGGTAATGAATGAACTGATATGGCAGAAAAGTCTATTAATACTCTCAAACAGCTTTGCAGGTGTGGATAAAATAGCCACTGGTCTATAATTCTTTATTTCTTGCCACAGGCCTTTTTTGAAATTCGGCGTAACCTTAGTTAATTTCCAGCAGTCCGGAAAAGAATTCAAATATAGAGATAAATCAATCTCAATTATATATATAATAAGAATCAGTCTAACTCAGAACCCTTAGTTTCATTCTTTATTTTATTTTAAAAACCCTTATTTTTAGAAGGATTTTTAAAATAAAAAATTAAACTAAGGGTACTGAGTTAAAATGATTCTTATTATATGTATAATATTAACCCTTTTAAAAGAGAATTCTATATATAAAGAGTTTGGTGTTGGTATATTTCGGGCTCCAGCCAAAACTACATGTCGTAGATTCCTGATCTTGGTGTCAAATTAAAGCTTGGAATCTCACGATGTGCACTATGGAGCATGCACATCATGAGATTAACGTGTTTCTATCAAAATTGGCAGCTTGTCAAAGTTTTAATTGCGACTCATAGAAACTTTGACAAGCTGCAAATTTTGATAGAAACATGTTAGCGACCTCCAACCCCAACCAATCGTCTATTTTTTAAAGCTCTTTAAAATAAGGGGTCATTCGGAAGGGGTTTACATGTGAAAATTTTGAGTTGCCCCCAAAATCCCCGATTTTTGGGGGGACACTCAAAATTTTAAATAGCACCAAAAGAGACTACCTTTTTATTTAATAAAATTTTCCCGAGGCTAGTTTCATTTTTACGTCATCAAAGATGAATTAAAACTCCAAATGTCGTAGACGCCAAGTTTCAAGTATGTGTTGTATTGACAATTTTGACAAGCTGTAAATTTGGATAGAAACAAGTTAGAGACCTCCAATTTTCACTATTCATCTACTTTTTGAAAGTTCTTTAAAATGAGGGTCACTCAAAAGGAGTTTGCATTTGAACATTTTGAGTTGCCCCCAAAATCCCCCATTTTGGGGGACACTCAAAATTTTTGGTAACATCAACAAATAATTTGGATTGAGTTAGTATCATTCCCCAAAGGTGAATTTGTTTGTCTTAACAAACAAAAAAATTAAGGTGGGGGGAACGGACTTTTCTTACGCACTGTGTAAGGAGTTGTGTGTTGTTATACTTCGGCCTACAGCCAAAACTATATGTCGTAGATACCTAATCTTAAACTTTCAGCATTATCGAGAACAGGATTTGTTGTTTGTTAATTGCGCCACTGACTCAAAAAAAGAAAGAAAAAAACAATTATTTAGCATTGTGAATCATTACTCTACGTCCATAAATTTCTGAGATATTGGATGTACTAAATGTAGTACACAGTCTAATATTATTTTTACAAAATTGTTATACTTATTATGTTTATGTAATGTTTTTGGAGTGCTTTACAGTACATTTTTTGAAATTTAACGACGCTTTGTGGGTGAACTCGCTTAACTGATGCTTAACACTTGTTGCTTGCTTAACATTTGTTACAACATTGTGAGCTGTGTAATAAATTGATTATTTAAATAGTCATAAGTTAGCTCAGGGGTTACAAAATACTTACAATTAAACTACTAGAGATGTTTAAAGCTGCATTAGTTTGTATAATTTCACTTATCTATTGGACTATATTGTGATGAAAGTATGGCTCGTGAGAATTTATAATTAAAGTGAACCAGATGTGAAATTTCAAAATTTAATATAGATTAAATTTAATTAGGAAGTTGTGATTTGTATTTCAAATATACATATAAATCAGACGGGCCTTCTAAAAACGTAATATTATTGCGCGTTTGTATACGCCTGCGTGCACTGTTTATCATTTGAATCCCTTGGCGCCAGCAAATATTAAATTTTCATTCGAAGCGAGGACGCACGCAATTTGAGCCCGTCCATTCCCTTTTTCCTTATTCCTTTCTGAATACTGCACTCAACTCAATTATTACTTAACGGATGGATAACATCGAATTCGAGTTGTACAAATATGTTTTATGGATGACTATCTTTAGCACGATGGGGCAGTTAAATAATAAAACAGAACAATTTCTTCATACTTAGTTTTGTATAAAAACGTCTTTTTAATTTAAATTAATTATTTTTATTGCTAGTTTACCCGCACACATTAATACGTAAAAAGCGTTTTTACACAATAAGGGCTAGGGTTCAAACCTTTATTTTAGATTTCATAACTTACTCAAATCCTAGAGACTGAGGACAAGTTTATAACTTTCGGTAAGCACAACTGTAAAGAAAACTAAAACTGAATTACAAATTAAACCTTTATTAAATTATAACATCAAGCCAACACTAACATATCTGGTTGTCAAGGTAAACAACCCAAATATAAACAGAGCAATTAACACATCATACCCTTACAACAACCACTATTGTTAAGTAGTTTTTGAGCTTCCTTATGAACTTTGATTAAAAATTATGAATACATATCATGTGGTTGAGTGGGGGTTGAGGGGAAGAGCGAGATGGCGGGGGGAGTCAAGCAAGGAGAGGTGGGGGATAAAAGAACTGTAATGAGAATTCTTCTCGCGTCTCTGAGAGTTCTTGATAATAAATGGACTCGCTCGGCGTGCTTTCGCCACTACTTGCTTATGTTTTAGAACTGTTTTGTGGTGTTTTAGCTTTTTATTCTTAAGTATATATACAGTTTTTCTTCAGACAGTGTCAAAATATGCGGTTTTAGATCATGCGTGTTGAGAAGCTGAAGTGAGTTTCTTCCTAGAAGCCAAGATAGCTTAAAGGTTAAACTGAGCTAGTATCAGATAATATAACCACCGGTCTGACACTTAAATGGAGCCAAAAGCTTATTGGAGCGGGTTAGTTCGGAGCACTTTAGTTATATGTCGTTGTAAAAACATGATTTTCTTCTTCTTCACTGAATCGGCCAATCAAAACCACGATAACGATCTGCTAACTTCCTATTCCGTTTCTTCTGATTTTCTGTCACGACGTGTACACAACGAAAACGAGTTGGAATTAATTTGAGTGTGGGAAAATACCTAAAGTACGTTTGCCACTAGTTTCGCGAAATACTGTACTGCGTGATTCATATTGTGCTTAAAGCTATTGATAGAAATTAAATACGTAGATGTTTACATAAAAGCACTTAACAAAATGAACTAAATTAATTTTTAATTAGTGCTTTTATGTAAACATTTACGTATTTATTTTCTATCAATCGCTTTAAGCACAATATGAATCACTCAGTACAGTATTTCGCGAAACAACTTGCACTAGCGGAAAACGTACTTAATCAATTTAATTTAAACAAATCGGTAAAGTTATTAAAATTGAAAGTCAAGCAAACAAAAAAAGAAAACGAAAATATAAACAAAGCAGACGATGACGATCGATATATCGCATCGACGACGATCGATATATCGCATCTACGACGATCGATATATCGCATCGATATTTTTAGCTCGTAGCACTTTTATCAGACAGCGCTACTGTTCCCTTACCACCGAGTTAACATGGAAGTGCCAACTCTTTACGAAGTTCATTATTACTCTATGATAAAACTTTTAGACCATGAAATGAATATTCTATATCATAGTGTTTAGTGCCACTAGTCTTTCAACGTTTGAAAATATTTATCGCTACAGTAATATTTGTCTACTAATATAATTTCTTATTATTTTGCCTAGCCTTATTCTCTATGTTTGTAAATATTTGCCGGGACAATAGTCAAAAAGTTTTCTGAGTATTTTCTAAAAAAATACTCAGAAAAGTCCTCAATGACCTTTACAGAGAAGACTATTTAATGTAAAACGAAATTCCCTGAACCAGCTTATGCCCCCTATCTTTATATATTGAAAACGATTTTTTTTTACATTTTTAGGAACATTAAAATGTTATATAATAAACCAGAAAACATTCCACGAATGGAGTACAAGTTTAATAAGAGCTTTGTTCCATCATGAGCAGGCATAAAGGCTCAATTGGTCCGTAATAACGGAAAATTGAGAATTTTAAAGTTTTTTATTCATGCAGAAAAGGTTGGCTCTTGTAATACTTATTATGTTGAAAGCAACATCTGCTGCTTGAGAGATGTCAAGCAAGATAGACGAGTTGTATCAACTCAGCAGTCAATAACTCCGGTGAGGCTTGACAGATGACATGTCCCTATGTACATTGTTTTCGTTAAATATACCGCCTTCAAAATAAAGGTTTCACAAAATTGGAAAACAACTAATCGTAAGTTAGTATATCTAATTATAAACTATTTTCTTTATCGTTTTAAATTAGCTGACCACACGTTCAATTTAACTAATTGTAAAGTTTCTTCAATTAATTTGTGAATTAATTTATCAATAATCAATTGTCCGGCTCAACCGTTACATTTACATATTTATTATTTGAAGGAACATTTTTTAACAATCTTTATTTTTTTGTAAATTAAATCATACTACGAGATAGTATCATCTCCTTTAGTACGAGATGTTATGTATTTTTCCTATGTTGGCTTATAGTTATATTTTTATTTAAGGAGATAATTTAAATGTTTCCTTGTCTTATGATGAGCATGCTTGGTAATCAAACCTGTAGTATTACGTGGCTTGTTTTTTTTACTATAGTTTCTCACCAAAACAATCGTTATTTGTAACAATAATTTGGAGATTAAAGTATATTAAGTTATACCTTGAATAGTTTATTTTGAGAGCAACTTTATAAATAACTTAGAACATTTCATTTGAAAATTTTACTGTATTTTTTATTAATATAAAATGTTTACATTAATGTAATTTTGTATTCACGACATAGAGTTGTCATTTAACAAAACACATTTATGATTACGTTTTATAAATATTACACTTGCATTATATTTATACACCATCTGTTAAAGAAACCTAATAGTCAATCCCCAGCTAAGTATCTGTTATTTAGATTGTAATTAGTATTATTAAAATGTTGTAGTTAGAACTAGAGTGTATCTCCTTCTTTGTCAAAAAGAAATTAAATCGAAATCATCATTGGTAAACTGCAGCGTAAATTAAAGTGAGTAAAAGCAACTGCAGTCTTGTAGGGTAGGGCGTCAGGCACACTTGGGAGGTTTCTATTGCAAACAAATAGATTGACTTTGGCTCACACAGTTTAGTTTGATGTACGATCAACTGAATAGTGTTTGACCTTTTCAGTAAAGGTTATCTAACAAATGTGCAGCTAACCAAAGAAGAAAACTCTATCTTAGAATATCGTTTGAAACACAACTTTTCCATCAACAAGAAAACTGAATACAACTTGGTTTCAACGGACATCGAAGCGAACGCAAGGCAACTTAAAGATGTTGATCTATGTGCCGCACGACGAGAAATCACGAAGAACATGCCTCCTCTGAAGAAAATTCATGAGCCAAGACGTAAAAGAGGAATTGAAGATTTGCATTGGAAAAAATAAGGAACTAGAGGAAAGCAATTCTCTAGCTTTAAAGTTCATATTCATATTAATTTATTTTCTGAGTAGATATAATATTTTCCAATTGTATATCACGGTCGTGCTATACTAAATAGGGGCGTTCGAAAGCTTTTTCTTCTATATTTTACGTGATGATTATTAAATTGTACTCACATGAATATTTTATATATTAGCTCAAATATCAATACACTTGAGCCAAAAGCTTAATTTAAACTGTTCACCAATTTTTGGGTGCCATCTTGGATCCTGGATGTCGATATCATTTTTAAATGAAAAAGTGGTATTGGTACTCATAATGTCGAACTAAATGTTAAGGTCGTTTAAAATGCCACAATCCGTTTTAACGCTTATTCCGTTCTAAAGATATAAGGACATTTCGTAAACTTATCTCTTACATCGAAATTCAATTCTAGAACACTGCCATTAAGTTTGCAGCATTGCATTCAACTAATGGTCATTAACTTCATTCATTTGATGAACCTATGCTTACGCTTAAAAAATTATTCTTACGCCTTGTGAGCCATCTCACGGGATGGGTGGTAAATTAATGCTTTGTTAAAAGATTTTATTTTGTGACATATACTGGTGTGCAGAGTTTTACTGTCTATAAAGTTTAAAAATATATTAAGCAGTTCTGGGTAGTTTTTGACACACTGCATGGTTAAACGTTAAGAAAAGCATTTATTTTTTCATGCAAGTATATGTTACAGCAGATATTTTTGATTGAAATTTCGTTTTGTTTTTTTTTTTGGCCCGGACTAAAAATATTTCACGTATTTATAGTAAAATGAATAACAATATCTACTAAGGCAGATATTTATTTCATCCAAAGGGGACTTTAAACATTTAATATTTCTAAGGAAAAACACATATTGTATGCGAATTTAATATTACTTTGAAAGTGAAGAGGAAAAAGATCAAGACTATGTAAAATGTTCCCAGTTACAGCCCAAAAGCATCACAAACATTAATTTTGCATATACTGCGGGAGCCCGCAGCCTTGAAGTTTATGTCTCTCTTTACTCCCTTTGGGAATTATTTATAGCCAAAGTGAATATCTTAATGTAAAATATGTTTTGATCTTTCTAAGGCAACAAATTGTTAAATGCTGTAATACGGGAATAAACGTTTCGTCAGTGGAGATTAGTAATGGTCATTAAAGATTACGTATCCAGGATGCCATTATATCTATGTAACATTTTGGATACATAACGTAATGCCCGTTAAATTTCATCCAGTAGCTGTCGAGTCACAGACAAATGAGTGGTCGAGTTAAGGCTTATGATTTACGCAATAAAATTTATTCTTGTGAGGGTACAGTATCCACAAATCAAAACCAAAGCGTAGCAGTTTTTCAGCTTACTTTGCCGTGTAACCAAAATCGGTTTTATGAACATACTAATCTGAACTTATATTTAAAAATGATAAAACATATTTTTCCCTAAATCACCAAAGTTTTAATCAACTCAAAAGTATAAAAGGTTCAGTCGGATGATTTTTATATTCAAATTGTGTCGCAGTACGATTTTGTGGTCTGTATAAAGAGCTACTTAGTTAATTGAAAGAAAAATGTTCAAACTTCAGATACATATGGAAAACTACCTGTGTTGTAACAGTTTTGAATATCCTGTATAATATGACCAATTCACATATAAACTGGTTCTTTTCGTACCACCACATAAGTAGATAATTGCTTTCACGAATATTAAACCGTTTGACGGATTTAATTAAAACCACAACTGCACGGTAGACGAACGTTCAACTGTCAACTGCCCTATACAACATAGTTTAGAGCAATTAATTATATCAAGTTATGTGAAATAAAGTTTAAGTAAGTTTAGTGTGAGCTGAAAAGCCTTAGTATAGGTTAAAAACATAATTTTATAAATTAATTACTCATTTTGATAGCAAGTTGACCTGCAGGCGGAAAGTACACGGTATACTATTATATTTCTCGCTAAAACCTTAAAAGTAAACACGAATATTTCATTTAATATTTTGACTTATTGTTGAGTAGCCAGTTGATATCATAATTAAAAAGGGCTTATCTCAAAGTAATCCCTTATAGCTTCTGATTTTCCAAAATTTTCTCAAATATTGAACCATTACCCCTAAATTTCCTATTTGCATATTTTCCATGATTTCAATAATTTCATAATTGCTTTTTAGAAATTTACATCGGTTTTACATTTACGATGGTTATATATAGCTTCAATTTCTATATCTATAGTACCTACTACCTGAATTCTTTGACTAGTTACACCAGTATATCAAAATAACAATAAATTGAACCTCTCTTGGATTAAAAAAAATATCATATTCAGTTAATGAAAATTTAAAATAATGTGTTCGATTTAGTTTAACGACTCCATTCAATACCCCTTTGATCAATTTAGTCCATAAAAAATACTGAGGTAACGAGACAGAGTTAACTTGCTTGCGATATTAAAAATTGTTATGGATTTAAAAATTATTAGAACAATAAATACTAAAAAAATTAATAGCATTTTATTGGATTTTGCGTTGTAAAACATTAATTTCATATCATTGTATAAAGTATAAAAATTAAATTATTTTAGGTATTTTTCCTATCGTTTTATTTATTTACTTAAAAATCATAGCTTTCATTCGAAAGCGATGATACAATTGAGTAATTATATAGCTTTACTACAAAGAAAATAAATCAACATAATGTGTAGTTGACTAAACATCTAGTCACTTAGGAGCCATTAAGGTTATTTTATTTAATGTGTTTTGAGAACTAAAAAACTGGTAGCTAGTAAACGACTTTTTATAAACAAATATTTTAAAAAATACAAATATTTAGTGTGTTGGTAGAATTTTGCTTTAACATTTAAAACTAGTAGAAATTATTTGATATTCTTCATGTTAACACCATTACTGCACATTTTAGCTTGTAAATGTATCAACTCTGTAAAACAACAATCAACTTAAAATAAAAATTACCTTGAGGTTTATTGAATTTAATAGGCACTTAATGTATTGAATAATTATAATAAACGTAGAATAATTAATTTTAAACAGTGTTCGAAAGGGTTTCCAGGTTGATAGAGCTCCAAAGATTGCAATTACTCTCTGCTCAGACAGGATGAATCAGTGGCTTCATTCAACAAAAGCTGTATTATGGCAATACTCAAGTTTAATTACTTTTAAAGCTAATTAGCCATGAGCTAGAAACATCAATAACCAATATCTCAAACTTTTCTTTTATTCCTGAGGAGTAATTAACCCTTTACAATGCAAACACTACTTGGACTTATTATTTTTAGAAAGTTTATCTCAACATATTTAGACTCTCTTGACTGCATGATAGAAAGAAAGTTCTTTTAAATCATACAATAGTATTGTGCGAATTCCAACTACTTTATTTGTTAATATTAAATTGCTACATAAAAAACTCAGTTTTTTTATGTACATCAATGATACTAAAAAGTACCAGTCACTTTAATGTACATTTAGGTTTGATATTAAGCTTACCCGTATGTGTAGATAGATAGTTGTTAAAATGATCAACTTAAATTTAATTTGATTTATTGAAAAAGTTAGGTAATTGCTACAAGGCTGATAGAATTTCAGCTACATGTTTCTTCGTAATGTGATTAGTTTTAAAATTATATCAGGGTTTGATTCTTTATATACAAATATACATCATAACTTTTAGTCATTACGTAAGATAGAAAAGATGTCGTCAAGTTACAAAATTTTTTCTTTTAACAGGAGCTGCGTATGGTAAATCATCTTAATGTTATCGTCACTAACATCAAAATGACGACAATAAAATATTATTCTCATTTTTCCATTGTTTATTGTAAAAAAATACATTTCACTACTAGTCATAAAAGTGACTCCCATTTAGGAACAACTTTGCGTTATTGAATTTGTAGTTTTTTTTAAGCTTTCAAGTTACGAAATGGGGCTTTCATGACAAGTAGTAAACAGTATTTTTCTTTACGCTGCAAATCACCATAAAGCCTTTAAGAAATTGTCATGTTAGAGGCCAGCAATGTTTCCATAAGAAATGAACACGATTTTACTATTAAATAGTGTTAAAGTCAGCTGGAGAGGAAAAAGGTTTGTTTAGGACAGGTAAAGTATTGTTTGGGACAGGCAAAGCAATTTTTCAGGAAAGGAAAAGTAATGTTTATGACAGGAAATGTCAGCTGAATATGCTTTGTTAGAAGGAAATCCAGCACTTTCGTAGATCTCAAAAATATGGCAATGCGCTTCTTTAAAATATAGAGTTATGAAAAATATGTTACTATTAAAAACAAAGTAAATATTGGGTTACACATCTGAACGCTGTTTTGCTTCTTCAGCTGTACAATATTCTTTAAATGTTGAAAACTATAGTGAAGCTTATGAAGTTGTCATAGCAACCTAATAAACTGTGAAAATTAAAATGAAACATTTTAATCCTGAATACAAAGGATTTGTTCCGTTTTTTCAAGAGTCAAACCGGTTGATCGGCTATTTTATAATATTTCCAAAATCCTTTTTTGAATAAGCTTTTTTCTTAATTATTTGTATTTATGTCATCAAAACTTACTTTGTGAGGAAAAAGCAAGAGCTAACACTGAAAAATTACTCTCTCTCTCTTTCCACGAGGTACACTTAATAAATCAAGCTGAAGATGGGTTCAGATTTGCAACCCAAAATACGGCGTGTTCATTTTTTATGTGCAAGCAATTGGTATCTCATAAACTATATGAAATACATGGAAGGTTAAATTAGCAAGGTATTGCGAAATAATTAGAAAAGTAAAATGGCAATGAGCAATCAAAAATATTTTACCAAACTCGTTAGCCAAGGTTAAAAAATATATTTTGCCCAAACACTAAAATTGCATACAACACGCATATTTTTTAAGATAAAAGAATATAAGTGGAATCAAAATTAAATTAAATGTCACGTAGAATCTAAATATGTAGATAGGATTGATAAACAATTCACGGTTTCCCAAGACACATGCCCTAGTCCACAATTTCAAACACCAAGGTATAATTTTTTTTCTTTGGAATTAGGTTTTTGTCCCAGTTACAGAAATAACACACAGTAAGTTCCTCATACAGTAAGTTTGCAACCATACATATATATTTGTATACATAATAATGTGTTGTCATGTTCTGGATGTATCATAAAAAATTAGAAATATTGAAACAGCTGATTAGTACTGGACAGCTGATTGTCCGTTAAAAGCTTTTTTCAAGGAGGTCAGACTAAAGTCCTTCCCTATTGTAACAATAGAGCTAACGCGCATTAGTATTTTTGCAGTCCTATGATTTTGTCAGGTTAGCGATATAAAAACGCGAGTAATTTCGTTTTTGCAATACTAACTAAAAACCTCGTTGGGCCTGAGGTGTATAATGCGCTGCCTCCGACCATCAAGGGCAGCAGCTACATTCAATTTAAGAAAAAAATAAAAGACCTATCTTTTTAAGTTGTTATTTTAGTGTTCTTTTGTATTATATGTATATTTGACGTAAGTTGACTTGTAAAGCAGAGTGTAAACTTTGAAGAACGCTTGAAAATAAAGACATTATTTATTTATTTATTTATTTATTTATTTATTTTATTTAAAACCAATGAACTTGGTATTGGGAGTCAAACCATTTGATTGATCGAACATAAAAATATATTTTCATAGATTGGAAGATAGTGGATTTGTTTAATCGTACTCCCATACGTTAATTTAATAATATACTTACGCATGACTTTGCTAATTTCCTTGCTAATACCTTCCTTGTATCTTATTTAGTTTACAAGATCCAAATGATGTACACAAAAACATGAAATCACCATTAATAAATTTGAACCCATCTTATATTTCTATTTATGATAAAACTTTCATTAGGATGAGTAGCAATCAAAATGAGAGTAATGTATAAGCCCTTGTAAAAATTACTTACCGGAATACAACTACGACATAAAAGTTTCGTTACACATCAGAGTAAAACAGCCGCAGAATCACTATATTCCCTCAGATGAGATTTATCTGCTCGATCCCCAGAGATCTGCACACATTAATTCTACATGCAAAGAGCCGCAGTGTCGTCGCAGTAAGATTAACACTGCATGGTTACCCCTTCAAATGTTTGTGGTTGCATTATTTATGATAACCGTCTCTAACGTTGATTCGGCTGTTACTTGTCGAGGAGACATGTGATTTTATTTTGACTGCACAACTAACCCAGCAGCGAGGGTGTGTGGGAAAAAGTTGGTTTGGTAGGCAGTAATAATTTAAATCTTAATTAGGCCTTAGAGACCTGCATTTGATTTTTTTTTTTTGGAGGGGGGGGTGATTAGAGTAGTTTTCTTTTGTATTCAGTCCTCAAGTAAAATGGTATCTCTTTTCCGCTTCGTGACTTTTACTGACAGCTAAAAGAAATAATGTGTCTGTCACTTAACCTCTTTGTTCATTAAATTTGATAACAGAAACTGTTCTCAAGGATAAAATAATACCTCCTGCCTAAAGAGTTAATATACAAATTAATTAGAAGCAATTTATTTATAATAATCACTTGGAAATAAAATCTAAAATTGAAGCTGACTTTCATAAATGCACACAAGATTTCTTTAATTATTTAGTCATACTCGCAAAACCACTCGCATTCTATTGTTTTCAAAATTAAATATGTAAGTCATAGCTTTTTATTAATAATAAACATATCAACGAAACAGAGGAAAAGGCACGAAATAGTAAAGCGATGCAGGAGGTAAAGTAACTTTAATATAAACTAAAATTGTAATGTAAGGAACAGTTAAAGCACATAATATCTTAAAACAGCAACCTTGAAGACATGTTGAGGGGACAACTTAATTGAAATGTTGGAAACAGGTATTCTCAAACAAACTACAACTTACCCTACCCTGGATCCGAGTTATGCTTAACTTCTAAACCTCATTCTAACCTTTGACTTCGATAGTTTAAATACAAACTTACTACTATATTATTCACGACTATAATTACTTGAGGGACCGAGCTTTGATGGGTCGTATCTTTAAAATTTTCATTTTAATATCGCAGAGTAAAACTCTTACAATTAATATTTTACTAGTATTTTTTAACTTGTTTTATAGTATTAATATTATGTTACCGCGATATCATTGAAATTATTTTATTTCAATCTCATATTCAAAAATTGTATGAATCCGGACATGTTTTTAGTTCTCTGTATATGCAAACCTCAATCAATATGCCGAAACAATATGTTTATTTCCAGTTGGCTTCTAGCTTATTAGTAGCTGACAATTGATGATTTATTTTTTATGATTTTTGTATAAAAGGTTAATCCGTAGGACCATAGTAAATATTTGATTAACTTATTATTCAACAAATTTACTTGCATCCTAAATATTGAACTAGCATTAAAAATGGATCTGAGCCAGAATGTAATTGAGAGATTTTAAATATATCTTTAGGAAGGTTCTTTAAACCTCCGTCACAAATATAGCCAGAAAATTATAAAATAAAGCATACTCAAAACAGGACTATAGGATTGTTGGTCATAAATAAATATTTAATCCCAATAACATTATTATTCTGAATGTTAGTGTGTTTGTTTGTTGTTCGGGGCTCCAGCACGCCCATACTACCGGACCGATTTACCCGATATTTGATAGGGAGGTGGCTAATTAGGTAGAGGCATATAGACACATTAATTAATTGTCTTCAAGCCTTGGCCTATGTTCCATAGACTTTTAAAATGTTAAAGTTTACCTTATTGTGTGATGTAAACAATTTTGATTCAGTCGTCTACTGGTAAGGTGCGAAGAACTGGTAAAACACCTAGGTATAAAAAAGATTTGTAAACATTCATTTTTTGCTATTGGCATTTTTGATATTATAAGAATAACAGTTTGGTTGTAGCTTTACTTCTGCACACTTACACTTAAACACCAGTTCCAAATTGCCATAAACCCTATACTTATGTCATATTGTGTATTTAGTTTCGTATTTTATTTTTATTACAGCAAATAAATACTCGATAACGCTAAAAGGAAGTCTTAAAAGTTTACAAGAAAATAAGATTACCCAATCATTTATATTTCCTTCAAGCGGCGACCTATTGATTATGGTTGCTTATAAACAGTAGTTGTACACACTTTATACTTCATCAACGACAAAATAAATAATTTTTACCGTCACGTGTTACTAATTAGTAACTATCAAAAACACGTTAAGCTTGTCTGGTAAAACTAGGATAGAACACGAGTTCATCAGAAGATATGTAAAAATCACGTTTGAACCAAAATTCAGTCCTTAATATCGCAATAAAAAATCTGAGATCACTGAAAACTGAGGAAACTTCTTTTACTAGAAGTGCGCTGACAGTTTTTTTACTAGATCGTTATTTGTCCGTTATCGTCATTAGAGACGCCGAGCGTGGGTCGTTGGTGTTGCCTCTGGAGCGCCTCAGCAGCGAGATCGCGTTTTGATAGGGCTATTTATTGCCCTATTATGACTAATATGATATATAACATTCAACTGTACCACAACACAGCAGTAAATTTTGCTTTGAAAAGGTTTTTTACATTAATACTGTCATGCGTTATAATTACCAATGCAAATTTATCTGGTGCAAATTTATCTGGCGGATTGGTTTAGCACATAATCTCAACTAAATATGATCACTCTTAAATAATAGGTTGCATAAAATGTAAAGATCCATAAAACAATACTCATTTCATATGTGCATTATTCAATCTTAAAAATGGGTTGCGTTAAAAAAACACTCAGTATAATCAATAATAATTAAATCATACTAAGCCGCGTTTACAATTTTTAGGAATAACTAACAAATGGACTGATTTGGGTCATGGTAATATCTGGTAGGGTGGAATTACCAGCAATTGCCCCCTTAAGGTGCAGCTGGTAATTCCATCCTAGATTGAAATGAAAAGACGTTTCCTCTAAAAATGTTTCTCTCAAGACTAGCAAATAATATGAATTTGCTTTCTCCCATTTGCCAATATAGAGGATGAGAGGTAAAAACAAAAAAGACGCTAAGGGTGAGTTTTCGGCTTAACATTAATCTGAATTTATGAAGTTTTTGAAAATATACCAGAAACCGAAAGAAAGATTTTTCTTCCTTACTTCTTCTTTGAATCCATTTTACAAAAGTGGGAATACAATATAGTACTTTGGGTGGGTCGTGTAACGCAAGTAGATTATGTGGCATTTTATATAGTAGATGGCCGTAATCAATTTGTGCATTTTATTCTTTTAGTAGATTGGATCTCGAACTTTTTTATTCCCTGAAAATATTCTACAAGCCTTCTATGCATACTTTTGAAAACAGATATGGCCGCTATTTTGAATTTTACAATATACTCTATTTTAGCCATCTGAGAGAGAATTTTTATAAGCCTTTCTTTGTTCGTATCTAAAGCCTATAAAGAATATAAGAGCCAAGTTTCATGGCCTAATAAAGACTTGCAATTTTTTAGAAAATGAGCTTGAAAGCTAAAAATGGCCACCATAATTGAATTTAGAATTTAGAATTTAATAATGCGCCATATTTAGACCTTTTAAAAGAAAATATTGCAAAATTATTTACTCATTTGGAGCCTGTAAATAATAGTTGTGCCAAGTGTCATGGCTCCTAGCCTTACGGTTTTTTAGAAACTCGTGATCAGTTAAGTCATTCACGTAGTCTGTCAGTCGGTCAGTGGTTTTTGGCTTGTATATATATTTTCGGCTCAAATTTTATATAAATGTAGATTATGAATCAGGCCAACAAATAGCCTACGACATTAAAATTCTCTCGGTTTTTCACCGTGGGCTGCTTATACCTAGGTTGCACTCAGGGATCTTGATCGTTTTTATTTTGTTTACATTTTTCACAAATTCGTGGAAGGAACGGGTGCAATTTAATTTCGAAAGAACAGTTATGAAACTGATTTTTACCAAGAATTACTTTATTAAAAGTAAAAAAAATACTAATTTTAACTATGATCTGAAAATTTTGTTGGAGAATATCAGTTGAATAATACGTAGAAAAAGCATCGTATTCGTACAAAGTTGTAATTAAGTATTTCGTAATGTCCTTATTAGCCGCTTCATAGTTCAATATATCATAATCATTAAGTTTTCACGTTAAAAGTAAAGCTGCAACGTTTGTGAATTAAGTAAGTTTTTTTTATTTATATAAGAAAATACTCGATCGAAAAAACTCATTTACAATATAGGGGAGGGCGAATAAAATTGTGAAAAGCGTCAATTATTTTTATCGCATTTTATACAATAACGAGCAATAACGATCCCTTAAGCAGATATTGTGAGAGTGGAAATGAGAAAAAGTAACAAACAGCGACAGATGTACGCAGATAAATGTTAATAATATTAAGCTGAACGATTTCGGAAGCATTGATGGGTTCTTTGTAATCTTCCGCGATACAGGATATTACAATAATTTCAAATTGTTTACAAAAAACCTAGTTCACTTTATTAAAAAAATTTTGTTGCATTGATCATTGATCTTTTTTCATACAAGGTTTCACCCTGGTTTCACCTCTTTACATTAAAGCTATTTTCAACTTAAGCTACACTTGCGAGTTAAAAGTTAGCCATCTATTTACTTGTTGGGACTAATTTCATGTAAACATTTTTTTATTATATGAATTGATTGTATTTGTAGCTATTTGAAATAAATAAAAACAAAATTATCAATGTTTAAACCTAAAAACTTTTAGAATAATACACCTAGGGCTTCAAGTCCCTTTGTATAAGATAATTTTGTAATACCTTATAAGCAGTGCATGCATGAAGCGAAATTTTCAGTGGTATCATTATCTAACTGCATCATCACATTTTTGTGTAGATAGCCTTCATAATCAGTCAATCTATGATAGAAGAATGTGACATATCATATTCTGTCTCGTCAGCTGTAAATAGTTGCCGAGGTAACAGATGATGTTCCTCCTTTGCCTCATTATGATGCTTTGACATAGACCGGAACCCAATAACAATCAGTTGAAGCAGTGTTGCTTTAACTCTTTGCAGGTTTAACTTTTACCTGTTTAAAAGAACTGGATTATTTCTGTACAAAAAGGTTAATTTTAATTTTATAGTTAACAATGCTATTAGCTTTTTCTTTCATGCAAGATGTTTTTCGCAAGCGGTGAGCTTACGTTATATTCAAACTCAGGTTTATCACTTTAGTTGAGTGTTAATCTTCAATAAGTTCGAATCAATTCTAAGATATTAATATCTATTTAGTTTCGTGACAAAACTTTTTTCAAGCAGCAACATAAACAAATATTATATCTTTGTGACAGAGAGGAAAATTCGATATTGAGTATCATCACCAGTAATGAAAATGTGACCTCCTTTGTGACGTATCCGTCTTAAGGTTGTGCGGGCGCCAGCGCCGTTAGGGACAAACTATTCGGCCAGGCAGCATGACAGTCTAATGATTTTTTTACTTGATTTTTCCGAACTTTTTTTTGTCAGTGCATGTGATTGGGATGTGTCATAAGAGTGTTCTGGTAGCATTCTTTTGTTGAATACAGGTTGCCTAACCAAATTACGCAGGTGTTAAGTTCAGTTTGTTTGTGCAACATTCCTGGAAAAAGTTTAAATTATAAAAAAAATTATTTTTTGGGATATAGGCTAGTACGGAATCATCTGGCCTACAAAATGACATAAATTTAAATGATTTGACACTTATGAAAACTGAAAGAAAAATTATTTTCCAAAAACATTGAACATTTTTTATTTATTTTTTAATTTCCTTGATGTTAGGTTTAAGACATTCATTAATCATAAATAAACCCCAAGTATAGGCTCTGTAGGTTAAACCGTGTCTTCGTGAATGATGCAAGAAAGATGGGAATTTTCGCCCCATTATTACACTTTTGACATCTGTAGCTCACAAATTTTACATCCAAAAAAATTTGTTTTGATTCCTCGAAACTTTCTTATCATGAGGAACATTAAAATAGAAAAAAAAGTATCATAAAAATTTTTGACTGCACCACCTTAAACAGAACCTAGTAGATACAGGAAGTGAGCAAGTTTTTCCATTGTTTTAGTCATCGCTACCAGATCCATGTAGATAGTTGTTATCGCGTGGACCACTTACCTCCAACGATAAACAACCTTTTACATTGCGCTTGTGGTACTCGCGATAAAATCAATTAATAACAATAACACGTCCTCAACAGACAAAGGTGAACAGAACTCATGTCTCTTGGCATGAATCATCAGTGCATTGGTAGGAGGTAACTTACGAAGAAGCAGGCCCACAGATTCTGAATCAATACACCTTATTTTTGCCTCTAAAAATAAAGTCCAATTATATAGGGTGTTCTTTTAGCACGTACAATTTCAACAGTAAAGGAGCCTTTGAATGTGGTATGGTAATATTGCTAATGTTTGCCACCCAGGTAAAATCTTCTTAATCCCCATAAGAGAACCAATTCTTTTTAAATCTGATTAAGTATACGTCTTTAATAACAGGGCTATTATCTTGGAAAACTGTTAGCTTACACTTATGACCACTTCCATTAGGCCTACTATATATTTTAAAGATTTCAGATAATGATAAATTGTCTGTCAATAAAGCACTTTTTGTAAACACTTATACTTTCTAAATCAAACCGGTGAAATACCTTTAAACTTACTCTTTCATTCTTACTTTTTAATAAATGGAGAAGCTGTATACTTCAAGAAGAAATTTCTAAGGAAATCACAAGTTACGCAAACACGCCCCGTACACAAAGACCCTCGTTTATTTGCATTGTCGATTCCGTCCTTTGTGAAGGAGTGTAAAAAACATTTGGCAAATTTAAAAGCATTTCTCTAATAAAAATCCTTAAAGTAAAATGTTTTATTTTTGAAACAAAGTAAATATTGCTTAAACATGTATTTTATATTTTTGTAACTCATCTGTATATTGAATTGGATTTTTTATTTCTCCGCTAGTAAAACATTATGCTTATGTGCCGTTTTCTCCGTAATGGCTTGCTGCAGATATTATATTACAACGATTAAGTACAATTTTCTAATTTCAGTTAGTGTAAAATACATCGGTTACTAGTTTGCACGGTGCCTTCAGTAAGCAGGTCGCAGCCTTCGAACTGGCAACTTTAACATCTTATGCTTCAATTTTGTCGCAGGTTTCTTTGCACATATAAAAACCTTAAGGTCTGTTGAGAAGAAGAATCGTACTAACATTATTATTAAAGGCCCGTATGGTCTGAGAGCCAAAGCTTGTGACGTCAATGCAGGATATTAGTCCGGTTTCTTCCAAGCTCTCCAATCCTACTGGGTGAAAATATAACCTTAGTAGAGGTGTCAGCATTCATGTAGCATTCATATATCCTCTGATTCAAGATATTTTTTCCCCAGCTGAAGATCATAGATTTTCGGCTCCTCTAACGGCAAGATCGTGTTTCATATTTGAATGAGGCAATCTTTCTTACTATTATTCTTCTCTTCTATGTCCCTGCAGACCTTGGAAAACCCCAAGCTCAGAGCCAGCTGATATAAAATAACCAACAGATCGTGCCAAAACAAAGCATGTGTTTCGAACTTATGTGCGACGTTGCCATTTACTAGTGTCGCGGCGTTAGTACAAGGGAAGGCTATGGGTGTTAGGCTTGCGTTACACTATAAACAATTTTATAAAATATTTGATTTGACATTCAAAATTCAAGTTTTTACTTTAATATCAGTTGTAACCCAATATTTTATAAATTAAATTATAAAAACATGTAATAGTGAAATACGTGCCTTAGTCAACCTGTCAAATACATTTATGACAAAAGTTTTTAGGTATAATAACGGTACGTGTATGCTTTTTTTCTTTAAAGTAACCAGCAGATCGTGCCAAAAGAGAGAACGTGTTTCGAACACTTATGTGCGACGTTGCCATTTACTAGTGCCGCGGCGTTAGTACAAGGGAAGGCTATGGTGTTAGGCTCGTATTACACTATAAAATATGTTATAATAGATTTCATTTGATCATTCAAAGTTCAAGTTTTAATTTTGAAAATCAGTTGTAACCCAGTATTTTATTCATTATATTATAAAATATTTAATGTGTATTGCGGGCCTTAGTTAACCTGTCAAATACATTTAAGACAAGAATTTCAGGTACAATAACCCTACTTATATACTTGAGTTTTTCTTTATTTTATCTTGCCGTTGCTGGACTGTTGTAACAGCTGTATTCATACCAAATTGCACTTCATTTGCATTTTATCTCTTTTTAAATCCATGAGGTAACTTTTTGGTTAAACTTCGTGGACTTCATTTACAACATAAATTTAATTTTTTATTGAATTAAAACATATTTAAAATCCTTTTATGAGTTAACCCACAAGAATGTACATTCTAGCAAAGCTTTTTATTGTTTCCAATCAGAAAATCAATGTTCGAACTATGTTCCACAGCTACAATGCAAAATCTAGTACCTTGTAAAATATTACATTTTTTAGGCTGAGATAATTATAATCCTCAGTTTATTTTTAAGAATATATTTCACTTTTTTCTCGTATTTTTTTCTGTGTTTATACCAAACGACACTTTTATTGCGCTATCCTTTATACTTTCATAACCGAAATAAAATTCACATTTCAATTGGACAAAACCTTTTATTGTTGAACTAGTTGCTGTAACTGTGTTTCATACCTAACAGTACATTTATTCTAATTCTATGATATAAGGATTTAATTGTAATTCAATGCAATGTACATTGTATAGTTTATATAGCCTGAAACAACATTATTGTTTTTCATCGTAAGGTAAAAAAATTCAAATTTTCTCTCATAAACTTAACGTTCCTGGCGTAGAAGCTAGTAGCGTGCAATTATCCAGCATGGTAGTAAACAGCCGATTCCAAAAATAATTTAAAGCTGTTCCTCTAGTGTTCTTAAAAATTCAAGCTCGACTATTTTAAGCAAAAAGTCGTATTTAATTTTATTTATTACGTTTGTGTGAAAACAAAAACGTACGCAATAAAACCTGTTACAATTAATGCGAAAACAATGTGTAATTGAGAGCAGATTTCACGTAGATTTCTATAGCTATTACCTACTGAACTGATTACTGCAGAGTTACAGCAGCAGCGTTTACCATTGCCAACATGACGTAGCCAACCGCACACACGAGGACGTGCTGCACGCGCGACGCTCGCCGGTGGACTGGCTGCTGAGGGGCGCCTGCGTCAGCACTCCGCACCTGTAGCGTCTGCTGACGACGGCGTCGGGCGGTCTATGCGGCAGCACAACACACACACACACACACACACACACACACACACACACACACACACACACACACGTGCGTGCTGCCGTACTGCAGCATACATTGCCCCAGGCGAGACGCGATAATGCGCTATTCACGTGATAATGATCGTCTAATTTCTTTTTACTTTGAACTTAGTAATGTTTGACCGCTCTTGTTTTGAAAATTTCGTAAATTTAGTTCTTTGTTTGAGAATAAAATGGAAAAACAGATATTATTTCCAGATATTTTATGGAAAGGTTAAAAAAATTGAGATCAAGATGAAAATTAATGAAATTTACTTATTTAAGCCGTGTATTCCATGTTTGAGTTACATAGTTTCTTGATGTTTTTTCAGTGGATTAGAAGATGTACAATGTTATATTAAAAGTTTCATCTTGTTACTAAGAATTACCCGTCATGACTTCACCCACGATTGGCATGTATCTAGAGAAATTTTCGAAAATTGTTGCATAAAATTGGTTTTGTTATATCACGCTACGAAAACGGCAGTTTTTATCGCATAGGCTACGTTGCAGGGCTAAAGAAGCTCTTTATCTCCCAATAGGGTGTAAAAGAATAATCCGAAGTTGAAGACGTCAGCTGTTCGTTTTTTACTGTAGTAAAAACAAGGTGTGTAGAGAAGAAGAAAACAGTAATCTAAGGCTACCTAACTTCCATAAGGCCTGTTGAACCAAAGCTTGTGACGTCACTGCCGGACGTAAATGCTCATTGGGTATCAATATGGCTTCATTCGGGGTGTCAGTAATATCTTCCCTCCGATTGGCCAAGATAAAAATAGATATTGCAAAACTCGCTAAATTTACCAATCGATAGTTCAATGTGTTCGAT
The DNA here is from genome assembly GCA_035578135.1 of Flexamia atlantica. Classification (NCBI taxonomy): domain Eukaryota; kingdom Metazoa; phylum Arthropoda; class Insecta; order Hemiptera; family Cicadellidae; genus Flexamia; species Flexamia atlantica. The sequence continues at coordinate 8,102,519 of JAQJVK010000011.1, forward strand.
ACATCAATTAATTGTTGGTAACTGTCAGTCTAACCTGAACACAAATGAAACAGACAATCAGCTGACTGTTTTAAATAGCAAGAATAAGATAAAAGTCTCGTTAGAAGGGATCCATCAAAGGTAAACCAGCTGTGAAATTTTGCTTTTTTAGGTAGCCAGCCTTATATATTAAGCGGTATAATGAAAAATATAGTTTATCGCACGGGGATAAACTTGCTGTTCGATACTCGGTTTCTTTTAAACTTGACCTCGTACGAAAAGCATCACCTTTGACTATAAGTCAGTGGCATCACCTTAGTCTCTCGTAATGAAATATACTATTTTAATGAAATTAACAAAACATTACACCTTACTTTGTTGATACCTTTATTACGTGTTGATAAAATATTTAGGCCTGGTATGGAACGGAAATAAATAGGGAAGGTTGTTGTTATGACTATCCTAATATGGAATAACTTTTTATATTCTATAATGTGTCCTCATATATGTCTTTTCGTATGTGTTATTGCTCATATTATGTGTCTATTGTACTATTATTTTAACAATTTCGAAAAACTAAAAATTAAATCAGGAAAATATAAAACAGACAGGATACTTCCAAATCCAAAAATGAAAGTGGTAACGTCACCCCTCTTCCCTTTTCATACCCTCAGACGCAGGAACACTTTCATTATGAGTTTGAATGTGGAGAAACGCAAGTCCACGTTGCTCCCTCAATTCAGAGGTTTACACCTTTCATTACTTTTAGTAACTGCCTTTAACAAATAACATGAATATCATTTTATCTACTAAACCATAACAAATCAATGACTTCTGAGTATTTTCGGTTTTTTTACTCACTTAAGCTCTCTAAAAAACTTTGTTCGTAGTGTCAAATTTAGGGCTGACGTCTCGTCAATACAGCTATGGATCCCCTTAATACATATTTTAGGGCTTGTCATAGTAAAAATCACATAACTAATTTAATGTGTCTCTCCACTATAGGATCTGCTTAGATTTAATACGAACTTTATATACCTGATTTTATGCACAGTACTGTGTCTCATTAAACATTTGGCTGTATTTTAGTTATTACAAGTTTTGTAATTCAGGTAACTAAGGTCCCTTAATATTAAGGTAGTTAACTTTCCTAATCTAAATTCAAGAATAAATGTGTACCAAATCATAAAATGAAGGGGAGCAATTAATAAACAGTACACTACTTTGTAAAAGAATTGTAAATTTCTAACTTAAGGTTTTGTCATTTTAATGTGAAGTAAAATATATATTTTTCATCCGTGTTTATAAACATATCTGACCCCACGGTAGGTTTACTTGGATGCAGATGCACATTGCAAGTGGTATTGTAATAAACAGTACTGGCGGTTTGGCCCTATGGTATCAAAATATATGTCAAGAGAACTCTGGAGCATCTAAATAGTATACCTCTAACGTTTCTTTCTCAGCTTTGTTTATTTTAGAATAACTATTTCATTATTTGATATTTATTTTTGTTACCACAAATCGGTAATGTTTTTTATATCAAACGTAATACTTAATGTTAGTGATACAATGTATTTGAATTTGGATGCCATGTACATTACGTTAGGTTGTGGTTTGTTATTTTGTATGCTGGAATGGAAAAAGAACTTCCGCGAACGCTCAGTTTGGAAAATGGAATAATAGCTGCAATTGGAGCTATCGGACCGTATAAATTGGATTTGGAAAGGACCGCGAGGAAGTGGTTTACCTTTTAAACTTCCAAATTGATTGTACAAAAACGATTTTAGCTAACTACCATCAATAAATTATGTTAAAAACTTTATTCCTTACTGTATACGTGTTTGATGGAATTTTAGATGTTGATCTGCTTAGTATATTTTACTACAGCCTAATTATAACAAAATTCCTTAAGCAATGGTTTATGTTCTATAATTGAATTCGGGTGTAGCAAAGTTGAAATTAACTCGGTTTCAATTATAACAAACTTCATAATAAACATGAAGTCCGGAAAGTAATTTAAAATCGAAATCTTTAAAATTGTCTTGGATTGATGTTAAGAGGTCTAAATACGATGCCTAATTATAAAAAAATATTTTAAAGTTTTTAAATTGAGTTTGATTGTTAGAAAACTATATCTAGATACAGGGTGGAACAAATATAGAATGTACGTAACAACATGTTAACTAAATTGGTTAAATATGCATTACCTTATGCGTCGTCTAAAGAATGTTTTCGATTGTTCTACTAAATTAAAACCTTCATTTTTAGGATTAGTTTGGAAATTTTTAGGTACAGTCTATAATAAATATTTGTACGTAAATAAAAAATGTAAAAACAAAAATTTTAACATTTAAGTGTTTAAACGTTGTTTAAACATTAAAATTAAAATGTTTTTAAAATTAAACACTAAACAACAATGTTTAAAATATCTGGATGTAGAATAACTACTATTCTTTACATACAGTTCAAGAGAATATCAGGAGTAATCACGCCATCACAAAAGTAATTTGAAACGAAACACAGGACTGTTTATATAGAAACACCCGTGGCCAAAACAAAAGCGCAGTTCTACCAGCGTTGAAACACCTGTTTCATTGTTAAAAAACGTTGGATCACCGGTTTCATTGTTGAGCGTTGGCATCCTTGTTTCTATGTTCTTTGTTTTAAACAGCGCGTGAGAATTCAAGCTGAGCCTATGTATATAGCTGCAAATCAAAACGTAAAACCTCCATCGTATGAATACAAAATAAGTGTTATGTTATTCACAAAAACATATGAAATTTATTGATAACTTTTTACGATGATTACGAATTGTGAATGTGAATTATTTCCAATTACTATTGTAATTTTTTCATATTGGAGATAACCGATCCCGGGGCTAGAATATTTTGGTTGAATTTCACTAACACCCTCTCTACTTCAAAATTAATAAAGAAATGAGAAAATAATATGAGAGTGAAATTGTAGACATAACCAATATCACACGATAAGAAATCACAATATTATTATAATATTATCGGTACCGACAGAAAACCAAATTACTGGTCGCAAACCGCGTTGCATTTATAAAGCAACAGTCTGTCAAAAATCCATTTCTCACTTATTGTCTACAAAAATACGGATAGAGATCAACTTACCCACATTAAATCAACTCATTTTAAGAAAATACGGGTTAGTAAGAGGTAAACTCTGGCAGTAAGAGCATATTTGTGATAGAGAATAAATAACATATGTTACCTATTCCTCCCTGCTAATATGACTGAGTCCAAATAACAAGCTACTTTACAATGATTAATAAATAGGTCTCATTGATATGTTGGCCATTGTAATGAGTTTTACCACTCATACCTGAATTGGGTTTTTTGGTTTTTATTGAACTCCCGTAAAACTATTATCATAATATTAAATTTCAAATTAATTGCTCTGTGACATCTTAAATCCCCACAACATAGCCCACAACGTAATATTCCTATCTAATGTATGATATACTCTGTGGTTGCTTCTTAAAACATTGGTTTGTGTACTAAAAGTATTCTAGGATTGTTATTATTAGTACGATTTCCATTAAAGTTTTGAATCTAGATTTATATTAAAAAATTTATTATTCTTATTTTGCTTCAAAAAATAGCAAGACTTACTATTTATACACAATACCCTCTAGGTTAAATTGCCATAAAAACACGTGAAAAATAGTAATTCTACGTAGTGTTAAAATAGATACAGTTCAAGTTTTCTGCACGTATATATCTACAGTATCTTTACAACCCCGTTGCAGCAAGCCGGTATATTTGGCGAATTTCAAATTCTTAAAAATACTTTATTTAATGTCTTATAACTTCATTGTATAATTTTTGAAATCACTAAAGTATTAATTAGGGGAATGAGTATGCAATTTCGCTGCTAATTATAAGATTTTGGGGTGTTTTAAGCCAATATTTAGTAAACCTCAATCAGAATAAGGTTTATGTAATTATTTTAACATTAAGAAAGGAATACAATTGTATTTACGTTAGAGGTATTAAATGACATAGTTAAAAAGCCACCGTTAAAAATGTAAATTTGGTATGTTTATTATGGATCACAGAATAAATTACCTCTCTCATACTTTTCTCCCTAACTACTTCCAATATCTTCTCCTTTGCGGGTCTATATAAAATAGCTTATTTATATTTTCTATATAGTTTATGTAAAATAATATCTGCATAAAAATATGCATGTAAATATAAATTTACTCTGAACAATTTTAAGGTCTAAAAAGTAGGCGAAGATATATATATATATTTAACGCTTTAATGGACATTGCTCGGATTTTATTGGGTTTGGACGTGTTCTGTGAAATGGAAAGCATTTTCCCCATAATTGGATGGTGAAATTTTCATACTTTATATCCTCGTGTTTTATTTTGTTTCAGTATTAATGTTTTGGCAGCTTTTACAGTTCTTTGTTTTAGCTATGTATCCAGTCCTTATAGTCAGGGTGCCAACCCATTGTAAGTTACGATGACCTGGAAATTTGGGTGGACAACGATTTTTTTGCTGATTCTGACTCAGTTTTTTGCGCCGATTACGAATCTGCCGGGTGCAACTTTGGCACCCTTGGGCAAACGCCGCCATATTGGAAAAATGGCGGCAAAGAGGTTTTTCAATGTTAACACGAAAGAATCCGTAAAAATGGTCCGATCTCAACGAAAATCGGTACAGACATGTAAAATGGTAATCCCCTAATCAATTTCAAAAACCAGCCCGACAAGACCGCCGGAAGTAGGGGTTAAGGGGAATAAACCCCCTTAAAAAGGGGGTTTTTGGCTTTTTCACATGGTAAAATTAAAATAATCAAAATATCGTTTTCACCATTGAATGTAGCTTAAAAAAACTAACAATTTTGTATTTTTAATCATTGCTCCATATCCATTGGTTGCCGAGATATTGAAAGTGGAAAAACCGTACATTGTCCCTATGTTATCCGTATGGGGAAAAAAGTAAAATTCTATATCTCGCTTATTTCTCAATATATCTGAATGAAACTTGGTGTGTTGCTTCATCTAGTTGAGATATACTGGATTATGGGCTTATGTACTCCATTTTTACATTCACGCTGCAGCAAACCTAAGTACTCATTCCCCATGCTATCTTTATGGGAAATAAATAAAATACTATAACCTCTATATTTTTTGACTTATCTCGATCAAACTTAGAATATAGCCTCTTCTATTTGAGTTATACTGGGATAATGACTGAAAAACGCCCAATATTTACAAACATGCAGTAGCAGACCTGCATACTCATTCCCTATGTTATTATTATGAAGAAAATAAAAATATGTCATATACAGTTTATGTTGCGTTTAAATATTATTTTAAGTCTTTTAAATTTTCTAGATATGTAGATCTGCAGCAATGGGGCTATTTACGATGTCTAACAATTTCATTAATTTCCATAGCTTTTGAGTAAAAATACAATTGTTAATTCCCAAAAAATTATTTCAGCCAGAAGCTGTTCCCAAAATTTGACTTAAATTTTGGGACCGCCAAGCCTGACCTTATTTTTTTAAAAGCTCGGTCCTCAAACACAACATTTATTCCTTTGATTAGCAGTACTTACCAAACACAACATAATTGGAGTTTACTTACCAAGCCTGGCCCCCCATGAGATTAAAACCATTTTGTTTACATTCCCTTCGCTTTAAAAACTCCATAAAAATCTATATCTCGCTTTTTTATTAGCATATTGAACATATTAGAATACAATTTGTATTGTGGCTTGAACTAGTCGAGATATTTTTATATTAGCCACACTGAGTTGTCTCATCGCGATTGAGGCAGCGACAATTTGCCAGTTTATTTGAGGCAACTATTATAGTACATATACCTTGTATGGTATTCACTGCTGTAATATAAAGAAATAAAAGGTGCGATTACAGATATAAATATTACTTATTTATTAAAGTTACTTAGAAAAAAGAAGCTGTTATGTACAATGAAATGATCATCTGCTATTCTGTTAGACTTAGACTTCATTATAAGGAAAATCTTCTTCCTGAAGTAGTTCATCTCTCATTCTGGTTTGTTGATTGAAGCACACTTTTCCATAGTTTTTACAAAATATTGTGCATGACAGTTTTCCCGCACAAGAACACTTCTTTGACAAGAACATTTTTCTTTTACTTTGTCACTTTTATCAAAAGAAAATGATGACGTGTGAGCTCCACCAAACATCTACCAGACATGAAAGAAAAGCTATTGACATTAGACTAACTGACCAATCCCATGAGTCACTTATACCGATGCTATTATGTAGTCATGCTCAATCTGGTTCTGATACTGTGCCTTACTTGTATGGCTTAGGTAAAGCCTCCATCATCAAGCACCTACATGAAATTTCGTTTGATAGTTTTGGCAAGGAAGAAGCCAGTATAGAACAAATTGAGAGAGAAGGGACCAGGCTAATATCAGCCTGCTATGGGGTCAAGACTGCCACCTCAATGGCTGATCTCCGAGTTGCATTTTGGACAAGGAGGACTGGCAGCATCAGAACAAATGCTCCACCTTTAAAGACACTGCCGCCCACAACCGAGGCATTTATCGAAAATGTCAAACGAGCCCATCTTCAGGTCTTATACTGGCATTCAGCCGAAGCTTCCGAACCATCTAAAGTTGACCCAACCAAGTTCGGATGGGAAAACGATGTCATAATGAAAGACTTGAACCCCCTTTCCTTGCCCAAAGACACTGAAGTAAACAAAATGGTTTTATTCTCATGGGGGGCCAGGCTTGGTGAGTGTAAACTTCAATTATGTTGTGTTTCGTAAGTACTGCTAATCAAAAGAATAAATGTTGTGTTTGAGGACCGAGCTTTTAAAAAAATAAGGTCAGGCTTGGCGGTCCCAAAATTTAAGTTAAATTTTGGGAACAGCTTCTGGCTGAAATAAATTTTTGGGAATTAACAATTGTAGTTTTACTCAAAAGCTATGGAAATTAATGAAATTGTTAGACATCGTAAATAGCCCCATTGCTGCAGATCTACATATCTAGGAAATTTAAAAGACTTAAAATAATATTTAAACGCAACATAAACTGTATATGACATATTTATATTTTCTTCATAATAATAACATAGGGAATGAGTATGCAGGTCTGCTACTGCATGTTTGTAAATATTGGGTGTTTTTCAGTCATTATCCCAGTATAACTCAAATAGAAGAGGCTATATTCTAAATTTGATCGATATATGTTGAAAAATATGGAGGTTATAGTATTTTATTTATTTCCCATAAAGATAGCATGGGGAATGAGTACTTAGGTTTGCTGCAGCGTGAATGTAAAAATGGAGTACATAAGCCCATTATCCAATATATCTCAACTGGATGAAGCAACACACCAAGTTTTATTCAGATATATTGAGAAATAAGCGAGATATAGAATTTTACTTTTTTCCCCAGACGGATATCATAGGGACAATGTACGATTTTTCCGCTTTCAATATCTCGGCAACCAATGGATATGGAGCAATGATTAAAAATACCAAATTGTTAGGTTTTTTAAGCTACATTCAATGGTGAAAACGATATCTTGATTATTTTAATTTTACCATGTGAAAAAGCCAAAAACCCCCTTTTTAAGGGGGTTTATTCCCCTTAACCCCTACTTCCGGTTTTCTTATCGAGCTGGTTTTCGAGATTGATTAGGGGATTACCATTTTACATGTCTGTACCGATTTTCGTTGAGATCGGACCATTTTTACGGATTCTTTCGTGTTAACATTGAAAAACCTCTTTGCCGCCATTTTTCCAATATGGCGGCGTTTGCCCAAGGGTGCCAAAGTTGCACCCGGCAGATTCGTAATCAGCGCAAAAAACAGAGTCAGAAACAGTTAAAAAACCTTTGTCCACCCAAATTTCCAGGTCCTCCTTGCTGGCACCCTGACTATTACTAACAAAAAGCTTTAGCTATATGACCAGTTACTAACAAAAACTTTAGCTATATGTCCAGTTGCTAACAAAAAGCCTCCTGGCTTTTTGTTCGTAATTTTCCTCTAGGTTTCTTTCCACCTGAATACGGGATCAGACTCCAGATCTCAAAACGTCGGGAAACGTGTTCATTACTTATCAGACCTTAAAATGTCCGTCTCACCATCATCAACAATGAATTTAAACTAAGTATTTAAAGCTATTTGTAAACTTTGTCGTTTCTGAGATGAATGGTTGAAAGTTGAAATTGGACTCTCTGCCTATAGTTTGGACTTAAAATCGGTCGTCAAAAGAAACTAAACAAAAAACTATGTATAGTGATAAGGGTTGGCACAAGCCGAATAAGGAAATATATAAGGTGAGTGAAACCAAATAATATCAAGAAAAAATCATGATACCCCATCTAAGAAAAGCAATGAATTACCAAAAAAAAACCTTTCATAGGCATAACAAATTTTAGGTCACAAATAGGTTGGTCGTAGACGACCTTTCAATACCGAGTTCAATTGACGACCCAGGGAGCCTCAGTCCCTCTAGATTATGGTACATATCATCACAATCTTAACAACATCACAATGCATTTATATTAGATGTAATTTGAGTACATGTCTCAAAAGACACGCATTATTTCAATATTTAAATATATCCCTCTGAATCTTCATTACCAAGTGCGCCCTGGCTTAAAAATTAATAGTATGATTAAAAAAGTCGTAAGACTCTTTACAAATGAGGTAAACCACTGACCAAATGACGGCCCAATATTTTTTACCAGTTATTAACGTTAAAAGATAGTTTAAACTAATGTTTTATATTGGATTTTCTTTTACTGCCAGTATCCTCTATTAAAAGGATTCAGGAAATTCTGATTGGATTGGATTTAAGGGATTGAAATTCGTTTATCTTTAAGATATATTATTTTCCCACTCAAAATCATGTAGGGAGTATTGCATTTTTTATCACCGTGTAAATAGCCCGTTACCATACAGCTGAGATCTAGGAAAACCCTCAATTTCCTTACATAAGACGGATCATAATCAGCTGAGTATTCCTGATCCAAACATTACTTTCCATACCCAAACATTGTTTTTCCATACCCAAACATTGTTTTTCCATACCCAAACATTGTTTTTCCATACCCAAATAGTACTTTTCCTTACCCTTAAAACCAAAGTTCCTATTTTAGCATTTTAACAGTTGTTCGTTCTATCGTTATTTCAGCTGACTATAAACTAAAATACCGTCCAGTCGTATTGTGTTAACTTTCAGAAAAATGACTACATTATGAAATATCGGATGGTTTTTTAGGTTTAGTTACTTATTTTCATCATAATGTAAAGTATCGTTCACAACTCGTCAGAAAAGTCCCAATTCGTGACGCCTCGCATGTAAAACACATCTTGCTTCGAAATGTTTTACTGTCCTGACTAGTAGTGGAATGCAATATTGTACTGTTTATGTTTATATCTGTAATAGTTGTCAAAACCACTTGCCACAGTTAAATAGAGGACATTTTTATCTATATAGAAATATTTTCAGACATACGAAGAATTCCCAATCGTGGAAATTTTATCTTATTTTTTATGAAAATTAATAAAAACATATTTAGCATATATTACACCAAATACTTAAAGAAATTTATACTAAAACCAATATAGCTTTCTGCCTGTGAATAAAAACTACGTCGACCCGCATCTAACAATGTATTAAATATTACAGCCAAATAATTTATTTCACAAACACAAATACATGTATACAAAACACATTTTACACATTTTACGAGGCTCGCCGTTTTTTTCCTTTGCGAGCCGCAGTCGGCGAACTCATGTCTTCCAGGTAAGCAAAGACTTCTCTCTCGTGGGTGGACTGGGAGGTTTGGGAGTCGTTTCGCTCCACAGGCACAGGCGGCCTCGTCGTTCCTCCTCGGTTTTCAAGAGTACTCCCACATAAGAGGCACTGCTTAACTTCATCGTTTTTAGGTTTCCTTACCTTTGATCTGGACGGGCGAGACATCGCCGTTCTAGATTTTGCTCCTGCACTTTTCGCCCTTGCTATTTGCTTCTTTGGCTTCCTCCCTCTTTTGACGGGTATTTCCTGATACTCGTCGTCCGCCTCCTCTTGGTCGGCATCGAAAAGAGACGTGGCACGCCTTCGTTTCGCCATAGCTTTACTCTTATATAATTACTCTTATATAATTTATGGGTACATCTAATTTAGTATTTTGACCAATCCCTCTTTCGTTTCTATAGATACAGTGCACCTACAAAATTACTATAAAAATAATACAGTATAGTGTTTCTTCCAAAAAATCTTTCAAAAAATGAAGATCAAGAAGGGTTAACCCATTCGCACAGACGCACGTGCTGGTTACGTGGCGACCCGAGAGCGGGTGCTGTTAGTGAGGGCTTGGCCTATTAGTTCATTGGTTTTCTGCAAGGGTTGACTGTAGGATTAATGAGCCAATCGTTCTCCAGGCCGACCGTGACGCCGCAGCTCTGTCGGTTAACGCGCTATACTGACAAGTTTAACGTTGAAGCCGTTCACAGGTGCGTGGATTCGATTCCCGACCAAGCGCAATCCCTTTTAGGCTTGCAAAATGTGGTAAAGCTGGTGGGAGGGCCCACCTATAATAAACGGTGACCGGCTTGAGCGGACGTTGACGGCATTTGTTCGTTTAATGGGGATTGCAGTTGACACCTGTCAATACATAGACAATCAAAAAGGACAAAACTAAAATGTTAAACCAAATACAGGCAAAACAAACATATTACAATAAAAAATTTAGGAATATAAAAAATGACACGTCAAAAGGTTATCTGCAAAAATTATTGCTGTTAATTATGTAAATTATCAATTCTTTTTGCCTTTTATATAGTTTCAAAAGGCAACATTTCCCTTTTGGGTTGCAGAAATCCATGTGTAAAACACACGACGTGGTCGATTGGCGATAGTATTCTGCTAGTCTTTAAGACATATTTTGGTACCGTACTCTAAAGAAAAATTGTGTATGTCAATAATGTATCAAATAAAACACTGTAAACCCCTTTTTCGTATCCGTATACAGGGTGTCCCATAAGTAAATTGCCAAACTCCGGGGATAGGTTATATGGGTTATAAAGAGAAAACATAGAAAACAATTTTTTCCAAAAATCTTTGTTTACCAGATATCCGCCATTTTGAATTTTTTACAAAATATTTTTTATCTCCCAAGTTTTTTAATAGATTTTTTTGAAACTCGGTATACACCTGTATCTAGTCAACGTTAGTTTATAAAAACATTTATTAGCAAGATCAAATGATAAATTTCAAAATGGTGGCCGTTTAAAATCTTTGAGTTGAAATAACGAAAATAAAATTTTCTAAATATTATTGTTCTTCATTATGTTTTGTAAAATGTAAAACTTTTTAGGTATTTAAATTTAAAGATTTTAAACAGCCGCCACTTTGAAATTTACAATTCGATCATGCTGATTATCTTTTTCATAAACTAAACTTGACTAGATACAGGTGCATACCGCGTTTCAAAAAAATCTATTGAAAAACTTGGGAGATAAAAAATATTTTGTTAAAAATACAAAATGGCGGATATCTAGTAAAAAAAGCGATTCTGGAAAAAATCGTATTCCACATTTTATCTTTATTTTGACCCATATAACCTATTTCCGAAGTTTGGTACTTTACTTATTGGACACCCTGTATAATTAAAAATAAAAATACGTGATGGAAAATTTGCTCCAGACATGTTTGCTAGGAGTCGTTAATACAGTCATTAATTTTTTACATTTTATAAATAAATGCGGCGATAAGTATTAAGAGTGTGCGTTTTTATGAAATTTGAATAATCATTAAAGCATTATTTATATTATTGGTTTTATTACAAGGATTGAACAGTTATGTTCAGTAATAAAACTGAATCTGTCAGAAAAATGAAAACAAAACTACCGAATGAATAATGAAGCATATTTCACGCACTTAAGAGATCTATATAACAAATGATTTAGGCGATTTTTGAGCAATAATGTCCAAATTCAATGTATGTCCTATTTCTATGTATGCGTGTTATAGATTACATGGTCGTTATTTATGATTTACGTGTCGCTTGGAATTGCTTGGTGTCTTCAATAATGCCTTAAGTTGAACCAGAAAACCCCAGAAGTTGAAGTTCGGTTTTAGCCCTTTAAATAGCATTGGACAATATATTAAAACAAAAAATGAGCTTAAATGAAACAAGTAGACGGCTGACGGTCAAAATAGTACTTGTGAGCCAAAATACAAGCAAATGGTTGATTAGTATAAATTTCATGAGAAAATGAATTAATGGAAAGTTATAAGAATAAGAATAAGAATAAGAATAAGAATAAGAATTCGTTTATTGTCTTACAGGCTTACAAGCATTGACAAAGTCATATTTCAGCAGTGCTGTACTACTAAGTCCTTAACTTAAACTAATCTACCTAACATAAATATCACAGATAATACTACAAAGAACATAAAAACATAGATACATACAAAACATTGATACATAAACCTTGGTAGGCCTACTCTTGTCCTAAAATTGGGCAAACTTAGCTCATAAATTTACAAGAAAACAATTAAAATATTCAAAATTTAACTATATTTATAGAAAAAAATTCGTCGATTGAGTAAAAAGGGTTCATACATAACCATCTATAAAATTTCTGTTTAAAAACCTTAATAGTATGCTTTCCAACAAGATGACTAACCTTATTGTAAATCTTTAACGATAATACTATGTGACTAGACAAAGATTTACTTAGCCTATTAAATTCAATTGCTGCCCTTTCTTTATTACGAGTATTGTAGTTATGTAAATTATGAACAGGAATAACCAAATCCTGATTTTTAAAAACAAAAGATACTAGATCGAAAATATAAAGGTTAATAATTGTTTGTATCTCTAGTTGAACGAATAAAGGTTTGCAATGAGCTCTGGCTTCTGATTTAGTTATCACCCTAATTGCTTTCTTTTGTAGAATCAATAAATCACCAACTTTAGAACCATTCCCATATAAAACCAGGCCATATCTAAAAATTGACTGAAAGTATGCAAAGTAGGCAGTTTTAAGATAATTTTCCGGAACACAAAAAGTTAACCGTCTCAAAAGATACACTACTCTTGAAAGTTTAGAAGATACATGTTCAATATGTGAATGCCAGTTTAACTTATTATCAATGAATATTCCTAAAAACTTAGCGTCAGAAACTAAATTATCTGAAGTTAAATCATCTCCAATCGGTCTTAAAGAAAATAACATAGTTTGAGTTTTTTGTTTATTAAGTAAAAAACCATTAGCTTGAAACCAGTTTTCCGCCTCTTTCAATGTATTTTGTGTAAGCATTTTTACACAAAATACATATAGAGTATGTATATAGAGTATGTAGTTTCAGTATAGTATTTAGAATTGAAAAATTAAATTAGAACGCTTTAATTACAAACCAATGTGTTTAAAAATTAAATAGTAGAGGTGTTCGGTGTTAAAATTGCTTGTTGATATTTTTTATTTTAGATGAATAATTCATCCATGCTCGTCTAATAAATTCATAATTTTTGCAAAATATTTAAAAAAAATTAAAATGATGTCATGGTTACCGATGTCACTGGTAAACAAACAGTACAAACAGTAGTGTTAAAAAGTACTTTTTGTAGTTTATCTGAATGTACGTGTGTATTAAATAATTTTTGATCAGGATAAAAGGTGTTGTCATATTTATTGGATGTATACAGATGAAACAGTCTTAAATACAATTAATATACCTTATTTACATACAAGACGGTATATATACATTAAAGGTGGAAAATAGCGATATAAAAGGTTTTCCACCTGTATATATTTACCGTCTGGTAGAAGAGCATGGGTGTATTAGTACGCTACGTTAATAGCACTAAACGTAAAAGTACAATACGTTATTTCGGCAAATTTGACGAAGTAGGTTTGGTCTATTGTTAAAATTACATACCCAACTTTTATTTAAAAAGTATAAACATTTTATTAATTATTTTTAAATACTTTATTAATAATATTAAACGCGTTTCAATTTATAAATATTTAAAAATGTTTATCATAAAACTGGTGTTTTAAAGATTTATAGATCATTTTCAACTAATGCATCAACTCCACAACATCAAGATATTATGCGAAGTGCAATTTTGGCTCAGGGTATGAGATTAGTAATAGGCTATGAAACATAATTGAATGAAGTTGAATTGAAGGCAGCGTCGTCGCGCCGCGCCGTTCGTGCACCTACTTTGTATAATACAACATTTTAATGCCACGTGTCAATGAGTAATTGAAGATTATGTACCGATCGCCGGTACAAAGTCACGCCACGTAGCGATTATTGCCGTGAAAACGTCAACTATAACAGCACGTGTTAAGGACTGTAACGACAAATTGGCTTTGTCGCGCACTCTAAAAGTGCTTGTCTTTTTATTATACTGTTACCAAATCGACCATAAGAAATTCCTGTAAAAATTTGTAAAGTTAGGTTTAGATTTCTGAGAAAATTAGCAAAATTTATTTTAACTTTGACTCGTTAGTTATATTTCCGAACAAAAATAGATTCAACCAATGTTTGCCGTTAGGCCACAAATAATTTTATTCATGCACAAGATTCTCCTTAACATTCGAAGGCTTAATAAATATTAAATATGATTATTATATTCAATATAATGATCAATAAATGATATTAAATATGATATTATATTATATCAAATATGATAATATAAATGCTTATGTAAATTTTTTATGATCATGATATAGGGATGTAATTTATAAAGTAGCATAATACAGGCACACTAGTGTACTCATATGGAATATATGATGATGCCTTGGATTTTCAGCATTGAAATACAGAATAAATTACACAATATAATGTATCGGTAACGTCTTTGTAATTTGTATATAGCTGACAAAAACCTTACTAGGATAGTCTAGTGTCTACTGTATTTGTTGTATGATCGTTTTAAGATTACAAATTTACAAAATATAAAAACTCTAACATTAAATAAAAATGTATGCATATATATGCCCTATAAGTGTTTGGAAGGAGACAATCATATGTACCAACAAGTTTTAGCGAATTTCCCCCTTAGGGAAGAAGCTATTACCGTAGGTCTCATGGTAAGACCTAAGCCCGAGACCATGATAACTTTTCGTTTTGGGGCCCCCAGAAGCAAAAAACACCATTCGTTCAAATTTGTATGATATATATATATATATATATATATATATATATATATATATATATATATATATATATATATATTTTCATTTCAATGAAACACTGAAAATATTATAAAAAAACTCACTATATTTCGCTTTACGCGTCTTCAGGTGAAAAATTGTATAAAATAAAATAGAAATATAAATAAATTATGACATTTAACAAAAATTATAAAACTGTATAAATATAAACAAAAAACATCTGGTATAAAGTATTTTGAATTAATATAACTATCTTAAGTTTAGCCCGTGAGGAAATTTTGACTTTAAAATCATTTGATGTGCTTGCTCCAAGAACCTCAATTCTTGTGTTGTAGATGCAGCATCTAATTGTCGAACTGGTGTAAAGCTGTATAAATCTTCAAATTTTTCTTTGTGTAACTTTGCGTGTTTAACTAGTGGTTGTTCCATTTTGTTGTGATTATATGCAAATCTATGTCCTGTGACTCTTGTTCTTAACGAGTTTATTGTCGAGCCAATGTAATCTTTTGGGCATTGTTTGCATTTAACTTGATATACGACGTCTGTTGAATCACAGGACAGATTTTTATTTTTTATGGAATAGCTTTTATTTGTAGTGCTGCTTGTAAAAGTTGAGGTGCATGGAAGCATTTTGCAGACCATGCATCTAGGTTTGTGGCAAGCTTCAACTTTATATTTTCTTTCTTTTGTCGCCTCTTCTTGTTTTTCAGGAAGTTTCGGTTTTGATAGTATTTCTTTCAGTACTGGTGGTCTGCGAAATATGATGCGAGGGACACTTTTGAATATTTCATTTGTTGAACATGACTGCTGAAGGACATTATAAGCTATTTTTAAGATATTATTTATGTTGTATAACCCTGGGTGGTATGTGGTTATAAACTTTGGATCGTCATTATTAAAGTTAGATTTAGTATTTTTAGTCAGGTTTCTTATATTTAGTTTTGAGTTTAAGAGTTTTCTTGGATATCCCCTCTTAGTGAAAGCTATTAATAGATTGTCTATGTAATTTTTCATATTTTTCTTTTCACTACATAAATCAATAGCTCTTTTAGCTAGAATTTTTGGAACAGCTTTTTTAATGTGAGGTGGATGGCAGCTTTTATAGTGAAGGTATTGGAATGTATTAGTACTTTTTATATTTATATTATTTTTTAAAATTCCATTTTAAATATATATATTTGTATCAAGAAAAGTTACAGATGACGGTGATATTTCCCATGTGAATTTCAAATTGTTAAAGTTATTTAATGCTTGAAGGAAATCTTCAAGTTTGTCTTGACCATATCATGTCCATATCATGAATATGTCGTCAATATAACGTTTCCAAACAATCGGTTTGTAGTTTTGGGATTCCAAGAACTCTTTTTCCATTTTTCCCATAAATAAGTTTGCATATGAGAGTGCCATCCTTGTACCCATAGCTGTACCCTTTTGTTGTAAATAATATGAGTCTTGGAAACGAAAACAATTCATGGTCAGGATGAAGTTGATTAAAGTTATTAAGAAATTTGTTGAGGGAGTTTGCACAATTCGTTGTTCTAAGTAATACCTGGCTGCATTTATTCCTTCTGAGTGTATGATGTTAGTATACAAAGATGTGACATCTATTGTTACTAAAAGGCTTTCTTTGGGTAAAGGTTGATTAATAATTTTGAGATTTTCTAAAAACTCCTTAGAATTTTTTACATATGAAGGTAAATCTTTTACTATGTCTTGCAGATTAGCATCTACGTAAGCAGAAATTCGTTCTGTGGGAGATGCGATTGAGGAAACGATGGGTCTTCCTGGAGGTGGTGTAATGTTTTTGTGAATCTTTGGTAATAAGTAAAATACAGGAGTTTTTGGATTTTTTTGAATAAGGAGTTTTATTGATTCTTCGTTTAAACCTTCCTTGGATCCATTAGTTTTTATATATTTGTTAATTTCAGAGGAAAACTTGTGCGTGAAGTCTTTTTCTAGTAACTGGTATGTCGAGTTGTCATTTAGTTGTCTATTTGCCTCTGTAATGTAATCTTCAGTATTCATTATTACTGTCATATCTCCTTTATCTGCAGGGAGGATTATTATGTTTTTGTTTTTACGAAGAGAGTTGATAGCTTTGTGTTCATCATCAGTTAGGTTATTATTTTTTGGTAAACTATCTTGAAAATTTGGGTCTGAGATGTTTGATAAAACAACGTTAAGAAACTGTTCAATAGGGTGGTCTGGATTCAAGCTTTGAGGCTCATATTCTGATAGCGATATTGACCATCCGATAGCGCTCGCAAAAATGGTCCGATCGGAATGAAATTTGGCACAGGGGTGTGAAGTAGTAATTATTCGGACGAGTTCGAAAACCAGCCCGATCGGACCACTGGAAGGGGGGCCAAGGGGGATAAACCCCCAAAAATGGGTTTTTTGGAGTTTTCACATAGAAAAATAAAAATAATCCAATTTTGGTTAGCACCATTGAATTCAGCTAAAAAAAAACAAACAATTTGATATTCTCAACCATTGCTCTATGCCCTTTGGTTACCGAGATACTGAAAGTGGTAAACACGGTACGTTGTCCCAATGTTAACCTTATGGAGAATAAGTAAAATTCTATACCTCGCTTATTTCTCAACATATCTTAATAAAAATTGGTTTGTGGCTTCATCTAGATGAGATTTAATGTATTTCAGTCTAAAATCACCGCAATTTCCATTTTTGTGGTGGCAAACCTGCATACTCATTCCCCATGTTATCCTTATGGGCAATAAAAAAATCCATATCTTCATTATTTCTGAACATATCCTGATAAAACTTGGTATATGGCTTCTTCTAAATAAGATCTACTAAATATTGAAATTAAACCATCTAGTTTTAACATGCCTGTGGTAGCAAACCTGCATACTCATTCCCCATGTTATTCTTACGGAGATTACGAAAAGTTGTCATTATCTCACTACATTGGATGGAAGTATTGTTTTAACATTTGAAATTCGCTGAGTATGCAAGTCTACTGCAACGGGGGGTATTTGTTATCATGTCTTAGTTAAGTTTTCATGTAGCTTTCACTTTTATTTTTAACAATTCAGGAGTAGTTTGACATATTATTAGATCATAAATTAAACAGCCACTGTTTGTCCGGGTAAATTCTTTTTTTCACCAAGGACTTTGATTTTAACTATTATTATGAGGTTCTCGACCCCGAGGAATCGATTCAGCCGGTCACACAACTGGCAAGAAACAGGTTTCTCTCAGGCAGCCCTTCAAAGTGTCCAAGTTATCGTTATGAATATTTTTAACCAAAACATCTGATTGATTTTTTTTATTTATTTTATCTATGCAATGCTTGGACTCCCAGTATTTCATTTATAAACGTATATATTATAAGAACTATATAACTAAATTAGAGGGGTGCCTCCCTCCTCTTCCTTCCTTTCCCTGTCGTTTTGCCATTCGTTAAAGTATGCTATTACCCCGAACTGCACGCTGACTGTTTTCTTTTAATTCCGTTAAACGGACATTTTAGTATAGAGCCATTAGTTTCTGGTTTATTACTCATTTCCCACTTGAACTGGCCTATAAAAAGTATAACACACTAGTGGACACGCGCTGCTCAGTGGCTTTCAAGATTTTGTTTGACTTGATTTGAACGTTGATTTTGTTTCAATCAACGTTTACCCACAGGAGACTGGTAAACGTTTGAATATTTTAATGTAAAATGGTATTTAAAATATAGTACATCTTATTTATTTCACTTAATTACTTATCGCTTTAGTTATTGTAATTTAATTCATAAAAAATAAGAATAAAAAGTTCATTTCAATGACTATTAACATTTTTTGAGATTACATTATTACTCTAAGATTTAGTAGGCTATGCAGCTATTAGGATTTAAGAGATCTACATTAAATTTATATTATAAAGTGAGATTAACAGGGTAAACGATATTCCCTCCGAACTCTAGCGGAGAACGGTGAAACCACAAGCTGTAGCTTCGCTGCCATTGAACCAAACGCTCCTGTTGACCTAGTTCTGGTGAGCCCCGCTTGGCAGCAGCACTGACTTCAATAGTGAAACATTTAAAATTACAAGTTCAGTTTTATCACGGTTTTTTATCATTGTTTCCACATTTTGTTTTCTGCATAAGAAATTAAGAGACAATCGTAGTTATTTAAGAAATTAAAGAGATCAGGTTTGTGTAAAATAAAGACTTTTATAGTTTCGTCCTATAGTTAAACCTCGAAAAATCACAAAATTATGTCAAATAAATTAAATTTATACTATGTAATTTATATAACAGCATGATAAAATTAAAAATAATATATACCTTTTGTTTCTTAATGTACTTAGATTTATTTAAAAAATTACAAAACAATCCTGGAAAACTAATTATACAATTTCAACAAAACATATATATATGTATTGTAAGAGAGTGTAAACTACAGTATTGACAATAAATTATAAATCCCAAATATTATGCCTTAGGATATCAGCAGAATTTTCATATGGAAAAAAACGTTCAGCACAAGAGCTAAGGACTCAAGATTTGCTTTGATGAAACTGTATAATTAATTTTCCAGGGCTGTTTTGTAATTTTTTTTTTTATAAATCTAAGTAAATTAGAAAAACAAAAGGTGTATACATTTTTATTTTTATAAATGCTAGAAAATAAATTACGTAGTACACATTTAAGTTATTTGACACAATTTTGTGATTTTTCGAGGTTTAACTATGGGACGATATTATAAAATGTCTTTATTTTACACAAACCCGATATCTTTGTTTTGTTAGATAACAATGATTATCTCTTTATTTCTTATGCAGATAACTTGATGTGGAAATAATTATCAAAAACAGTGCTCAAACTTAACTTGTGATTTAAATAGGTCTTAATGTTATGTATATATCTGAATAAAATATGATTTCTTTTGAAGTCTTGAGTTGATTTGGATTTATTCAGTATATATATATTTATTTATTTATTTAATTGTTTATTCATCCATTTATTTACCTTTTTTCAATACTAGTACAGACATTTTTGCGCCTTTTCCTTAGCTCAACGAAGGATGAACGTTGAGGGACGAAGAGGTATGTTAACAAGATTGAAAGGTCCCGGGACAAACTTATTTTACCTTAGGGCGAAAACAAGTGGAAAATGACTCGAATCCTTCCCAGAGGGGACTTCGCCGAACTAAACACATTTCTAAACGGTATCTGTTAAGTATTTCATAATTAAACGGTACGGTAAATGATAAGATAGGAAATTTGTGTTTTACAAATTCATTTATAAATCCCAACTAGGCCTTTCCTCAATAACTCGTTAACTAGAGTAGGAACCTTTTGTGTTAAAAGCGCATTGCGTTATCTAAGTGAAATACAGTCTTTAAATCAACTCAATATCAAAGGAAACTTTTATTGGTCCTAAACTCCACACTAAATTTTTCTTCAACTTCTTTTCACTGAAGGAAACTGTTTAACTTTCTATAAACATTTTTTGCATTGTTGGGTATTCTATTCGGCGTAAATTATAATACTGTTGAACATAATGTTACTAAAACCAAAATAATGCATTCATATAATGTACCTTTTACAGTACAATGAAACCGTGAAACTTGCACATAAAATGCTCGTATGGGACGGCAATATCACGCACCAAAGAGCAGTATATTTGTATATTAATGAATTAAATTATTTCTCAATTACAGACAGCCATAGCTATGTTATAGTACCGACTACTTAAAAATCTTCGTTACATACCCAGATTCCATTACTGAAAAAACATCCAATTTTTTTCGGATAATTAGTTTGAAATCAATAAATTGCAATAAAATAGTTAACTCATATTTAGTAAAAACACCTTGACAAAATTTCAATCGATAATGGTATTTGCAAAATAAATTATTGCATCAGATTTGTACCTATTGAAATAAACTTGGTATTTGCTTATACTTCTAATTTTACATAAAAACAAAACCCAGTAAAAATAACACGGAGCTGCTTTCAGGTTTATTAGTTTTGAAAAGCAATGCAATCACTTACAGCCTCTGTGTCGTCGAAATGAACGGAAATTATTGTCGGTCGTAGAAAGGCTTTCAATCAAGTTGGTTTTTGTAGGTGTTTAAAGTGTTTTGGTGAATTAGTCACCCGATATTGCTTGAAGCGTTTCATAAAATACATAGTGAACTACCCAATTTAATGGTTGAAACAGATCACCAATTTAAAAAATTACAAATCACTATAGAAATGTATATAGTTATAGCCTTACAATTGAATTTTTGGCATCCCTTAATAATAATGCAACAAATAGTATTGCAATTTTATAATTCCAGCTAATTAACGTTACTAAGCTTCGACTTCGTTTGTTTTTTGTGGTAAATGGCTGCCATTGTAAGAAACTATAATAACTAATGTAATCAAATACTTATTAAATAACGTATATTTTTAAAATAGCAGCCCTCTTACTTATTTATGTTACATTACTGAAAAACTAGTGGCTTGAAGGGTCTAAAAGCCCCTAATGAGGGAACATTCAAATATTTATTATAGTGCAAAATGCCTTCATAGCAAACTGAATCTACCTATCGATATCTAGCCAACCACAAGGTTTTCAATCAAGTACTAGCATCACATGTTTTATGTAAACAAAGTAGACGTTTTTAGATCGCAATGTTTTTTTAAATGGCAGATATTTTACGTTACCTTTCGTTTTCTGGCGAACTTCAAGCGATTTCATCATTTTTCCCGCCATCACGAAATAGAGACCTTTAATTTGAGCTCTCTCCCATCTTTCTCCGACTTTACCAGATCTTTCTCTCCCATCTTTCGCCAGACACCCACAATTTTGACGCAAAGAATCGTCTAGCGAAATTAAATATATGATGCCCTGTAATAGTAGTTTTCATTACTAGGAGCGAAAGTGGCTCTTTTTGGTACGAGATCGTAATTTACAGGCGAGGCGCAGCCGAGCTTGGAAATGCGATCGAGTACCAAGGAGACACTTTTGCTCCGCGTGATGAACAACTATTTTCATCATTATGTATAAATAATCATTTAATCGTTAAAAAATTAGACTACATAATTTTGAGGTTATCCAAAATAGTCATAGTCATTTACACATCTGTTAGTTGTTTACAAACACAAGATAAGAAATCGTTCAACCTTTCAAACGTAACATAAACAAATTTTGACATTAGAGTACGGCAAAATTTACCATATGTTTTTCCAGTACTCCTATTCGAAGTGATCCAAAAACGATCATTTTGCGTACGATTTAGAGAACTAAAAACGGCTGTTTTCGGGACAGTATGATGAAAACAGTATTTTATACAGTCATGAAATATTTTTCAGCCCTTAAAATAACAAGTACATACTATTTATTTACAAAAAATAGTAAGTATGTTTACTATTCAACGGGGTAAAACAAAATAAATAAGTAAGAGCTGTTTATTTTGATAAAATATTGATTTAATTTCAAAACATATAAATTGAAATTAACTTAAAAATAACCTGTTCATTTCATTTTCCTTAATTAGGCTTACTTTGATTTTTTCCTTTTCAGTTTAAAACATTGATTTGAATACTAATACTAATTTCAAGTAAAGAGTGAATTTATTGTTTTCTGTCTGATTATTATTATAGCCTCCTATTCGGCTTAGTTTTCCCCTTAGTTATAAAAATTACTTTATTATTCTGGGTGTAAAATAGCTTCAGTACATCAGACAATGAGTAATAAAACATAGTTTCCTCTAATCTCCTATACCTTGGCAGCTTTTGTAGTGGGTGTGCCGGTAATACTGGCAATATTCACCCTTTAATTGAACATCCATAAAATTTGGTTTTGTACATTTTCTTCATCCTTTTTTTCTGTTTAAACAAAGTACATATTATTTTAAGCTTCCAATATTATTATTCTATCCATTTGGAAACATCATTTTAAAGCATACGTATTTATTATTATTTAGTTAATTTGTTAGTAAATTAAATGTCTTTGCATAGTAAATTACAGTTTTTTTTTATATTCTGATTGCATAATCTTCCTAAGAAGATGACTGGAAGATTTACAGTGTAACAAAATCATATGGTTGATTTTTACTCCTGGCTAGAAAATGTATTTAATATCCAAGCAACGTATTCAAATTAATTAAAAATTTATTACTTTTTGCCATTTTGGTATTCGTTTTTATATACCTTAGCTCTCGACAAAAGTAAAACGAATGATCTATTTCAAAGCAAATATAGTTCAGAATGTGATGATTATATGTTAAGCAACAAATTTTTTCATACAAATAAATTTTTTCTTTCTAAAAATAATCTTTGCTCGTATTTGAATTCGATTACGCGGGGTGTTGGTGTCAGGAATAACTCATTCGACAAACCCCTCTCCAGCTAATCTCATGTGTGTTCCAGATTTTTGTGATCTCACGCTTTCAAACTTTGTTTTGTAAAAAATCAAAACGAACAACCAGAACGAACAATCTGTTGTACTTCTTATACTAATCCACTTCTTTTAACAACTGATATCAACATTTTTGTACTGTTTCTAGAAATGTTTTGAAACAAAAATAAGATACTGTCTTAGAATTTGTTGAGCAGCTTATTTTTACGGACATGATATACCATAAATTATTTGATACACACGTTTTATAAACACGGCTATTTCTTGATCAAAACCAGTTAATCTGAAAAACGCTCTCAAGACTTCCAAATTAATAACATTAGAACTTTAGTTATATTTTCAATATTACAGAACAGTTTAAAACGTAGTACGTGAGTATTATACTCTGTATACATCTGGTTGAGCCGTCGACCCCGAGCTACCTGCGGCCACCCCAATAAACCCTCCCCGACTCCGGGCCGGCACAGCTATTTCACTGATGAGTCACCTACTGGCTCTTCTAGCACGAGGGTAAATTTTTTTATTTCAAATAATTTGATTTTTTTTAATATTTTTGTTGAAAAGTACTAAAAGAGTTGAGAAAAATGATATAAAATTCAACTAGATATTTTAATTAATTCCCTTTTAAGAAAATAAATAAGAGTTGTTTCAGATTATTTTGCATCTGTTATAATTATTATAGTAAAATAATAGGCAAGCAAAATCTTTGCACATATAGCACAAAAAGGCTTAATAGCCAAACGGTCCTTTGTTTTTTCGTTCCCTCTCAAAATACTGCATCACTGACGCAATTATAGTTCGAGCTTGCGAATGGTACACTTTACCCCCGTTTCCCGGAGGAAAACATAACTACAAGTTCAATAAAATACACATAAAAGTCACTAAAGCAATGTTACAATGAGCTACTGAAACTGTGAACTACATTTAAGTCACATCAGCACAAATATATGTAAAACCCAAATACGAGTTTTCATTCCACACACACCGTTTGTCGTTTGTCTGAGGATGCGCACTCTAAACTGACCACAAATAATATTGTCTTTCTCCAAAGACATTAGCTTACCTACTAATTTTTCCTAGAATCAAATAACCAGTTCGTGCCGGTCCCTAGTCGTGGAGGGTTGAAAGCATACACACATTTTTCACGTTAAACAGATGCAAATAAATCTCAAACAACTTTTATTTTTATTCCCAAAGGGGAATTAATTAAAATATGTAGTTGAATTTTATATCATTTTTCTTAACTTTTTTAGCACTTTTCAACAAAAATATAAAAAAATATCAAATTATTTGGAATAAAAAAAATTATCCTCGTACTAGAAGAGCCAGTAGGTGACTCATCAGTGAAACAGCTGCGTGCCGGCCCGGAGTCGGGGAGGGTTTATCGGGGGTGGCCGCAGGTAGCTCGGGGTCGACGGCTCAACCAGATGTATACAGAGTATAGGGAGAAATGTTATACAAGTGTCCACTAAAAATAATTCTGAATTTCAGGAGGTGTTTCCTTACATCTAAACTAAGGAAAACGTAGATATAGAGGTATGTCCAAAAATGCATATTTACTTAGATATCGGCCATTTTGAGTTTTTACAATTTTTTTATTTCCGAAGTTATTTTACCAATTTTTAGTTGACTCTTGGTATGTACCTATAATCAGCCAAGGTTGGTTATGAAAAAATTATCAACATTATCGAGTTAAATTTTAAAATGGCGGCCGTTTAAAATCTTTAAATTTAAATACCGTAAACGGCGTTTTAAAAAAATGATTCCGAATAAAATTTTTACTACTTTGATTACCAACGTTTACCAAACTAATGACACCAAAATTATAAAAAAATATATTAATAAACAATTAAGTTATAGTCGAATTCAGCTAACAAGGCAGCGTCATTTGGAGCAACATAGTCCATTATTGCGCTGAGCCATGCGCTGAAAAAGTCCAATTATGCTGCCTGGTTAGCTAACTTCGACAGTAACTCAGTTGTTTATTAACTGATTTTCATGATTTTGCTCTCATTAGATTGGAAATTAAATTTACTAAAAATTATTACCATTCATATATTTTTTCAAACCATACAGTTTTTCGGTATTTCAATTTGTGGAATGTAAATGACTGCCATTTTAAATCATGTTGAACCATTCGATCATGTTGACAATGTTTTCGTAAACTTATCTTAAGTAGTTAGACGTAAACACCGAGCTTCAAATAAATCGGTTAAAAACTTCAGAGATAAAACAGATTTTGTGAAATTTGTATATTAGGTAATAATATGCAAATTAGGACAAATCTTTACATGAACTTTTTTTGTTTAGACGCGAGGAGTCACCTCCTCCTGAAATCCTTAAACGTTTTTCAAAGACACCCTGGATATTTTGATATCAGACCCTCTAATGGTATCGTGATGAAAGCAAATCATCACCTTGAAAACTAAAATATATTTACCAAATGTTAAGAATAAATCCGCAAGTAAGAATGAACTACTTTTTTTATTTGATCTTCTAATAACATTGAAAAATTGTATGAATGATACTGTTTTATGTCTTTATTTTATTTTAGTTGTTAAACCAGTTCTTATTTTATTTCAGTCGTTTTTCGATTGGGTAATGCTTTATTTCCTCAATATAAAATTATGCATGTTCAACAGAGTAAGGTTACTTTGATCTTGCTTATTGTTCTGAAACAAATAATCATTACCAATAAATGTTTCAGGCTAAAGAGTTTTTGAGTTAATGCCAGGTTGTGAGTTAACTGGCATTACTAAAAAATAAATATTATATTTAATTTAGAATTTAAAAGTCACTTTGCTCGATGATCTCATTCACAACCGATTGCATGTCCTTTCACTGTAAACATTTTAAAGCGTTCTCTTGCACTTTTTGTGACATGCATGTACTGTTACCTTGCATGGTTAGATATAAATGCATCAAAGTTAAAAGAAACGGTTTCACCGTTGAAAATAATTATCAACTACAATAAGAAGTAATGAAAGTGAAAAAATCCAATAAAATTGTTTGTGTTCTCACATAAACTATAGAAAATATATTATAAAATCAAGTCCCGTATGAGATATGTGACTAAAACAACCTTATCTACCTACCAATGCAGGGTATATGATGATTGGTGGGGGGATCTGGGTAGGGGATGGGTGTGAGCAAGCCAGCTGTGCCGTCAGTTGATTTGCCGATTGAATTAATTAATTAGCTGGCCGTGTAAAATCAACCACAATAATTTGTAGTTAAATATTTTCAGGAATACCATTTAGTTAAAATGTAAATTTTCATTTTTCATTCTTATCAATAACTTTATTTTTATAACTCATTACATGGTATATTGTTCAAGTCCTTCATTCATTGAGTGTTTTGATTATTTCTTGTCCAATCAGCTGTTAACTTCTCATATTTAAAGGTATAATTTTTAGTCTGATTGAAAAGTTTAAAGATTTATTAAATAATGAGGCCAGTAAAAAAATTGAGTAAGTTCATTAGTTAAAACAGACAAGTATGAATGAACAATAATAGTATATGTTTGTATTATTTGTAATTGTCAATAAAACAGACCAAAACCAACTTTAAGTTTTCTTCGTTACAAGAACCTAAGCGTCAAAATCAAATAATATTGATGTATGTGCCGAGAAAGGTCTTAAATTTTGTTATCCTCAGTGGATGTTATGTGGGAATTTATACATTTCAGATAACAGTGGAGTACAAGACCGAATGGCAACTTGCCATTGGCAATCTCGCCGCTTGATTTCCTATGGTATTGCATTTGCCTAATAACGGCATAAAATAACTTTTCATGACAAAAATATTTATTTTTCACTGATAGAGTAAATTATAAATTTTACAGTGATTTATTATTCTCGCCACTTAATTTGTTATGTATATTGCACACTGCAAATTGTACCTTCCTTGTAAAGGCTTACTTGTATAGTTTACGGGATCACAGAGTGTATAACATATTAACACGTTATTGATATGGTGTAATTGTACAGGAATAGTAATAGGACACTGAATAATTTGAAAAGTGTTACTGTACTTAATACAATTGAAATAGCTTTAAATGAAAAAATTAAACTAATTAGAAACTTGAATTTGCTTATTAGTTTTCTGGCCACTTTTGCCAGTGTACACATATCAATTCAGTCCACTGATTGAACCTATCGTAATACTCAGACACAATAGGATTACATTTTTACTGCCGTCACAGAAGCACAGTAGCAAAATACAATTAGATATATATTTTAAAAACTTACTGATTTGGCAATGCAAGTCCTAGTCACCTCTGTTACTCACCTAAACAAAAACAACAATAATTGTAATACCGAATAAACATTTAAAACTTTATTTCGTTATATATTGCTACACAGGCCACAACAGTTGATAGCCAGACGTATTTTTAACAATCGTTGATGTTGGATCACAGTTATAATTTTCTCCTAGCTATTAAGCTATTCCTAAATGCTACATTTAAAAACATCACTATTCTGTATGCACAAATCATTAATTCCTATTTACTAATCATATACAATCATCATTTCATCATTGTAAATTTATCTACAATGAAAGATAAGAAGTAATTAAAGTAATGAAAACTTACCTTAAAGGGCAGGAATAAATTAAGTTTATGATTAGTTTACATCAAGGGATTAATGTGAAAATGTTCTAGTGTACATTAATATATGAGGTTTCATAAAAAAGTAATAAAGCTATTTGAATTTATGTTTGAAACTTAAGGTTACTTTTAAATTGTACAACAAAAATTACATGTTAATGATACAGTAATATTACCTCAATCACGTTAAAAATAATTAGTGTCTGAGGGAGAAATTCCATTGAATTTAAAAAACAAATGTTGAATATTCAATGTTAAACCTTCAATAATAAATAATACAGTTACTTGCTTTTAACATAATGTCAAATAACTTTCAATTCATTATCGGTGGAAAATTCCTCAACTCAATATGTTACATACAAATCGGTAATTTATTGCGTTTACATTCTTTAAATAAATAAAGGAGAGAAGAGTGTGGGTATTGATCACCCTAACACTAAACAATACGGAGTTTAGGCATGAAACTTTGAGGACTTACATATCCCTTTGAGGGGGACTTACGGATCCCTACGAATGGTTAAAATTTGCATGAAATAAAATTTTAGGAATCGTAGATAACACTATCACTGATGTCTTCCGTCTGCACGCACTTAATATCTACATTCTGTAGCCGCACTTAATATCTACAGAATGTAGATATTAAGTGCGTGCAGACGGAAGGCATCAGTGATAGTGTTATCTACGATTCATCCAGTGCCGCACGGATGTCAACCGAGACCATCGCTTCAAAAAAAAATTTTTTAGAAAGATTTAGTTCTATCTAGTACTTAGGGAATCCTTGACGAAAATCTATGTTGGGAAAAATGTTTTCCTATATAGAAAAAATTTTGGGGGAAATGTTTTTTTCGTCATACTGCTGCGAAAACGACTGTTTTCAATACATGTGTTGCGGGGCGAAAGTAGCTCTTTTCCACCCTAGGGAGGGAAAGAGTCAGCTGATGTTGAGGACGTCAGCTGTTCGTTTATGATGCATTAAAACTGAAAACGTATGTAAGTCAGCGTCCTTGGTGAGCTATCGATTGCATCGAGAGTGGTTATCGATTATTATTATCAATTGCATTTCATTGCTGCATTGTTGTCGGTTTAATCAATCTGTGCAACTCGCTCATTCCACCAATCGATTATTAAATGCGCTCGATATATCGATATTTGTTCATTGTTGTCAACCTAACCTAACACAAATGAAACAGACAATCAGCTAATTGTTTTAAATAGCAAAAACAAGATGGAAGCATCTTTGGGGGATATCTTTTAAGGTAATAGACTGGTTGTCTTAAGTAGTTAGCGTGTTAATATTGAGCGATATAACGAAAAAATATAGTTCATTACTCGGGTCAAGAGGCTAAATAAATATTTAATTTTGCCTCAGTGAGAAGATAAGCTGAGCGATAACGATGTTAGCGGTAAGTCTGAATCATGATACGAAACAGTAGATTAAAACATTCATTGTTGCAATCGATAGTTCACAGCTTTCGATATTTCAATCGTTATCATCAGCTGACATAACATCAAAACAATTGGCAGATAATCAGCTGATTTCAAAATGCAATATGGAAATGAAAACAACTATTTCGTCTGTAAAACCTATGTTTTTAAGTAGTTAGCTCAATATTTTATGCAGTATGACGAAAAATATAGTTCATGTCACGGGTCTAAAGTGGCTTTTCGTTCCTTGCTCAAGTAAACCTTTAGCTCGTACGAAAAGCGTCTCTTTCGCTCTTGAAATGAAATATACTATTCCTTGTAATAGGTGAGTAGAATAATAATTTGTCTCCCAGCGGGAGTAAAGTGATTTCTTTGTATCCCTGCGTAGACATGCAAATATGTTGCAGCTCAACGAATGCAGGCGCTATAAGTTGATTTAGTGGCAGAAATAATCAAATAAGATTACCATTGACAACAGTCAGCTGTGAGAACATCTGAGAATTAAGCATGTAAGAACTTTGCAACAATCCAAGGTCCAAATAAATTTTCATCGGTTTGATCGCTGGTGCATGCATGGTTTCAGCTACCCGCATGCAGGCGCTATTAGCAGAAAGAAACAAAATGTACGGTTTAGTTGCAAAAAGTAATAATATTTTTATTTCTTACTAAGTTAATAAAATAAATATTACGGTCAGGCTATTTATTATCGAGAGTAAATCACATTGTCTCCCTCGTAAAAATTGTCGCCCTCGCAAGCTCGGGCGCCAAAAACTTTTGAGACAATTTTGTACCTTATTCACTCAACACACAAATAACTATTATATATTACATTATCAATTAAAATTTCATATTCTAATTCTATTTCTTGATACACTCTAGACTGCAATACGCATGTTGGGGAAGAGGATATAATAAACCCCATAAGTAATTAAAAAAATACAAAATAAATTTATACGTATCATTAATAAAAAAATCTAAATATGGAATCTCTTTCCCATTTTACTAACAATTAAAGATTTTGCCAATACAACATTTTTTCATATTTAAAACTCTGCGTACTTTTATACCTAATCAGTGACAATAGAGGTAACACAAGAGTCCATTAAAATATAAGTAACAATCAAAGAGTGTAAAACCAAATTATTCATTTAGGCCCTTCATTGTTTAATAAATTTTCAATGAGAATCAAGCGATGTGCAAATGAAAATAATTTTTTAGAGAATTGATTAAATTGTTTTTTACTACGCAAGGTGTCAGTTTCCAATAATAATTAGTGTTTTATTGACACTACAATCTGTGTTGTTTCACAAATTTGAGAATCTTTCAGAAAATATACAACCATTTATTTATTAATTAAAGTTAAATTATTTACTTTTTTTCATAACTTTACTCATAGAATTGAACATTAAATAACCGATTTCCTATGATTTTTTTAATTTCAGTAAAAGTTTTACATATGAAATTTTACTCAAAAACAATAGTTTAAATTATTGTAAACTTTGCAACAACGGTGTATGGCATGATATAGTCACAGGCACTGCAGAATGCGTTTCTCTGATTGTAAAATATAGAGACTAGATTCATAAGAAGGCAAGAACCTAGTTTGTTATCAAGATGACTAACAACAAATACTGGTTAATGTGGTTAGAATTATTTCTAGATAGTATAATGTTGTAATAGTATATTACGCAACTAGTGCGGGAAGTAGGTGTTTACGTGCGAGCATGACAGTTCACGCGCGACGCTTGCGGAGCGCGGGAATTTCATGCGAGCAACGTAAACACCTTCCCGGATGAGTTGCGTACGATAGTTTTCGCGACACTACCAGCAACAAGTAAACAGCAGCAGGGTAAGTAAAAAACACTACACTTCTATGAAAGTTAAAAGATTAAAAAAGTATTAAATAAACTGAAGAGAGAAAATGCGAACAAAACTATATTTATCTGTGCGGGGGAGATAACAAAAAGCGTTATCTCTGCTGTCCAGCGACCGAGTAAGCCTTTCTAGGAATACGTCTTATCGTCACACAGACGGCAACAATTGATTAAATAATATTGCTCTTTATTAACTTATCGCTATTAACTGTACGTAGTCACAACCTGGGAAACCAGTTTAGTTACAATTGAGATATGGTCATCATAGTTAAAATGTGTATGTTGTGTTTATGTATAATGTGTATGTAAATTGTGTGATATACTATTTTTTTCTTGAGTTGGCAGCATTGAGCATTTACCGCACTCGTGCGGTAAATGCTCAATGAAAACTCTTTACCGCACTCCAGCTGATTTGTTACCTCACTACAGCTGATATTTGCCGTACTCTTTTGTAAACGGCGACTTCCCACACTGAAACGGAAGCGGAAATCGGCTACTTACTAGTGTAGTGTTGCGAAAATTGTTTTATACTGCACGATAAAGATTATTATTTCTTTATTTCATAAAATAATTTTATTATGTAAATACACCATATAGTTGTAAAAATTTTTTTTAATTTTATTACATTTAAATGTCCTGCTGTTATTTTCTTTACTGTGGTTTATTTTTTTCTTTACTGCAATAAATTAACTAAAAACTAAAATTACTAATTTTAACTTTCCTTCATTACTATCACCAGCAGCCAGAAATTTTTTTTATTCACCAGAAAAATCAGCTCTTAAATAATGTAATGCTCTAGGAAATTCACTCTACGTATCACTCGTTTGTATAGTTTGTACATATTGGTTTGTTCAGGTAGTAGATTCCAGATTTGTTTAATCCAGATCCTCTTCCATATTCTTATTCTTGTTTGACTCTGTGTCTTCATATTGGTGACTCAAGAGGCTTTAATTTACATTTATATAGAAAATTTGGAAACGATCCTTTTTTCATAATACGGATAAAGTTTTATGAAAACGTTGTTACATTAAATTGACATATGTGAAGCACGACCTGTTGTCGACTCGGCCACAATTATGAATTGCTTCAAACACAAAGCTCCTCACAAAACTCGCAGAGCTGGGCCTTACAATTGTCCGGTCATATATTTATATTAAAGTCTTATTAAATACTTACGATTGAGACTTTTTATTTGATCAGATTATGAATGTTACTTTTGGTAGATTATGTTACTTGATCCATCAATTTACATCCAATCTGCATGAGCAAGACATATTTTAACGTTAACATAACGGAAGTAATTATTTCCTCATGTTTTTCAAAGTCATTTTTGGAAGTTGAACAGAAAATTTTTCTGAAAGATCCTTATTTATTTCAATGTATTCATCCTTCACAGTTAGGTAAACCCTCTAAGTGAACCATATCTCTATGGCTCATGAATCAAGTTTCAAGGAAAAACAAACAATTTAGTATTTTGAATCATTGCTCTATGACCATTGGTTACCGAGATATTGATCATTGGGCTGACGTTATTAGGTTCTAAAACTATTTTAATCATGGATATTTCATATTATTAGTTATATGTGGTGAATAAAAAAAATCCTAATATATTTATCGAGTCTCTGCGACCAAAATCTCTCCCATTGCTGTGCAATTTGCCAAACGTCCACAATTCCAATTAAGAATTATGAATACAAAGAAGTGTTTGACAGTTCGATGGCAATATTAGAGGACCTTGATTTGATGACAAGTAGTTAATTTAATAGAATTTTCAAGCATTCAATTTAAATTAAAAAGTACAGTACCCACATAATATATTAAAGGTCATTCGAAATCAATTTGGTGAGTGGTTGAAAAAAGCTTTTAGGGGTTAAAAGGGTTCTACTGTATGTAGAACCTAGTCCATTCTTACTTTGTAAATACTCTGCTCAGGTTTGGAGCTAAATAAAGCATTTGAGATTTGGAATTAAATCAATTAATATGTTAAAATATATTATACTTTTAATGGAATCTAAAGTTAAATGTTGAAATCATTCTTCAATAATCAATTTATGAAATAAATAAGTGGATTAAATTTGTCCTCATGAAGTAATAAAATGGTATTTATTAATATTATGACAATATGACTCAAAATATGTTATAGTATGGTAGTAGGATGAACTGGTGAACATGAAGTTATACTGAGCTAAACACGGTCCCTCTCGTACTTTTATTTATTTATGATTTCCGTTGCCAACATGACAACCCATAAAGACCAATGTTAATTTTAAATTTAAAATGCTTTATGTTAGATTGTTAGATTTGGTCTGGTCCATTAATCTATGTAGGACAAAATTTTGAGTCAGTAAATTTATATATTCTGAATTTAGGGAGAATCAAAAACCGATTTTGAGAGATTGTGCAATCAAACATTGCTAATATATGAAGTTCAATTTATAAGTTGAGTTAATTTATAAGTTTATACCAGACACAAGAAAAATACATAATACATCTCAATAAAACATTAAAACTATAAAGGATTTTAACGAGTCGTCTGTTTTTTTGTATTGTTGGCTTTGATTCCGATTGTTGTCTCGGCTACTAGTCCAATGATAAAAATTCGAAACTGTATAGTTCTATATCATAAAATAACTATACTATATTATAGTATAACGATATTGCCGTATTTCAATACTAAATAACCGTTGACGTTCATTGATTTAAATGTAATTTAATCGTTTATTGCAGTTGATGTCATAAAACGGAAATGACCGTTTGCAATAGAAAGGCTTTCAATCAAACTGGTTTAGAGGTGTTTTAAGTGATTTGGAAATTTTATCAACGTCACTCTAAACATAAATCCATCCATTGCTCAAACGTTGTAAAATAACCTGGAATAATTCATATTTATTTAAACTCATTAATTAAATGAATAACTGATTTGTGTGTTTGGCTGTAGAGTTATTGAAAAAGCTGACGTTGGATAAAAATTGATTACTTTATCGTTAACACTAGTATTCAAATTTCAAAGAGATTTGTTATTCTGCTGTAATTTGGTTGGTTATACTATACATGAAATTTAAATAACATTCTCCCCCCCCCCGATGTGTTAAGTCGCTTGTTATTCGAATTTGGTATTACTCGTAGATGGTAAAGTATTAGTTAGTCTCCCGAGGAAGTAAAGTGATCACATTGTCTTCCACCACAAGGCACAAAAACCACAATAACTTTAAAAATTATAATTTAATAATTGAACTCCTTCAAATTTTATCGCAAAAATCGATAATTTTAAGCTCACCAGATTGTAGGCGCTAACAGCTGATTTAATGACAATAATAATCACATTACAGGAGTTTTGCACTCCGAGGTAAAATAACATGATAAACCTTAAACAATTAGTCAACAGATTTTCTACATTTAGCACAATTAAAAAAAACCGTTTATCGTTTATCGCCTTGTGGCAAAAACTTCCTTATAACAACATTGACGACAATCGCCTGATAGTTAAAGGTGTAAGAATGTTGCAAAATATCAGCTTAAAATATCCCTGGTGTGTATATGGTAGGATCGCAGGCACTATTAGAAGAACAAATCAAAATTAGCATAGTTTGTTAAAGTTTTTCGGAAATTCAATAGATGTTTATAGATTGGGTGATTTTTAATTTTCATAGGAAAAATGCTAGATTAGCAGAGGAAATATATTGTCCCAAGAGGAAAATTTTTGTTACCTGAGGCTTGGCCGTGGTATTTCACTCTCCTTTACAATGAGGTATTACTCGAGGCATGCTTAAATTTAAGAATTTCAAGACTTTGAAACAAGGGTCCTCCCATAGGAATGCCAAGAAATTACTTTATATGGCTGTATTCTCAAAAAGATGTGTATGATGTTTTGTATGGCGCTTTAGAAGTTATTCACAATATTTCAGAATTGTTTTCACAGTTTGATGGTTTGAGAATGTTAAATTTTTGTTAGGATCATGGTATTTATCCTGATTTACGGCGTTTGGTACCTCTTTGAAGGACCTAAAATAAGGTTATCTTTAAGATCTCCTGAGGATGAAAAATTTTGGTCGAAATGTATCAAATTAAATACAGAAATGCAAGTGTAAATGCATTTTGATTTATTTATAATAAATACTATATAACAGGCAAATGTCACATTTCAATTTAAATTATGATAAGTTTTTGAAAATCCAAATCGAATCCAAGTTTTTTTCACTGAATTGTCTTCGGGCCCACAATATCAATATTACTCAATAATTTTGAATATGACAACAACGAAATCAACTTAATAATACAATAATCTATAGGCCTATGCCACAACGGTAATCTATTAATTTATCATAGATAATTTTTTTTTTTTTTTTTTTTTTTTTTGGGTAGGAGGTGGAATGCGTTTACGCACACTGAGGGGCTCGTTGTCCCCTCAGTAGTGTCGGACTCCCACGAGCTCGATGTCCCGTGAACTACCGACTAAACCACCTCCCTCGGCACCGAGGACACTAGCCTGGAACTGTTTCACACATTACTTCGGGCTAGGCCTTTGATATTACGCCGCTAGGGCAACCTCCGTGGGGAAATGCTGAGGATTAAGGCCGATCGAGGTCGACCTTTTTCGCCCGAAGAATGGCCTGGACGTAGTGCTGGACACAGTTCCAGTTGCCCTCTCCCTGGAGCATAGCTCCGACGATGTTGTTTGGGCTGACGACCACGCCGATCTCAGATGAAAGCGAGGCTCGGCGGACGTGCCAACGGTCGCACTGAAAAAAGGTGTGCTTGGACGTGTCTGGGATGCCGGGGCAATACAGACAGTCCGGGCTGGCGACTTTGCCCATCCGGTGCAGATAGGCTCGGAAGTACCCGTGTCCAGAAAGAAACTGGGTCACGTAGTAATCGACCTCGCCGTGCTGCCGCTCCACCCATGGTCGGACGGATGGTATGTGCTGGAAGGTCCAACGTCCCCTCGGCTCGGCTTCCCAGTCGCGCTGCCAGGAGTCGAAGCTGCGATCGCGCTCTTCCCTGGCAGCTGTTTCCCGGCCCACTTCAGGCCTCCTCCGGTAAATCGCCTGCCTCTCCCTCGCGAGGAAGAGGACGGGGATGACTCCGGCGATCACCATCACAGCAGGCTCGGAGACTGTGCGGTAGGCCGAAGCGACCCGCAGAGCTCCTCGACGCTGGACTCGGGCAAGCCGGTCTCGGAAGACTCGCTTCTCGAGTGCGTGAGCCCATGCCTCCGCCCCGTACAGCAAGACTGACTGGACGGCAGTCATGAGCAGACGGCGCTTGCAGGAACGAGGACCGCCGACATTGGGCATAAGCCTACCAAGGGCAGCGACACCCTTAGCGGCTTTGTCGGCGGCGCGCTGGATCTGCTCGCCGAAAGACAGTCTGCTGTCGACCATGACTCCCAGGTACTTTGCAGCAGGCTTAGTCTCGAGTGTGACGTCACCTATCTGCACCGGGAACACGGTGTTTATCCTCTTTTTGGTGAGGACGACGATCTCCGTCTTACTGGTAGCCAGGGACAAGCCGTGATCTCGCATCCACCCGTTGACCTTGGCCATTACTACGCTGAGCCTCAGTTTGGCCTGCTCGACGTTCCTCGCAGCGATCAAGGCAGCGACGTCGTCAGCATAGCCAACGAGGCGGGTCTCATCGGGCATGTCTAGCCTCAGCAAGCTATCGTAGGACACGTTCCAGAGATCTGGTCCGAGAATGGACCCCTGCGCAGCCCCGGAAGTGATGGGAATGCGCCGCTGACCTTTGGTCGTGTCGTACAACAGAACGCGGTCCGACAAATACGCTTCTATCATACGCAGGAGGTAGGAGGGAACTTGGAACGTATGCTCAAGCGCCCACAGCATATCGCTCCACCTGGCGGAGTTAAAAGCGTTCTTCACGTCGAGCGTGACAAGAAGGACCACGCGGCGCGACCAGTGGTTGTGGTCCTCCGCCCTCCGCACTGCCTCAACTACCTCCTGAATAGCGTCGATGGTAGAGCGACCGGATCTGAAGCCGTACTGCTGCGGGGACAAGTCCCCCGCAGAGACGATGGCCTCGGTCAGCCTGACGCGCAGGAGCTTCTCAAGCACTTTCCCGGCCGTGTCGAGCATACACAGGGGTCGGAAAGAAGAAGGGGTCCCCGGTGTGCTCTTCGCCTTCGGGATAAGGACAAGGCGGGCAACCTTCCACGACGAAAAGAAAACGCCTTCCGCCAGACACGCGTTGAACATGTCGAGCAGAAGCCTTGGATTCACCTCCGCAGCGAGCTTGAGCACCTCCGCCGGAATGCCATCGGGACCGGGCGCTCTTCTGGGTCGTAGGGATCGGACGGCGGCGGGTAGTTCCTCTTCCCGGAAAGCTGGGAAGGCGCCTACCTCTCCGAAGTCCCTGACTGGCCGAACTGGGTGGCTGGGAAACAGTGTGTCGACGACGGCGGCCATGGCTTGTGGTTCCATGACCGCAGGTGGTGAGCGAGCCCCTAGCTTCTGGGTTACAAGTTTGTAGCCCGTCCCCCAGGGGTCGTTGTCGATATCCTGACACAGCTTTTTCCAGCACCTGACTTTACTCCGGTTGATGGCACCGCGGAGGGCCGCTCTGTGCTCAGCCGATCTGGCATTTGCATCAGGGCGGTTCCTGGCTCGCTGCGCAGCTCGTCGGAGACCAAGGCATCTCCTCCGGAGTTCCGCGATTTCAGGCGTCCACCAGTAAACCGGCTTCTTCCTGTGGCGGCGGGAAACTCCGGGCATCGACTGCTCACATGCGGTCGCGATGAGTCGCATCGTCGATGCTGCCAGATCTTCGGCACTTGTGAAATTCACAATGCTCTGGTCCTTAATTACTTCTTTAAAAGTGTCTTTGCTCAGACGACTGGTGTTCCAGCGTCGAGCCAGAGGAGCAGGTTCAGCGCGCAAGCGCGCGCCCTCGGGAAGGACCTTGAAAAGGATCGCCTGATGGTCGCTGGAGGAGTAGTCCTCGCAGACACGCCAGTCGGAGATCCGCTGGGCAATCCCTTCAGAGGCAAGAGATATGTCAGGGATCGTCTCTCTGCACCCCGGACGGCGAAAGGTGGAAATGCCGCCCGTGTTGAGGATACAGAGGCCCGACCTGGCAGCCGACTCGAGGACGTAACGTCCTCGAGTGTCGGTCCGCGGGGAACCCCATTCCACGGCTTTGGCGTTAAAATCGCCACCGACTATGACCCCGCCAGAGGTGTTCATGATCTTATCCTCGATGGAATCGACCATGTGGCGGTAGTCGGCGATCGGTTGGTTAGGCGTGAGGTAACAGGAGAAGACGGTGAAACCCCTGCTCCTCACCCAAACGAAGCCGTTGCCCGATCCGGAATCGAGAACAGGCACCTTCCCGAGGTCCAAGATCCAAATCGCCGCAGTGCCGGAGGGGTCCGAGAACCACTGCGCAGAGCGTCGGTTCTGGTACTGCTCACTGAGAAGCAGTAGGTCAGCACCCTGCTCCGTGGCGAATTGGAACAGCAAGTCATTTGCTGTCCTGCTCCTCTGCATATTAAGTTGCAGAACACTGATCATTTCTATTGGTTCTGGCGAAGCTCCTGGATGGCCCGCCTGTACTGCCCGCAACGACCAGACCCAGCGGAATGCTTGACCTGGTCGCCCTTCAAGCCGGCTTCTGTACACAGGACACAGGACAATGCTGCGTTGCACGCGCTGGCCCTGTGGTCCTGGCCGCCGCACTTGAAGCAGAGCTTGCTTCTATCGGGTCCAGAGCAGCGATTAGCGACGTGACCGAACCCCAGACATTTAAAACATCTGGAGGCCACGAGCTTCTCGCGTACCCGACAGCTCACGTACCAGATCTTCAGGTGGCCCTTCTCCAGGAGCTTCGCAGCTGCTCTGGCTCCCAGCGTAAGGATCGCCACCTTCTGGCCTCGAGCATTCGCCTTCGAGACGAAAGTCTTCACCTCGACGTTTTCGCCGATAGCGGATTTGACAGCTGCAGTCACCTCCGCCTCGGTCGTCAGCTCGTCGAGGTCCCTCACCTCCAGCGTCGACTTGGGCTCGAGAACGCTGACAGTCGCGTTCGCCCCCAAGATGTTCTTCAGGTCTTCGCTGAAGGCGGACTTGCTTTCGGAGGCGTCCCCGAGTTCGACCAGAAGATCGCCGGCTCGGGTCTTCCTCATGGCCTTGATAACGGCGCCCTTCTCATCGGGCTTCGCTTTGCTGCGAATCTCGCCCAGCACGTCGGCGTAGGATTTCCCCTCCGACGGCTTGATGAGAAGGGCGTCTGGCCGCGTCCTACGTGACCTCTTCTTCGGCGCCTTCTTGTTGTCCTGAGGGCCGGGCTGGCTTCCAGGCTGCTGGGGTGGGACTTTCTTCTTCTTCCCCTTCCTCTTAACGACGTCGGTCCATTTCTCGGGGTCCGATGTCTCCCCTGGACCGTCACCTCTGGGTTTCTTCTCAGCCTCCGGTTGGGCGGGGCTGGAAGCAGCCCGTTTCCCACCGGCCGGCTGAGTCTTAACGCGCAGTGATGGGGTCGTCTGCGTCGAAGCAGTCACCGACTCGCACGACTGCCAAGATTTCCTCAGCTGAAGGAGGCTGGCTGGTGGTTAAGGCTAGTCTCCAACTGGACTATGCCTTCCTGCACATCCCTGCTGATGTTCTTCTGCCTGCCTGTCGCGGCCTTCATGACAGCGAGGGTGGCGAAGCACTTTTGAAGGTGCTCCTCCTCCTGCTGCCTGGCAAGTGCAATCACCGCCTGGAAGGGGGACGGGTCGGTGTGCATCGACTCAACGCCGCCGGAGGATGCTTGCTCGGTGAGCACCGGTGTTCTTGTCACCGAGGCAGTTGGTGTCGCTCGGCCTTGTGGCGACCTCGCGACACGAGGCTTCCGGCCAAAGGGGTCTTCTACCTCGACGTCCCCACTTTGAGAGGGTAGGCGAGGAAATTGATCCCTCTGGATCGTTTTTGGGGTTAGGGTACCCCGGGAAGGTTCTTGCACCTTTTGAATAGTTTTTTCTTGTGAACCGCTCATAATGTCTGGATTAGCCCCCAAGACTGGGCGTTTGTTACCCCCCAAAACAGTGCCCCAATGTGAATGTCAAAACCGACCCGTCGCCAGAGCAACTATATCCGTGTTCGACCGCCTCCAAAACACCGGCGGTCCCAGACGAGCAGTGGCCTCGGCAGAGCCCCCCCGTGACCGCAGCAGGGCCCTATCCGGTCGCCAACCGGCACCACCACGGCCAAGGGGATTTTCGCCGGCTGATAGGGCAGCCAGGTCAGCTGGCTGGGCTGACCCGGGCCCCTGTACTATCCGGCAGCCTGGGAGGTGCAGAACCCAGTTTTTAAGCTGTACCCTCTGCTCGTCCTAGACCCCCAGCGCAGTGGAGGCTGAAGAACCCAGAGTCACCCTGGCAAGTAGGCCGGAATGATTTAGAAAAAACAACCGGGCTATTGAAATGAAACGGAGAATGCAGTTGTGAAAAGGAGACGCGAAAAAGGACCATTGCGTCCCCCTCCCCTTTTAGTCGGCTCTTACGACAAGCAGGGGACACTGTTGGACATTCTGTCCCGGCCCAACACGGGAATATCATAGATAATAATGTAACGTACAATTACGTTATCAACTTAATAATGTACAATATCAACTAAAACCTAGCTTCTATGTTCTGTAACGGGGGGGGGCAATACAATAAGTAATTTTAGTTTGATAATGAGGTTGAAAGAAAATTGCAGAAAAATTTCGCATCGTTAGACTTGTTTTTAGCAATTTAGTCTCTAGAGAAGCAGCTTGATACTCTCTTGATAAGAGTAGGGAAAACATGTTCCTTCCCTTTCTCAAATTGTTATAAGGAATCAGCGACTACTATAAGATATTATCATAATAGATTAGTTGACGTAATGCGCTACTAAATATAATGTTAAAGAAATAAATTACCAAGGGTCATATTGGTGTAAAGATCGTTAGTATAAAAAATAGATTGTAAATTATAATGGATGAACGCAATTAACCAAGAAGCTTTCATTACCAGAGATTAATCCATATACTCCTATTTAATCCAAGTGTCAATAAAGCTGCAACAAACGAAAGCTTAACTATCCACCTAATGAATTGGCAAATCGGTCCTCTTTGTTTACAGTTTATGTTAAAACTACTAATTAATTGTTGTGTTTACTGCCTAGAGATAATTACAAGGTATACAGGATACAGTATCGACCTTTATCTTTGTATTGCATTGACTACTTTCAACATAGTTTCTACTCAGGGGTGAACCCAGGATTTTATTTCGGGGGGATATTTTATAAGAAGGGGGAAGGGGGTATTAAGGTACTCACAAAAACCCGCACTCATGTGACGGTAGACAAATAAGGTCGTCGCGGTACGCGAGTATCGCGTCACAATAGACGAATATGGATGTCGCGGTAGACGAATATCTTCGTCGCGGTAGACAAATATTATTGTCGCGGTAGAGACATATCGTTGTCACGTCGCAGTAGACGAGAATCGTCGTCGTGGTTGCAGGATATTGTAGACGAGTGTCGTCGTCGAGGGAGTTAAAAATCGTCGTTGCGGTAAACTAGTATCGCGTCGCGGTAGACGAATGTGGACGTCGCGGAACCAGTAGGCAAATATCGTCGACACGGTAGGCAAAGCTCGTCGATTCGCTAAACGAGTATCGTCATTGCGGTAGACGCCGCTGTCACAGCAGACAAATATTGTTGTCATGTCCCAGTTGAAAAAAACTTTGTCGCGTCGCGGTAGGCAAAAATCGTCTTCGCGTCGCGGTAAATGAAAATCGTCTTCACGTTGCGGTAAACGAAATCGTCTTCGCGTTACGGTAGACGAAAATCGTAGTCACGTCGCGGTACCTAAAAACGGTTGTCTTGTAGTCCAAAGTTCTGTTCTTAAAAATTTCTTGGGGGGGGGGATATATCCCCTTTATCACCCTTGTTTCCACTTGTATTCAAAAAGGTAGTTTACTATGTGCATTTTAGAAAGGACTAAAACGTTTTGTCACTGCAAGCATTTTGTTTTTCTTTCTGGCCACCATTTTATGTGTACGAAA
Source organism: Flexamia atlantica (assembly GCA_035578135.1). Taxonomy (NCBI): domain Eukaryota; kingdom Metazoa; phylum Arthropoda; class Insecta; order Hemiptera; family Cicadellidae; genus Flexamia; species Flexamia atlantica. The sequence continues at coordinate 8,144,985 of JAQJVK010000011.1, forward strand.
GAAATGTATTTTACTTTTCCCCCCCTATACGTAGTATATGGAAAAAGTAAGGTTTTCGTCAAAATTTTCGAATTTGAGTAGTAAGTGGATATATTCGTTTTAGTGCTCCCTGAATCCAAAAAAGTGGTTTTCGGCGTGGTGTCTGTCTGTGTGTGTGTATGTGTGGATGTATGTGTATGTGTATGTGGATGTAAACAAAGCTAGAGTCGACACCGGTGGTCCGATTTTCATGACGTTTGGCATGTAGTTATAAAGCCGTGGTATCTCCAGGCGTGTTTTTAATTTATTAAGGGTATTTACCCCAAAAAACCCATAAAGAATGGCAAAATTTAAATTCCTCAAAAACGGCTCTAATGATTTTGATAAAAATGTTATGGTGTTTAGTGCTTAAGATGACAAACAAAATGACACCACCCGCATGTCTGTAAAAATTCAAGTTCAGAAGTTATGGAGGTTTTGGTTTTAAAAAATCCATATTATTCAAATTTCACAAAATCTGTAGTTTTCAAAGAAACTATACTTGCAACCATTAAATGTGACTTGAAAAACTAAATAATCCAGTGTTTTGAATCGTTAGTTTACGTCAACTGGTTGCGGAGACAATTGATATTTTAGTTCGGCGGTAAACGCAGTACGTTGTCCAATGTTATTCTTATGGCAAATATTTAAAAACCGATATCTCCGTTATTTACAAACCGATTTTGATAAAATTTGGTATATATCTGTGTGATAATAAGTTGTTAATTTGTTTTTTTTCACTATATAAGTTTTCTGGTTTTAAATTACTTAAATGGAGAAAGTATCCTGATACCGTTTATTTAATTTCATATTCCTAAACATTTTTAGCGTATTCAAAATTATATTCCGTTGTTTAGTTGTACTAACCAAAAAGGATTAACCAAGAATAATTTTGTTTGAAAAATTGTTTATTTACAATGAGTATTTTGGACTTATTTTCAAATCTTGTTACATGTTTAACAAACAGGAGTTTCCTGTTTGTAGGTCAAATGATTAGGTTAAAATAAATTTCTTTAAAATTTGTTGTTGTCAAAACCAGTTATCCATTAATAATTATCTTAACGAGAACTCATATTAGGAGTAATTTGTTCAAGTCCCAAACGTGAGGTGTTGGGTTCTGAGAAATCTCATCCGACAAAGCTCCCAACCAGCTTATCTCGTGGACGCCACAAATCTTCGTAAGCTCACGTCTTGAACCTTTGGCTGGCCTAAAGCCCAACATGAAGAATGGAAACGAATGCGACACTAGCTACAATTATTAGCAAGTACTTGCAAGCGTAACAAACGTAAATTTATAATAATAATTTCCAAAGATATCATGACTTTTTCGGAGGGATATATAGAAATATTGCTTGAAAATTAAAAAATAAAATCGAACCGGTGCCTCACAGTTTAAGAAACTATGAGCACTTATAGCTAGTAGTTTCATAAAATTGAGAATTTTACCTACTGTGTATTAATTGTACATGATTCTAAATTTTGTTTGGTTTCAAAACTTAGCGTAATATTTTTTTTAATTGTTTAGCAAAACTTTTTACACTAACCTTGTCCATATTTCCTAAATATATAGGAAGGTCCATGTTCCAGTGCCTGATAGGCGGTATATTTTTACTCACCAGGCTCAAAATCATAATTTTTAGTGTATAAAGGTGTGTTTTCATGGAATATTGAGCATTCTGATTGTATTAATCATTTACATCTGAAAATAGCTCAAATTAAATTACAAAAAAAAATACCTCCTTAACGATTCTGATAAGGAGAAAACCAAAAGCGATGCTATTGAGGCTCTTGAAGGGTCGGGCTCAAAAGCCCTTCCCGGGCTTTTGACGGATATATCCGTCAATTTCCATTTACGTTGTGGGCTTTGAGACGGACATATCCGTCAACTAAAATAATTTTTACGGGATAAAGACGGATATATCCGTCTCTAAAGCAAATTGATATGCATTGTTTATAATACGAAAATAAACATTACTAGGCATTATAATAAGGTTATTTCGTTTCTGCAGTTGGCAATAATGATTGCCGTACCTGTTTCAGCTGTTTTTTTTAGTCATATTGTGCTTGGATACCGGAAATAGTGCCAAACTGTCAGAGTGCACGTGCTCGTCTTCTCGAGTGTTTGTAAACAGAGTTGATTTGTGGTTTTTTTTATGCTATTTAGATAAAATGACGAATCCTAATGATCCGAAATTTGAAGTGGCCGTTATTGAGATGCTAAAAAAATAGTAGGCTGATATATAGTAGGCCTAAATTTTGTAAACTTTTTTATAAATGTCCAACTAAATGAACTTGATTTTTGAATATTTCTTGTAAAATTTGGCTACAATAAAAAAAGTTCGTTCATGGAAATTTTGTAATTCTTTTCCTATTGGATTTTAGTGCGGTTTTTTGGACAAAATAACCTATATTTTGATAGATAATAAATAAAACAAGGGACAAACTAAGGCAGACGGTATATCCGTCCGTCACCCACAAAAGTACTCAAGATTATCGGCAGTTTTCATATTTCGTGATTTTTGTAACGGACGGCGCCGGCGGAAGGATATATCCGTTGACCTTATGTTTTTAGCGGGCCAAAGACGGATTCATCCGTCAAATCAAATTTTATTTACTTTATAACTTGTTTTAAAAAACTATTTCATCGGTAAGGTAAATTTTTTCTTGATCTATGAATTATTTTAAACAAATAAAGTACAAAAATAGCAACTTTAGTTTGGCTTAAAATAATTGTGGCCATGAGCACAATTCAACGCCGCCCGGGAAGGGTTAAGAGGGATTATAGTATCACCAGAATCTAAATTTTCTTTGGATTGCCACATTTAGCACATTATGCACTTTCCTCATTGCTTAAAACCAAGGGTAAAATAATCAATATTGCAAATTATTAATCTTGACCACCTCAAAATAATTATCAAAAATATCTTTAAAAATGCTTTTCTAAAAACTGTTGTTTTGAGCAATAGTGTTGAACGGATATTACTATCAAGAAGTGGACTGCACCATGTGCCACGGATTTTTCACGATCTACAACTTTGGTCCTATATAATATTTTGCCCTATCTCGTCTCCTTCACCCTTGGGTAGCTCTAGAACTTTCAATTTTCCATGACTTGCTCGACATTTTTCAGCTTTAATAGATTGAATATTATACCTAGAGGGCTGAAATCTGATACACATTATCACTATAGCATATATGTTGCAAATCACCAATAATGTAACTAGTTCTTACTATCGAAATGCATATAAAGCTTAAACATCTTCGAAATCCACCCAATTTCATTAATTTTCTTAAGGTTTTCATTCGCTTTAAAAGATTAAATATTATACGTAGAGGGCTGAACACATCATCACTATAGCATATATTTCAGATGACGAGGTAATTTTGAATCTTCCAAAAGAAAAAAATGTTGAATCCACAATGAATACATGGTTGTATAAACATACAAAATAATTGACATATCACTGTTTTGTATCTGAAAGTATGGGACGCATGATGTTTTGATAACCACTCCGAACTTTGTAGTTTACATGTTAGGTATTTAAACATCATATTTAAAACAAGTATTGTTTGCAGGTTTTTATGTATCCCACCAAAAAAAGATTATTTGTGACACTACAAATCCCTATCTAATTTAAAGGATTTCGTTTTTTGTTTTTTGTTTTGTTTTTTTGTTTTTTTTGTAATACGTCTGTTTTCAGAAAATTGTATGTGGGTTAGTCGGTAAGGGCCACAAAGGCCCCGACGACGATGCGGCGCCGACACCGTCAATAACGATGTGGAACGGATGTTTACACTCATACATAAGTGGCGGACTGTCCGCTGTGCAAAGAAGACTCTTTCCAGGATTTCTTTTATTATCAAGTCTTTTATCCTCCGTAAAATAGTTTTCTTATCGAGATTTAAACTGAACCATGAGTGACAAAAGTAGTAAAATTAACTCCTATATGCAATTGGGCAATAAAATAAAATCCGTCTTTAAAATATTTATAAATTAATAGTGATAATTTATAGAAATGTTATATTCCATAGTTACAAATAATAAACACATAACACAACTGTAATCTTGAACCATGATTATATCTCTGGGGTCTTATAAACCTTAAATTCTATATAATATATGAAGTTATAAATAATAATTAATTTGACATCACCAGTTTAGTGTACATGTTTAGGTGGGCGATATATAATTTGCAGACTTTTTTGAGATAGCATTATAAGGAGCCTTAGAGCTATGGTCTTATGAGATAGATTTATTTTAAACAGCCTATGAGGAGTCATAAACTAAACCATGTCAAATATTAAAACCTCATAAACTGAAAGCGACGCCGACGTAAAGAACGGAATCTTGGATTTCACTGGGACAAAAGCCACAGAACCAACAAAAGGATAATTACATTCCTGATAACACAATTGGAAATATATCTTCCGCCCCCTTCAACCGCTCTTTCTGCGTTAATGAAGAAATGTTGTAATCAGTTTTAAAATATAATTAAACCAATTTAGAACTTTTTGTTGTTGTATAGTTGGATATAAGTTTGTATCATTTTCATAAAAAGTTGTTGCTGGTTATAAATGCAAAACATTATTTTTTTCGAACAGTATTTTAAGTCATAATTATATTTAAATCCTGGTATAATCAGTGTTTTCGGTATTATCTTTTACGTTCTTAAATTATAAACATTTTACAGAGAAATCAGGTTGGTAAAAAAACTGTATGATAAAATATGTGATCACTGAAAAAACAACCGATTTCGTTGCAATTTTCATCCTCTCAATATTTAGGTGGTTAATATCTAGGAGGTAACATATTTAGGTCCTATATATCTACATGGTCAGGAAGATTGTGATAAGATGAAGCTACGGTTAGTAACCCTCTTCACTCATTTCATAGCGCACCGCTAGCTTATCACCTGTTAACCACAGTTGGTGCTATTAATTTGACTACATATTACAAAGACTACCTTAGCGCCCCCTTAATTCTACATCCTCTATCTAGAAAATATTTTCCTAATCTATTCTATCGTAATATCAATTAAAATGTTCATATTAGTAATTGATAAACTGGAAAATTTGTTTTCTTTTGGGTTATTCGTCTCTGCGTGGATTTTCAAACGACAATGAGAACATTTTATGTCCAGTGTAAAGTATTATGCTATGTAAAAAGTCCAAATTATACAGACAAATTTTTGTCAACCTAAATCCCTTAAACGAACATGAAATAATAATATATTTTTCGGAAATCCAAATGCAATGAAACTGAGCTTGTCTTTAAAGAGACTGGATACAAGACCAGATGGCAACTTGCCCACTTCTGTCATTAACAGACAATGCTTCTTGGTGTTTACCGGTATTGTACTTACCTTTTAACTTATAATTTCTTACATTGTTTTGGATTTTTTTTTAATCTTTCTTACAAACCTTGAAAACTTTATATAAATCATACGAATTATAATGGGTTTTAATTTTATCTAGGCAATAGTAAAATGAGAAAAAAAGAAAGAAGAAAAAATATGTATTACAAACATATCCACGTTCAGAAAAAAAATCAATCTTCTTAGATTTTATAATTGGGTAAATTAGTAGCAATTCTTTAAATTTAAGAGAGTTTCTGTACTGAGAAAAATAATAGTGTTACTTGAAGAAATTGCTTATTTGCAAATTGCTTTACAGCAAGCAACAAAAAGGTTTCTTGGAAACAGAGACAACTTCATTTTTCTTGTGAATTGCTGCGACCTAAGTAAAAGGAATAGAAAATGATTCTGTGATTGTTGCAATTTTAGGGTTAATCTAAGAAATTTAGAGTTATTTAAACAAAAAATATTTTGAAATGAAATAAGGTTTTTGATATAGATCGATAAAATTCCATCAAACGAGTTGTTTTTAATGAAACCATGGATTATTCAGGTTTGATTAAAACTCATCCCCCTTTATGCGTTATTTACCAAAGGCGCGCTGCCAACCAATCTAGTGGGCCGGCCACTTTCAACGCAGTACCTCGTCTGTTAATTAAAAAGAATATATTATTTTATTAGATTATGAAAATCACGCACTAAAAACAACAATAAACATTGCATATATTATAGTAAGTTTTATCATACATTTTATAACTTTGAAAAAATCCAAGAATGAACAAAATTATTTTTTATCGCCTAACGTCATTAACAGATAGGGGGAATTTCCCAATACCTTATCATAGCTTATTAGGGAGTTTTTGCCAAACACAGTAAAACAATACTTAAACGTTAAACGGTATTTTTAAACATTGTCCTAAATGTATTAAATCTGCTGATTTAACCGTTTAACGGTTATAGTGTTGTTTTACCGTGTTTCGTAAAAAATTTTTTATTGAATTATTTATTTAACTAAAGGCAAGTTGACACGTTACGACAAATACTACCTTAGCGCCCCCTTAATTCTACATCCTCTCTCTAGAAAATATTTTCCTAATCTATTCTATCGTAATATCAATTAAAATGTTCATATTAGTAATTGATAAACTGGAAAATTTGTTTTCTTTTGGGTTATTCGTCTCTGCGTGGATTTTCAAACGACAATGAGAACATTTTATGTCCAGTGTAAAGTATTATGCTATGTAAAAAGTCCAAATTATACAGACAAATTTTTGTCAACCTAAATCCCTTAAACGAACATGAAATAGTAATATATTTTTCGGAAATCCAAATGCAATGAAACTGAGCTTGTCTTTAAAGAGACTGGATACAAGACCAGATGGCAACTTGCCCACTTCTGTCATTAACAGACAATGCTTCTTGGTGTTTACCGGTATTGTACTTACCTTTTAACTTATAATTTCTTACATTGTTTTGGATTTTTTTTAATCTTTCTTACAAACCTTGAAAACTTTATATAAATCATACGAATTATAATGGGTTTTAATTTTATCTAGGCAATAGTAAAATGAGAAAAAAAGAAAGAAGAAAAAATATGTATTACAAACATATCCACGTTCAGAAAAAAAATCAATCTTCTTAGATTTTATAATTGGGTAAATTAGTAGCAATTCTTTAAATTTAAGAGAGTTTCTGTACTGAGAAAAATAATAGTGTTACTTGAAGAAATTGCTTATTTGCAAATTGCTTTACAGCAAGCAACAAAAAGGTTTCTTGGAAACAGAGACAACTTCATTTTTCTTGTGAATTGCTGCGACCTAAGTAAAAGGAATAGAAAATGATTCTGTGATTGTTGCAATTTTAGGGTTAATCTAAGAAATTTAGAGTTATTTAAACAAAAAATATTTTGAAATGAAATAAGGTTTTTGATATAGATCGATAAAATTCCATCAAACGAGTTGTTTTTAATGAAACCATGGATTATTCAGGTTTGATTAAAACTCATCCCCCTTTATGCGTTATTTACCAAAGGCGCGCTGCCAACCAATCTAGTGGGCCGGCCACTTTCAACGCAGTACCTCGTCTGTTAATTAAAAAGAATATATTATTTTATTAGATTATGAAAATCACGCACTAAAAACAACAATAAACATTGCATATATTATAGTAAGTTTTATCATACATTTTATAACTTTGAAAAAATCCAAGAATGAACAAAATTATTTTTTATCGCCTAACGTCATTAACAGATAGGGGGAATTTCCCAATACCTTATCATAGCTTATTAGGGAGTTTTTGCCAAACACAGTAAAACAATACTTAAACGTTAAACGGTATTTTTAAACATTGTCCTAAATGTATTAAATCTGCTGATTTAACCGTTTAACGGTTATAGTGTTGTTTTACCGTGTTTCGTAAAAATTTTTTATTGAATTATTTATTTAACTAAAGGCAAGTTGACACGTTACGACAAAGGTGGTGGGGTGACAGGGTACGATTAATCTCGGACTTATTCGGTCGGAGTTTATTCGACTCGGAAGACCACTCGGAAGCTAATCGGTCCGTGTAACAATACATCCGAATAGCGCTTATGTAAACAACTCGGTCCGAGTGAGTCGGATGGAGATATTAGGGAGTTTTTGCCATCCACTGTAAAACAATACGATAAACGTTAAACGGTATTTTTTAACATTGCGCTAAATGGAGAAAATCAGCTGTTTTTACCGTTTAACGTTTGTCGTGATGTTTTATCGTAGATTGTAAAAACTCCCTAATGTCTGGGATACGAGTTTTGGTTTGAAATGTATTTAACATTGGGTACATTTAAAAACTCAATCCGAGTGCAAGCTAGCTCACAATCCTCAGGTTAAGCTCCGGTTAAGCTCGGGCCGAGTAGACTCGGACCGAGCGTGCTCTAGATGGAACCGAGTGAAGCTTGGTTCGAGATTAATCGGATCGTGTCAACCCGCCTTTGATTAGCGGATAGTGCAAGGAAAAAAGTAAGTTTAAGTTTCGAACATCAATGACATTGTCATATAAGCATAAGATATTATTTACCTTTATTTCATAGCATTTGATTGTAGTTATAAACTCCATTTTTATAACATTTTGCTGCTCAAGAAAATGTGTTGAAATAGAATAAATTCGATTTATTTTATTTCATTTTATTGTAAGTTTGAGTAAACTTTTGCGACGAATCAGAAACTAAACCTCATAAAATCCCCCAAATTAGGTATGATGAAACAGCATATACTATGTCCTTTTAACATTTCATCTAATGTTTGAGATTAAATGGGTCTGTTTTATGGTTAATCGTGATGGGGGCACACCACAATGCATTCGGATAGACACTGACGGAATATATTACTGTACTGAACAACCGCATTCTGGACTATTGACCAATGACGTATGTGGCGGTTTTGTGGTAGGCCAATAAACGTCCGAAATCTAAGGCATTTTAAATATGGTGTTAATTTAATTTTAACTGCCTACTTATAATGTTTAAAAACATGGAAAAAATACTTTAGTAACATATGCGGTATAGAAGCGACCTAAATTTCCTGTTTTTACTCTCTTTATTTTTCGGAGGAAAATTGAATTAATATAAAATAATTTTCTACGAGCATCTATGCAGGGCACATACCGGACACACCGGTTTTTTACGTCTTAAAACCAACTAGTACAAAGGTGTATTATTGATTCGAGCTGCATTTAAATACTTTTGCCAACAAAAGTTCCATCGATGGAGGACTTTAAAACGTTTTTCTAAATCTCAATCTTCTCCTAATTGATATTTCCTAGCCAGAACCAGTGAAAAATTGCGAAATAAAATTTCAATACCCCGATACCTCACTGAATGGGAAACACTCTAATTTAACTTAGATGTTAATAAATGTTTCAACGAAAAAATTTGCAGAGACAATTTCAAATTTGATCATCGTATTTTTTGGAAGATTATGTTGATGCGAAGTGTACAAACTGAAAACGAGACTGAGTAAGAGAGCTTCAAAACCGGAATAAATTAAACTCAAACACGTTCGCATTTGCACGAGCTGCAGAAACTCACAACAAACACGCACACACACAAAACCAGACCATGTGGACTGTCCACACATGGCGTACTTCAGTGTAACTAGATCACCCTTTTTGATACAACACGACACAGCTTGTTAGTTTATCCAGTTATTACAGAATATTTACTTAAAATTAGTGTCAAACAACCAATGTTTGGCTCATTATTAGTTCGTGAACTAATAAGAGATGTCGCTCGTGTATTATATTTGTACTGATTCTTTAAACTCTCATGTGCATTAATTTATACTAAGAAATAGTTAATAAACTTGAGCACAAAGTCTTGGCTATGTGTTTTTGTAGTAATTCGTTACGTTTTAGAACTTCCAGTTTTTCAACCTTATAACAGCAGTAATATCATATAACTGAAAATAATTTTAAGTCATATTTTAGCTCCCGAATACGAAATAAAATACGATAAATTCGTACAAAATATTTTTTAAGTGTAATTTGGTTTAGTATTTTTAATTAGGATGCGGTTATTCTAAGGCTGATATATCCCGTTTAGCCCAGTCATTTAGCATCTAGAAAAATAAATCTTATAGATATTATTTTAAAATTTCTTTCCATGTGTATATTTTAATGCGCCAAATTGTACGCCATTGGTGGGTGGTTGGCAAATAGCCCTGATCTTGGATTTTATGATCCATTTTTAGGTTTATCGTAAAAATTTCGAAAACTATATACTTTTAGTTTACTATATTAAATTGGAAATTAAAATAGATTAAATTTCCTACGGCAAAATCATATAATGTGTTTAATTTGGTCCAACAATTTATAAGATAACCACTAATTTTAATAATATCTTTAAAAATGTTCTTTACTTTAGAACAATATGTAAAAACGTGTGTAAAATATACGCCCGATGAGGTGACGGCTCGCAGCTGCTCAACTAAAAAGAAAAAAACTACATTCATAAAATCTTGACAAAATATCCAGTAATTTGACACCTTAGACATAAAAATTAGTCCAAAATAAAGTTGTGGGTGGCCCCTTGCCAAATAGCCGATTTGTAATAATTTCTTAAGAAACTAACTATTTTACGAGCTCCCCGAGGCTTTTATTTTGGAGCAATTTTTATGAGGTGTCAAATTACTGGAATTTTGTCAAGGTCTCATTAATTTAGTTTATTTTCCTTTAAGGTGAATAGGTATCAACCCGTTGGGCATATATTTTACATAACAAATTTACAAAGATTACTTAGGTAAGGGATATGTTTTCTCATATTACAGTTAAAATTAATGATTATCTTGTAAATGTTTGGGCCAAATTAAACGCATTATCTCTTTTCTTGTTGGATATTTAATATACTTTTATTTTTTATCGTGTAATAAAACTTGAATAGTTGTCAAGGTGTTTAGGAAAAACCTAAACACTTTACCTAAAATCCAAGATGGCGGCCATTTGCCGTCCAGCCACCATTGGGGCTTTTTGGTATTTTAAATTTAAAATATACACATAGGGGGTCATTTTAAAGCGATTTCCATAACGATAAGATTTCTTCATTTTTTCAGTCAAATTTTGAATGTAAGTTATTATGTTTTTATTAGCTAGTTAGTAAATTATATTAAAACATTAGTTATTAAGGCAAAGTTATTATATTTATAAAAGTAAGACTTAGAACAGATAGATTGTATGAGGAGCGATATTGCACTGAGTGCATTTTTCGTAATCTAAAGCTCATAAAATCAACCACGAACAAAATCTTGGGGTAATTGTTCGAAGGTTTACAACTGCAACTGCTATGAGCTGCCAAAGAAAAGCTACAGTTTAACAGAAAAAGCCTAAATAAGTGAACTTATCATTCCACAATTAAAATTTAGCCAAGCTCACCATGTAATGCCCAAAAACTTGGGTATGTTGAAAGCTACGTACTGACAAAGACCGTTCCGTATCTCGATAAATGATTGTTTGATTTTATATTATTTCAAATTAAATAACTTCCAATGTTGACCAATTAATAAAAACATACAATCTACAATCATAATGTTAATTTTCTTAACAGGTATTTAACAAGAAATGCTTATAAAATTCAAAATATGACCGACATTAAAACACTCAAGGCATATAACGCAACCTATAGAAAGATTATTAAAGGTCATAATCCGTATAATTTTTTTCTAAATTAAATTATAGCTCACTACCGCTGATAATAGTTTTTCATCTGAAACTAATTTTGTCAGCACATTGCTTGGTTTAAATATTCTGGATACCCTAAAAGTGATAAGTTAATTAAATTTAGGAATACAGCATGTTAACTGGATTGCAGAGGTACGAGAGAGAGGCATTCAAGTTACCCGCACCTCTGGCGCTCCAGCGATCGATGTAGCGACCTGGACCCGCATACGAAACATGGTTAAAGGGGAGTGAAGTGTGGGCTAAACTCAAAATAATGCAAATTAAGCAGTGTTTTTGTTAGAGTATTTAATGAAACATTAATACAAAAACTGAGCTAATTTACTTGGATATTCAAATGGAAACTATAAGAAGCAATAATCTCCTTTATTTTTTCGTTGTTGTTTGATGTAGCGAGAACCTAAAGCTAAGATTAAAGTTGATAAAAAATATTATCATTGATTGTTCTAGTTCATTAATAGAAACAGTGTTTTAGTTAGGAGGTGAACATATCAAAAGTCCCCGTCCGTATCCCTTGAGTGGGGGGAGGGAGGGGAGTCTAAAGGTACCATTTTTTTGTTTTCCTAAATATATTAAAAACGATCAACTTTTAGTAGTCCCTATTGAATTTCAAATTTAAATTTCCTGTAAGAAAAGTATATAATATGTCTATTTCGGTCCAACCATTTACAAGGTAAGCGCTAATTTTATTGATATTTAAACAAATATCCCTTCAATAAGAAATACATGTACATTTAATTTGTGGGTAACATACATTAATAATGAATAAATGAAAAATGATTTATTTCCTCAATTAAGGACATTACATAAACAAGATAAAAACTTGGAAATTACCTGATCACAATTCAAGTAGTGTGATCAGTTCTAAAACAAACATAAAAAATCAAAAGTTTGAGTCTAGCAACTAAAAAACTAAATAAAGCCGCTCTCTGCAGTATACACAAACATATTTTCCTAATAGTTAACTATAAATACTTGAAGTAAATTGCAACCGCTATATATAAACTAAAGGAACTTACAAAAAGAGAACTACAGCAAGTAAGTATGCCTATTGGATGTATTAGTATTTTAACAGTTATATATTACAAAATATTAAAAAAAACTTAGATCCTGGATGGACAACAACCATTTTGATAAGTTATTGGTAAATAAACTTAGTCTGTTTGTCTCCCTGATATTAGAGGGAATTTTATTAAAATATTTTGGCCCTAGATAAGAAAATGAATGTTTAAAAATTGATTTATTTACTTTAGGTAATCCGAAAACTCATCTAATAACGTTTCTCGTAACGTAATTGAAATTTTCATTTCCTCTAGTGCCACTTCTGATAAAAAATAATCTTAAAACTTTGAAAATTAATGAAAATTAATAAATGCTGTGAAGGTAAAATCTTCAACTTCTTATATAACGGGAATGCGCTTTCTCTTCTCCGTTTCCTTAAAATTATTCTTATCAAGTAACTTTGAGAAACTCTTAACTTATCAGTGATGGACTGATGGACTTGTATGTACCTGCCCGACAGGTGATTCCATATTGTAATCTAGAATTAACTAAGGCAAAGTATAGTGATCTGAGAAGCGTAGTATTGCAAAAATTTCTTAAAAAATAAAAGGTTCTTACTGAAGATTGAATTTTACTGTGAAGTTTATTAATGTGTGCTTCCCAACTGAGTTTTTCATCTACATGCCCAAAGGGGCAACGCTTTTTCACCTAAAGGAAAATGAACACCATTCAGGAAATATGGACAAAATCTCCATTAATTTGACACGTCAATCATAAAATTTGGTCCGAAGTAATAGTCTTGGTGAGCTCATAAAAACTAAATTTTTCAAGGAATTACGAGTATTACAAATAAGCAATAGTTCCTTGAAAAGTGACGTTTTTTGTGAGCTCGCCAACACCTTTATTTTAGACCAATTTTAATGATTGAGGTGTCAAATTACTGGAAATCTTTTCAATATTTCCTGAATGCTGTTCATTTTCCTTTAGGTGAAAAAATCGTTTCCCCATTGGGCATGAATGTTACCCACAAATTTACATGTATTTCTTATGGAAGAGACATCTGTTTAAATATTAATAAAATTAGTGCTTACCTTGTGCAAAATAGATATGTTATATACTTTTCTTACAGGAAATTTAATTTTCTTTAATTTTCAAATTTACTAGGGAGTGTTAAAAGTTGATAGTTTTCAAGATATTTTGGCAAAAACAGAAAATGGTACCTTCAGACCCCCCTCCCTCCCCCGCTCAAAGCCTACGGACGGAGACTTTTGATATGTTCACCTCCTGACTAGTCCAAACAAAGCTGCAAAGTCAAAAATTGTGTTCCAAAAAAGTCCCTCTATACCTCTTTGTTGCCTGGAGTACTAAACAAACATTATCAAATAATTCAAACAAAATTCACATTGATATATTGCATGTGAAAATATATATATTTTGGTAGGACTACAGAAAATATTAAGGTTGCCGTCCAACCGACAGTGCACGTTACTGTACTGCATAGTGTTTAGTAGCTATAATCTTGTAAACGCTCTAATCTACATATTAATACGCAAGCGGTTTTCTTATCGCAGTCAAACCTCAATAACGACTGGGTGGCTTTTAACATTAAGGTGGCATATTAAAGGAATTTTTATATAGGTTTGTCATTGTCAATATGTCTCAAAACTTAAAAAATGGCGTCATTAAAGTAGAACAAGGAGCTGAATATTCGGAACAGTGACGCTATCCAGTGAGCAGTGACACTCGACCAGGCTCGATTCACTTTATTTACAACTGAAAATGTGGTTGTGCTTTAAAATAGTTCTACATGTAAATCACAGATTGCAATGTTTGCAAGCGAAGCTGTAACCGAGAAATGTAATTAGTAATTATTCCTACTGAAGCCTGGACATATTTTCTTGTTGCCGACAGACGACCTAATAGATAACATTGGGCTAAATGTATCCTAGTGTAGGGTGAGAGGCAATGCGCGAGCACGCCCGGCCTTGTTGACAGACCGATTATGGCAGCCCTAGTGTCAGGAGAGGCTTGCACAAACAGCGCCAGGTTAATATGTTGGCTGTTACAAGCTAGTCCGGTCAACCATAACTAAAACAATTGGTCAACTGAATCAAATAAACAATGACAACGCATTACGGGGATAGGGATAACATTAAAAAACATGCCATAAGGTTGAGATGGATTTTTTGAGATGGTTTCCAATTTTTTCAATTCTATAGATTTAGTTTAGTAATAAAAGTATTACTTGATTGCTTTCATCTGGAATGAGAGATTTTCCTGCTTTAATGAAGGAAAAAGACATTTCAAAACAAGAAAGACTGTTTGTCTGTGCTTGGCTAAAAGCTATATATAACATTGATAAAGTATAATTATTGAGTCTGAAGATTGTCTATAGTTAATTATTGTCTTTATCTTATTAACTACTATATGGATAGTAGAACTTTACTAGAGAAGCCATTACTGGCTGGTTGGCTGGCTGGATAACGAACGTCAGTCATATACCCAAGCGATTGGTTTTCTTTTCTTATTATATCAAAAGTTTTTAAATAATCAATGGTACGAGTATATGCATTCTTAAATCTATGTTTTAACAATTTTGCTGTCAAAGCCCTAAATAGAATTCAATTTTAAAATAAACTACATAGACTGTGTATAAGCGTATTCTCACTTTTAATCGTCCCAAATTAATGTCACAACAGAGCGCTGACCGGGCAACAGTAAACCTAGCAACACGTGAACTTGCATAACGATTCCAGTTCATACCGTTGACTTTACGACCCTTTCATCCGCACTCTCTATGTTTATAAAAATTAAAAATAATTTCTCAACATCAACTTAAAATATTGTAGATGTTTCATCCCCATCCACTCCCTTAATTCGTATGATTTTTTTCTAAATCTATCTTGTGGTGATTATTGAATATTTTCAAAATTTTTCATTATCAATTTAAACAGTAGGCCTATACATTATAATTAACTGTATTCGCATATGACAGACTATCGGTTATCCAAGCACTAGGATCTATGAGGTAGAGTAGGCCTTAAATAGTTTTTTTCGAATATATTCGTTGTAACAGCACCTCCTGTAAACAATGAAATAGGATAATCGAAAAAAATAATCTTTCATATTTAAAAATTACTTTTAAAGCATTTACAATAATTTTATTAGTAAACAGCACGTATTGCTTATACAGTTCACACTATACAGATACGTTGTACTTAAGCATTATAAAAAACAAAGATGTTTAAACAACACATTTATGATCTTAGCCGGAATAGTGGTGGTAGGAGGTGAAGTATGGAATTGCGGGTCCTCGGTCTCTGTCGCCGGTAACGACTGGCGGAGCGTCGTGGTTATCGCCGCCCATCTATCTGCAGGAGAGACTTCCACAGACAGTTCAACTGTGAAATGGTGATACTATCAATTACTGTATAATATTCCACTTTTTCTTTGGCTAAATTACAATATGGTCTCATTGATTCCCTGTCACTTTAAGCAGAGAACGATCTAATAAATAAAAGCTTTTATATAGTTATATATACCCATCTTTTTCGGGTGTCCGAAAAAGAACTGCCTAATTTTTATGACCTCTAATTTTCAATTTATAAATCAAATCGACTCAAATTATATATTGAATGATAGGTAAACTCACCAAGTTTTTGTTACAAGTCACAATTGTTTGGTGAATTTCACTTTGGGCTCATGGCAAACATAAAACAAAAAATCAAATTGTCCCTGTGTACTAGTAGTGAATAAAAATCACGTTTTAAGTTTTTTTTTTAGATTTAACTGTTATCTTGAAAACTATGAATCCTATAGAACCTCTCAGTTTATAACATTAAAGAAAATGAATTTTCCCTCCAGTTTGGGTGCTCTTGCAGGTTTGTAGCTTTTTTGGGTCCTGAGAAATGAGTTTTGGAAACGAACAAATTGTTTTTTCGTGTTTCGTGTGCCATACTGCTAAAGTTGGAAAACCCCAAAATTTTTATTTTTACCAAATTAAAGGGAAATAACTAAGTTTTGGTAAAAGTAAGAGGTTTTAAACATAAACTGAGAGGTTTCTGTAGGATGCTTAGTTTTCAAGTTAACTGTTGAATCTTGTAAAAAACTCATTACAACGTGATTTTTAAGAACTACTGGTGCGCAGGGAAAATGTGATTTTTTGTTTTTTGTTTTACATGAGCCCAAAGTAAAATCCACCAAAAAATTTGTGACTTGTATCAAAAACTTGGCGAGTTTTCCTATCATTTAATACATAATTTGAGTCGATATGATTTACAAATTACAAATTAAAGTTCTTCAAAATTAGGGAGTTCTTTTTCGGACACCCGGTATAAACAGAGTTTATGCCATAAAACATTTTTGGCGGATATTTCTTTGTTTTTAGGGAACAACAACTTTAGTCCCTCTCCTATGAAGGATTTTAAGAAATATAACAGGACAATGTTTGCATCGTTTAAGATTATTTATTTTATAATTTGAGGCTTTCTTATTTTGAACCGTTGGATTCACATCATGAACCCCCTATAAAGTCAATTAAGTTGGAGATGTAGCATTTGTAAGTCAATACCACCAGCTTGCGTCATAAGGCGTAGGGGGTATGCTAATATCCTCAAAACATTTTACTGTCATGTTACATTATGCTCAAGAATTTGTATTAAAGATTAATTAAGTATGAAATGTTCACAATCGATCAAGAACGTGGGGGGGGGGCTTTATAATCCATCCAGTCATTCTTAACCAAAATTTAATGTTTGGTCAATCAATAAAAAACCAATGGACCATTGTGAAGCTATGCTCTAAGCGCTAGAGTCAATTCATAACCAATTAATTTTACCAAACATAATTTCGATTTTTTTAAATTAAGGTCTTTATCCCCTTTAAGCCTGAGGATAAATATAGTTGTTTCAAATATTGTTCAAAAGAAACAACTAAACGTGCTTTTGTTTTATTGTATTATTTTTACTTTGATTACAGTGAATTCCAACATACATTAATAGTAATATAAACGTTTAATGAAATAACTTCAATATATTTCAGTTGGGTTCCATTATGAATACGGTAAGAATTAAAACTCTGGATTTAATGAATATTCCATATAAAAGCGTACTTCACACGATGTATCACTTTCCACGATAATTACTCGTACAAAAATAGAAGCAATTTAATATTTCTGGTCCCGTTTTCAACTTTTCTCCTTTTCCACTTCTTAGAAACATTCATTGTATTTTATTATTATTTTGAACTAGTATAATTATCAGTTCACTTCTAGGTCTAAATAGTTCGGTAGTTAAAGTGTTTGAATTTTTCTCAGCTGTATTTTTTATATGTTCTGTATATTATCTCACTATTTATTATACCCGAGGTTGTCTTCGTGATTCAAGAGAGAATATTATTCTTGATTTTTTTATGTACATAGGTGATACTGTGTTATCATTAATTTTTTTAAATTACGTTTTGGGACAGTGTTACTCCAAATCTTAAGGCTTTTAAAAAAGAATCAAGTAGATATTCCAGACTGTTTCTGATGGATTAAAATATTTATCTGACAGCTATTCTCGCCCTAATTGGATGGGTTTATCTATAAAAATTCTGTTGCACTGCTGATATTATTTTATAAATGTATAGGTCTAAATAATTTTGTGAGAACTGCATTAAAAATTATCTTTTTCTTATTTTGTCTTACCTCATGTACCCAATATTAACATTATTTTCAAAATTGTAATACAGAAACATTACAAACAGACTTTAGTACAGTTTACGAATAAGTTTTGCCTAGGGTCACAAAAACATTTTGTCCGTGAAATATCAAGTGAGTCCAGTTGTGAAGCTATTATTAGCACTTAATGCTAATAATGCTTAATGTGTTAATGCTAATATCCAATGTAGTATATCCAATGTACTAGTATCCAATATAGTAATACAGTATTGGATATTTCAAATGCCTGGAGAGCCATGTCTAGTGAACGGTATGCCTCAGCAAAAAATATTAACTAAAAGTATGATCTGGTTCAGGAGTTAGGTTTGAGAGCTGCTTATTTATTTGTACCATGTATTCCAAAAACGTTTTTTAGCAGTTACAGTAAAACTGAAAGTTTCAATTTATCAAACAATATAAAAGTGAAAAATATAATTTTGAATCAATTCTAATAATGAATTAATAGGCTAAAAAGTGTTAAATTGAATTCAAGGATTAAATAATTGGGAAATTTTTAAGGGGGTACAAAGGTAAAAAGCAGTTTTTATGATTTTTCATTAGTGCCCTTCCTTTGTAAGAAAGTCAATCAATATCTCAAACATGAAGTCCTAAAAGCTTTTTCTAGCTTCCACGAAGCATTTCGAAACAAAGAGTTTTTAATGGATTTTAACTCTTTTGATGTAAATCCTTTTATACTACTATTATTTGTTCGTAATTGAACGCGATGAAGATTTATTGTGTCAAAAAAAATACACGAAAAGGCCAACTGGAGTATCACGGACCGACTATGGTTCCCTCCAGATAAAAACCTGATCCAGACCGAAAAACATACATTCTAAAATCAAACATTCTGATATAAAGAAATGTTTGTATACAAATGCCTAACCCAGACTTACCCTTATAAGATGTTACCAATATTACTTGTAAGAAATGGGGTTTAGGTGACTCCTACATCACAGCCTGACTGCCTGTGCGGATAAAGCCTTTTCATTACACCGCTTCGAAAACGGTAGCGATGGGTTTTTACAGTATGTGTTACGTGGCTAAAGAAGCTATTTTTCTTCCTGGGAAGAAAAATAATCGGCTGAAGTTGAGGACATCAGCTGTTATTAGTTTTTACTGTAGTAAACCAAGGTCTACAAAGAAGAAAATAGCAATTATATAAGGCTACCTAACTGCCATAAGGCCTATAGAGCTAATGCTTGTGACATCAATTCCGGAACCTTTCCCTGTTTCATCCTAGCTCTATTAGCTTATTGGGTAAAAATATAGCCTCAATTGAGATGTTAGTAATATGTTCCCTCTGTTTGGTCAAGATAAATGTTTGTCTAAGATGGAGGTCAATAGTTGGTTACTGTCAGTCAAACCTAAAAGCAAAACGAGCAGAAAAAGCTTGACCTAGTACGAAATTCGCAAGTAATGAAATGTACCACTTCGGAACTTTTTTTCAACAAATCTAAGAAGCTAATCAACTGGAAATGGTTTGTTTCATACATCAAACACATTTATGAAATACTAAACTAGCTGTGGCTAGTAATAGTAATGAAATAGTAACTTTGGCTTTGTTCACGATAAAAATTCAACACATCACCCTGGCGCGGGCGGTCCTCCCTCTTACAAGCTTCGTTTGGTTGTGTCGCCCGTCCGATCTTGCTGTGCGGTGGAGAAGATTGCGCTCGCGCTCTCTAGAAGCGAGTTCACCGAGAGTGGCTTACCCGGTCAAAAGCCTAGAAGCAATTATCAGGGGGGTAAACTTGTCCTGATGATGATCTTGGCATGACATGAATAGCGACACCACTGGGCTTTTTCGGCGGCGCGGCACATTGAATCTAGAGGCGCATGCATATTATTGAGTGGCCCTTAGGCAGGAATATATGTACCCCATCGCAGAATTCCTGCGTACTTAGTGAATTCTACTTTTTTTGCTTCATTAAGGTATATGTACATGTCATGGAACATGCCTTGATATTGTATTCACTGTCGAAAATACTTTTCTTAAGCTTTAGGAGTTTCCCTGAATTCGCTAAGTACGCAGGACTTCAGGAACGGTGGTACATATATTCCTGTCTAAGTGCCACTCTATAATGTGCACGCGCCTCTACTATCAATTCGCCGTGCGGTGGGGTAGACACCTAAGACCAAAAAAATACGAAGCCGTTTCAGCAATTTTTGAAAATGCTGTCCAAAGTTTTAGGGTCTATATTGGAAAAAATTGACAAAGCCGTCAAGGCAATTTTTGAAAATTCTGCATGTAAAATAAATAGTTTACAGTAGCACATTTAAGCTCTCTCAATACCAGCGGTAATAAATAAGAAATGTCCTTCAATTAGCTCTAGTCAGTGATTTATTTTGTGTTATATTCCTGACAGTTGTTTTTGTCAATTGGATTTCTTACTTTTCACAACTGTTTATTTAAAAAAGTTCATCAATTCATATTCTGGCTTAAGGATGATTCGGGATCTTTGTGGGGGTCTATGGTGGAGTCCGAGGGTCAGATCAGGATTGAAACCACTCGTTTGTCCTATTTCATACATAAAGAATTAGTGTAGATGTTTTTTTACTTAATAGGATCATGGGAGGTAGGAGAATTAGTTATGAGTGAGGGCTTTATCTTTTTTAAGTATAAGAAGATGTAAAGCATGTGCTTCAATTTGAGGGAAATAATGAGTCCAACTAAAACCAATTACACACAAAGATCATCTGTTCCAGTAAACATGTCATTTATTAAGTAATCAATATCTTTGCTTAAGATGGATATGGGAACACTTTTGGGCCTCTTGGTGGAAACACAATTGAGTTTGGACGAAACGGATGGCTTAAAAACCTTATCCGCGAAATTTTACATACAATGTATTAAGTTTCATGACAAACAGTCCAACAGTTTTCGGATCCATAAGCTATGACTATACAGATATATATAGAAACCGAAATCCTCTTTTATAAATATAGACTTGAATTTTAACAATAATTAACATCAATATATTTAATAGATTAACAAACGTTACTCTATTATTTGTTTCTATATAGCAAAAATTAGTGTTTGGCACTGTTATATTTTAGGTCAAATGAGCAACCCGAATCATAAAACATAAATTTTATGGATTTTTGTTTCAAATATCATCTGAATTATGTTTTAATTTGTATAACCGTATTACAAGTTACGATGAATATATCAGTGATTGGCCAACAGTTACCGTACTGAACAGGATGCAGAGAGAACAGACATGATATCTTAACCTATACCATAAAAAAGCTAAGCCAGTTTATTGCTGGGAAAGCAAGCTCCATCAATACAAATAAACTTGTGAGCTTTTCTTATCGCTTTGTGAGACAAGTAACAAATGGCGCTCGTTTTTCATTTAATTATTACGCGTATAAGACTGTAAATGAAAGTATGTTTCTATTTACAGATATAATATTGAAAATAATTAAATACCTTATTAAAAGTTTATGGCCTTTAATCTTTTCTTGACATTTAAAGGCAATAACTTAATTTGTGATGCAGCATTGATCTTAGATTTTTAAATAATTTATTTTCATACCTCTTTGAGACTTTTTTCTTTATCATTTTTATCGTTCATGTGTATGTTGACGCTGCCCTACAGCCAAGGAAACAATATTTAAAGATTGCATAACCTGGAATGTAAATGGAAGAGAGGTGCTGAAGATGGCTTAGAGCCGAAACATATGTACTCAAGTAACAAATAAGGCTGCAAAGACACAAGTTGATACACAAGTTGTAATAAATATAATATAAATATAAAATTTAAAATAATATAAAAATAATATTTATAAATACGAGTAGTTTTTTCACCATTAATAAATGACATTCCATTAACACATGCCATGCTAAAAACTAACTAAACATAAAACCTAAAATTAGATAAAAATACATATTTTTAATCTTTATTTGAGGTTTTAAACTTTAGTCAAACAATATCGATCTCAGAAACATTTCTTAGCAAGCAATGAGGGAGATGAAACCTGTTTCTTTATATGATAATAAAAGTTTAAAATATATCAAATTTTATACATATTTATATTAAAATACAGGGTATAGACATTTATACCCATATATGTATTTATGTAAGAAATAATATTATTTATTTACTGAAATCATTATTCAAACAAATCATAAACTAACTTACATATAACACTGAAGTAGCATTATCTAAGTTACAAGCAGCGTCTCCTGAGTTACAAGCCAAACCAAGTTACCGTTGAGTCCTGTGTTCTAAAGTACTTTTCGTTGACTCAGTGAGATACCCGTTAATATTTAAAAGGCTATCTTGGTATTGTCTTCGATTCTGTACGGAACCTTGTTGTTACCTTGACTGAACGTTTCTACGTGACCTAATGACATAATGTTCTCTCCTAGGTTTTTCGATAATGGCAAGTATTTATACTTCATTACATAAATTTCCTGTACGTTCTTTAGACAAAGAAAGAAAAGTGTATTAAATGGGCAAGTAATTTTCTAAATAATTTTTTTGGCGTACGATTAATTATTTTTTTGTTTAGCTTTTATTGATGGTTTAGTTTTTCCGATGGCAGTGCCAGATGTTAACTTAATTACTGGCGCGAATAGGAAATGTATTACGTATCTTATATTCCATTTACAAATTATATGTTAGCTTTAGTATGAACAAAAAAACTGTAAAAGAGATCATGAAGCAACAATATAAATTCAAATGCTAAATTAACTCTGTTAGCTAGATTTGATACATTTGAAAGATCTTTTTTACATGACGAACTTTTTTTTATACTCAAACATATGGTACAAAATATCAATATTTGACTGGTATTTTGGGACATAAGTTAAGTGCCTTTGGAAAGGAGTTTACTAACTGATGATAACTCTTTCATTCTATTCAAATTAATTTTATTTTTGATTTTTGTAGAGATTTTATCTAAAATTTCACCTTTATTTGCTAATCATAGTTTCCATTCTTGATTTTTTATAGTGACTGAACACTTTAAAAACATTATGTAATCGCTTTAATTCAGGGGGAATAACGCTCTGAGACATTTATAGACTGAATTGCACTGGACTGTAATAATTTACTTTTGAGTTTCTTGATGATATATAATGTTGATGACATAACAAGCCGTTAAGAAATGCATTTACCAATAAGGATAAACATTTTTTTATTTCAAAATATTTCACCATTAATGAATCTTGTAGCGAAAAGGTATAATTTTCCCTTCTCAAATGGCGCTTGAATAAGGTTTATGTGATGCAAATAACACTCAGTGTACTCGTTCAACGAGCCGTACTGAATCCCTTGATATTTTCCTTTCAGAGCTCTCTCTCTTCAAAGAAGCTGTTATTCGGTAAAATCAGGTTTAGGTAAGCCAGTGAAAAAATAATAATATTGGAAACTTGTGCACCTTATTTTAGAAGCTTATTTTTTTATATAAAGTGAAGATAACAAAACAAATTTATCAACCTTAGCCAAAAGGATATTTATACTCTCAAGTTGTAAAGGTTTAAATTGTGTTAGAAGTTAGGAATCATAGATGACAGTTAAAAATGCTCATGTAATGCCTGTTGCGATTGCCCTTTAATATATCAGCATCTGATTTGATGTGGATTTGCTCACTGTATGACCCGCAGGGGGAAACAATGATTATAATTAAGCTCTTGATTGGTAGCTATTTGCCCAGTTGACTTATGAGTTTATGCTGAACACGATCATCATGCTGTAGTACTTACATGGTATTGCTGTTAAGGTTATGAGTAAATATGGTAATCTAGTAATAAATCTACTAAATATAGTAAAAGTTTTAAATTTTAATAGATTGCTTCTTGATACTCGGAGAACAGAATAAAGATTTCCAAATACGTTTTTTAAGCATTTCTATTCTATTCAGATGTCAATTGATAATGTGGTGAATCATACAGTGTCGTAGATTAATTATATTCAATACAATTACTAAAGTTATTTCCAAATACAATAAAACTTTTTTATGTATACTCTAATTTCTTACCGTTATACTATAATATGGCTATTTCTAACCATTATAGGTCAATAGAATTCCACTTATAAATACGAGTATATTCGTATGTAATATAAAATTCAGCAACAAGTGAATTAAATCTACTCATCTCTTTTTTCATCGCAATGAAGAATTGAGGGAATTTCAATAATTACTTGCTGTGCTGTGACAAAGGCTTTCATAATCCATATTTAAAAATAATATTAAAAATTTACTTTTTACTTCATTACATAAGCGAACTTTTTAATATAAACATATATTTATAGAAATTATCGTCTTCATCATAACAGCCGTTTTCAGTTCTCTAAATCGTACGCAAATTGATCGTTTTTGGATCACTTCGAATAGGAGTACTGAAAAAACATATGGGAAATTTTGCCGTACTCTAATGTCAAAATTTGTTTATGTTACGTTTGAAAGATTGAACGATTTCTTAACTTTTGTTTGTAAATAACTAATAACAGATGTGTAAAGACGATGACTATTTTGGATAACCTCAAAATTCTGTAGTCTATTTTTTAACGATTAAATAGTTGTTCATCACACGGAGCAAAAGTGTCTCCTAGTAATGAAAACTACTATTTTTATTAACAGTACCCTTGTTATATAACTGATATTAATTGAAGTTGACATATTGGTGAATGATTATTTGGTTGTTAGCCATATTATAAAATAAATTCCATTCACTTGATACGGGTACTATTATAATTATAGAAATCATCATTTTTTATTGAAAGAGTACCCCTTGTATGTTGTTAATTATTTATTTAGTTAAAATTGACATATTTTTGAATAATTCTTTGGTTGTTTACCATGTAATAAAATGAATTCCATTCACTAAATAGGGCTACTATTATAATTATAGAAATTATTTTTTTTAGTTAATAGAGTACCCTATTTGTAAATAATTAATTATTTATTTAGTTAAAATTTGCATATTGGTGAATAATTCTTTGGTTGTTAACCATTTAATAAAATAAATTCCAATCACTTGACAGACTATTTTAATTATTCACACATTACATTAAATTAAAAAGAATCATACTGATATGAACTTTCAAATATAATTTTTAATACGTAATATTAGGTGTTTGGTTGACTGCTGATTGATTGCAATGGTTTTTTTGCTACTTTGGTATCTATTAAATGTATGTAGATAACATAATGTCAAAAAACATCTTTTTTCGAGGGCAAAATTAAAAACGAAAGGCGTTTGTTGATATGAATTCTTTGATTAACCTTCAATAAATGCTCCACAGTTCTTTATCTGAAAAATATGTACACAATATTTTATTTATAAAGCTTATCAAACCCTCAACTGCCACTTGCCGATACCAACGAAGTTTCCTTCAGAGCGTTTGCAGACCACAGCTTTAGATTACCTACCTCCCTTTGAATAGCTTCGATGCTTTGACAATGAACTTTGGAGAAAATCAGTATACTGAGAGGAAATAAAACTAGGAAGGTTAAAACTAACTGATTAGTATCAACAATATAAGATCGAGAGTAAACAAGTAAAGAAAAGATTAATATTTTTTAACATTATAATGGTTTAATTTAATCCTATTTTTCCTACACTCTTACAATACTAGCTATTACGTTATAATGACTGAATGAATTAATGAATGATTACGTCCTAGTTTTAATTCGGTAGTTTTTTGGCATTCCACCCCTGAGTACCTTATTATATGACACCATCTACATGGTTGTAAGGATTTAGGGGCGCAATTGTAAGTCATAAAATTATAAAACTTAATGATGTATAAAGGGGTGAAAAAGGGGAGAAAGTTTGTGTCAGATTTCTGATACCGTTCATTTAAGAATAAAATCAACCAAAGGAGTGAAGTGTTAGGACTGAGACCGTTTATGCTGGAGTATTAGCATTTCCGTGACGTAAGTGCGGTAATGGCCAGCAAATATCGACACGCTGCGGCGTGTGTTCGTTACACAACCTTCGTTTCTGGAACACGACGTGATTTACGGCCATTATGATATTGAAAAAGCATATTGCTTGATAGCCCACTGTAAAAAGTCTTGCGCTCTAAATCGAGTGCAAGGCATTTACATACCTATTACGAGTAGTAAAAAATATTAACAATGTATAGAGTGTTCAACAAAAAGAGTCGAACGCAGTTTTCATTTACGTTATTCAGGAGGTAAAAACAAGAATAAGGTTTTATATCTATATTATGGCATTTTTGGTAGTTGCTTCCATTCGTCCATCACTACTAAAAGTAGCCATTATAGGGCTACATTATTAATCTTAAAATCTTCATCCTAATGGTTTTCATTTTTAATTGGTTCAAAGTAGAAACTTGACAGTCCTGACCAATTTAGATCATATTAGCCATTATACATGTATCAAGCCATCCATGGCGTTTTAAAAACATATACGTAGACAAATGTCAGAAGACTTGGCATGGGAAACACCAGATTGTAACGTCAAATCTGTATTTCCCGATTTAATAAATACATCTTCAAAAGTAGAATAGAATAGAATAAATTTTTATTTTCTCAAAATATTTCAAACAATTTAATACAATTTCTTTCTGTAAGGGTCGAACACACAGTTTTTAAAGTGTGAGGAAAATAATTTATTCCTCACACCTGCCAGGTTGAAATAAAAACATAAATAAAAAATTCACTTTCTTGAGAAAATAAAATAGGGCCTCTTTAGGCAAAGCCTGTTTTGAGGTTCCAGTTTTTATTAAAAATAAAAACAGCGAACAGAGCTATAACTCATATAAATTTAAAAAAAAATAGTTTAGGTCTCTACAATAGCAGTAATTTAAATAATAAATAACAGAAAATAATAACACATTACCCTACGTGCACTTTATAAAAATATATATTTCATATTCAGAGCAAACTAACAAAGCATATTTCAATTATTAACATTAATTTATTTACAAAATTTCAATACATAAGGTTTGATAGTACTTTATTTTGTTTACGGACACATTGTATAAATGTTTATGACCTTCCCATAAAATACTTTTTTATATAATTCATTTAAAAGTATAAATAATTTTGGGGAAGAACAATTAGTTAATGTATTCAGATCGAAACGTGTTTGGGTAAATACTCGTACATTGGTTGTTGACAAACCCCTTGCACTGACTGAAGTGGACAGGCGCCATCCGGTTGACATTGATTGGATTACAGTAGTGAGCAAATAATAAAAGGGTTTGCTTCAAGTTTTGATAAAAAAACAAGGTCCTATAGTTAGGATAATTAACAATTTAAATTCAAATAATAGAAAAACTATTGTCCTAATTAAACCACTATCATTTCGATCACAAGCTGGGCCCCCGAAGTGGATTTAATTTGGAAATATGCACTACAACAGCTTTGTTTTAAATCTTGACGGTATGAATTTTTCGAGATGGATTCATTATTATTTGATTTTTCGCTACTCATCACTATAATAATAAAAAAAAAAGTTTCTAATGACGATATGTATTTCGGTCTTGTTTCAAAGACCATCATCAGTCTCATTGAGACCATAATCAGTCTCAATTATAATCAATAATTGAGACTGATGATGGTAATAAAAAAACTTTTTTTATTATTATAGTGATGAATAGAGAAAAATCAAATATAACTTTATTTTAACTTGTATATAGAAAACAATAAAGACTATATTTTACGATTTAAAAACAAAGTAACCATTACTCCAAATCACTAACGAGATTATGCTTTGGGCAAACGATAAAGAAAATAACATTACGAAAGCAATGAAAGGCTGGCGATAAATTTGTATGATTCCTTTCGACTGGTACATGTTAATACATGTGTTTTCATTAGCAAAATCAAATTAAACAATGTGTGGGTTCACAAATTATGTTATCCGTTTCTTCTACTTTGTTGAGATTAAATATCAATCGCCTACTATTGGAAAATAACTGGAATAACTAAGTAAGCTAACGTATGTACTAGTTTAATGAAGTAAGCTAGCATTATTACATATGATTGATTATTTGCATTTACGGATGAAATAGTCCCTGCGTACTCTGATTAAAACTCCAGAATAGCAAATAGTCTAGTTGCTAAATTGCATTTTAAACCTAAACCTGGAAATAAGGTCCACCCAAAGTCTTTTGTTGATTTCTGTTTCTTCAAGACCTACATAATTCAGATCTGCCGTGTGCCTCTTTGTCACCCTTGAGCAAATTCAAATATCCAATATGGTGGCCAAGATGGCTTAAAACCATATAACTTTTAAAAAGTTACCTCATTTTTACGTGTGTTTTTTTTAGATATTGACCAATGCCTATGATCGTTGGGTGGCTAATCCTATATTTTCACGGATAATATTTTTGGGCCGCAATCTTGAATCCGCCATATTGGATATCAACTTTATTTTATTAAATGTAAAGATGGTGTTGTGACGCATCATTATGAACTAGATTTTTACGCTGATTACAATGCTGAAACCCGTTTTTGAAAATATGCATTCGTTAAAAAGATATGCTCAAATAAAAGTTTATC
Source organism: Flexamia atlantica (assembly GCA_035578135.1). Taxonomy (NCBI): domain Eukaryota; kingdom Metazoa; phylum Arthropoda; class Insecta; order Hemiptera; family Cicadellidae; genus Flexamia; species Flexamia atlantica. The sequence continues at coordinate 8,173,755 of JAQJVK010000011.1, forward strand.
CCTATACATTTCTCATGGAGGTTTTGTATTTTCAATATTCTATTGGATTATTTTTTATCCATCTATTATTATAATTAAGATATGTAGTTCGTTTTGGTCTTAAACTACTCAGTGAAATACCGGCTTTCATTTGAGATATAATCATCAACATCGGACAAGTGATAGATGAGCCATAAGGCTCGATGTAACTTAAAAATCAATTTTTTAGAAATTTGTTTTTAGTCAAGTATATATATCTCCGGTTCTAAATAAGGTATTTAGTTAATTTTGGTATTCAAATACGCAGTGATAAGTCGGCTTTTATTAAAAATACTGATACGTAAAATCGGTTAAGCTTTAGGCGAATTTTAAGGCTCATTACGACATAAAGATTAGTTATTTTTACATTTTACGCTTAATAGTGGATTATAACTCACCCCGAACTGGTTTGAATTAAATCATCACAGTCTCAAACAAAAGCTGATATTTTACTGAATCTTTTAAAAGTGTTCAGAACTCCATACCTTTCATGGAACTGGAAATATCAGTCTTTATATAAACGAAAATGTCTAAACATTCTAATGTTATGTGGGGGTCAGGTCTTTTCAACTGCAACCAGACTATTATTAATGATGAAGGATTTGTAGCTACAGACTGATGGCGGACAAGCATGGACATCAAAAAGCATTTCCTTTTATGAACTCTGGCGCAAGCCGATGCATGCATTTCATGTTTTCATGACAAAAAAGAAGAATATATTATTGATTTGATGTAGTAAAATCCTATAGTATCTCAGTTTCTAAGCCAAGTGTTGCGATATTGAGAATGGCCTACTAAAGAAATGCGTCGATAGAAAACAGCAAGTAAAACTGTGGGTGAAATTCGATTATAGATCTATTGATTAGTCTTCATTTTTCAAACTTCCTTCACAATTAGTAAACCATACCTACAAATTTGTTTGTAGTTCTATTTATGTGTCCGTAAGAACTATAACCCTTGTAACAATGATGCGTTGTTTATTAAACTGTGTACAAACATTAGTAGTAATAATTCGGATGGTTTCGAAAATCAGCCTTATCAGATTATTGCCGCATCAGAACGATGGGAGAGGGAAGACAATTTGAGAATTTCCCTCCAAAACAGGTTTTTAAAACAATTATAAAAGTAAATTTAAGGAATAAAACAAGTTAAATTTGAGGAACTCTCTCTTGGTTATTGTTGTACCATTTCATATGCAATGCACCCATAAATTTAATCGTATTCTAAAATCATGAAACTTTCAAGTTTATGGAGACAGCCCTAGGAAATAAGAAAGCAAATATTATTCTGTAAACGCTTATGAAAAACTCTTGAAAATGCCGCATCAACAATTAAAATTTGTCTATAATATATACTTAATGATATTCCTTGGGAAATTGTATGTTATAATATACAATTGTAACAATACAAATAGTATAATAACATAACAAATTTGTTATAATATATTTTATGCAATAATATTCAATATATATACACCGGGAGTTCATAAAGTCCTGGAAACATTTTGTCGTGAAATAAAATGAAAACCAATAGAGATGCAAAAGTAAGGCTATATTATTTTTAACAGAGCATGAAACTATGGTATACAATTTATACAACATTAGTACACTTCCACATGTGTCCCGTTGTGTTCCGCAAAATTTCTAGTCTAAATTCAATCTCCTCCCAAGTACTTGCCAACATCACTGCAATGACTAATGAAATTGCTTCTCTAATCCTGGTCTTCAATACGTTCACATATGCTACCTGCGTAGCATACACCTTGCCTTTCACAAAGCTCCAAAAGAAGAAGTCCATTAGTGTTGTCTGGTGAACGGGGAGGCCAAGCTATGGGCCCACCACGACCAATCCATCCTCCAACCACTTTCAAAAGTATCATAAAGAAAAGCTCGTACAGGCAAAACCCAATGAGGTGGCGCTCCGTCTTGTTGAAAAACAACCCAGGGTTGAAACTCCTCTAATTGAGGCACAACGTACAGTTCAAGCATATCCAAATATGTTGTTCCAGTACTAATGGTTCTGCAAATAAGAATGGGCCTATGCTTTGTTGTGCATCAAACCGCACCATACATTAAGTTTTGGACTGTTTCTTTCTTGTTCTAAGACAACCCCTGGGTTTTCGCTGCCCCTTATTCGGACATTGTGCCGATTTACTACCCCACTTACGCGGAAGGTTGACTCGTCTGAAAAACATACACGTTTAAGATATTTGTTATCTACATGAATGCGATCTGAAATTTCATTTGAAAAAAAGCTCGGAGAGGGTAATCATTCGGTGTCAAAGATTGTACTAGTTGAATCTTTATGCGCTTAGTATGAGTTTTTACACAAAACTTTACGTACAATGGTAGGTGGTAAACCAAATTCCCTCGAAGCTTTGCGACCTGGTTTACGTGGACTGCGTGTGAAGCACTGTCTAACGACATCAACTGTTTCGTCTGTAATTTTAGGTCTACCTGAACGCGGCAGGTTCGCGACACTTCCAGTATTCTTTAAGGTATTATACAACGCATGATGGAATTTTAGCTTGAGGCTTGCCTCCCATAGTGCATTCTGAAATGTCTGAACATAAATAGATGAATTCGACTCGTGAACCCACAAAACACATTGAGCTTTTTCTTCCTTTGTAGCCATTTTACGACGGATACAATAATTGTAACTTTTTTATGGCATCATACCCAACAATGAAAATATGGGTTACCAGCATATTCAAACAAAACTTGATAAAACCAACAGTTAAACGACACTTATAAGCATGCATAACCTCATCGATTCTACCAACAACAACCCTCTCAAATGTTCCCAAGGCCTTATGAACACCCGGTACCTATAATAAATCCATAATTACTGCCTCAATATTTGCTTATCGATTGTAAAACTATAAAAATGATAATAAATGTAGGATCCTTGGGTCCAAGACTACCCGATTCTTTTTTCGCCTTAAGAATACGATGCTTAAGAATTCATTTATTTAAACAAACTGAAGCAAATAAAACTTTAAAAATGTGTAAGACAAGCTGTCAGGGCGAACAATCATTCTGTACAGGATGCTGATTACATTTTTTGTTCGCTCGTTCGGCAACCAATTATACTGTCATTCAAGATGATATCCTTTACCCCTATTTTTACGCTGATGATTAAACTTTACAGATTTTAAGACACAAACCATTTACCGTGTATAAGTTTAACTTATTCATTTAAAAAAAGCTAAATTATTATGTTTTTTTTATAAAGTATATTAAATTTATATAAAGTATATATTCATAATATTTATATATAAACAGTTAAGACTACGTTTTTTATTACAGATTCAGTTAAGCTTTCTGATACTAATCTAAAGGTGAAATTTTAAACTAAAATAAGAGAAAAAATCAATAATCTTTGACAATATCCAAATTTCTAATTTCGAATTAATTTCGTCAATTTAAAATTATGGAAAAATAATTTGTACACACACGGTCCTCAAAAGATACTAACAAATATTAAATGTGTTATATGCTTTGCACAAAATACCTTTTGGTTAGCATTGGCAAAGATGATTTTTTTTTTAATAAGTTAACGTAAAGCCAAAGTAATGAACGTTAACGTAAAGGTGATACGTGAATGTTTCGTATCAGCAGTCTAATTATTCAAAGTCCAAGTCAGTACATCACCTCATGAACAAAAATTTGCAGGGTTACCGATAATTGCAGGCATTTTTTCAAGGGTATCCCGTGAAAATATGCCTTTCGGTGGTTTCACAGGATTAAACACCGAAAGCTGCTGCATTCGTATTAAATCAGGATTTCATAGCAACTGACACATTCCATTTTGCCTGTCATGAGTCAAACGTTATATTTGAAAAATTTCCGTTCATCCGATCATCAAATTTGCGTTTAACATTAAATGTTGATTTTGAAGTGATATCTAAGGAACAAAATGTTTCATTTGCAGATGCCTTAATTCCAGGCTATATAATATGAACTGTATAAATCTATGATTGGTATGAATAAAATGTTAATTATAATGGCTGCTAAATTTACTTTTTATATACTTTGTTGTTTTTTATGTAAAAAGAGCTGAATAAACACTACAACTTTTTTTATTGTGTTATTTTAGGACTCTCAACCATACTTGAAATTATCATTACAAGTATGTTGAATTTTGACGTAAAAAATAAATATCGTTTTGGTATTCAAATAATGATAAAAAAATATCAAGTAAATCCCAACATTGATGAAAAATTCAGAGACGACTAAATTCATAACGAAATTCCTACTAATATTTAACTGATTGTTATGAATAAAATGTTTATTATAATGGCTGCTAAATTTACTTTTTATATACTTTGTTGTTTTTTATGTAAAAAGAGCTGAATAAACACTACAACTTTTTTTATTGTGTTATTTTAGGACTCTCAACCATACTTGAAATTATCATTACAAGTATGTTGAATTTTGACGTAAAAATAAATATCGTTTTGGTATTCAAATAATGATAAAAAAATATCAAATAAATCCCAACATTGATGAAAAATTCAGAGACTAAATTCATAACGAAATTCATACTAATATTTAACTGATTGTTCATTCTGTAAACGATGGGTGTTGATTGACTGTTGTTTAGAATTTAGGTGCAAACGAACCTGTAATCATGAAATCATTGATTGTTTTTTTTATATTGGTAAGTTGTAACTGTTTATTACAAATTATACATATCATAGTTCGACGATTTTTAATACGATGATTGATTTTTTATGAATGGGAACATGAATGTGATTGTTTTAAATGTTGGTTTTAAACGTTACAATTTTTATATTTCCTCGACAATTCATTTATGAGCTTACACGTCAGATATTTAAAAGCTCAACCAACGCTCCTAAAACCAGATCTTAACATTGTGACGGTTAAAACTTTTCCAACAATTTATTTAATTGGATTTCATTTGAGTAAAACGAATAACATAAAACTGTATCTATTACAATTTTTTAGCTTTACCTATTGGAAGGTAAACTATAAATTAATATACGGGTTGTTTCCAAACTCTCTGGAGACCCTGTGGATTAATGTCTTGCATCGAGAAAAAGATATTTGTATGTATAATTATGGGTCTCCAGGGCCGTTTCCGACTAACTATAAGCTATTTTAACATTACAATTGATTTCTTTTACGCTACTTGACGTGTCAATAACCTTAAGTATCCATTAGTGTAATATGTCTATTACCTCTTATACTAATTAGTAGTTTATGCAACGATTGTATAATGAATGCCTTTAAGCCACGAGTGAGATGTAAGTTAGAACACGAGCGAAGCGAGTGTTCTAAATATCTCACGAGTGGCTTAAAGGCATAATACAATCGTTGCATACACTATTTTATCTACGACCAACAATATACGACAAAATGTCCCCCGAAGTAAAACAAAACTCATGACTTTTACTAATGATGGAATAGGTCAACTAAATTTTGAGGTTAGGCAAATAAGCAGACTGAACCATGAATCGTTGTGGAACAATCAGCTGATGGGATAAGTAAACTCAAACATGAATCGTAATGCAACAATCAGCTGATGTGCGAATTGCGTAATTGTTATTATGACACTACTTCCGTCAAATGCCGAGCTCTCATTGGTCTAGAACCAGTACTCTAAAGTGACTCCAGTACTCTAAAGTCGTCATTAGAGTACTGCTTGGTTTTTGGTGTTTTAATGTATATCATTATAATGTTTATTGTAATACCATAATTGGTGCTTATTGCAATGGTCGTAGATAAAGACCTATTTTTGTAGAAGAGTAAAATCTCTCCCTTGTACCTCTTCCAACAATTGGCCAATTTTATTTCTCAAAGATAATTGCCTCAATGAAAGTCTAAAAAATTGCGAAATGTAATATACTTCACAGTAATGTATAGTTTTGCCGTTTTATCACCGTTTCGTTACAAACAGCTGAAAAATTTTTATCTGAAGATACTAAGTGCAAAAAGGCAAACTTTTTCCCAAATTCGCAATGGTAATTTAAGGAGATTTTAATTTCTCAGCCGTTTCTGATTAACCCCTAAAATCTCGCTTGAATTAAACCAACTTTAAAGTTGAAGCTTGGACTAACTTCAGCTTAAACTAACTGTACAGTAAATTGCACTTCGACGCAGTAAATTAGAGTAAATTGTATCTTTTTGGGAGCTTTTAATTGTTATAACTTCAAGGATGGTGGAATTGGAACTTAGGATGGTTTTCAAGGGATTATGCGTGAAAGAATAAAAATGGACGCCATTTGGAAACGGCAAAAAGCAGAAGCTTGATACTCTATACAAAAATAGGTCTTATTAGTTTCTACTGATGTGCCCGGTTTAAAGCTATCTTAATTAATTTAAAAGTAATGCATTACATATTAAAATCCTCTCTTACAACAGATAGATGGAAAATGAGGCACCGGAGGTAGACCATGATTATATTTGATTATATTTAAAAATATGTTCGTCGTGATGCATGGACCACATACACAGAAGATAGAGTTTGCAAATTCCCTGTGTTTAACGAATAATTGCAAAAGCCATAAATAATAAATAGAGAAATAAATTTTAACCCAACAATACAGACATGCCTTATTATTAGGATAGCATAAACGATCTAATTTTAATAAAATTCAAACATTACAAAGAAATTTATGGTTTACAAATGCGTATCAAGCCACAAAATATTTAATGTTTTGATTGTCGACATCACAGTTTTACTACTTCGACTCTCGAGGCGCACGTGATAGCTCTCTCGGCCAGGAAATGGCTACCGGTGTGATGGTACATTAAGGCGAAATGGTTCTCCAGATAATTGTATTATGCTGCGGCAAACGACAGGCTAACCGTGCTATAATCGATATGATTGGAACATGGATACGTTTGATTTAAAATATGTTCTCATACGGAATAAGTTCTTAATCCTTTCTTAAATAGGTTCCAGTAATATTATTACTATAAGTTTGGCACTTAAAATATCAAGCAATGCCTTTAATAGAATTGGATCATTATTTTTCTTTCTTAAGACTAAACTTATATAGGCTATCAATTGTTGTCAAACGGTTTTCAATTATAGGCCTAACAGTAAAGAGAAGTAGACGATTCATAGCCAAAAGACATGTACAAAGTACAAAAGTAATAACACTACAAACTCATAAGAATTAAAAACTTTATAAATTAAATTGTTGAAGGTTGTTTCACAAAGTGGTTTATCAAAGATGTTTATGTAGAGTAGGAGCATGTCCAGGTATTCGCTCCACATTCCACTGTATGACTGAGAAAGAGAAGGTCTCCTGACAAAGATGGTCATATTAATATATTTTTTCATTGGATAGCTTTTGCTAGTTACTGTTAAATGGTTATTTCCATAAGGATTCTGTATTTTACAGGGTATGTATGTATTAATCTCTATTTTTTATTTAAACATTTCTAATGAAACCTTAGGAAGGGTCGAGTCCTGACAGTTATAAGTTATTACAAAGCAAATAGCCTAGTTCTGTTCAGACCATTTTTTTGTATTTTCACTAAACAGTTTGTTTAGATTGTAGTTTTTTCTGACAATATGACCTTCATAGTTTTGCTGACATCGATCAAACTTCTACCTAGCTGTTTTCAAGAGAATCTTTTAGGCACACAAGGAAGCAAAATCTCACTCATACAAGTGTATAGTAATTGTTAATTACTTATATTCGTGCATTACAACGAGCTCGGAGCCAGTAGGTGAACGAGAGAGAAGCACTCCGTAGCCAGTATTGCTGATGTCATCAGTTTTATGGGTTGTTCCAGTCTCTCCATCGTTACAGCCACTCTGCCGTAAACCACACGTGGAAACCTATGTATACGTGGTGTTGTCAGACTGCTGCGATGTGCACGGAGATAAATAGGACATGATATTTTCAAGAGATATCCATTCTTCGTTTGATTATCAATAAAAACCACCGTCAAGTAGGTAGGTATAAGATGTTTTCAGTTAGAACTTGAAATATTAGTACCAACTTTAATTCATATTGATTCTATTGTGAGATCGTTATGACACCGATCATGAGATCTTGTTTAAGTTTGAAAACTGCCCCCTAAGTTTCAACGTTGTGTTTTAATTATAAGTTCAATGAATTACTTCACCACAAGAGAGAACTAGCAGTATCAAAGGGGTTGGAAGCTGGTAAGATTTAGTGAAGCTGACAACACTAATTAAATTTATTAACTTGCAATTTTCAACATTAATTAAAACTATGGCAAACAATGTGTTTTCCAACTCAAAGAAAACTAAGAGCACTATCGCTGTTGACGAAACTAACTTTTTAATAAACAGCAGTTTTGATGTCAGTCACGTATCGGTACTACAGTTTTGTTATCAGTTTTTGATATCAGTTTTGTATCGGTACTAACTGCTTGTATTACACATTTAGGACCCATCGCGTAATAAGGATGCATCCAATGGTTCCTATAATGTTGTTTTCATTTATGTAGTATTAATTGCATCCAGTTAATATAATAATTTTATCTGTTTATTTTGAATCTAAAACTAAGTGATATTAAATTGATACCTATTAACTTTCCAGGATTACAAAAAAATAATTTTATAAAAAGTTTGTGAAAGACTGACAGGCTTAGCTTTCAACTTAAGAAGCTGAGCAAAACATTCTTCTGATATTGTTATATTTTTCCTTTAAGGTGATGAAAAGTGTCAGTAAAATCTACACGGTAGTTATTTTAGGCTTGATTTTTTTCAAAGGTGCTAATTTGTCTGTTGTAATAAAGATTATTTTCCTGAGGACAAAATCAGGGTGTTTTTTTTAACGCAACCCATTTTTAAGAATGAATAATGCACTTATAAATATGAAGTGAGTATTTTTTTTATTAATCTTTACATTTTATACAACCTATTATTTAAGTTTGATCACATTTAGTTTACATTACCTGTTCATACAATCCGCCATTGACATTTTTACAGAGTTGTGCTCTCTCCATCAAATCCCATATGAACCGTTTATTTCAGAAACAGCATAACCAACATTTTTCCGGAATTTGACTTTTTAGTATTTTTAGTATCTTCAATATGAAATACATCGTTTGGTGCAGAAATATCACATCTGCAACTAACCGTAGGGCTTCAAACTAGGCATTGAATCAGTCGTTTAGTGCAGAAACCACTCAAGTGACTGCCAGTTGTGTTGTTTCTGCAACAAACTCGGGGTAAATTTATTTTTTGTGTAGAGCGGTGTTGGCAACCCTGGCTGTCATAGAGCCCGTGCTCTTAACTTCCTTTCTGTAGGTCAGTGGAGTACAGTTTGATTACATAATAAGAGTTATGAAAACAAATATTAAAATTTTTCCACTTACGTTGTTTCTGCAATAAACGCTGTTTTAAAAACAAATTATATTGGTTTACTAATTTTCTGACGTTTGTTTGTTAATAATTTATATCATTAAATAAAGTGTTTCATTTATATTTTTGTTTTTTTAATAAGTCCAAACATGCAATCTTTCAGAAAATTAGTGAACCAATATAATTTGTTTTGATAACAGCGTTTATTGCAAAAACAACATAAGTGAAAAAAATTTTAATTTTTTTTCAGTGGTATGTCAGCATTGATGATTAAGCCTGGGGTTTTTGAGTTTTTTTACATAGAAAAATAAAAATTATCCAATTTTTGCTGGCATTATTGAAATTCAGCTCCAAAAAACAAATAATTTAGTATTTTGAATCACTGCTCTATGTCCATTTATTACCGAGATATTGAAAGTGGTAAACACAGTACGTCGTCCCAATGTTAACCTTATGGGAAATAAGTAAAATTCTATATCTCGCTTATTTCACAATATATCTTGATAAAACTTGGTAAATGGCTTCTTCTAGTTCATATCTACTAAATATTGAATTAAAACCACCCAGTTTTAATATACCTGTAGCAGCAAACCTGCATACTCATTCCCCATGTTATTCTTATGGAGCTTACAAAAACATGTCGAATCTTGCTATGTTGGATTGAAATATGTTGTTTTGCATTTGAAATTCGCTCAGTATGCAAGTCTGCTCCAACGGGGGTATTTATGATTCAAAAATACAAAGGCAACCGCAGATCACAACAAATAAAACATAATATTGGTAAAAAAATTAACAGCGCAATTATCTTGAAAAATACTAAGGGAATCCTCAAAACACAACATAGAGTATAAAATTGTCAAACAAATTAACAGTGTGATTATCTCTTAAAATGTACAGTAAAAGTAAATCATGTAAAAAAATATACATGAACGTTTCCTGAATAATAACGTTGGTTAACCGCTTGGAAACAACTAACACTATGGCTCATCATCTCCCCAGTTGATACACAACAATATCTGCTGTAGGGTAACGACCCATAAATATGTGGATCATTCGGTTTATTTTCTTCCAGCCCTCTACAGATATTATATTTTAGAATATTTTATTCGTAATTATGTGCATATTATAACAAAGTATTCTCTTCATCAACCTAAGTTTATAGTGGTTCGTGTTTTGTAATAAATTATGGATAAATATTCTATTTGTGTTATTTTGTAATGGGAAGGACAATTTCAAATACCATAAAACCATTTGAACCGGTGCCTTATTTATAGATATTTTTTTTATATATTGATCGATAGTTTCATACGCTATTTCGTCTGCTCCACAACCACTAAGATCGATAGTATGAAGTTTAAACAAAGAATTGACTTAACTTTATCTTATTATGTTGTTTGTTTTTGTTTTTTGGCCATAAAGTTGATTAGACAACAGGAACTAACCAACTATAACATACGTGAGTGAAGAGAGTTTACATTGATAATGTCTTCCATTCATATCGACTGGGTATTTTTTCCATTGCCAATTAAATTGTATTCACATTCATTATTTGCTATAAATGAAATTATGAATGACTTATGGGAAACTAGTGTAAATGTTCTGTGGTATTGCTATAAACATATTAATAAAGAATATACATATGGAGTATAGAGTAAATAAAGTATTAGTGTTATTGCCAACACATATAAACTCTTTATTAAATAAATAAAAAAAAACATTAACACTTTCATGTCTCGGTGCTAGGTATGACACACGTCCAACTGACAAAAACAACAAGGTAGTTATCGAACGGAAATAGTACTTTAGGAGGTAGTAAAACTTTTACTATTCAGACTTCACTGACGATCCAAACACAGTTGGAGCGGATCCAATGCAAGCACAAGTTGCTGATGATTAATTTGGGCCAGGTTTATTAGAGATAACCATGGTGTAATCAGTGACCGGAACACGTGACGACCGTATGATTGCTAACTACATAGAGCTGTTTCCCAAACATTCCGAGAACAAACCACGTCAAACATGTATCAACTAATTACCAAATATTCCTGAACACGGAAGAAGTAAACTTCCATTTTATGTTAACTCCCGTTATTTTGAAAGGCTCAAAGGATTTTTACTATTACGATAGAGGTATTTAAATAGGGTAAATGAACATCAACAATAGGTTTTAAGCTAGTTCATAAGCCGGCTTATGGTTGGTTTTCGCTACGGTAGTCCATTATTGACTAATAAGCCAATTGATAGCGAAATTGGTACTAATGTAGATAAGGTATGAATTAATCGTTCACATTTTTAACTAAAGTTTATTTATCAAAATCACTTTAAATTGTTTAGCCAATTAATAGTAACAGACACACTGATATAATAAAAAGTTACAAATTAATCGTTTAAAATCTCAGTCAAATATTTTCTGAGTTAATCATTAATTAGCCGTACTGAAAATATATGAGTATTTTTATGACATGCAAGTTTCCTAATTTCTGATGTATTTAATAAGTTGAAAAAAGTGAAATATTGAAAATATGGACTATCAGTTATCCAAACTCAGTTTATAAAAATCGTTTTATTTCGTTCTACCATTTAGTTTGATTGTGTAAATTATATCTTATAGTCTGATGATAAGAGCTAATTAAAAGCTGTCACTAATACCACCCAACGTCATCAAATCAATACGCGACAGTAAAGTTTCACAACCTACTGTCACCAGCATTTGTCAGGGGTTTTTGCTAAAATTCCGCATTCGAGCAGTAAAACATTAGCCATAAAACCTTATCAGCCCAACGCAGAACTCTGGTGATGAAGAATCTTGTACGTGGGAATAAAACATTTAACACCTGCAAATACAGTTTTATTTTATGCACCCCAATTTATCGTGGGTGTTGGTGAGTTTATCCTTGAGATTATAGCGCTCATTTTATTTCTCCAACAGTAAAAACTCGTAGGCTGCCGAAATATATTTGCCAGACATTTTAACGGAACCTGGAATCCGAGCTCGTCTTCAAAAGGAACTATCAATAAAAAATTCTTTTTTTAGCTAGGATTTGGTGATGTGAACGTGATTTGATCTGAGACAACACGTGTCAAATTAGGAAGGCTAGACCATTCTATTTAGAATAGGACTTATGGGCACCCTAATTCATGTACAGTAATTTCACACGAAACGATATATCACCAAGTATATCAAGTGCGGCAACACAGATCCTGAAATCTCATGAAATTTATTAACTGATTGAAAAATGTCGTAATATTTGTCGTAATAAAACGATAACAGTTTGGGTTTATTTGAATTTGATAGTCTTTTATATTTCCGAAGTAGTACTTACCTAAATCTCCAAGTTTTTATTTTTTGTCAAGAGTTAACTGACCAGGCAACGAATGTTAAAGAAAAGGTATAAAGGGAAACGAATGTTTAATTTTTGACTTTGTAACTTTTTTTGGGCTAGTTAAGAGTAGAGCTTATCAAAAGTCCTCGCCCGTAGCCACTGAGCCAATGAGGGGGGGGACTGAAGGTACCATTTTTAGTTTCTTCCTAAATATTTTGAAAACTAACGACTTTTAATATTCCCTATTAAATTGGAAAATTAAAGAAAATTGAATTTTCTGCACGAAAAGTATATAGTTTGTTTAGTTTGTCCAACCATTTACAAGATAAAAACTAATAATAATAATATCTTAACAAATATTTCTTCCACACACACACATCATCTTCAGTCCGGTAGGCCGCTGTTGCAGGCATTGGACTGGTCATTAGTGCCTTAAGAAGGTCAGTGTGGTTTGAATATTGTTAGTTTGTTGATGTGATCGGGGATTAATATGTGTTACGGTGGTCTGGCGGATGGATGCGGTTGGCAGAAACCGAAAAATTCGTCTAAACATTAAAAACAATTCCTAATCATAAAGGATTTCAATCTGGATTGAAAATCAATATGGACCTTCACTTTATCTCTTTGATTTCTTCAGGTAGAGCTTCAAAGAACGTCTGACCTGCACAGTTTGTTTTTTTTCCAAACATTGCCAAGTTATTTTGTTATGAACATTTATTTTTATGTCTTGTATTATATTGATGTCTATTGTTTATGTATCTAGGTGTGAAATTTTTTATGTAGGTGGCTATTTTAAAAACGAAGATGGAAGGTTCTGTCAGGATGTCAAAGTTTTGAAAAACCGTTTTGCAAGATGCCCGAGGAGGGAGTCCTGCCATGACGCGCAACGCTTTCTTCTGCCATTTGAAAATTTTCTGGGTGTTGCTGTTCACCCCCAAGTATTCCTATGTAAATTGTACATGAAAATTCATAGACTTTTAACAAAATGTCCAGTAATTTGAATCGTCATTCATAAAAATTGGTCCAAATAGGCGTAGATGAGATCATAAAAAAGTTATAGTGTAAAAAAAGTTACATTTGTAATAATTCCTTGAGAAATAACTTTTATGGTATAGCTTACCAAGGCCTTTACTGTGGACCTATTTTTATGATGGAGGTGTCAAACTACTCGAAATGTCAACATTTTGTAAATGTTGTTTATTTTCCTTTAGGTGAAAAGGTCCCTTTTGAGCATTTGTTTTACACACTAATCAACATGTATTTCTCATGGAAGGAGCATTTGTTAAGATATTAAAATAGTGCTTATCTTGTAAATGGTTGGACCAAAACATACTTATTATGTACTTTGTGCAGGAACTTTAATTTTCTTTAATTTTCATTTTAAAAAGGAACATTAAAAGTTTATAGTTTTCAAGATATTTAGGAAAACCCTAAAACCGGTACCTTCAGACTCCCTCTCTCCCTACGCTCAGTGTGTACAGACGGGGATTTTTAATATGTTCACCTCCTAATTAGTTCAAACTCCAAACGAGTTGAGGTTACAGGACACTTTGAGGCTACAAAATCTAAAATTGTGTTCAAAAGTTTTCCTCTTATACCTTTCTGTTGCCTAGACAAAGAAGAAATAATCATTTTCCAAATATCCAATCAAAAATGTAAATCTTACTAAAAAGATCGTATTTACGTTAAAATTTTGGTTTTTGGGTTCACAACTAGATGTTTGGCATGGAAATATGGTTTTAATGTAAGCAACTATGACTGTGCAGTGTGGAATCATGTTCGACGAGATGAAAAGCCGGGTAGGAATCACTAAGTCCCTTCAACTGAACTTTTCCCTTCGATTTTGAGAATGAAAGACGTGATTTGCACTTGATAGATCGTCTCGAGGAAGTACAATGAATAAAACATACAAGACTAATAACTCCTCTAAAACTCGTATCTTGTTATCATAATTGATGCTCAAGGAAACGTTACAATAATGTTCGACGTATTATTTTCGAATTTCAGACTGTAACAATCTATATAAATAAAATTAGAGTTTTGTCTGTACATTGCTTAGAATTATGAAATTATTGGTTATTTTTGCGTTTTAAAGGTCAGAGAATCTGAATCAAGCCTTATCTCAATTTCTGTCACTCTGTTGGTAACGCTTAACATCACACATTAGACCGCTTTTCACGCAAAAACTAGAGTACTGGTATGGCTGAAACTTATTTTCTGTATTGTGTGCACATTTTAGAAGGTTTATGACGAATTAAAACTGGTGTAAGTCTTTTTGAAATTAAACAGCAAGCTTCCAAAAAAGATTTGGCGCATTTGGTCTTACTATGCCTTAAACGTCATAAACGTAGATGACTTCTGACTGAAATTGCCATAAACAATTTTATTTAATCATTATTGAAGTAAAAATCCAATGTTTAAAGAATTTGTTTGTTGAAAAAGAACTCATCCAATAAACAATTACACACAAACATAACTCGATCAAACAGAAAGTTGTTGATGGAAGAGAACCAACTTACCAACGTTGTTACGAGTTTCAAGTTCCGTGGATAGTTTACCTTCTAACTACTATTACAGAGCAAGCAATAGTAGGCTTCTCTACAAGTTTGTTTTACCTTTTATTTTCTTACAATCTACACCCATGAGATAGTTTGGTATTCTTTCTATCCTTTGTGTTCATTTAAGACATACAACTTTTAATAGCCGTGCATATTAATTTTCCAAATACTGAAAAAAAATAATTTTTTCCATTATTTGTAAATAAAATTAAGATAAATTTTATGCAAAGTTAGTTTGTTATTTAGCAAGGTTTTTTTTAAGTTAAACATTCTTCAATCAAGGAAACTTGATTAAAAGATGTTCAACATTGATTCCAAAACAACATGAAAAAACAGTATGTGTCTAATTGTAAGTACCTGGCGGACCGAGCCTTGCTCGGTGTTATTTCATGTTTACCAGTTCATCCAGTCACTACAAAATATTTCAATGTCATAAAATCTCTAAATAGAAACCTTTTTTATCGCTCTATGAACACTTCATCCCATTCAATGTATTTTTATTATAATAGGTTATTAACCTTGTTCCGTCAACGATTCAGGAAGCTAACAACATGAATAAAATGTATTTTTTCTTGATAGCTGTATATTGCAAGCAGCTGTTATGATTACTTAATTTGTTTACACTTTCTTTGTTTATTTTCGTTGCTATCATGGCAACTCATAAGGCCAATGTTAAAATTTTACAACTTTAAAATTCGTTTTATTACGTTATTAGATTTTCTCAGGCCAATTAATCTGCATAAAAGTCATTTTTGAGTCATAAATTACTTATTTCCAGACTTTGAAGGAAATCCTCGGAGCCGTTTTTGAGATCGTTATGCAAACATACAAGCAAGCAAGCACGCAAGCACGCCCGCACGATAACATTGCACATATAAGAGTATAGGATTTGCAATTAAGGCATGGTTAGTAAAAAGAATTAGGTTCTTAACACTAAGTAGTACATTCAATTTATAACAATAGTATTATGGAAGTAATTGAAATCTCGTAGTAGTACAAAATTACTTTGAAACTTATTTTATTTATTTGCAGTGTAATATAGTAAGATTGCAATAAACAAAGTTAATGCTACTTTTATTTTTATGATTCAATATCCTCGGGAAGTATTATGGGCACGTTAAAAGATATATCGTATAAAATATTTCCATTTACCATAAATTAAGCTTAGATATGGTCGAGATATAAGCTTTGGTTTAACAATGATCTATATTTCAACATATTTATGACCTTCAGTGTAAATGTTCATTGACTCCAATTAATCAGTTGAATAAGGTGTTTTATTACGACATTAAACAGGGCATAATTTGGTGGAATTTAATGGCTCATGTTGTTGCGCAGAAAGGGTGGACAAATCCCCGGAAATGTTTAAAAGTCTCTTGAATGCTAAACAAAATTCATTAAGCACATTTTATGTGTCTAAAAGTGAATACTGATCGTAAAAACATAAGATTTTGTACTAACACCGCAACCTCATTTCTACACCAACCACTGATTAAAACCAGAAAAATTAGACTTTATTATCTTATAGATACTGATGAAGCCACTTAGATTAAGATATTTGAATACTTCTTCTTTTTAGCGAATTTCCCCTTCAGGAAGAAGCTACACTAGATCTCGTGGTAAGACATAATCCCAAGACCAACTTAAGATAACTTCTCGTTTTGAGGTCCCCAGATGCCAAAAACCCATTCGTTCATTTTCATATATATATTGCTGGTGCGTGTCTACTAATTATGAAATAACTAGGTTTACATCAAAGGGACTAATTTATTGGAACATTTTAGAGAACATGACAAAAAGTGAAAACCTGAAATAATAATATAGGCTGTCGTGTCATGAAGTTATGTGGTATTGTTGGGGAAGTGTTTATTTCCCAGCCTTACCGTTCTTAGGTGACCTTCTGACTCCGTCGTTTTGTCAGTATAAAAAGTATTAGACTGATTGTGATTTTGAAGTACAAATGTTGATTTCAACCGATCGACTGAAATGGTATCTTCGCCTGGTAGTAATAATATCTCGAATGATTTATGACCCCTTGAAATAACTTTGGAAGGTCCTTAATGCGTTGGTTGAAGTGGCTTCTTTGTGGCATCATGACCACTGAAGACATGGGATGAAGTCAAAAGATCAGGGAGAATTAAAATTGATTTCTTGTTATGATGACGAAACGGGACAGGGCGAATTGACTTGATATGTTCTTGAAGTTGGGTGAGTAATGTAGGGATGTCATTTGGTATGTTAAAATCCTCAAAAAAGTCAGCAGGAGGTTCACAATAGACGAGCTGTGCAGGCGAAACTCCTATTTCTGTTTGAATGAAATCTTAGTAGAATCTGAGTTGGGGAACCCAGTCCATTGTTAGTTGTCCTTTTAGAGCAGAGAAGATAACAATCGTTCAACTCAGAAAAAAAGGATTGATTTTAAACTGTGGGAAATGTCTATTGATTCATTCACTTCTATTGTTCTTATAGGAGAAGAAGAGACTGAATTTTGTCAACAAGCCAATTTTTAGGGCTTAACCGTTGACTCTCGCTTAGATTTTTCGGAGCGTATTGCCAAGGTTTCTGGTAGGGTCAGCTGTGGAATTTTGGTCTTTAGAGATTATCCTTCTTCCTGATAATATCCCTCATACAGCTTACTTTGTTTGCATTTTCCCACAACTAAACTATGGTATCGCCATTTGGGGCTCTGAATCAACAAGAACCCTCCAACTTTTCCGTCTAAAAAAAGGCAGTGAGGTTGATGTTTGGTTTAGGGGAGGATAGATTCTTGTAGGGGATACTTCCTTGTTTGTAGATTTATGATTGCCTTTTTTTCTTGGTGAAAAATATTTTTTTTAAATCTGTAACACTACCCGTTACAACTTGAGACACAACTCTAAATTAGTTGTTCCTAAACGTAATATGACATTTTTTTGAAAAGCACACCTTCTTTCTGTTGTAAAACTGTTCAACAAATTACCCATTTACATCAAGTCAGAGCTAGAAGTAACCATTTTCAGAAAAAGTTAAAAGAATGTTTAATTCCAAAAGAGTATTAGTGTCAGAGAGTGCACATGTCTGGAATAAGTTAGTACAGGGATTTTATTTTCAATTATTGTATGATTTCTTATTATTTATTTTAATATGTTCTGTAGTCTAATGAAGATTTGTCCATGCTATTGTACGTAGTCTATGGCAATATAAAAACACTTATAACTTATAACTTAACCTGCTGATTAAACTTGACATATAATGTAAACAAAATATTTGTGATATTATTGTTACAATCAGCTATTTGTATGCGTTTGTAGCAGTGAATAACCAGAGGAGCACTGTTATTTTACCGTGCAGTTATCGGCCAAGTGTACATTTCCTGCCAACAATAAGGCAAAAAAACAGTTATTTCGACATTTGCAGACAATTTTGTAATGTGATGAAAATGGAATTCATATAGGCATTTTCTGTTTATGGAAAATGCCTATTTGTACTTCTGACAAACTATTTCTCCTGTCCGTAACTATCAAAAAGTATATAATAAAACATTACAGAGTGAATCGTTTTATCTCTAAATATTGGCAATGTAAGTTACGGGGATAACCTTGTTTACTTACGATTATGCATCCAACAATTAAGGAGCTCTTTTGCAAAGACTTCTCACCTACAACAAAAAAACATAATCATTAAATAAACAGTACAAACTATTATTTATATTAAATATAAGAATAATAAAATTAATAATATGAATTAACATTGAATATTTATTTTCATATTTATTTGAATATGAATAACATATATTTTATGGTTTATTATCTAACATAAAATCTAACAAAGGGTACACAGTTTGTCATTTATTGCATTTTATATATATATATACAGGGTGTTTCACGATAACCCTGACAAACTTCAGGATATGGTTCCTTGGGTCAAAATGAGAAAAAAATGTCCAGTAAACATAGGTCCTAAACTCAATCGTTTTCTATCTATTAAGGAAAATAGGATTTTTTCGGATTTCAGTGTACCTATTGAACATTTTGACTCCTAGAATGAAAAGTTGACAAAGTATTTTGATAAAAACTTCATAGCTAGATAGAATATTAAATTTGAAAGAGATTTCATAACTATTTTATACAAAAAAGATGAGTGTGACTGAGAAAACATTGTCTAAAAAGCAAATTTTTCCTTAAAATTCAAGAACCAAAAATATTTTTTGTTTTTGACAGTGCTTCATACTGTAAGCGTTCGAGTGTTTTGCTTGCAACTTTACCAAAGATTTTATAATTTAATGGAGAACAAAGAAATATCAATTTAAGTATGCTTTTTATGGGGATTATTTTTGTCAAAATCCAAAATTTCGTGAGGTATCAAAAAATACTAAAATTTGGTGAAACTTATAAAATTTTATACTTTGATTATTTTTTAACATATTTGAATCAAACTTGGAATGTGGCTTCGACTAGCTGAGAGGTAATGGTTAATAGCCGAAAGTCTTCTCCTCTTTTACTTTAGGGCAGCAAACCTGCATACTCATTCTCTAATGTTATCCTTATGGGGAAATAATTTAATATGATAATTCAGTTATTTCTCAACATATTTAAATAAAACTTCGTATATGGCTTCAGCTTGTTGGGATCTACCTAATCATGGTCTAAAACCCTCCAGATTTATATTGTTATGGCAGCAAACCTGCATACTCACTTTCCATGTTATTCTAATTAAAGAAAATTTTAACTTGCTTATTTATGGATGTAAGTTTATATTCCTTGATATGAAGTTTATAATAATTATTAAATAAAACATTTCAAAATCACTGAGTATGAGTAAGTAGCAAAGCGGGAAATATTAAGGTGTATGGAGATAAGGAAGAGTGGGATATTTATGTTTTTCCCATAAGGTTAACAATGGAAAGTGAGTTTGCAGGTTTGCTGCCATAACAATGTAAATCTGGAGGGTTTTAGACGATAATTAGGTAGATCCCAACATGATGAAGCCATATACGAAGTTTTATTTAAATATGTTGAGAAATAACTGAATTATCATATTAAATTATTTCCCCATAAGGATAACATTAGAAAATGAGTATGCAGGTTTGCTGCCATAAAGTAAAAGAGGAGGGGATTTTGGGCTATTAACCATTACCTCTCAGCTAGTCGAAGCCACATTCCAAGTTTGATTCAAATATGTTAAAAAATAATCAAAGTATACATTTTTATAAGTTTCACCAAATTTTAGTATTTTTTGATACCTCACGAAATTTTAGATTTTGACAAAAATAATCCCCATAAAAAGCATACTTAAATTGATATTTCTTTGTTCTCCATTAAATTATAAAATCTTTGGTAAAGTTGCAAGCAAAACACTCGAACGGTTACAGTATGAAAAAAAAACAAAAAATATTTTTTTGTTCTTGAATTTTAAGGAAAAATTTGATTTTTAGACAACGTTTTCTCAGTCACACTCATCTTTTTTGTATAAAATAGTTATGAAATCTCTTTCAAATTTAATATTCTATCTAGCTATGAAGGTTTTATCAAAATATTTTGTCAACTTTTCAATCTAGGAGTCTAAATGTTCAATAGGTACACTGAAATCCGAAAAAACCTATTTTCCTTAATAGATAGAAAACGATTGAGTTTAGGACCTATGTTTACTGGACATTTTTTTCTCATTTTGACCCAAGGAACCATATCCTGAAGTTTGTCAAGGTTATCGTATAACACCCTGTGTATATATATATATAGGATGTCTGTGAAGTCCGTCACCGAACACCATAACTTTGTTTATTGGGTCAAAATAAGCAACAAAGTTCCCGTGAAGGTATGTCCTAAAATGCATATTTACCCAGATATCCGCCATTTTGTATTTTTCACAACATATTTTTTATCGCCGAAGTTTGAGAATTGATTTTTTTGAAACTTAGTATGTACCTATAACTAATCAAGGTTAGTTTATGAAAACATGATCAGCATGATCGAATGGTAAATTTTAAAATGGCGGCCGTTTGAAACTTTTAATTTGAAATATCGGAAAAACGTTACGTAGTACAAAAAAATATGAAGTATTAAAATGTTTAGAACATTTAATTTCCTGTCTATTGACACCAGAATTATGAAAATCGGTTAATAAATAACTGAGTTATGGTCAAATTTATCTACTGAGGCAGCGTAATTGACCTATGTCAGCGCATGACTCAATGCAACAATGGGCCATTCTCCTTCCAATTTATGCTGCCTCGTTGGCATAATAATTCGACCATAACTCAGTTATTTATCGACCGATTTCCATAATTCTGGTGTCAATAGACTGGAAATTAAATTTTCTAAAAGTTTTAATTCTTCATATGTTTTTGTACTACGTAACGTTTTTCTGGTAGTTCAAATTAAAAATTTTAAGCGGCTGCCATTTTGAAATTTACAATTCGATCATTCTGATTATTTTTTCATAAACTGACCTTGACTAGTTATAGGTACATACTAAGTTTCAAAAAAATCATTTCACAAACTTCGGAGATAAAATATTTTGTGAAAAATACAAAATGGAGGATATCTGGGTAAATATGCATTTTAGGACATACCTTCACCGGAACTTTTTTGCTTATTTTCACCCAATAAACCAATTTATGGAGTTTGGTGGCGGACTTTACAGACACCCTGTATATGTGTGTGTGTCTCTAGCTTTTTTACAAACGTACACACAGATTTTTTTACGGATATACGTGGAAAACGAATATTTCCACTAACAACTCAAATTTTAGAATTTTGAAGAAAGCAATACTTTCTCTATATTTATATTTTGTATAGGGGGGAGAAAGTAAAAAGGAACACGCTGTATACCGAGTGTCTTACCCGAAGCGATCCAATAGCTTAAATTCTAACTGTAATGAACTTTGAATGGAGGGCTCCCCTTTATTTCCTATGCTATTTTCAGGTTATTCCAAATTTTTAAAATATGGCTGTCATTTTCCATTTTGGGGGACAAATTTAATATTTCTTATGGATTACCCGTAAATGATGATGTTTCTTTTTTATTTTACTGGCTATTTTTAGAAAATACTTTTCCCTAAATACTTTTTAAAATAAGTATTAAATACTTTTCCTAAAACCAATCGTTACCCGTTCCTAAAACCATCGGGTAACGAGAAAAGGGTGGATTAAGTTTACTTTTCCTAATAAGAAATGCATTGAATGTTTAGTTACATGCTGCCAAAGTTCTATATTAAATACTTTTCCCTAAAACGAACGTGTAACGATAAATGGGTGGTTCAAGTTTACTTTTCCGAATTATAAATGTATTGAGTGTTGAGTTACACGCTGCCAAAGTTTGCGTCTTTACGTTAATCAAATTGTAAAATTGATATTTTAGAGGTTGATATCTCCGGTAGGGTTATGTCTCATATTAAAGTGAATCCTTAATCGGCTTGCAAGATTAGGGCGAGTGCGTAGTGCAATGGAGTTCAACCCCTCGATGTGGCCATGATATTTTTTTATTCAGACATTACTAGAAACCGAATTTTTTAAGTTCAAAAATGTATTAGTAAGAAAATTTTTGTATTTTTTTTAATAAATTGTAAAATAAGAATGTGTAGGCAAATTGTAGTAAATTGTATTGAAGGCTGATTTTTTAATTAATTCTAGTTTAATTAGTAGTTGATTTTTTAACCTTGAGCGAAACAGAGACTGAGGAAACGAACCTTCATCCGGAACCTTCTCATTTCAACCGGAATAGAATTATTAGTTTCCGTCATAAGAGTGTAATTGGACGCTTAAAATTACACACGGTAATTGAAATAAATATAACTAGAGGCTTGAAGGGGCTAATAGCCCCTAAGCATAATCCTTCTTTACCAAAAGAAGAAGCACCTTCTTAGAAAATAGGCTTTTGGATCCACAAAATTATGATAATTTCTAGCATTTGGTTTTAATTAAACAAAGCAGACCTTTTTATATCCTAATAGTTTTTAAATGACAGCTATTTTACGTTATTTCTCATTTTATAGTAAGCTTAAGGCAATTTCAGTTTTTTCCCGAGTCCCTGAGACGGAGACCTTCAGTTTCAGCCCCCCCCCCATCAGCCTGCGACCTTCCAAACGCCCACAATGTCTTCGCAAAAATTTCGCTTACGTAATTACATATATATGTATAGATAATTTGGTATTAAATCTGCATCGTTATAACGTAATCTAAACAAACGTACTTAACTTTTT
Source organism: Flexamia atlantica (assembly GCA_035578135.1). Taxonomy (NCBI): domain Eukaryota; kingdom Metazoa; phylum Arthropoda; class Insecta; order Hemiptera; family Cicadellidae; genus Flexamia; species Flexamia atlantica. Next base: position 8,197,148 of record JAQJVK010000011.1, read on the forward strand.
ATAATTTTAAATTATAAAAACTCAAACCCTTAATTATTATAAAATCAGAAAATCTTAAAATTAAAATATTTTTTGTTATAGTACATTGAACGTGCATAGTTAGCTGCATTTTGAAACAAATCCTACAGGTCAACAACTACCATATGGTTTTGAATCAAGCATTAGCACCACATGTTTAATGTAAACAAAGCAGACGTTTTTCAATTTTTTAATCCCAATGCATTTTAAATGGAGGATATTTTTCGTTATTTCTAATTTTCTGGTATATTTGGACATAATCTGCTATTTTTCCCGAACCCCTGGGGCCGAGACCTTTCATTTGAGCCATCTCCTGTCATCCTGCGAGCTGGCAAACTCTCACAATTTTTATTTTAAAAAATCAGTCCATAATTTTGTTTTTGAGAATCATACATTTCGTATTAAAATCCTAATTAATAGTAGTATATTTAATTAATAGGGATTTTTGACACTATTCGTATGAGACCGTTTTCGACCTTTTAGGCAGTTGAGTCGAGGTCGAAAAATGACCGCATAACGAAAAGAACTTTAGTCTCGTGTGATGAACTATGTGTTTCGTTACAACACTCAATATATTCCGCCAATTATTTAAAAACCAAAATTTTATATCTTGTTCTCCTTTAAAAAATTTCTTCCAGCGAAGCTTTCATCTTGTTCTTGCTATATATTTAAAACAATCAGTTGATTGTCTTATTCATTTGTGATTATAAACATTTTAAAGGCCGATGTCGATTACATGACCAAATGGGAGACTATGTTTAATGTTTTATATGTGTGTTTGGAGCTGGAATTCTCAGGTCTTGTTGGAGACTTGGTATAGCTCTATATGAGCACCATTAGGGCATTAACATCCATTGTTTGATTTTTTATAAATCTTTTTTGTCAAATGTTGGACGATTTTTTATTCTAAATTAATTTACACTGTTGGCATCCCTCCTTAATGTTTGCACAGGCTTCATTATGGTTCTGTGTGTTAATTTTTGAACATAAATCAGCTGTTATTATGAGTTCAAATAGACAATAGACAACTAGACATGTTTATGTAGTGCAGTGGCAACTCCACGGCAATGATACACAAGATTGAAGAAGGTTTCGGCGATCGGTGGATTGGCAGAGAAGGGCCCATCTAATGGCCTTCTAGGTGTCCAGATATGACTCCTCTGGACGTTTACCTTTGGGGGGCATTAAAGAATGACGTCTACTCGGTGCAGATTTGGGATCTGAATCACCTCCAACAGAGAATAGTCGCATGTGTCGCTGCTATATCCCCTGAAGTTCCCCTGAAGCCGGGCCACTAATAGAAAGCATATCGAGTCATACTAGGTTTCTAATGAAACTTGAGAATTTTGGCTGTAAATACATATATAAAACATTAAACATGGTCATTTGACATCGATATCGGCCTTTAAAATGTTTCAGTTCTTTTGTGGACACCCGGTATAAATTAACAGTGACCAGCTATTGACGTCCAGCTGGGACAAAAAATTATCTTGACCAATCAAAAAGAACAAGGTACTGACACTTCGATTGGGGCTATATTTTTACCCAATGAGCTGGGCTGAAACCGGAAAAAGAGTCCGGCATTAACGTCACAAGCTTTGGCTTCACAGGCCTTATGGGAGTTAGATAATCTTATATTATTCCTCTCTTCTTCTCTAGAGACCTTGGATTTACAACAGTAAAAGTCGAACAGCTGACGTCTTCGACTTCAAAAAGAGCGTCTAGAACGTTTTTAGTCTCGCAACACATTTGATAAAAACTAGCGTTTTTGTAGCGATATAACAAACAAAATTTCCTTTCATCGGGTGAAGTCTAGGGTAGAGGCCTAATCAATAAGCTCAGCTATTTAAAAATAATTATTAACAAAAAACTATATTTACAATAACCATGATTATTTGTATTATTCTTAATATTCCTATTTTAATCTCATTCATCTACTACTGTGTTATAACTAGGGATTTTTTTACTCACAATTTCGTTTTCTTTACTAAGAGAGAGAACCTGTTTTTAAACAGGCCTACGATCAATGATTCAATACTGCAACAGTAGTAAACTACAAGAAAACCCGTCAAATTTACTCGCACATTAACAGCCCAGGGGCAACAATAAATTTCTGTTCGTTGCTTTAACTGACCGTAAAAGGAAAATGCACCGACTGTTCTATTTCAAGACTGTAACTTATCCTAAATGGGTTTCTTGCCTTTGGGAACGAGCTCCATGCACAATAAACTTGAGTTTCATCTTCGAAATTATTTTATTAACTGTAATATGTAACTACTACTCTTTACAGTTTGTTTTAATTGAAAAAAAAAATAAACGTACAGAACTTAAAAACATGTTCATGGTTGTACAGGGTGTCCCGTGCCGGCGAAACTTTAGAATCTGTCTCCATCGTTAAAATCGATGTTAAAAATCTATGTTTTTCCATATTTACAATATTGGTAATTTTAATCATAATAACGTTTAGATATCGTAATCGAGACATTACTGATTAGTGATGTCTCGATCACGATATCGAAACGTTATCATGATTAAAATGATCAGGATTGTAAATATCGAAAACCTTTGATTTTTAACATAGATTTTAACGATGTAGACGGATTCAGTAGTTCATAACCCAACTATAATAATTTTAACTAACATGATAACCTAACAGTCACTCTATGTGAATAAAACCTATTAAGGTATATTCTAACGTTATCAACATATCACAACCCAACTATACTTTATACTTTGAAATAATATGACGAACAAAAAACTAATTTCACATCCTTCGCCACCTTGAATTTGATTCATTGTCAATCGTTATCAGCGTCTTGCTTTAGTAAAAGTATTCGTGCTCCCTGTAATTAAGTACACTTATGGCTCCTAGCACAAACAAGTTAGCTTCCAATGACATTTTGGAATGTTCGAACCATGTACTTTTTCTCAGTGATTTTGGCGTTTTATTACTACTGTCCATTACTACAGTACTTTTCACTCCTAGGTTCATCGCAATTTCTAATATGAAACCAAATCAGTTAGCAAACAGAGATTTTACATTCCTTGAATATACTATAGGGTTTCAGTTTCTCTAATTCTAATAGGAAATTAAGAATTATTGGAATCGACGTTTCAATAATTATAACCTACATTGTTTATTTACAATAAGTTATACATTAATAACAGGAATAAAATAATGTTTGATAAAGAATTCGATAAATTATACGATCATTTTCCGTTTTTTATGCGATATTTTACATAGTTCGTGACAATGAAGGATTCTAATTCATAACCCCCCACTACTGGCTCAACTGGTGCTGACTGCCACCTCACTGGTGTGAACTCCCTGCTACTGGCTCAACTGGTGCTGACTGCAACCTCACTGGTGTGAACTCCCCGCTACTGGCTCAACTGGTGCTGACTGCCACCTCACTGGTGTGAACTCCCCGCTGCTGGCTCAACTGGTGCTGACTGCCACCTCACTGGTGTGAACTCCCCGCTACTGGCTCAACTGGTGCTGACTGCCACCTCACTGGTGTGAACTCCCCGCTACTGGCTCAACTGGTGCTGACTGCAACCTCACTGGTGTGAACTCCCCGCTGCTGGCTCAACTGGTGCTGACTGCCACCTCACTGGTGTGAACTCCCCGCTACTGGCTCAACTGCTGACTGCCACCTCACTGGTGTGAACTCCCCGCTACTGGCTCAACTGCTGACTGCCACCTCACTGGTGTGAACTCCCCGCTGCTGGCTCAACTGGTGCTGACTGCCACCTCACTGGTGTGAACTCCCCGCTACTGGCTCAACTGCTGACTGCCACCTCACTGGTGTGAACTCCCCGCTGCTGGCTCAACTGGTGCTGACTGCCACCTCACTGGTGTGAACTCCCCGCTACTGGCTCAACTGGTGCTGACTGCCACCTCACTGGTGTGAACTCCCCGCTACTGGCTCAACTGGTGCTGACTGCCACCTCACTGGTGTGAACTCCCCGCTACTGGCTCAACTGGTGCTGACTGCCACCTCACTGGTGTTAACTCCCCGCTACTGGCTCAACTGGTGCTGACTGCCACCTCACTGGTGTGAACTCCCCGCTACTGGCTAAACTGGTGCTTACTGCCACCTCACTGGAATACTTTCACTTTCAGACTTCTTACTTTTTTGCTAGAATTTAAAATTTGATTAAACCTTTATAAGAACATATTTTTATAAAATAGTTTTTCATGGAAAACTCCGAAGCATGACATATATTTTTAGTGGCTATTGTATAACATTGTTAAACAAACTCAACAAAATTTAAACTGTCATTAGTTTATTTCGTACACAATGTATACATTAAACTACTGAGCACTTGGACGAATATTATGAAAATAAGTAAGAAAAATACAGAAGAAGAATGTTTATTCTTTAACATACAGTAACTATAATAGTTTATGAAAAAATCAATAATTTAAAGGTAATATTTTCTAACGTTGGACCTTAAAATTAAAACAAAACCAATAATGGGTATGTGGGAAAATGCGTTTCGACTTCGACATTGAATGAATAAAAGAAAACACTCTGAGGAGATCTATCTTCAAGGCGAAGAAGGTAATTTTATTCAAATGATGGATTGGCATGTTTTTGCCACTTTGTTGAACTAAGTAATATATTATTAATGTGCAAACACATTACATTGAGTGATATAATTTTTCTCAGAAACACCAGAGGCGGCGGACGAAGTTCAAACTTTCTTTTCTAAGGATATAAAATGGGCCATGATTGTAATTCAAGCAATCTAATCACATTTTCTGTTTGCATTTTCACTAAAGGAAAAATGGAGGTTTATTTCCCATATCATGCGTGTAGTCATAAGAAAATAAAAATAAAACTACTATGTTGTATTTTTTTTAAAGATAAACTTTCTATTCATATAGTAAAAACATTACTATTGTAAAACGACAGCTCTTAAAAAAATTTATAATTTCACTTCTTTCGTTGCTATTAAGAGTTTTTGTGTGCTTGTACCTGATCACTTCTTTGAAGTAAAATATTTTAACACATGAGTTTACTGAATTATTCTTCAGTGAAAGCGTTTAATCTTTCACTATTATTTGTAATGTCTTACTCATTTAGTGGTTTTAAGTATATTACAAATATGTATACTAGATTAACGTTTCATAATTATTATTCTCCTTGATTAATTTTGTTTAAACAATTCGTTTAAAGCTTTATCGTTTTGTGAATCACATATTCTTTCACGTTGAAATCACTTTGAAAAAAGTCAAGGGTCTAAAGATCTTTAAAAACTGATATTGTTATTCTGGGAAAATAAAACGCAATGAAAAAAGTGTAAATAGTTTTTTTTAACTGATTAGGCGATACGAATCGGCATTAAAGCTGCTTTGCTCATAATATGTGGAAAATGGAAATGTATTTCTGTTAAGTGTTGTTGAAAAAGCGCATGGTAAGCTGTTTAGTGCCGTCATGAAACAAATGGCATATTTTGGAGATTTTGTTGTAGTCTTTATTTGGAAAAACATTACAAATCTATAGTCTAATTACTCTTTAACCTAACCTAGTGGAATCCGGTGGAGGTTACCTTGAACTACTCTTGTATTCACTATGCCTGGTGATGATTTCAAAGAACTATACTACTGGAACGCGCGCTGCCCATAAGCCGCGTGTTGTAGATTCCGGGCGCATGCAGCGGTGTGTTTCGATTGCATCCAGGGACGCGCGGGCTGAAGAAGGGCACGAAGCTGGCGCGTCCATCGTAGATATGCTGGTTTGACTTCCCGCCCTCTCGCCTTAACTCGAAGTTTATACCACTTAGCACTGAGATAAAAGGTTGAAATTTTGCATGTGAGGAGTCCTTTAGTTTTCAAAGGTAATAGTATCAATTATATTTCAAAAATAATTTTTGTCTAATTTAAAACATGAGAAAACATCAGAAGTTTTTATTCAACTTTAAAACTTGACACGAAAAAAGTAGTCGGCTGCTACTTTTTGTATTTTTTGGTCAGGTAAAATAAAAAACGGTGGATATTGTTGCTAAGGAATTGAATTTCTTAAATAATATTTTTTGAAAAAAAATGGCAGCCGTAGTTTGGTTATTAACTTAGTTTTTGTGAAAGAATTTATCCGTGCTGCGCCAGGATAAAAACAAAGTCAAATCTAAACTGATGTTTACAAAAACAATGTAAACTAAAAAAACACAATTATAGTATCAAATTAAAGGTATGAATCTCACAATTACAATGGTACCAAATATAAATATGTTTTAGAGACAGTTTGCACATTGTAGGAACGTTACAAGTTTATTCCGTGGTTGCAGTAACTAAGGAATGTAGGACAAGCTTCTAGGTTATCGATTGTTACGATGTGTAAACTGCCTCTAAACCATTTATGATTGGTACCATAGTAATTGTGAGATTCAGACCTTTAATTTAATGCCTTATTTGGAATTTTTTACCTTATTTGTACCCGGGCGGGCGCTAAAACGGAGCAAGGAGATGGCGCGTCCGCGAATGTAGTTCATTACTCCATACAAGTGATGATGACCTTAGATCACACACGAGGTTTACAGATTTTAAATCAAAAGGCAAAGTAATTACGGCACATTATGGTGTTTTCAAAATCGTTAATATGCAAACGACTAACGACGTTTTATCGTTTTACTCAAGCTAACTGAAAAAAGGCTACCACCAACGATTTAACCTTGAGAATATGTAACAATTTCACAGGCGTTATTTTTAAAAATCACTTAAGCAATGACGAATTCCATGGAAGCCACAAATTATTGTTGATCAAATCCGTAGCTAATTTTTTTTAATTATATCACATCACATTGCCAAACGGGAAACTTTTGAAATCACAAACAAATCTAAGTTGAGTTTAAGGCAAAGGTTGACAGTGTTAATTTTTTTTCTAACTTGTAGATTAAGCATCTGATGCTTGTGAAATACGCTGTAAAACTTGTCTTAAAATAAAGTACATTTTATATTTAAAAATTGTTTTATCTTACCTAATACATATTTAGACATTTTAGTCCTAATTTTCAAGAAAATGTAAAATTTACCAGTAACATCTTATAATAAGTCATAATATTCTGCATTAAAATAATCAATATGAAATATAATTGGTTAAAACAATTATCAAACGTTAGCAACACATTCATTTTGAAATATGACAATACAGTATTTCAGAGTTTACAAGGCGTTTAAAGTGCTGCAATAGGCTGCAACAGCATTATCGTAATGCCTGAGCCTTGGCGCGGCCTGTGTACCTGCCCCGCCCTGGCGCCTGCAGGCCCCCGACGCAACCGCGGATTCCGGCTCGCTCTGTAGGCCCTGCGCGCGTTCCAGTAGTATAGTTCTTTGGATGATTTAAGTAAACCTTTGATAGTAAATAATGAAAATTATTTTTGCATTATTTCAAAGTCGGCTGTAAATGACTAATCCTATAGTTCTCTCTACATCTGGGTCCACATCTTCACCTAGAGGAGATATTTCTACACGGGTCGAGCGTCCCAAAATTACACTCGGGAATAAGGTATTTAATTTGCGTTACCATATCCATTGATTTGAACTTAAACATTAGGTTTGACAATAGATGGCTGTGTTATCATAAACATTTTTTGTTCGTTCAAACGTAAAAAAATAAATAAATGACTAAAATAAGCAGGGTTTTGTTTAGTAATTTTATTGTAAAAATTTTTATTCATAACAAATTATCTCGACATATGTAGCCTGCAGTTTTAGTCATGTTAGCCGATGTTTTGTAATCAATTTATATAGAGGCCTGTTGAGCATTGACAGGTGGATGAACGGATAAACTTTCCCAAAAACATTGTTTTGCAGGATTGTTTGAATGTGTTGGATTTGGGCAATATAACAACCCAGACAGTTTGGGTTCCAAACATTGTTAGAGGAAATGCTAATTCTTAGTTTATTCAACTAACCTTCATCATACATACGGGATTCTTGTGGTGAAAGCAACATACAACAAAGGAACACGCCCAACTTCCCCACCCCCCACAATAACAGTGCTATCTTAATTCCGGGTTCTCATTTTTTTCCATAAATTATTATGTATATTTCATCTATTGCACCTCACGATTTTATCACTATAGCTATTTAAGATGTTATATTGTCAAATTGTAATTATATCTCTGTTTGGCAATTCAGTCTACGAACACGCTAACCACCTATGAAGACTTTTTCCTTGTTTTACAAGCAGAAAAACATAAATCGAATTAATGTATTTATTCTTGATAGTAAAATTTAGTTACTTAAAAAAACGGTTGCAATTTGTTCCTTCATATTAGGTTATTTGTGTTGTATTTTCAATGAAATATGTATGTTGTTTTGGAAATATAGCTATTTTTAATTTAATTTCATTTCAGGATCGGACTGATTCAAAATTTGGTTTCATTCAATGTATTTTTCGAAATACTTTTTGGATTATTAAGCGCGCTACAAAGCAATACAATTTGAATTCTACGGTGGTTAACAGAATTCAAAAATTAGATGAAAATTCATTTTCATCCTGGACAAAAATGTGTCGAAATATATGGTATCTAAAAATCTACATAGTTAACCATAACCATACATGGTTAACTATGGTATCTACATAGTTAACCATAAGAGCAATAAAGAAATTGTGAGCAAAATATGTTATTAAATAAACATTAATAATTAAATATAATATTTTATTTTTATCATCCATTCAATTGTAAGCTGATATACCACATAAGTGGTCGATGAAGGAACCTAACTTCAAACTCCTGTCATCAAATAAGAAAAGTAAATGGATTGTTTTGTTTTTCCAAGCGCTTGGAGAAGAAGAATAGCCCCCACTTGCACATTGTCATACAAAATCACATAATGTCAATGTATTATATGACATTGCTTTTTACAATGTCATATAATATACTTGTTGTATAGTAAAGTACATTGTCATACATTGTACTTTACTATACAACTTGTCGCAAGTAGAGAACAGAAGGTGTCCCAGTCTCTTGACACCATGACAGCGTCTGTAATGTCGAGGCCTCGTGTCTAGTGCTCAGAAGCCACATTAGCATAGGTAGGGAGGGAATCTTCCCCGGATACATCTGCTAAAAAAACCACAAGCAGGCTCCCACCACATACCTTTAGACCAACCCTAACATCTGCTCATAGCGACATCAGAATGTGCGTTCTCTGTCCCTTACGGTCTTTACAAGTTGGTAATCATTCACTTAATGTATTTGGCGTCACTCCAGATCATCTCTATGATTTTGCCCGGGGTCAGATTGCTGCCCGGGCATGTCGATGAAAGTAAAGATGGAAGTAGCCATGTCCTTCCAGTAGTTGGGTGACAGGACTACATGGCAAACCTACGGTTCCAGATTTATGGTAAGGTGTCATTTATGTCAATCTTCTAGTGCAAGTCGCATCTGTCGTGCCCACAGTTTCCAAACCTGGGCGAGTCCATGGAGGTACAGGTGGAGGTAGCCATGACCTGTCAGTAGTTGGATGAGGTAAACGTTACCTCAGCGAGGTCATATTAACCCTACGGCTCTAAATTCCTGGTGAGGTGTTATGTCAATCTACTGCAAGTCGCATCTGTCGTGCCCACAGTTTCCAAACCTGGGCGAGTCCATGGACGTACAGGCGAAGGTAGCCATGACCTGCAATAGTTGGGTGAGGTAAAAGTTATCTTAGCGTGTCATGGCAAACCTACGCCATTCCTGCCATGTGCCTAGATTCCTGGTTAGGCGTCATTTTAACCTTCTAGGCAGCCTGCTCCCAAGATATTATTGGTTCAATATTTTGCCCTATCATGACCTAACTTTTTTAACTTTTCGGTTTCATTGTAGAATAACGCAATCCTAAATGTTTTCTACAGAAGTAATAGCCTAAAAGTCCTTACCTACACCCCATGCCAATCTTTGCATGCTCCCAGATTAGATATAAAAAATTTCCACCAACTTTAGTTAACACTCACGTTACTGCTGACGTTCATAGTTATTCAGGAGATCTTGAATCACATATTTAATTATTCTATGAACGCAATCATTGAAGAAAAAATAAATCCGGTTTATTAAGATTGCTAACACCGAAGTAAATTGTGCGTCTTCCTCATTCTTAAAAACTGTACCTCATCCATTTATGGACTTTATATCTTTTGCTCTAATTAATCGTTCTGTGAACATAAAAATGAAAAATGTTGCAACTCTAAAGTGCTTTATGAACTTCAAAATAGAGAAACAAACTTTCAAATATGATTAAGGATCACGCTTTGTTCAAAGTTATAGATTTGACAGGCGGTGGCGGCACTCGTCAAGTAAACTTTAATGTTTTCCACAAAAAAAATTTAATGACATATAATTTTAACGTGAATGTTCAGCTTTCTACCACCAATTCTAATTAAATTTTACCTTAAAACGTGTATTTAGTGTTTGCCGGTCGATCTTGAATATGATTGGTTGAGAAAGTCCAGTTAAAAGAAAAGTTGGTGCTCGAGAAGATGTTCTTGGCTGTAATAAAGCGTTGCGTTTCATAAAATAGAGTTTAGATAACAAAGTTTGTAGTTTCTTTCGAGTATTTAGCTGCCATAACATAATTTTTTAACTTGCTTTTAAAGTAAAGGAAATCAAGTTCCTAAGAAAGAAATATTTCTAACTATAAGATTTGTTGATGAAAATCAAAAAATCATTTTTAATGTTCACAATAATAAAATTATACAGCTGTATTTTTGTAACTATTAATATCAAGAAAAATTGTCAATACACACAGACATCCATTGTCTTCACAAAGGATCGGAACTTGATTACGTCATCGATACTTTATTGGCAAGATCAAAGAAAGGCGTCATAAAAGATAATATTACATCTTATCTTTTATTTCAAAATTTCCCGAGCAAAACCGCCTTCCCATGACAATTTTTAGTTAAGTTTAAGTGGCTTATTTTTTATGTTTATTCCATCGTTACACTGGTTCATCATTAACTTTCATCTGTTTGTTGTGACCAACGTCGTGATGTAATGGAGTTATCTACAACTGGAGTATCAGATCATACAATGTAGCCATGAGTTTATAATGGCGCCAATTTGGATCTGGGCCCGGTAGTCAATTGTAATTGTGCTATAAGCAATTTATGTTGTCTAACTAAAAATCACTGTTTTACAGTGTAGCAACTAGGCCAGGCCTTAGACCTTCCCTAAACTATCAAAAAAATTGGACGGAGAGGGTCCAGTTAAAGTCGGTTGTTTTTCCAACAAAACGATGTTACTCTAATATTTCTTATACTATTCATTAGTAATAATAGTAATATGAAGTTGTAGGAATAGTGTAGGAATGAGAGAATATTACTAGAACTACTTAACTTATCAATTTTTAATATAGCTCTAGCTGGTGACCTCTAAGCTGGCACTTGACCGATCGATACTCATTCGATACTAGCCTAGTTCAAAAACATTTACTGTTGATAATATAACCTGTACGTAGTTACAGTACATTACTGTACTTTAACTAAGTGTAGGCTTACTTTAATCGTGAAAGGTATGATGAAATCTTCAAAATATCGAAAAAGAAACAGTTGTCCACAACAAAATATTAGTACGGCAATCTCGTTTAATGTCTGTGCTGTACGGTCAATATAGAGGGAGAGAGTATAGACTGATCCCAAGCGCCGTGTCGTCTCCATACCGTCCAGCGGTCGAGGACAACAATGAAATTGATTAGACAACAGGAACTAATCAACTGGATCATACGGATCCCGTATATCTTTGACATTGGTATTGCCCTCCGTTGTTTTCAGTCTAGCTAGATCAAATTTGATCAGCTCTTGTCATTCCACAATGCAGAGAATGTGGTATGTAGCTCTATAACTTAACATGATGTCGTATATTTAGAAATCGTATTGAAAGGTTGTATTTAGAATATAAAAAATATTCATTGCACCAAACTGAGGTCTAATTCTGCTTGTTAGGCAGATTATAAATTAAAATATCCCGAAACACTCGATAAAGTTAAGATATAATACTACTGAGATACATTTATTTAAAAGCTTTTTATACCGGAGGTTTGTTTTTTTGTTGATGTCAAAATCATTTGCATATTGATATTCTAGGAAAAATTATAAACGTATTCTAAAAACTTTGTTCCCTAAATTGAAAAAGGGGGGTGGGTACGTATTAAATCCAAAGTTTTTGCATTTGATAAAAGGATTGATCAAGATCAATTTAAATTAGGTGTAACAGGCCTTTACCCTGTATACTGTAGATAATTAGAGGGTTTTACCTCAAACAATTGCGCATTTGATGTTTCGTTGAATTAATAGTCTAAAATATAGGGGGGGTTGTCTAAAATCTATACTTATTTAATACGCTAGTATATTTTAATTGTCTAAAATATATTTATTGCCTAAAATATAGTGTATTAAAAATTCAGTTGCAAAGATTCTTAATATAAAATTATCAGTGGTTAACAAAGATAATATTAAGATGACACAATTATGATTGGAACTTAGTGACTCCCCAGACTCCTTTTGTTACATACTACGTGTGGAGGGCGTGTTTGTCTGGGGAGAGCATTGCCCTTAAAAAGGGGCAATTCGAATCGTGTAATAACGATTAATTCTTGTATTTTGTGTTTTAGACAGTGTAATGGACAACATAATCAAGTTGAACTATAGACCAAACATGAGAGGTGAAAACATGAAAAGATTAAATGAGGAGCTATCATAATGTTATTGAATTTCTCACACCCAAAATAGGGGGTTCAGTAATAATGGGCAAATTACTGATTTAAACATATAAAATTATAACCTTAGGCCAAAGGTTTCTTGTGAATTCGTCGAGTTTCTACGGGCTACAGCTAAGTAGTTGATAATGAATACTAGTAACAAATAGCACGTTCTACTACATTCACAAATGAATCGGAGGATATTCATTCATTCATGATAGATAGTGCATATTATAGTAACCTACATGCTACTATTAAGATGTCAGGTGTACTCCAAACTGATTGAGAAAATGTTTATTGTAAGCACGTTTTAAATTTTGTTCAGGTATAGGTAGGTGGTCTTAGAACCTATATAAGTTTAATTTATTTGCCGCGTCCAAATATCTATTGCAGTGTTACTTCAAAAGCGAGTATCGGACCTTATTGTTATGCATCGAAAGACCAATTACTGCCAAGATTGCTCCTCAATTTAATAGATCCGGCGCAATATAATAGATAGTTCTGACTATTTTATGTATTGTTTTTGACATGATAAAAGCTAAGTTGGCTGCTCATTGTGGAGTACAAAGATTACAAACTAGGGATGATGCAAATAAGCGATAAACATTAATTCCTTTAATAAATTCTACAAACGTTGTATAACTAATATGCGATTCGTCCTAATAAGACATTTGTCCCTAACCCTTTGACGTGGCAATTTTTTTTACATTTCTCAATTTTTAATGGTCATATTTTAATTTTGTCTGTATTTGGTCTAACAGTTTTGCACTTAAGAAACTACGTATTTAAATAAATATACAGTATTTTGCATTTTTATAAGTATGTTTACTACGTTTGATTTTTCTCTGATTAGTTCATCTCATATACATCCTCTAAGCTCTACGCTATAGTGGTCAAAGTTTGAAATTATGACTTCAAATATAATAGAGATCAGTGTTGTAAGAAAGCAAAATCAATCGTTGTTAGTGTATTGTATCGTGTCTGCATATTGGCTCTCAGTTTATTATATTTGCATAAATGTATAATTTTCTGTCCATGAAAATATATCAAGTTTTTTTTAAGAAAAAACAAAATAAGTACGTATGCCACTAGTGCAGGTTGTTTCGCGAAATACTGTACTACGTAATTCATATTGTGTTTAAAGCGATTGATAGAAAATAAATACATTGATTTTTACATAAAAGCATCTAATAAAAATTAATTTAATTAATTTTAACTAAGTGCTTTAATGAAAACATCTATGTACTTTTTATCCATCGCTTTTAAACACAATATAAATTACGCAGGACAGTATTTCGCGAAACAACTTGCACTAGTGGCATACGACCCATAGAAAACACCCAAATATCTAAATAGTTATTTAGTCCCAAATATGTAGAAGAAGGCTCAGTAGTTTACGTAAAAAGTAGAAGGTTGGATGGGCGGTTATTAAAATATTGTATCGGATGTCTTAAATTGGTTTTAATTTGTATGAAGTCGGCTATCATATATTATAAAGATTATATTAATTCTAAGCCACTTGATCTGTTCTGAATTTAAAGCCAAGCAACATTACTGAAGTTTTTAATACTTAACAACCTGGAAAATAAATCAATATAATTGGGTTTTCACAGTAAAATAAATTACTCTCTCATCCTCCACTCACATTTAATTTCCATTCCGGTTCAAAAATGCAGCGTTGACAGTGACCTGATTTACTGGGTAATAAGGTAGAACAAATTGGTTTTGTTCAAAAACGTCAGTTAAATAAGCGTCTCAACAATAAAAGCTGCTCAACCACCTGTCAGCAACATCCCGCCAGCTGCTTTACTGTGTAAACTGTCATAGCCGCGCAATAAACATTAGCAAAAAAAGCCATCACCACCAACCAGAAATATATTCATGAAACATATTGTGGAAATTAAATATTTATGATTTATGTTCTCTCAGTGTGTCGTAATTTTTTAATTTTTTAATTTCGAAGCTAAAACATTTATTTCGTAAAAGGATCGAGTTGATGTAATAAATTGAATGTTGGAATAGTCAAAATATTGAATTAATGATAATGTTAATTCTTTCAAAAAGGGTTACCTAAAGTAACACCTGTTACTTAACCCTTTCAGACCCACCGTCCATCTACATGGACGTCGAATATTTAAATTTTTTTGCGGAGCTACAGAAGAGAATACTGGTATAAAAACCCATTGTCCATGTTCATTGACTTATATTGTACAAAAAAAGTCATAGTTTAGATTATTTGAATGACTTTGGATTAGCTGAAAATATTTTGCTGCGAGGGAATACAGCAAATAATCCTTGACATTACTTACGAAACATCCATATAACGTCCATATAAATGGAGATGCTGTAAAATCACCATTTTTTATAGAAAAAAAATTTTAAAAAATATTTTTGACTTTCTAAAGACTAATTAAAAAATATTTTGTGGGAATTTAATTTTTTTTATTTGGGTCTGAAAGGGCTAAATTACCTGTTACCTGTTAGGTAAAGTAAAAGTATTACCTGTTGTGACAAAAATTTTATTATTCCTTTCTCATACTTCTACAGGTCTCATATTTTATTTTTGTTTTGTTACAAAAAAAGTTGGGTTATATTAAATGAAAAACCATAAAAAACAAGTTGGTGTTTTAAAATCCGGTACAAATTTTACCAGGTTTGTTTCCACTTTCATTCAAGATTCCTTGAAGTAAAAAGTAATATGTTCTTTAATGTTGAACTTATTTTGGATATTTTAACTTTTTTTGAAACATTTGTATGGAATCGGTTTAGATTCAGGGCTATTGTGTATTAATCTCAGATTTAACTTTAAAACACGATTCAAACAACCTATTTAATATTCTCATACCAATATTATACCTAAAAGACTCTTTTTATTTACAAAATAGCTTCAGGTTAAATCAACCTAAAATAGCTATCTTAACAAACATAGCATAAACAAATAAATAAGAATAACTAGCACAGAATATAATTAACAATGGTAACTTATAAATAAATTGATGGCAGTCTTCTTGCATACAAGACAGTTTTAAATAACATCAAACTCGGCTGCAGTAAGTTTAGGTATATTAAATAATCTAATATGTAATACGATAAATTTATTTTATAAATAAGGTTTTTTGCTCTCTAGATACAATAATAAGATTAAAAGTCATTTTAGTGAGAGGATTGAGGCATTTAATTTTAAAAGCACCGAAACTGTGATAAAATAAGTCAAAATAATTTGAGTTTATGTTAATAAATCTTTATGCTGCATGTATTTTAAAATTAAAGTGACAAACTCTAATGCACGTAAACAAAGAAAATTAATTAATTGTATTGTCTTAAATTACTCCCAGGAACGAAGAAAAGTATAATATTAATTGAAAATGGGCTGTTCATCTTATGAAAAAGCAGTTTAAGCTTGATATCTAAGCTTGGTTTTTTCTCTAGGTAACACCTAAAAAAAACAAAATAAATTTTTTGGGTGTTTTGCTAGCTTAGGCTGTTAGCAGTTGGTTAGTCTTCTGAATTTCGGTTCAAAAGGACGTATAAGTTCGATTCGTGGCACGACCTAAAGAACTTAAGGGGTTAAGATCAATTTTCCTTAAAATTATCTGAAAGTCTCTTCTTTAAATATGCCAACGATTTAAATAAAACCAAAAAAATGACTATTAAGCCTAATTGAAAGGAAGGTATGCTTGATAAGACTCATGCGTATTTTCCTTTAGAAACTCCTAATATCTCTCCACAGCAGCCCAAAACAAATAGAAAACGCACCAGAAAAAATACAGGTTGTATTGTTTCAACAAGATTTGAATGTTTTAGAGAGGATACAACAAAATATACATCTTCAAAAAAATATAGTATATAATATTAGCAAAAAGTTCAGTAAAATTAGAATCTCTGTGTAAAACTTCATCAATATAAAACGATAAATTTTTAAACGTCAACATTTTATGACTATTAATACTAGATGGAGTAAAAACCAAATTAAAAACTAAAATGTAGGAGGCTCGTAAATCGAAATGGAGCATCTTTGCCCTCTTGGGATCACCTCAGACATCCGTTAACAACCATACCTCCACAAAGAGGCCATAACAAACTTATCCTCGTTGAGAAAGCAATACCAGTTTTTATCTTACCTCTTACATAAAATGTATCTTCTTGTGATAGAACAACCGACTTTACCATGAAAGTCTTACACATTGAATGTAACCACATACTTCTATCTTGTGAGAACACAAGATATCCGTAAATTATTTTATATTCAATTCTTTTTTAATGGCCAATTTTATTCTAACTTGAACCCCATTTTATCTATATCCTCCACAAAACTCAATTAAACATTTTTCTCTCCAGCATTAAACGCTAAATAATACACATTAAGCCTATATATAAACCAATTTTAGAAGATGTTTTCAGGACCAAATTTTAATAAAATGAATCATTTAAATAGGTGTTTCAAGTTAGTTTGGTTGTCATAATACTTTGATAACCTAACAATAACCTAAGTTAAAAGCAACACAAGTATTGTAAAATCTTTATTCGCGTTTTATCAACATACTTTATATTTTTAGAAACCAAATACCTTTATACTATTATCATTTTAATTTGAGAAAGTCCTACATAATGCGAAATTTAATATTTGTTGATAATTATATTATTATATTACCACCACAAATAAAAAATATTGACAATACACTTTTTTTCATTAACAGATTTACAAAACAATTGGAAAACATTTATAAAACAAATTTGTACTTGTTTTTCATTATATAAAAAATTCTACTCTCTATTACTAGAACAAAGGAGACCTTGTTTTGAAAAAAATAAAAATAAAGAAACCGCTTTTCTGCTCCAAATGTTTCTCTAATGCATTTTCCCGGCTCAAATCATTTCCTCTCACAACATTTGGCCCACGCTCAAATATATTTAATCATCCCCCCCTAAATCTCATCCCCCATTAATATATTTAATCATCCCCCTAAGAATTAATCATCTCAAAATATCTCCAACGAGTGTAAACCTCTTTAATTAACGTTACACATTAAGGTATATAATATAGATTAAATTAAATACCTATATTTAAGTCACCTATTATTTAGAAGTCACCAAGTATTTAAGTCACCTATTATTAGAGAAGGTTCTTGAGCAGCTTAATATGAAACTTTAACCTTTTGGCACCTATTCTGTGTAAGATAAACATCTAATATATCAATATCATATTAATACGCAGGTATAATGAGTTAGTTTACAATATATTCTAAATAATATTTTGCCTTTTCATTACATTTATTGATACATTTCAACTTACTTCTCCTAACTCCACCATGTATTTACAATTTTGTTTAACTAGACAGTCTAAATGACTAAATCTACCTAGACAGATAAGGACATACATACTCTACAATAGACCAAGACCTTGAGATTTTGCATAGAGCCCCAAAAAGAAGTAAGTTGGACATAATTTAACAATTTCATATATATAGCAACACCGAATCCAATCAAGACCACACTACATATACACAATCCTTAATGAACAACGAAATTTTTCAGCTAACATAATTTTTGACACATTTCTGGAAATAAAAAATCAATCAAACACCTAGCTGCCTCAATCCAAAAGCATACCATGACTGTCACTTTTTTCACCAAAAAAGTCAACCTAACCTGCAATCCTGTTATCAATCTGTCAGTTGCTGGCAACGTGTTCCCCCTCGTGAAAGTGAGGTTAACCCAGTTTTTTTTTATTTGAAACCATGGTTTATTCGATTGCTAATTTATTGTGTCAAATGTACGTACAGTGTTTTTATAAAGTGTTTAATGTCACAGTTTCATATTCAACGAAACCCCACGGGTGGATACATATTTTGAAATTTGGTCAACCTAGATCCCAACGTATGGACCCAATGATGGACCTTCGGGTCTGAAATCGATTTTGGATTCACAATATTAGGATTGTTAAGGTGAGACCTTATACTATTGATTATATACACAAGCAATCCATAGGCTAAGATGATTGATAGATAAAAAAGGTTTAGTCAATTGCATAGCACTCAGTTATATGCATCAACACGATTTATTTAATATGAATACAGAATAAATCTGTTAATATGAGATCTACTGAAATGGATTAGATGCTAGAGACTAGAGAAATATTTCATGTTATCTTCTTGCCAGGAAAAATCTTCAATACACTGCGTTTTTTGGACTTCGATTACCGCAATAACATTTTACACAGATATAAATCTTACTCAAATTACAAAATCATCAATTGAAATAGGTATTTTATTTTTATTTTGTCTATGTTTAAATATATATATATATACATATATAAATATATATATATATGTTAAGTGTAACTATTTATATAGCATTAACCACACTGCACTGAAAGATTAAACACACATCCATACACAAGCACCATTTATAATATTGAAATCAAACAAAATTTACAAACAAACCATCCGATGAGATACAACTTGTTTCTCAAAATCTTAACAGTTACAATAAGAACAAGGATCATTTAAAAATAATCTCTTAGAAGCTACAAAGCTCCTCAGACCGAGCTTTGACAATCAGTAAAATGCCTACGTTCCGGCCTCCATCCAATCATCGCTGAACCGTTTCAGCATTGAGTTATTGGCATGTGTCTGTTCTCTGAAAGCTTTGACAGCATTGGACCTACACCCTTCTACACGTATAATTACTTCGCACATCCCTTAAATAATACAAGGGACAACAATTCGACACGTCGTTTTTAGTATAGGCGATACGACATGGTCCTGGCATGTATAAGATTTTGTAAAATTATTTATTGTGGTAGTAATACAATTCATACTTTATATTCTTATCTCGTTATTGTTAACAAATATTTCCTAAACAAATAAACTGGATATACAGTATCTATTGCCTCTAACCTGGCAGAGGAAATAGACTTATTCATGAATACTCGCAGCTATCTATATAATCCAGAAGAATGAAGGGGACTGCTCCAGTAGCTATCTGGTCCGGTTGCCTGTTAGGGTATACAGACTAGTAAACCCCTATTTGGAAATGTTAAGCATGTCAACTGCCCCGTAGCTGGAGCAAGGCTACAATAAGCAGTTTGACTTCCCTTTTGTCATCCACCTCTAATACATCGATGTCGTTTTCAAAACAAAGTTTTCGTTTTACTAACGTTCATCAATCACGAAAAATCAGTCAATTAGGCGTAACTACAAGTTAAATTGAAATAAATGGTTGACTTTACAATCAATCATATTACCATATTAGACGCCGAGCACTATTAAGGGAGAGGGGAGCGGCCTGGTGTAGTGGTAGAACGTGAGAGCGTTCCCAGGGTCCCGGGTTCGAATCCCGCCAATCACCAATGGCAATTTGCTATGTGGTAATGCCGTAACCTTGAGGTTACACGATAAGCTAATTAAGCTGCAGTGCATATCCATGGATACTTATAAGCCTGGTCCTCGTCCACAAAATGAAGGAAGGGAAGACGAATATGAGTGAAGGATGAGTGTAGGACATACGTGGGAGACGGAATTTTTATCGGCTGAGGCGGATGAGAACCACATAATAGTTGGTTTCAAAACATAAAGCCCAAGCCGTCTAGAGGCCCAATGCTAAAATTAACAATAACCTTACGGACGGACTGGGCCTTATTTGAATCGGGTTTATTTGAATCGGGTTATACAACTGTGGCAATGACGGGGAGATCTACATGAAATTTGTCCTCTACTGTGTTCTATTTTTCCAACCTCATAAATAAATAACACAATTTAAGCCTTAGGAGGTGCTAAAGGCAATTTGGTGTCAGCCTCGCGAGAGGAATACGTACTAACATTACCCCGTCATATGATATTGGGAAAAGGTGGTGCGACGTAGTAAACAACTAGTTTAAAAAACTGGTCTTAATAAGCAATAAAATACTCTTTTCCACTTTGAATGTCCAAAATATAACTTTAGAGGCTGATATAATGTCGTCGCTCATTCACATAAAGTGTCCAAACCGTGATGAAGTAGTAAATATTCCTCCGCGGGGTCAGTGCTAGTAAACGTTCACGCGAGAGCTAATTACTCTAGTATATTTTAATTTAGAGAATATAATTTTTTATTTTGATCTGGATTTTTGCGGACTCTTTTCATCACTGATTAGTACAAAAACAAGTTATTAGAAATTATAGTTAATAGAAATTAATTAAGTTACAACAAAATGTTTTATTGCATCTTGAAGAAAAATAAATTAACCACTAAGTTCGTGAAGTACATTTTTATTTTTTCCACATTCCGACTTATTTTAACTCAAATTATCAGTTAGCTAGGACCCACTCTTTAAACTTGGACGCCAATTAGTTTTGGATTTTTTTGTAACATCGGAGAAAAAATTCATATTTTGAGGAATTTACTTCTTTTCATTTTGATAAGTGGCTCACTGTCGAATTCGTTGAAAAATAACGTCATGATATGGTTTCGCGCGCTGTTGTAGCCCGTGAACAACCCGTGGCAACACCCTCATGTGCGGGAAGGCATTTTAACCATAATGTTTGATCGAAAGTCAAAACGATATGTACCAAATTAAGAGGAGACTAGATCGTATAAAATTGTACCATTACTTTCACGGTTCCACGATAAGTAAAAGAGTATTCACGCCTTAAGTTCAGCCGATGATTTCCACGTGATTGCTAACTAGGAGTACGCTCCTTATGTCGCGTATAGGTCGAACGAAGAGCGATAAAATTGAAGGAAGGCTATTAACTGAAAAATAAATATTTAAACCTATAATTAACTACTCATTTATAGATTAAAACAATTTTCGGGGTATATATGTGATGTAGTTCAAATTTCACGAATTTTCATCAAATAATAAAAGAGGAGTTAGTTCACAAAGAGTTATTTTCAAGTCGAGTATAACTCACTTCTTTCGAATTAGGTAAATTCGGTTATTTAATTTCTGAGGCTGATTAGTCCAGCATTTTTCATAGAACCCTGGAATAAAAAATAGTAATATTTTGTATAATATTTACTCCTGTATAATTTTAAATGTGGCGTTGTGAGTTTTGTTTGAAAATCATAATCGGATTGTGTTCCCGCACATAAGGGTGTTGTTGTGATTTTTACGGGTAATCCCGCGCGAAACCACATCCAGACGTTCCAACGTCCGACAATAACCTACGTATCAAAACGAAAAGAAATACTGTAAAATATATCAAGTACCGGTCACTTCAGGTAAGTAAGCGGTTACTTCAAAGTAAAAGGTATCTCAATCACAAGTTTTAACTGCGAAACAACCACCTGGACTTCATAGAACGCACCTGTTTCAAAACTTTTCTCATCAAGTAGAGTTGACTTCATTGTTATTTTTATTAAATGAAAATTGATTTTCGTCTTCACGTTTCAAGTAGTTTATTGTTCTCGTAAGAGTTAGGGGTATGATTTTTTTAACCACCTTTAAATGTATTAGAAGTGTTACAACTCAGCGCAAACAGTTTGTCTGGTAAGTTATACACATTTTTTCTCAGGTAAATTCTGGATGTCTTACGAAAATTGCCATTTAATTGAGTGTTCGTGACATTTAGTGGGATTATTTTTTACAATAGGCTTAAAAACTAAGATTAAACAAAAAAACTGTTACAGCAGACCTGCATACTCAGCGCATTTCAAATGCAAAAAATATTTCAATCCAATATAGTGAGATACAGCTACAGGTATGTTAAAACGGGCGGTTTAATTCAATATTTAGTAGATCTTAACTAGAACAAGTCATATACCAAGTTTTACCAATATATGTTAGAAATAAGGAAGATATTTAAATATTTATTTTTATGTGAGTAATTTTTTATTTGCCATAAGCATACCATGAAGAATAAGTATGCAAGTTTGCTGCCACTAAAATTGATATATCGGAGATTTTAGACTAATATACATTAGATCTCATCTATTTGGAGCCACAAATGAAATGTTTAAGATATATGGAAAAATAAGCGAGATATAGAATTTTAGTTATTTCCCATACGGTTGTTTTGGGGGAGCTAATTCCCCTTTACCTCCCTTCCGGTGGTCCCATTGGCCTAGTTTACGAGCATGTCCAATTGATTCACTTTACATGTTTGTACCAAATTTAATATAGATTGGACCACTTTTTCGGCCGCTATCGTGCTAACAGACAAACACACACAGGCTGAGGACTTACCATGAGATCTACGGTAATAGCTTCCTCCCTAAAGGGGAAATTCGCTTAAAATAAAACTAACTTATCGTTTAACAATATTATATAGTACATGTATCCTTAAAAGTAACTACTCATTATACTATGTCACTCCTATATATCTTAACTAATTTCCTACCTTCACCTAAGCAAACCATTACCCCTAGAAGCACGAACTCATTCATATACAGTACCAAAAACGGAATTTTCGAAACTCCGACCAAAGTTTGCGTTTTATATTAAAATTTTTCCGTTTTGACAGTTGTTTGCTATTTAATTTAAATTGAGTTATGAATTGTAAAGAAGCAGGTTACCGCCGATTACACTTGGTTTCACGTTCACTTTGCAGTATGGAATTTCCAAAGGCAGGAATTTAAAATGAAAATTTAAGTTTAAGTAGTGAAAATGTCATAATAATAAGCTGATACAGTAATAATACGATCAAATGTTATCAACATAGTAAATAAATTTACCGAGGTAAGGTCATAGAATAGTAATCTCGAATAAGACGTGGTTTTTAAAGGTGGAATCGAGTTTCGTTCTGAGTTAAGCAGCTACAAAATTTACTTTAGTAAATAGGGACTCGTGAACAGTAATGCAGACAGTGGAAATAGTGAGACCTTCCTTAGCATATAATTTGTCACAGTTGCAATATAATTACAGAAATGACGGCAACAAGTCACTTTTGAAACTTTGCTAATTAGGCCCACTTAACTTTACGCCATAGTTGTGAAAATGATTTATTATGATAGCTGAATGATTTATTAAGAGAGTTGAGATGGCTCTATAAATGAGCTAAAATTATAAATTCATACTTTTCTTGGGAAGACTACGTTTTGAAAAACAAAATTTCAGTTTCTGTTTAATATTTCCGGGAACAAATTACTTGGCTAACTATCCTATACTTTTATACGAGCAATGCGTGCTTTTATGCGTGCGTGCGTGTTTGCTTGGTTGCACAATTATCTCTAAAACGGCTCTGAGGATTTCCTTCAAAGTCTATAAATAAGTAATTTACAACTAAAAAACGTGTTCTATGCAGATAACTCGGCCAGAGAAAATCTAATAACGTAATAAAACTAATTTCAAAATTGTAAAATTTTAACATTGGCCTTATGAGTTGCCGTAATAGCAACGTAATAAACAAGGAAGTGTAAACAAATGAAATAATCACAAACTTCAGCGATCTAGGGAGAATACAGCGTGT
Organism: Flexamia atlantica; assembly: GCA_035578135.1. NCBI lineage: Eukaryota > Metazoa > Arthropoda > Insecta > Hemiptera > Cicadellidae > Flexamia > Flexamia atlantica. Next base: position 8,221,247 of record JAQJVK010000011.1, read on the forward strand.
GGCATAAATATTGCATAGAGTAATAAAAAGATTTTTATTTATAAATTTTATGACGCTGAAATATTATATAGTGACTGGATGAACTGATAAACATGAATTAACACCGAGCAAGGCTCGGTCCACCGGGTACTAATAACAATGTAAGCATGAAATTCTAAAGAAATAATGCACAGAATATTTTCATAAAAGTAATAGAAATGTTTGATTGTAAGACTAGTGTAACCAGTTCAAATGATTTTACCGAAACTGCAAATGAAGAGATCTGTTTTATTTTTTAGCTTAGCTACATAAGTTTGCTGACATTATTAGATACCAAAGTAATTGTAACAAATCAAACTTAACAAATTACTATGAAAACCTTCATGGAAGCTGTAGTAATGGGCTGTCAACAGTTTTGAAAGTGAACTTTGGAGATAGGAAAATCCTGGATGGTTCAACAATTAATATCCAATGCCACCAAGACTTTAATGGTTTAACAAAAGATTTTTCCAAATTAGATTTGTTATTAGAATGTGCCCGTTATCTCCCGTTTATTTTTACACGAACCGATGATTAAGTAATAGCTTATATTTAAAGGGTATTAAAATGTCAATTAATGCTGTTTTTGTGCCTCCAAGCGAAGAAAAACAATATCATTGCACTATATTAGGCATACCCTACATAAAATAGCTGATTTTCTTTAGAAAAAAATCTCTTGAGATACCGGGACGCATCTGCAAACAGAATTTAATAACATACAACTATGCATAGAGCTGCACGCACATGATTTAAATCAGTCCAAAAGCTATAAACTCATCAAAGCAGGAAAAAATTTCCGATAAATTGTTTTGCTAATTCCAAAACCAATTAACCTACAGAAAACTCCAGGCTGGTAAAGTTTGAGAAGCTTGTCACGTTTCAACTTCGATCATTTCGTCTTCTTCCACCTCTCGCTATTTGGGAAATTCCTTCATCCTGTAATTTTTATAGAATACTCACAAAATATTCATTTTTTTAGAAATAAGTTTAAAAAGTGGTATTAGCTTGGAAGACTTTTATCTTTATGTATTTAGGTACTTACGATTGCCAGAATTGCTTGCAGCTTGCATTATAGTTTTAGCAAAGATAAAACACAAAATTCATGTGTTATAGTTTAATCTATGGTTTTATTAAGTATACATCCGTTCATCTCTGACACGCGTATCGCTGATGACAGTTGTTGATTAGAGGCGAACAAAGCCAATCAGTGACTGAAACTGTCCACCTGGTGCCAAACTGTGATTTCTGCCTATCTGTTACCTTCATCACACTCACAATCTCCTCTGATCAGCCGCTTCCAACAATATGCGATCCGCAAAAGTGTTATTTTAATATAATTCTTATAATTTATTGTGTACCATAAATCTATTGTGGTGTTCTATTGTTATTATTGTTAATACCTGTGATATAATGGTTGATTACAGGCAAAAAGAGCCAATCCGAGACTGAAACTGTCCTCCAGGTGCCAAACTGTGATTTCTGCCGATTCAAGTATCATGGTGGCTGTGGAGGTGAGTTGTTGGGTAATCTGCTTCCCAGCAAAAATAAAATAAAATTACCATTTTCATATTCTGATGACATTTCAAGACTTAAATACGTTGAATAAGAAAATTGAGAAGTGAGGAAGAATGTGGGTGACATAAATTGTGGCAGGTGTAACGAATTTATGCCCAAAACAGAGGCTCATTTGGATCTCATTTGGATTTGGACTTGGATCTGCTGTATGTGCAACAACTACTTTCATTATGACTGCATTATCAAAGAGCAGTATTGGAAAAGTATGAGCAAGCCAGCTCAAACAAAATGGGAGTGCAGATCCTGCAGAGCCTTTAAAGAAGTGGATCACACAACAGCGACAACGTAGAAGATAACAACAGTGAACTAGTAAACGTAACCTCAAATGACGAAAGTAAAGCATTCAAATGAAGCATTGTGTGAAAGTGTCAAGCATTTCCAAGACAATCTTAGCGAAAGTAAATACTTTATTGAAAATGAAGGAAAAGATATAGAACAATCCATTCAGTTTATGTCCATCAAGTATGATAAGGTAATGGAAGAGCTAAAATAAGGCCAACGCTCAAAATACACAACTAAAAAATGAAGCTGAATATTTGAAGATGAAAGAAAACTAAAGCAAAGAGATCATACAGACGCTTACAATAAATTTGGCAGAGCTGGACCAGTATGGAAGACGATGCAACCTCGAAGTGCATGGCGTTAAAGTACAAGGAGACCTGCGGACTGAAAACATTACAGCAAGTCCTTCAAGACATGGCCCAGGACATCGCAGTGGCCTACAAAACTGAAGAAATACATAGAGCTCATCGACTCCAAGCACGAAAGGATGGAAAGCTATCCTCGATCCTGACCCAATATTTCTCGGCAGTTGCGAGGGACAAATAGCTGATGGCAGGAAGGAAGGCGAAAAGACCAAATAAATGTATTTTTCAACGAGGAACTTGGACTTATCACTGTGAACTGTTCAAGGACACTAAAGGATTCGCAAAAATGTATTGTTTTTCATTTGTGTGGTTCAGAGGTGTCATGTTAAGATAAAAAAAGGGAGATAGCAATGTGTTAGTTAGTTATTCGTATCAAGTATAACTTACACAAGGTACCTGGTTAGTAGGTAGCTTATAGGTTACATAAATTGTCTTACATTTCACAATTCCCTAAATTCGTAGATTTCGTATCTTCTATAAGCTCATTCTATGTTTTGCACCCTCATTTCAATGAAGAATATTAAAAGCTTCTTTGTCTCATTATTTAGGCCTGTCCTACTGAATTACAATTTAACATTCAATACTACTGAGTTTTTTCCGATTTTATTCGCTACATTTTCGTGAAGGTATCCTAAACAGTTCTTTAATCCTACCTAAACAAGGTTTTCACGATAAAAAAACTTGTCGATAAAATACATCAGTTAAATAAGCGTCTTGACAATAAAAACTGCAGAGCAACCTGTCGGCAGCATCCCATCAGCTGTTTTATTGTTGAAATTGTCGCAGTCAAGCAATAGACACTAGCTATAAAACCTTATCATCTCAACGCAGAACCCTGCGATAAAGAGTGATTCAGGAAACATTTTAGGTTGTTTGGCTTATGTAAAATGGTTTAAACATAATCGCTATGCCTAATTATTACCTCGAAATGCAAAAACTGTACGGGTCAGACCTCACAAACAATCTAATATTATAAATGAGAAAGTTTGGATGGATGAATGTATGTAACTCGATTACGTAAAAACTACTGAACCAACTGGGTTTAAATTTCACACAAAGGTAGATCTGGAACTCATGCAACATACAGGGTGTTTAGTAAAAATCCTTCAGGACTTCGAGATATGGTTACTTACATCAAAACTAGGGAAAAGGTTCCTAGAAACATGGGACCTATTTTGTTGCAGTGAATAAAGTTTCTATTTTGTGCCAATTAAAAATGGCAGCCATTTTTATATTTTAAACGTAATATCTTAACACCGTAAATTCTACTAAAATTGTACAAAAGACAAAAAAGTTTCATAATTTTACTTTCTAAAAAAACCATACAAAGATTATTCAGATCAAACCACAATTAATAGAGTCATTTCAAAGTTTCCAACAGAATACATGCTTGTTTATAGCAGGTTTAGCAAATGTATGTATTTTGTTATAAATTATTTCAATGAACATTAAGGAATCAACTCTCAAGATTATATTGAACACAGTAATGCCTATAACCTTCATCAGCAAAGGACAACTCTGAGGTTAAAGCAAAAATACCTTAACAGTCGTGCCTGAAGAAATGTTTTGTCAACAACTTCATTCCGATAATGCAAAGGCAACGATAATCTAGGCGGTAGACTATGACACAATTCGGGTAGCTTTGGACCATAAAGCACTTTCTTAATTCTTAATAACTTGTGTGTTTCACAATTTTAAATCGAAGTGATTCTAAAATAGTATTGCTTTTCGATCTAATATCTGTTATTCTGCCAAATTTGTTCTGCAAACATTAAATTTCTAATACTGTTGCATACAATATGTGCCCGCTAGATGTTGTAGTTCTGAAAACACAAAATCGTTTTAAGAAACGTCGATTCAAAAACGCAAAAAATAAAGCACTAATTTTTGATTTTAAAAGATGTCACCCGATCAGATTAAGTTTGATAATTGTGTGATTCTTGATTTTTGTAAATTGGGTTGCTTAAGATTTATTTTGAACATGGTTAGTTTTCTTCTTCTGAAAGCCTATGACTTAATTGTCCATCAAGTAAAAAGTAAAAGAAAATTGAAACCTAACCCGTCAGTTTTACAAGCATATCTTTAAATCAGCTAAACATTAAAACTGGCCAACATTTTTTTACCTAAAATTGATTTGAAAAATAAATTTCTAAAATTCGCAGGTCTTATTTCAGTAACAACTGTTAAATTGAAAATACTATTCTAAAAGGAGATTTCCCGGGAAGGCGTTGTCTGGAGAGTGCTGTTGCTCTGACACGCAATAACGCTTGACTCTGTCTCAAGTATTGCTGCTGTTCAATTATTTGTTGGGCTTTTATAAATACCTCGAATTAAAAATAAGTTTAATAAATAAGATTCCCTCGTAATTTTCTGCGTTATGATGTTAGTCATTATTGTTAAGGTTTAACGGTATAATAAAATAGGTTTTCACTTATTTACATTGTTAAACTCATTTAAAATGTAATGAATATTTAAACACTCTCTATACTGTATTGTCCACCTGGAAGATGAACGTTACCAAAACGATATAATAAACATTTATAGTAAAACAAACTGTCAGTTTTAAAACACGCTTAAATATAACGATCATTCAATTGACGATAGGTAGTCAGGATTCAAAAAAAATGTTTCAAAAGAAATTATTATTTGTAAATGACGAGTGGTAGATATAGTTTAGTTAATAATTTAATTGCTAATAGGTTTTTTCTTACTCCAATTACATGAGACAATTAGGAAAATATGAGTTAAAATAATATAACGTAAAGTATAATTGTAATGGTGTTTGTAACTTGTATTGAATAAATAATGTAAATGTAATCACATCAGCTATGTGATGTAATCATAAAGCTGTTTTTTTTGGAATTACAGAGGATTAAGAAACCAAGGATCAGGAGTAAAAAAACATTATGCCTCCCTACTCTAAAAAACATTATGCCTGCTTGCCTTTTCTTGTGATTTAGCCACACGGCGATCCACACACAGGCAAGAACTCTGCTTCATTTAGATAATATATTTGTAGTCATATATTTGGGTATGGAAATGAAACTTTTGATTGGAAAATACTTTCTTTCACATGCAATATAAAACGTTACGATTAACTTTTAAGGAGTAAACCCTTTATATCTACTTAGAACTATTTTTGGGGAAAATTCCTAAACATTTATCAGCTACACAAACAAACAGGTAGTTTCAATGGTATTTGTAATTTCCGATTACCGATATACCTTTTATTAATACATAACTATGTACTAAAGGATGCCACAGTATAATTAAGGGTGTAATTTTACTGATATGTAAACTAACTGTGAGAGTAATTGTTTCTTAAGATTTTTAAGTATTAATAATAATTATTTTTTTGTTTTTTGACATGGGCACTACCAAAACAGTGTGAAAAGAAGCTCATCGGTTTTGAAAGCCAAAGTGCTGAGAAAAATATATGGATCAATTGGGGGAAATGGATTAATTAGGCTGGAGGATACAAAAAAAAGAGAAAGGAGAGACCAGGAATATTTTTTGAAGAAATATTATCCATCCAGTAAAAAGTAAAAGAAAATTAAAACCTAATCTGTCAGTTTTACAAGCATATCTTTAAAACAGCTAAACATTAAAAGTGGCCAACATTTTTTGCCCAAGCTGTTGACAGGGTCAAAAGCTACCGTTAAGCTATCCCGGGGGAACGTGGTCAAAAGCTTGACCGTTAAAAGATAATGTCATTGAACCGGGTGGCAAGGTACAGGATACCTGTATATTTTTAATAACATAATTTAACATATTACATCATTTATTTATTTAAGTTATTTATTTACTCATTTAAGTTGGAATATTTTAACTATCTATATATATAATTCCATAAGTCAAATTTTTGTAAAGAAATTGAGAGTGACTGGATGGCCGTAGAAGGATGGGAGGGGTCTTATTAAAATAGGCAAGGTCTTGACGTGAATTTCGAGGGAAAACTATTCATTTTTCTTATTTTTTTACCATAAATTCGCAACAGAATAAAACTTTTCCCATTAAAACAACATGGGGTTTAATTTGTTTACATCTTTTGAAATTAAAACAGCTGTGCCACAGAGTTGTATAATAATATATTTAATTTCGTAAGGCGATTCTTTGCGTCAAAATTGTGAACGTCTGGTAAGTCGTAGAAAGATGGGAGAGGGCTCAAATTAAAGGTCTCTATTCTGAGATGGCGGGAAAAATACTGAAATTGCTTGAAATTCACCAGCAAACGAGAAATAACGTAAAATATCTGCCATTTAAAAAGCATTGGGATCTAAAAACGTCTATTTTGTTGACATTCAAACATGTGGTGCTGATGCTTGATTCAAAGCCATATGATAGATGTTGACTATGGGGTTTTTTTCAAAAGGCAGCTAACTATGTTCAATGTAGGCCTACTATAACAAATAAATATTTTAATTTTAAGATTTCAGACTTTATAATTACGCGTTTGAGTATATATTTACAATATAAATATAAAGAGTTAAGTGTTTCTTTTACGTTATAACGATGCTGATTTAATGCCAAATGATCGATATAAATATATTATGTAAGCGAAATTTTTGCGCCGAAATTATGGGCATTTGGCAAGTCACAGGCCTTGCACTTGCAAGATAATGGGAAAGGGCTCAAATAGAAGGTCTTGGTGCCAGGGACTGAGGAAAAATACAAAAATGTCTTTAATTTTATCAAGAAATAAGATATTACGTTAAATATCTGCCATTTAAAATCGTTGTAATCTAAAAACGTCTAACAGTGTAGATCAGCTGAGTGTAACATCAGCTTTAAATTTGATTCCACCAAAAAGGTTCACCTTTAAATTTGGCCATTCAAAAGTATCTTCAATCTTGAATCTACCAAGACAAAGCAGTATTTATTCACGGGCAACCATAAAAAAAGTGTTTAACGTAGGGTACCAGAGGTGGAGTGCGGAGTCGTTAACGGGAGGCCATTTTCGGATTTAATCCTTATTTATTTATTTATTTGCTTAGTGTGTACAATGTAGCCTCAAAGGGAGAATTCCATAACAAGTACCCTTTAACTGTCCAATATAATATTCTTTTGAACTAGGTGGAGGCTATAGACATTTGTTTACATTTTTGAGTTAACTTAAATGTCACGACTTTCTTTGGCAAATAAATTAAGTTTCACAGTCTGTGGTTAACCTTAAGAATTGTTTTAAACCATGTCCATATTTTTAATAATTGTAAATGATGTGAACTGAGTTGTTTTGAGAACGACATCCATAGCGCCATTGTTTCAAAAATTTAGCCGTTTACTACTGAAGTAAGCTAACGCCCTTTCTTAAAATTCTGATACGCACTAGCAAATGTCAAAGTATAATTAACATTTCACTTTACACATTTAATTCCGCCAAACAGTTACCGAGTTGTGAGTGTGAAGGAAACATTAAATATATATTTTATTAAGCATTTGCATTTTATTTATAGGGGCTTTTGCCCCTACAAGCCACTAGTTATTCTTTTATAACAATTAGATTCATCAGAAAGACTACCCAGATAAATGGTAGGCAAACATACAGTGTCTATCTAAGTAAAACTTATTTGATCAAAATTTAAGTTAAGGTTACTTGATTTTTACAGTAGCATCGGCAATATCATGCAATTTGAAATGTACGGTATTTAAAATGCTGGGATATACAAAAATGTTTATATATACTGTCTATGAATTAAGAAAGTCGAGAACTTTCTGCTAGAAAAAATGAATATGTAATTTAAATAAAACCTTGATTAACTTAAAGAGGGGTTGATTGGTAAAACAAAGAGAATTTGCACATACTCGTAGATTAAACATTTTTTTATCAGGTGATAATATATATTTATAACTGAACAGTTAGATAAACATGTCATCCTAATCCTATCACCAAACGTTGAATGAATTACGCCAGTAATCTTCGCATCAGGAAGTTGGCGAGTTCTGGAATAATGGAGCTACGTAATCCCGTTTGTGCCATTACTGGATAAAACCGCTGTTATAATTGAAAACATTTAGGATTCCCAGTGTATTGTTGAATTGAATTTAAAACTGATGAATATTTATAAAAGTTTTGATTCTAATAATTTTACTAAAAAGTATTGTATGATAGTCTGATAGTGTTGTCCATCCGGAAGTCTGTGTTGTAATTATGAAAGTGCCAGCTTGCAATAACACAGAACTAATAAATATAGCAAATAAAAGACAAAAACAACATTTTTATCAACTTTTAAAAATTAAAGTTTTTTTAGTTTTAGTTTTTTTATGAATATCTCAATCGTATTCATAAAATTGATTCAGGTGTTTCATAAAGACCGTAGATGGAAATTAGTCTACGTAGTTGACCTAAATAAACATATTTAGGAATGTATGGACACATACTCAAACACTATTTCGGTAGACAACAATACAACGGGCACAAAAGGCAACCGGTCAATATATTTTGAAGAAATTCAAATATAGGCCTTACATAGCCATTTTAATTATAATAATTTCCTTGGAAAACAATGGAATTCTGTTATCAAAGCATTTCATTCAATATATGAAAGGACATCTCAGTGCACAAAACGTCCTTGAGGCAAAGGAAAACAAAGCACTTCCGTCGATTGTGTAGTTTAGAGCTTCCAGACTCGTGTTATTCTCAAAGGCAAAGGAAATTGATTTTTATTTCAATCATAGCAAAAATATAAACACGAATTAAAATTTGACAAGCAATTACCATTAGTGTAAAAATAACTAATTTCACAACGCCTACAAATATGGAGTTGAACAGTGTGGCCGTATAAAAGTTTGTACAAATTAGCGTCAGGGTGGTTAAATTTATTCTTTAAAAACGTCATTTATTTTTCCTTTGAAGGGCTATTTAAAAGCCTAATTTATACTGAAACTCTTCTGATTGTGAATAGGAAACCTCAAAAGCAAATAAGTTTTATTTATTTTATAATTGCCTTATAATTAACTGAGTTTAGTTGTGAGTTCAAGAGTTTGAGGTTACAGCTATTAATCTGAGACTTATCAAATGGTTGCACGAATTTGTCATAAAATTAATAAATTTACAAGTATTCATGCAATAAGTTTGCTATGAGTTATTTTACTGCACTCCAGAGAAATTTTTACCTAAGCCACTTTGCAAAGGTGTTTCATATTCAATTTTCTTACATTATTTAAAAAGTTCTAAAATGCCGATAGTGAGATTGTAGGTTAGGAATAACCATGTTCATAAAACGTTTGGAAACAAGCTAATTTGTTAATTAACAAGCTAATCTAGATAATTTGTTCATAGATCTTATTCAGTGTTTCCAACAAAATTCATACATAAACATTACCTGACTATTAAATACATACTGTTTTTGACTATTTTGTGTTTTAAGTTGAAAAAATGTAGTACGCATAGAAAGTAAAAAGTGCGCAAAGTAAAGCGAATATTCAATTCAAAATTAAGTTACGAAAGCAATCGCTTTCTAGGTCAAAAGAAAAATGAATTATTTGCAAATTTTACGGTAAATAAGCTACATTTTTTTAAAGCCAAATGAAAATCAATAACACAGCTTTTTGGGTTATATCAGTTTGTGTAGACGAAACAAATGAAGTTCAGTTTTGTAGAAGTGAGTGCGTGAAAATGTATGCCAACTTTATCAGGTTAATGCACTTTCAGCCGGTTATTGTTCTAGAACCGCTGGCAGTGACTTAGCTGTCAATAATTAAAGGAATTTTAAATAGACTAAAAATATCAGTCATATTTACTGTTTTTAGATTTTCCTGTCCTCAATATAAGACAGATTGCATTTAAAGCTTTATTGATTTACATCAAAATTTTGAAAAAATCTAATTTTCTCATCATCCTCCTATTAATTTGTAATAAGACGTAAGACAAATAAGCTTTAAAATTCCTAAATCATGCAAGGGAGAAAAACTATTAAACAAGCGCAAGCATGAGGTCCGGCTGTTGCATGACGGTGCTGCAGCGACTGCTGGGGTACTTTTGCAGTCACCATATATTTAAGGTATGACATGTACTTTTACTTATGTCTGCTTTGTGATACTGATACTTGATTGAAAACCACGTGGTAGGCTAGACATCAAATAAGGTAGATTCAGTTTGATATTAAGGTATTTTGTACTATAATAAATAAACATTGTTTGAATTTTCCCTCATTAGGGGCTTTTAGCCCCTTCAAGCCACTAGATATACTTATTTTACTATTCATGACACTAAATCAGTTGTTAGCGGCTGCATTCGCTGAGCTGCAGCATATTTGCATGTGTGCGTGGAAACTTTAAGTCGCTCTAATTTTAGAATTATTAATTTCAATGTTTTTAGGAGTTTAATTTGTCTCCCGCCGGGAAACAAAAGGCAACAAAGCGTAACAAAAATGACATCAAGACAAATAAGACGTATAAAGCGTCTTATATTTATTTGTTATTCGTTTATCTATAAAGTGCAATACATGAGATAAATACATGCAATACATTTATCTCATTGCAATACAGCAATGAACGGATGTGTAGTATGAAATCTGCTGATTACTTGAAGTGGGATGAATAAGATTTTAACGTTGGTTCCTTGGAACATGAGGTCTGACGACGTATATTGAGTTCGCAAGTGCAATCTTAGCAATCAAAGCAATCTTTTAGCAATCTTAAGCAATCTTTTTATCAAAGTTATCTCAGCGAAATACATTGACCTGCTTAAAAATTCATTTTCATTATGTAACTAGCCATTTATAGGTTAAAAATACAACATCGTAATTAAAATTAAAGAAATAACGTATTTGCTACTGAATTCAACACATGTGAGGGGTTTAAAGTGGCGTACATGGAGCTATCTCCTGAAAAGTTGTAAGGTCATTCATTAATAGTAGAGGCCGCTATAAATCTGTGTTCAGTGTTTGAACTGATCGTGAAATAAAACAACAACTAGTCGAAGAGTTTATACGACCCAGTCCTTTTACACTCAAAAATGGCCGAAAAAGTTATATCTCTGGAAGTGAAGATGAAGAAGTTATATTTCTGGAAATTGCTTTAAAATGTGTATATTTCAACATATCAAAAAGCCCAATTAGTGGGTGATCGACAAGTGGGGTTTTGATGAGCTTATAAAAAAGATAGTTTGTAAGGGGTTACTACACATTCTATTCAAATCCAAATTACAATTCTTTTTATTGTTATTACAACATTTTATAAGTTTGGAGGCAATGTCAATTTTACAATAATTTTGATTGAAATATATTCTGAAATAACTAGTTAAACTAGTCCTGTTCTGAAAGTAAACTTCAATGAAAATTACGATCAAGACAACTTAGTTTAACCTAGTTTTTTTTCGAAGAGATACATATTGAATTTCCCCCTGAACCTTATAACAATGTTTTCATAATGTGTACATGTGGTTACTACAACTTTTTTTTGGCAAAATTTATGATTGAGGTGTCAAAGTACTGTGAATAAAACTAGACTTTATCTTTTAAATGATTGGGCTAAAATTAAACATGTTATGCTTGCTGTAAATTTAATCTACTTAAGTTTTTTTTTTATTTAATATAGAAGGCGCCTATACTAAACGTTTTCAATGTATGTGTACTTTTATTGCAGCAAATTTAATCTACTTACATTTTTTAATTTAATATAGTAGGCCTCTATACTAAAAGTTGTTGGTTTTCAATGCATTTATGAAAAACTTAGAATTTGTTCCTAAAATCTAAGAGGGCAGCCACTTGCCGAGCTTCCAGACTCGTGTTATTCTAGGGTTTTATGGCAAAAGAAATTGTCACCAACCCAATGAATTATGTGGCTTTTGGGTATGTTAAATTAAACAACTAAGAGGATATTTTAAAGCAATTTCTATATTCAAGATTTTTTTCTTTTTGAAGGTATTAAATGGCTGGGCTAATAGATGTAACTCTCATGAAGGAGGTTTTGAGTTAGCAGGAGAAAAAATGTTTTATGAATTATCCGGGATAGGATTGTTTATCATTGACGTATCTTTGCAGACCATTAGATCCATGAAAAAATTAGAATAGTTTTAATAGGTAGTTAAAAATATTAAACTACACGACATTCTTATAAAAGTAACGTGTTATGGGAAATCAATAATCTATTTATTTCCTAAAAAAAGGTTGAAGTTTCTTAGTTGTATATAGAGTTTTTAAATTTTGTCTACTAATGTTCCAGATTAAAGTTTAGAATAAAGAGTGTTTATTGTCTTTGTTATCTGAAACCAATATGCAGCTACCTAATTTAGACTAGTATATATATATATAAGGAAATCCTTATCTAAAGTATGGGTTTTGATTTTGTTCTTATTAGTTGTTTAATGTTGAGAACGAAAATTCCATCTTGTTATAAATGGTAATAATGGGCATATATCAAGTTTTTCAATTGTAATTTTTTATTTTGTCATTTTCTTAGTTTTACATAGGAGTCACGAGCATTATTCGGTGTGATATTGTTTAAATATTATTTTTAAAGAACAAAGAGAGGCTTTCAAAAGGAGAAAAGTTATTTAAGTGAATGGCCTAGTTTAAGTAAGACATCTCAATTGTAAGTTCCAACTGCAGAACAACCATCTGAGCCCACCTGTTCTAAAACTTTTCTAATCAGGTATAATGTTGACTTCTGCTTTATCTTTATCGGAAAATTTAATTCTAAATTTATTACCTAAATATTTGGGCATTTTTTGGTATTTAATGAACGGACCATAATGATGGAGTTAAAAAAGATGCCTTAGTTTACTTTAATTTTATATTTGTTAACACCTACTATTAAAATCAAGCCAATTAGTTAATCAATACCTGGTATAAGCACTTAACAACTACATGATATTATCAACTATAAATCTACTGTAAACTCTTCTAATTAATTATATTTCCAGCCAGGGCCGGTCCCAGGCAGGAGTGGGCGGGGCAGCTGCTCAGGACCCGCGATTTTGGGGGCCCCGCGCTTTCGAGAACCCCGCACGAAAAATCTTCACGATCAAATTAAAATTATGGATCGTTTTTTATCTGTTTTAAAATCGTTGATGGCACTTCAAGTGAAAATTCAGACATACGAATGTAATTGGATTGGCAATGGTGGGTCCTTTCTTATGTTAGCACTTCGGTAGACGACGGGCTATGGAAATCTCGGGAAACAACTTCTGTCGTCTACTGCGGCTGAGCGCTGGGCGGCAGGTAGTTTGCGCCTACGCGCTGTGTTGTCGTCTATGTCTGTTTAGTCTTTTTTAATTTGACTATCATCTCTGTGCTACCAGTACGACCTGCACGCTGATGTGTTTTATCGTGACTAAGTAATGTTTGTACAACAGCAAGAATGGATGTCCAGTTCAATAGTAAATTTTCTTATTTAAATTATCTTACGTATGCTGTAAAAGAACCTGGATCAGGTAGGTTAAGTCGGAGTCGGGGCTTAAAACTTTATCAATCTTGCCGGATTTTCAAAGTCGTGGTCGTGGCTTAACAGGGATTATGCCTACAGGGGGTTATCAAAATTTGTTTTATCACATTTTAAAGACCTGAAAATGTAATGCTCGTTCAAAATAAATGGAATCAAATCCAGATACAGTATGCGATTGTGCTAATAAATTAATTAGATTAATGCGTATTGTCACCAAGTAAATTGTGTAAATATGTTGGAAATAATGCTCTATTTCCGGAAATGATAGTTTTATTGTCTGAAAACTTTGGAAAATAATAAAAATCACAAAAACAAAAAAATTTAAGGAGATAGGTAACGACGGGTCTCAAATTGTCAGGGAGAGTTAGCTGAAGAAGAATATGCAAAAATGTCAAGATTCGATCGATATTAACGTAAATATGCATTTCCGTACTGTTCCTAACTGTTGCAAGTGCAGAACGTTGTGGTGTCTATACTGAGAACGACTATGTCTACACCTAGACTTAATATTAGCGTTTCTGTTGATTGAACGTGCCATGGGTTTTGGAATTATCATTTATAATCTCATACTTATACGAGTTTGCTGAAAGAAAGGGATAAAAAGTTGCCTTTTATCAATTGCATTAAAATTAGCAAGTTATCATTAAAACAAGCAGTCTCCTTTAATTCCCAATAAATATCACGACAGGACTGATTTTGTAATCAATAATATTGTTTTTGTACAGTATTACAAAATATCATAACAGTACATTTTGCAGCAAGGGCCGAAAATTATGTCCTAAACATACTTTTGTTTGTTGTTTTTTCACCGTTTTTTGTTGTTGTTTTTATAGTGCCCGATAAAAATGTATGCCTATAATTTTTTAGCGAATTTCCCCTATAGGGAAGAAGCTGTTACCGTAGTACTCATGGTAAGACCTAAGCCCGAGACCATGATAACTTTTCGTTTTGGGGCCCCCAGAAGCGAAAAACACTATTCGTTCATTTTCATATATATATATATATATATATATATATATATATATATGTATGTATATATATATATATATGTGTCTTTAAGCACGATAACGCGCGTAAAAATGGTCCAATCTTAAAGAAATTTGGCATGGATGTGTAAAGTAGTTATTATTCGGACGAGTTCGTAATCCAGCCCAATCCGACTACCGGAAGAGAGGGTAAAGGGGGGTAAACCCCCCAAAAATGTATTTTATGAGTTTTTTACATAGAACAATAAAAATAATCCAATTTTTGTTGGCACTTTTGAATTCAGCTTAAAAAAACAAACAAATTAGTATCTTGAATCACTGCTCTATGTCCATTGGTTACCGAGATATTGAAAGTGGTAAACACAGTACGTTGTCTCAATGTTAACCTAATGGGAAATAAGTAAAATTCTATATCTCGCTTATTTCCCAACACATCTTGATAAAACTTGGTAAGTGGCTTCTTCTAGTTCAGATCTACTAAATATTGAATTAAAACCACCCAGTTTTAATATACCCGTAGCAGCAAACCTGCATACTCATTCCCCATGTTATTCTTATGGAGCTTTCAAAAACCTGTAAAATTTCGCTATGTTAAATTGAAATATGTTGTTTTGTACTGGAAATTCGCTGAGTATGCAGGTCTGCTGCAACGGGGGTATTTCTATGTACTTTCATATTCATATTATTACCTAACTATTAGATTAATTATTAAAAAAGGGTTAGTACTAACGCAATAACACAATACATTAGAATGTACACTGAATCGCTAGTGCTGTAGGCCTACAACTTACGCACTCGCCTACACAACAGCTTTAAAGGCCCCGCAACTGAGATCGGCCCAGGGCCCCGCAACGGCTAGGGTCGGCCCTGTTTCCAGGAATGCAAAATACAATCCGGGCAAACAAAATAAGAAATTTAAACCTACCCAAAGAAAAAACCTGGAATCAATTAAGTCGATATCCTGTTGACAGGTGATGCGCGCGCTCCGGTGAACGACCAGACCTGTGTCTGCTTAGAGGGGATTTGGCGGGCGAAAGTATGACTCATCTGGTATCGTTTGATTCGTAACATAACGAGGAAAGTCCTACTAATATATTTATGATAACCTAACCTAACATAACCGCCGAAGCGTGCTGTATAAGGGTGGCGATCGGGTGTGGACGATAGCGGCGGTGACGACGTGAACACTCAATCCTCGCTGACATCGCTGCCTTCTGGGAGGCAGAACACAAATACCGTTCATCATATTTAAGTCAAATTTCGACAGTAATTTGATTAAAGTACGTTCTTCCCAATGATGAAGTTATATTTGGTGTCCAGCAAAACAATCTCTCCAAAAACAGTGGCCTCCGTATAATACCAAAGTACCGGTTTTTGCCCTCCTTTTTTATCAGCCTGTGTGCAACGCAGCAAAAATCTAAGAACACTGATAAAATTGTATTTTTCTGTAGATGTGCAGAATCCCATTGAAATTTATGTTGGTCTTTTAGACATGTAGAAAATTTAATTTAAAATTTCAAACAAACTAACATTGGCCTTATGAGTTGCTGTTTTATTGATAAATAATAACAAACAAATGTAAACAAAGTTAGCATCATATGTAGCTGTTATCACTTGCTAATTTTCGTAGAGTAAAGATTAAATACACTCGTGACAGCAAAAAGTGGGTAAAAATATAAGTTGATTTTACTGTTATTTGATTATATATAAATCAATAACAATAACGAACAAAAGGTCAATTCTTATTTAAGGATGAACGTCATAATCAACTAATTATATTATAGTTTTATTTTTTTGTTTTCGCATATCTTCATTAAATCTAGCTACAAATTACAGGTATTAGCACTTATTATCGTGATAGAATATTTGAACTTTAAATTAACTAGAATGACTCGTCCAGAATTTGCAAAAATCGTTTGTAAAAATATCAGGGCAAGAGTAACACTTATCATATTTTTTTACTGCACAATGAAAAATGCTCTTTTTTCTAGAATTTTTCAAGGAAAGAAAATTTCAATGATTTACCTCATTAGGGTCTAAATCTCGTTCTACGCAGGTAAGATCTGTATTGAAAATCATTCGGCACAGTCGAAATGTTTTGAGAATCACCGAAATTCTGAGTTGAAAAAGAAAGAGGATTGACTGATTCGGGCCTTTCAAGATCGCCAATCTAGTCACGTCTCAACATCGATCACTTAAGACATACCCCACGATCAACTGAAAAAACTTAATCTGTTTCGAACGATTATATCGAGCACTTATTTGGTGAAAGTGTGAAGATTTTACAACACAACATTACGTTTGGAGTACAGTATTGTAGATCAGTTTTCAGCCAAAAAAAACATTATACTACTCACCATAATTACTTCTTTATATTATTTAAGTATATTTAGTAATTTAATTCGAAACCCTGATACAGGGGAGGAACAGAATAAATGTTTGGCTTGAAGAAGCTCTCTCGGGACACTAAATTGCACAATTGTTCAGAGCTGTTTGTTTTGCAAAGGTCTAAACCTAAGCAAGGCTTTTATCTCCGTTATTGCTGTTGTTATGTATCGTACTGGTAATAAATTTACAATGATTTACCTACATATTTAATAATTTGTTACTAAAATTAATAAACAAAATGTAGATTCCAGCAATTTTGGTAGATCGTTTTAATCTATTGACAAGTTTATTCAAAGTGAGAATATTTAACAGGAGTAGTTATGTCCTGATAAAAACGTCGATTTAAAAAATGAAGCTTACACGAATTGCAAAACCGAGTTTAAGATTCAACCGCAAGGATTAAAATTGTATCTTCTTTCTTTTGTTCGTTCGTTATTTCGTAAAAATGTTAATTTGTGAATTAGTTTTTTGTCCCAAAAACGAATATATTGATTCTGAAAAATATATAAAGTTGAGTCAAAGCACCAGACTTTAAATGGCCCGTCAACAAATTACTGTGGACGCTCTCATCGTGTACGTAATCGTATTTCCTCATTAATACATAATCATCAATCAATTGCAACCATTTTTTTAATTATTGTTTCAACCAAAATCTTTTACACTATTTTTTTCATATGACATCACACTTTTTGAATTCGACTTGAATGAAGACTTGAAGAAGCCTATTTGAAAATGTCTAATTGTGTACTTCATGGTATATGGTATGTAGTTTTCTTATATATCTTTCGTCAGTTTAAAATGCTATAGGCAGTTTTAAGAGTACATTTACATCATAAAACCTATTTTATTTTTTGGTTGGGTTTATAAGTTTTTTATTATTTTTACACCAAACTGAACCAAGCGATTTCTACATGAACTCCGATCATTGCATAGAAAAAGATCAGCTGCAAAAATGGGTTTTAATTTTTACAAAAATGAATGTATGGTAGAATTAAAATTAATCTTTTTAACGAGATACTTCAGGGTTCGGATTGATAGTTGAAATATCGCAAATTATCGATGCTCCTGCACAATAAATCTCGTTTGGAAGACAGTCTGAGAAACAATACATTACAATGATATATAATATAAAGCGATATCATTATATATCATTGTAATTTTGGTGACATTACATCATGTAAGAGGATATATTACATACCCCTTATTACACGCAATAGCCTAACATAAAATTAAGAAAACTAATTTTTTGCAGGGTATTCTGTAACTCTTTTTTAATTTACTGAGCCCTTACATTTAAGAGAGCTCTTGTTCACAAAAGAGAGGAAAATACTGCCAAAGATTAATGTAGTACTTATACATTTGTAACGCCTTTTATTGAAAAACTCTTTATTTAAATAGTTATATTAATGTTTAGGCTGTTTAATGCAATTTGTAAAACCAAGAAATACGTGTACAGATGTTAGGCTTTCGGGGGTCGAGGACAGCTTTAAAACACTTGTTTTCAACTGTCGTTACAAATGGTTCAAATTAAAGTTGTTAGTGTAACCTTCACTCAACAGTACACCTAATTACCTCGCTAAAGTGTTTTTAATATTTATTTCACCACTCCGGAGGTACGGTAAATGACTAAGCTTTTCCCCGATATATGCTGAGCTTATCAGATTTGCATAAATACAGCTTGAGAAGAACATTTGAATAAATACTCTACGCGTTGTGAGGAACAAGATTACATTTTGCACTGGAAATCAATGCAGCCAGCAAAACATCGACGGCAGGATGAATTCGTGAAGAGGTTTCTTCTTTACCTTCATTTACAAAAATATTTATTTCTAACTCATTTCATAGGTTGTCATAAGTGTATATATGATTTGTAGAAATCATATACATATGATGTGATTTTCATAATGCGATTTATATAAATTTGCATGATGTGATGCATATTATGTCGTGGAAGAAACCACGACAGTAAATTAGTGTCATTTCTTCAAGTAAGTAGAGTGGCGGTGTTTCAATCACCTGACATTTATCACTATTATTAGTTTTGATATTTTAATCTTAAAATAGTAGCTACTTTATATTTAAATATAATCCAGTTGCTTATTAGTAGACCTGCTGGGAGTATAGGACAAAATGACCTTGAACTTGACCTTTCACGTGATTGACCACGTGATCGGTGACGTCATCAAGATGGTGGCGTCCACGTGTGTTTTGGCGGGTATTTGACGTCATCAAGATGGCGGCGCCCACGAGAGCACGTGTTCTAACCTAACATTTTCCGACCACGTGTGTTTTGGCGCGCTTTTTGAATTTTACCGCCTTTTCTCCGGGCTGTTGACGTCATCAAGATGGTGGTGTACATGTGAGCACGTGTTCTAGCCTATCTATTTCCGACCATGTGTGTTTTGGCGCGCTTTTGGCGTCATGACGGCGTCTATGTGAATTTTGCCGCCTTTTCCCCAGTGCTGCCAACTTACGTGTATATAGAGTGTAGACCACAGCTATATATTATGTCACGTTTTGTGAACAACCACGTAGCAGGACCGCCTCCATTTCTTTCTTACAGTGTTGCCAACATACAATATATCGTCATATATATGTTTTCCCGCCTTTACTCCAAGTGTTACCAACTTATATACCCATCAAGATGGCGGTGTCCATGTGAGCACGTTTTCTATCCTAAGTTTTTCCGAACATACGTGTGTTTTGACGCGCCTTTGACGTCATGGTGGCGTCCATGTGAAGTCTGCCACCTTTTCTCCCAGTGCTGCCAACTTATGTGTATGTAGAGTATAGTCTACAGCTATTATTACATCATGTTTTGTGGATATCCACGACCATCTTCATTATTTTTTCTCACAGTGTTGCCAATATATTGTCACACCCTAGGAGATTCCTCCCGTACCCTCCACAGCACTACCAACTGTTCTCCAGTGTTCTTTACATTTGCGATTTTCCTCGCAGTGTTACCAACATATAATATATTGTCATACACCCTGGGAGTTTTCTCCCGTATGCTTATATGTTACACCATGGTCTACTAGTCAGATACCTTTGTTTAATTGTACCAAGATCTTGGTTTTTACCCAAAGTGAACCCCTCTGATAGCCTCTGTGATCACATGATACTTTTACACTTTCTAAACAGTATTCTAGAGTAAATACGAACTAAGATCTGAAAGGATAAATTAGGACAAGTGATGTAGTGAGTACTATAACAGGTTTATTAGGTTTTATTTTTTACAAATATTGATACTGGGTGCAGCGGCAGTCTGCTCTTGTGTAATTTCTAGTGTGTACGAGTCTCTGATGATGGCTTGTAGGTCTTCATCGCTGAGAAGATCGGCAAATCGTGCAGGAAGGAACACTGACGATGTTTCAGTCGGATCACCGGAGATGATGTCCAAAACGACGGCGGTGCCAAATCGGGTCACCACCCTCCTGGCGCCGACTATGTTGAATCCTCCTCTCCCCACCAGGTCTTTGATGCTGATCGTCTTGGAGGACGGCTTTGATAGGGCAGCCAATTTCGCTTCGAGAGACATGATCTGTAACACCGAACAGATTTTTTAAGTATATGAACAGGTTACATGAAAATATATTCACACGTACATGCATAGACATTCACAAATAAACACATACACACAAAATATAAGGGATAGAAAGCGTTAAAATTAACTTGTTAGAGAAGCATGTACCCCAATCCATGCATATGAGAAATCACATGTTACTTACAATGTAGTAGTAGTTAGGAGAAGTCCAAACAGTCTAACAGCAACGGGAATCGCAGGCCTTCTGACTCCTAGGGCTGACGAGGTGATACTGATATCCGGCTGTGTGGTGGGCTTTTATGACCGGTTCAGCCGGGGTAGAGGGGGAATTTACGTAATAGACTGATGTAACATGAGGAAAGTTCAAAGTTTTTGAGAATGTAATTAAAGTGAACTGAACTTATCTAATCTAAGGTTACAAAGGTTAAAAACCGTTAAATGATGTAACATACTGAAAGTTACCTAAAAACCTGATAAAAATATTAAACTCTAAGACTACTAATTATATCTACTGAATTTAAAAATATAGCTGCTGCCGCCCCAACACCGTGCCCCTACAGACAGGACAGACGTAAACTTGCAGTGCACATGATCGACAGAATACATGCCCGCAAGGTCTGATCATAACTGTCGGTCTCCTGTCCATACATACCCTACACGTTTCTACCGGAGAAAATTCATCAATAGGCGTTGTCGTCATTTGGGGCCGGTTGTATCCTGTAACCCCCCGGCTTTCAGCCAGTTGAGACATAGTCTCACTGTCCGTGCCTAGGGGTATACTAAGGCGGTTAAATAGCTCAATAAAGATACTGGGGGCAAGAGCCAAGCGTTCTTGGTCACTACTTTCGATGTAAAAGTATGTTAACATCCCCAATGCCCCGGCTAGAATGCCCATCCACTCGGTCAGGATGTTGACTGCCTCCTGACTCTGCCATGGGGGGAATATCGCAGTCTCGCTCTAAAAATGAAGAGAAAATCCATGTAATTTAATATAAAACACATTGAAGCGGATGATGCAGGACATGGATGTTAGTAGTTATCGGTAAACTTACTCGAAACAATTCATCCACCCTTGAACTGCCTGATCGCAAATGCTCCCCAATCGCCGTGTCGCCGCCAGAATAAAGTCCGTCAATTTGACGCAGACATAGCTGGCAGACACTCCAGCGACACAGACGACTCCGCACCTCATGCGTCGCCACAGCTCTCACGGCTCTCTGGAGAGATAGGAGGGCCGCGTCATACACCGCATCAGTCTGGAGTAAAAACAAAATGGTTACAAAATGACGCTTAAAATCAACCGGTTATTAAAATCCCAAGACTGGATATATTTCAACCCCTAACCGAAAAATACGTACCGGTGGCATGCGGTCAAACAGTCTCCTTCGAGTCTGTCTAAGAGGGAAGCCGATGGGGTCAGGTGTCATATTCTCGAGCGTGCCATATTGTTGCATTCTCTGCGGAGTAGGTGCATGCTGCACTCTACGTAAGGGAGTCTCGGGTCGGGTGCTGATAGACGGACCCGCAGTAGCAGCAGCTGATGAACCGTTAGTCTGGAAAAAACACAATCAGTAAAGTTATTTGTTAACACACGCTATAACAAATTTTTTGAAGATCAACCTGTAATATATAGGGGATGTAAAAAACATATACACACAAAAACAGTATAGATTTACCTTCTTAATTATTTTGCTTACATTTCGAGGAAGATTCCCGATGTCCCGCAGCGGAGAGCGTCTTATAGCTCCTCCGACCACCTCCTGTCTTGCCTCCGGAGATGCAAACATGTCTGGAGAGGGCGCCTGTCTTGGTCGTGTTCCTCTATGGAGACCTCCCAGGCTCATTCCATCTAATCGCCTATATGGGTTTCGGGTAGGGAATTCAAATGGGTCGGGAGACCCCGTTGGACTCTGAGGGCGAATCACGGACGGCGACCGTTGCTCCTCAACCCTCTGCACAGCCATCAACAATTCTTCATCATCCGACGAATCATTCATCCTGGTCTCCTGTAAAGATAAGAGATTTATTAGAATTAAAACTCACCTACACAAACACACACACACACACACACACACACACACACACACACACACACACACACACACACACACACACACACACACACACACACACACATACACACACACACACATACACACACACACACACACACACACACACACACACACACACACACACACACACACACACACACACACACACAAACACGACTTGCATCACGCACGCACGCAGCATACTTACAACTCTGTCTGGAGGTGAGGCCAGCAGACAACCTGTGATCGCTAGGATAATGACAACCGTTGGTGAAATCATTGCGAGCACACTGACCAACGCTTTCAATGACCCTCTATTTAAACGAGCGTTATCGCTACTCTCGCAATCATCACAGCTTGACCTAAACGACCCGAGTCCCAAGCACAGTAAACTAGATTAATCATTTGCTTTTCATTTTTAACATTGCCTACAGATCTACAAATCCTCTACGATAGGGTGCTCCAACCCTCGCCCGCTTATTATGGTAGTCAACCCTTTAAAAAATGCTACACCCGAAAATTATGTGACCCAAGTTTCCACACCACAGTAGACCGATTAGGTCAGGCTGTAAGGGTCTCGGCGCGTTCTTTTTGTTTACCCAGAGCTTCACCAGTAGTCCTAACCTCTGGGGGCTTTAATCTTCGCCCTGTGATTGAGGCTACTCCTTGGAACAGCCCGGTGTGAATGAGAGACGCTAACCTATTTTCTTAAAATCTATGTGACCCTGGTTTCCACACCACAGTAGACCGGTTAGGTCAGGCTGTACAGGGTCCCGGCGCGTTCTTTTTGTTTACCCAGAGCTTCACCAGTAGTCCTAACCTCTGGGGTAAGGGGCCTCAACAACGCCCACTTACGGTGGTAGCCAAACCAAATGCCAAATTGCTACCTCCCTTCAGGCTCTGTATAGTTATTACGATTATTTACAATCTCCTCGAGGCCGTTCAAGCCATCACGCGGGTGCCCTCAACCGAATGCCGAGCACCCCCGCCCCTTTACTAATCACCCTTAGAGGTATACTACTTACAATACTATTTAACGACCACTGAACGTCCGTTCAAGCCATCACGCGGGTGCCCTCAACCGAATGCCGAACACCCCCGCCCCTTTACTAATCACCTCCAGTGGTATACTATGTACAATTATTTACAACCTCCTCGAGTCCGTTCAAGCCATCACGCGGGTGCCCTCAACCGAATGCCGAGCACCCCCGCCCCTTTACTAATCACCCTTAGAGGTATACTACTTACACAACTATTTACACGGTCCTCTGAAAGTCCGTTCAAGCCATCACGGGCGAACCCTCAACTGAATGCCGAGCACTCCCGCCCCTTTACTAATCACTCACAGAGGCCCCATCGTTTTCTTCTAAATACCGGTGGTCAGTTAAAAATTTACCGCTTACACTCTGATACAAAGCGATATTATCCCAATCCACCTTGTCTGAAAAGTCGTGAATAAACTGTTCAGAAAGAAACTGATATCTGCTCAGGACTTCCCAGGCTGACGTGTCAAAACTGGGAGCCATTTCCCTCAGGAACGATTCAGAAAACAGTTTCTTCCGTAAGATTTTAGCCCAGACAACACGATGAAGAAACATTCTAAGCATATCAATTGAAAAATCATAGTTATCAGAAAGCAAATTCCAATCCAAGTACCGACTGAATTTCATAATGAAACTATCGGTCATAACTCCTTCAGGAGCCTTAGGCTCCCGGGACAGTAGTTTCCACGCTGTTTCCATCGTAAATGAGAACTTTTAATCCGTGTCTGGGGTTTTTATAGGTTATGCTGAAAGGACTTTGCACTGTACAGAGCACATTTACACACATCACTGTTTTTGTGCTGAGGTAGCAAACAGTGTATATCATTACAGGGAATACCACGATCCCAAGTGATTTCCCGGACGTCTCGGTGGAACTCCTGTAGGAATTTCACCTTTTCAAGACCTTTCGTATATATTACTTTAAAAGGTTTGCATAAATCACGTATGACTTGCTCCCTGTACGGGATACCGTCATCGTCCCATTTTATATGATGAAAATTACGCGTCAGCCATCTTGCGGTGCGCCGCATTTTTTCATTTAAAAAATAAAAACTAAACGGTGATTTGAATACGACTTGACTTTGAAAATTCTTACCGACAACCGCCAGCTCCTTAACGATAAACCGGTTATGGTTGTCCTTGAACCCGTGAAATTCCACAATGGCTGCCATTTTCAATCGTTACGTCGTCGTACAACCGGTTGACAAAACGTTCGGGCAAGTCCGCAGGTGGTGTCACATCGAGTGAAACACTAACAGTATTAATGTATTCACGGATCAAGTACTCATAGTAAAATAGATCGACAAGCTCCCTGTTTACTATAGGGCGGATGGCCATAAACTGAGCCCATTCGTTTTGATCTAGCGTTAAAGTATGCTCCCCATCGCTAAGGAACGCACACGGTTTTCCAAAAACGTTTTTCACCTTTATTTCCTCGGCTCCATCATTACGCCAATACAGTTTAGCTTTAGTTTCTAACGCATTTTTAATATCTACAAACTGAACCGAGAACCGGTTGTACGTGTCATATGACCAGTACACTGATCCTTTTCGCCCCGTGAATAAAACGCCCAGACTATTTTCCCTGTTTTTGAAAATACCGACAATCACGGATTTCGTTAGTTCCGGATTTAAAAAGTTAACGGTTTTTAGGAAAATCCCCTTACACGCGTCGATAGGCTCCTTACGCGGTGGAAACCGTATCAAGTCCGTGTCCGTACTTACCTCCTCCTCCTCCTGTGTAATCAAAGGTTGAGACTCCACTTCCGCACTGGTCGACGTCATGGCTGCAACTGAGGGTTTTTGCCGATTTAACTGTATTAACAGTGTCGTAACCCTCAGGGCTGCTGGTTTCCCCCACTCCTTTTGCTGTAGCCAATGAGAATCTATTTTTGAAAATAATTTCCGCACGAGTTACATATTCATCCACCTCTATCTCTATATTTCCCCTCTTAAGTTCGTACTGTTTCACATCACTGGTTCCGAATCTGGTAAAAAGACACACTTCTATTGTATCAAACTGATCATAATGAATTACACAGTCGAGAATGTGCTCTAGATCTTCAGTACCTATCAACGCTTTGCCTTCTTCTACATCGATCTGGAGTGTGTTTAACATTTTGCTAAAGTATCCGGTACGTATTCTATCGGTAAACAAACTCGATTCAACATCCGATACAAACCACGAATATCCATCCGGATACGTATGTTTTCTACAAACATTTACACGCGCAATTTTGTTCCGAACATAATTTCTACAGACCGCAAAATTATGCTTCAGAACCTCAACTGTCGAAGCCATCTTGACGACTAACATGGAATCACCTAGTTCACCTTCCTTTTCTTTACCTCAGGTCCCCCCTCTCCTTCCCCCGTCTCTTCTGATTTTTCTTCTTCTTCCTCCTCCTCCTCCTCCTCCTCTGTGTCACTATCTGTATAATCATCAGGAGTCTTTTTAAGTTTTACAACTATGTGATCGAGATATTTCCTTTCGCATAAATCTATATCATTAAAATCAATGGCCGGACGCATCTCGTCATCCCAATTGTCGTCTAACCAAAAGTCTTCATGGTCACACATTCCGCAAGCTGTGTACATTAAAACGGTCATTTTAGTAAACTTGGAAAGAGCGCGTGTTTTCTCTACAATTTCCGGTATTGTAAACCCACTTAATTCCATCGCCCCGCCATCGATGAATTCCATTTCTAGCCTATCAAATTTTCCATTAGAACGCACGTCTAACTTTAAAGGTTTCCCGTCAAATTCAATTATCCGAACAATATTTCCCCTTCTCTTAAGATTTATAAAAATCCATCCGATATCGTCCCTCCACGGTCTTTTAGGATCAAGTTGGAAGTACTCCTCCTCGTCGTCAGAGCTAAAAGTAGACACATCGTCAGCGCACGGATCCATGTTTAAGACTGAACAGTGCTCCGGTCACCGGTGAATTTATTAACCCCCCACCTATGACTCTGTGATTACATGACCTTTTTCACCGAACCTGTGAGTAAAGTGTACACCAGGTGGGAATCGTGTAAAATGAGACAATACGCTGTGGTTTTATCGGGAATGGACTCTTTTGTCTCAAACTCTAACCTCACATCGACAGGTCCAGACTTGATTGTGTCGTTTTGTTTGGAACAGTCGATGGCGTAAAGTGGTGTTGTACTTTTAAAAGTGTCCAAACTGACGCTTGGGTACGTGTCTCTACCGTAATAGGATTTTTGAAATCTGGAAAACATTTCATAATATATAGTCATATCACCGTGGATGTTATCATAAGGATAGTATTGAGAGTTTAGATAAAGCTTTACATTTGTCAGTTTACAACTGTCAAAGGCAGACATGTCTTTTGACAATTTATTTTTTCTATCTGTCTGAAATGCTAGTATTACATATCGTGGTTTCTCTAACTGCGATGTCGTCTTAACTGTCCACGACTGTCGTGTAGTCTTTGGCAGAGACGGGTACTCGTGCAATTCCCAAGACCGGAAGGGTATTTGGATGGCCGTGTCTTTTTCGATCATACGCAAAAGTTTTAAGCGGAAAGTATCCACGACCGAGACATGAGGAAGACGCCAGTATAAACTGGTTATCTCTACAGTGCAAGAGGTCGCGTCGGATGATACGATAGCATTGAGGTCAGACGCTGACCGTAGCAAGATAAGCTCTTGTTTGACGTTCACTAACACCCGTTTGTAATCTTCGGCAAAACCGAGCAATATTCTGAGTGGAACAGAAAATGTAAATTCTTTATCATTTTCAATTTTTAGCGTTTCTCCCGCTCCTAACCAGCAGGCATTTTTCAAATTATCCTTTTCAACGTCACGTACTGAAAGAAGTCCTTTTATGGTGGTGGTGATTCCAGGATTTTTAGTATGATCCACCTCTATTCCCCCAATCTCATATCGGATATCGTCAAAAAGATATGCTAAAGCATTATTGACTAGTGAGACGTCAGCATCACCCCCTGTTTTCTTCCCATTAATTTTTACTGTAATATGTAATGTGCTTTCAAACGGGGCGGTTATGATGTCCTGTTGACTGACGGCTATTCTAATGTCATCATTATTTTTAAATGTACACGACGCATACGGTTTGTACGTGTGATACTCGTACCCCGTGACGGTGTTTTCGTACTCAACTGCGCTTTCTATGGCGAACATTTTTCACTTTGAATCCTAATGACTCTAGAAATTTCACGCTGAACGATGTTAATCGTCCCGCTTCTTTCTGAATAATGAGCGGTGTTGTAACTGGCGATTCCCTAAATACCAGACCCATCCTGACGCTTCCTCAAGTGTAACCTCAATGATATTATTTCTTCTCTGAAGTTCACAGGCTCTCCGTTTTGATCGCTAAGCCGAACACTTATGTTACTTACTCGCTGAACGTTAACAGGCAAATAAATGATTGGATTGGGGATCACAACGATTTTATACCCCGATTCGACAGCCAAATAAAACTCGTGTAAAATATGTCCCTCCTCACCGTTATGATACGAACCGCAAGCAATATTACATTCTACACTGATTGAATTTACTTTGATTATATTAATGGTTTGCGAAGAAACATGTAACTTGTCTTTCTTATACACCCGTTTCTCGAAACCCAACAGTGACGCTATCGTATTTTCCTTGTCAAAGTGGACATCCTCTGCACATTTCATCTCGGCCTTCAACGTATTATTGTTGGCTTTCAAACTAATAAGTACATGCTTTTTTATTTCTTCCTCTATGTCATCAATTTCGTACGATCCCTCGGGGATAGTTAGTTCTTTGCCGTCTCCATAGTAAAACTTATCATTTATATCCTTCTCGATGTTCGGAATCGAATTGTACGTGATCAGACCGACTAGTCCTATTTCCCAGTCACCTTTACTGACGTCCACAGGTGGGAAAACCTCGCAACTGATAGTGGGACCGATTCCGCTAAGGGAAAACATTAGTTAGGAACTCTAGACACAAATGTCCGCAAATAACTGAATCAAAACTTTGTCGTCTGTTATAGTTATACTTGATTTCCACTGACGCCCCTAAATATCGTGTGATTTCTACAGGAGGACGGAGATTACCAAAACTGTCAAAATAAAAAACTTTATCTCCAAGTTTCATATAACATACCCAATGTGTACCGCTGCCACTATTTGAGTCCAAATTCACTATAGCCGATTCGTTCTTTCTTGGTTTGACGGGTAAAGTGTCTCGCATGAACACACCTCTAAAGTGAGGTACATTTAGCTTAGCGGCGTAGTAATCTAATTCATAATTGGTGAGCGGTTTTATCGGGATAGACTTTTTTTTTAGTTACTCTCTTTTTCTTTTTTCCACCTCCCCTTTTCGGATAAGGTCTCAAATATAATCCTCTACCTTTGGCGGGGGTTTTACGTTTAACACAGCTCCTCCGCCGCCGCCTCCGGCCACCTCCAAATTTGGTTTTCGCCTTCATAGCTGTCGTAACTGTCCAAGCCGCGGCTCGTTCTCCTAAAGATGCGTCTCCTGCCTTGAATCGTTGCCAAGCCCTTTCTGCAAGCTCTCTATCAGCTTGTTGTCTTCGTCCCGAGTCTTTGAATTTCGAATACGCTATATCGTGAATTTTACACGCTTCGTCCAAAGGATTTACACCTTTATCACCTCTCGCTAATCGCTTTTTGAGCTTAGTTCCGGGTCCACAAAAATTATAACCAGGTATATGAAGTTCTACAGGTAGTAAATCAATAGCTTTATTAACCGCTGAACCGAAAATACCTCCTCCTTTCACAAGAGTTCTCTTTCGACTGTTTGATGTTGCTTTGTGCCTAACCATTTTATAAATGATTCATTCATCAAGCGTGATCATCGTTAAATAGATCCTCCCAACTTGACTCTAACACTTTATTTTTCAACTGCTCAGGAGGTATAGGCTGACTCCTACCTTTTTTATGAGTGGACTTGTATAAAAAGTACGCTAGATCACTTATGATTGTCTTGAGATATCTTTTGCTTACAGCGTCGTCCATTTCTTTCGGATTAGCGAGGTTCATCACTCTACGGGACTTTGCATCATAGTTACCGTCTTTCGTTTTATGCAACGAATTCTCTTTGACATATTCAACGTTAGTAGCATCCAAATCGTCCATAGGCGATCCTACCATCAATAACCGACTTTTCGAAAAGTTAAAACCCTTGGTGGATTTAATAACCGTATTATTGTGCATGTATTTCTTGTTTACGGCATCTCCATCATCACGCGGTTTACTCACATTGGTCAGTCGAAGATGATTAAAATCCCACCCATTCGTACCATCGGTTCTGGTCAATGCATTATCTGTTAAATACTTTAGATTTACAGCGTCTCCGTCGGTTACGGGCGCGGCTAAATCTTGTAATCTGTATTGGTGAAAAGAATAACTTAAAGTGGAATCTAGTCTTTTAGGGATGCGGGAATCAATGTACCCTTTAGTTACGACCTCGCCCGCACTAATTGGATCGCCAGTATTAGTGATCCGTCTATTTTGTGCATCATAAAACTCATTGTTATCGTTTAGTTTTAAACAAGAACCGGTATGTGTCTGCAGAGTTTTTAAATTAACACCGTCAGCTTCGGACAAGGGGTCTGAAACGTTGACTAATCTTTTATTTCCGATATCATAACTGCCGTCAGTTGTCAATTTAAACCCCTCACCTTTAGGTCCCCGTATCCTTTCTTTTGACGTGTGGCGACCAAATTTATCTATGGTCATACCAGTGTAACTATAACGACCGAACTTGTCTACGTTCATTTTAACAATGTCTGAAAACGTTTGTTTCCTACACCTTTTATAAATCCGCCTTCTTTCAACTCTTCGACGATGTTAAGTATCTCATTTGTATGAGAATTATTCCCTGTCTCGGCGGACATGACTAGTAAACGCAAACGGTCCACAAGCTCGTTAGGATCATCCCAGTGGACAATGTCGCGGGATTTTGTTGATTTCCAGTGCATTCCTGATCCTGTTTTATTAGGTACAGGGAATATTTTTATAATAACACCTCTGTACTTATAGGATGTATTTCTATTCACCGGACCGTCAGATGTATACCCCTTTTTGTGCGCGCTCGACTCGATTAAAAGAGATTTGTAAGAGTCTAAATCATCCTCATTGAACAGGTTTTCGTCAGGTGTTCTCATAAACAGTAATTCGTAAAGTCCTTCGGTCCCGTCATATCGTTTATCACCGATCAGTATATCACCGTTCCTATCAAAATCTAGTATTTTATTACCAACCATTAAAGTATTTCCGTCCTCATATCTCGGACCGTACTTGTGATCGATTTTCGTAAATTTTCCTCCACGGTCTTTCATGAAAAGATCCATATATTGCCTAGTTAAAGGATGTTCAAAGTTTGTTCTAATAAACGTATTGCTTGACATTCTATGAGGCTCGGGTGATGGTGACGGTGATGGTGATGATAATGGATCATTATTTTCTGGCGCATCGATAAACTTTTCCTCATTTTCACTCTCAACACCAGTTTCACTCATTTCTTCTTCATAATCATCATCATTATCATCATCATATTTTACTTCTTCTTTTTTCGACACCATTAAAGACTCTTCCTTCGGAGAAATACTGGACTTTTTAAGCTCTTTAATTATTGGTTTGTATTTAGTTTCAAAAAACCGTTCAGTATCAGCAATACCGGTCTTAAAAGTATTGTATTTACGCCTAATAGCCTCTTTGAGTTTGGCTATGCGTAACGTGAGATGTTTCTTGTTTGACTTCATGATTTCTACTGCCCCTATGTTTGATCGTAAATTAATTTATGGAAGTTCTACCTGCCTGAAAAACATGGCACGTTCTTTGTGTGTTCGCAAATACTTGATAATGTCCAGCAATGAAACTCCAGTAGTGAAATTTAACCCGTGGTAATATTGTTTTTCCCGTTTGTCAAACCAGGGGATCACGTACTTGCGAGTGAAGCTCTTAAATACCCATGCTCGTTTTACCTCCACCCCAGGTCTATGGTCATCAGGTCTCCACTGTGACACATGTGTGACGACATACTTGTCCTTTTCCACCGTTTTTTCCATGAATCTACCCAATATCGCCATCGGTTTATCGAGATGTCTATTATACATTAGATAAGAGTTTAGGAGCCAAAATTCGCAAGGATTAGTACCTGTAAAAGTCATCCATTGTTCAAACAGCTTTCTGTTCGTCACACTATATACACCGTTTCTGAAACTTATACCGAACTTTTCACACTGTGATGGCACTGTCGGCAGCGCTTCCCTGAGAAATTCCACAGTGTACAGGCCTTGACAATAGTTATTCACGGCGGCGAACGGTTTTCCCCGAGGTCCCTTCGGTGTACCGTCGGGAATCGGACCCCATGCAGTGTTATAGCTAATATCTATGTAACACTTAAGCGATAAGGCCGTATTATAGATTTTTAACGGTGGTCTAATAGGTATGGTCCGCTCGGTTAGTACAATACATTTAGAGGCGTGAGGTATCTTACATCCGTATTCTAACATTCTGATAACGATTTGAGCAAAATTTATACTACCGTGTTGATTACGTAACGGGAGTAGATTACCAAATATGTCTGGGAAAGGTCTGAAGCGAGAGATTAAGTTCTGAGGATCTCTTACCGTTGAATTATTCATGTCCTCGTGATAGATCACAAGCTCGAGAGGTATGTTTTTATATTGACATTTCTTTAGGAAACTTATCCATTCAACACGGTTGTATGTCCGTTCACTTGATGAAATCATGAGCAATACTACGCGAGGCATCATAGGGGAGCTCTTCGGTGCTTTGTGCCTCCAACACCGTGTGTTAAAGGGATGGCCGTGTTTACCCTTGCGACTACAATAGTTTCCGCAAAATCTCTTTTTGTCCCTGTAATAAAACGTACACAAATTCGACTTTACGTTATGCAGTCTCGCGTTAAACCCTCTTAGATCGTTGTACGTGTAGATACGCATCTTTATAAGTCTTGAATGAAACTGTCTAGACCTGCGCGGTACCTACCTTTATCAATATCACTATCTTTGTCTATGACGACAAAACCATGACTGTCTTTCCACGCCATACCGCATAACTGTTTAAATTTATCAAACGTCATATCTGTATTGACATGGTCATAATATATATGGCGTAAGTTCATATCATCCTGTTTGAATACTATCAAAAAGTTACAGTTATCCCTGACCAATTGTTTCGGGATACGGCTGTAGGTCTGACCCAAGTAAAATGTATCTATATCCTTGTGACGACCCATCGTGAAATAACTCCGTATATTGTCATGTCTCTCACAAGCGATATCGTCAAATATCATGATTGAATCAGATTTAGCCTCACTAGGCGGTGGCACCTGTGAGTTGTCGTCAAACGCGAAATATCCTATCTCTTTGGGCATTGTTTTAGCTAGAAACCTATATTTCGGCTGATACAGAGATTTTGAAAATATGTAAACGTTTTTAAACCTTAACCCGTTCGCCTCGAAAAGTAAATTGAAAAGAACATTGGTTATCCCACAGTTTGACGGTCCGCATATTATACAACGAATGGTGTTTGGAAGGAGAGGACCGTGTCTTTTCCGCGTCGTCATACCGGCGCCGACAAAGGAATCAAAGTTCTCTATGGGCAACCTAAACGAGTGTTTGATTATACGCATCTCGTATTACAATGATTGGTTTTCAAGAATGCATATTTATTTTATAGAGTCCTTGTGGACCCAAGTGTCGTGGGATTTATCAAAACCTAACCATCGAACGAGAACTCTGTCTCCATCACGTTTCAGGACCTTTTCGATCAGATAAACATCACCGGTTTTAGACAGACTAAGTTCATGTTCATAGAATCCCCCTTTGAGTATTTCTCCTTTGTAATCTTGTAATATATATGTGACAGGTTTAGTCGGTTTGACAGCGTAAATTTTAAACACCTCGTTCGTCCAATTCGGCAGATACCCCTTGGTGAACACCTTTTTATGTCTACTTATCCTCACACTATCGCCTACCTTATATCTAGGTTTGTAAGCGACCGTTTTTACCTTATCTAGTCTTGCCAAAATGTCTTTAACATGTTTCGGTTTAACGTCCTTAGGTTTCATTCCAATAGTCCTGTGTTTGGTATTATTGTAGGACTTTATGATATCCGGTAAAATGCTCAACCATTCGTGTGTGCCCTGTGCAGTGAACATTTTCCACATACGTGTCTTTAATGTTCTATTAAATCTTTCCACGATACTAGCTTTGAGATCCGAATATGTGGAGTAATGATTTATCTTATACTTCCTTATTAATTTGCTCACATGTTTATTGAACCATTCCTTACCGTCGTCGGTCTGCAAATTTTTCATTTTGTGTTTGGCGAGTATAGGTTCTAACGCCTTAGCTACCTCCGACCCGGTTTTGTCCTTTAACGGAACCGCAAAGGCAAATTTTGTAAAACAGTTAATCATAGTCATTATGTATCTGTATCCTTTGTTTAGTTTCGCATAAGGCTGGACCTCGACCAGATCCCCTTGGTAAAGGTCATGAACCCCTTTAAGGGTAACCCTACGTCTGGGATAGTTCTTCCGAGCCTGCTTATGCAGCTCTTCAGCTATAGCTTTTCTCGTATCCATCTTTATAATGAAGGGATTTAAAGACTTTTTTTATTTTAAACCCCGGGATTCTGCGGCCCCACCACCGCCGCAGATGCGTGACGGCCTCCAAAAACAAACTAGTCGCCGCCTCCGCCCCCCTGGTATTCTGTAAAAGTTACCGGACACTGTCGTGAACGATAACAGCTACATAATACCCATACAGCCCCTGCCTACGCTGTATGCTGTGGTGAGCTGCCTCACCTCCCTTCTGACCGTCTATTGGGTCAGGAATTCCGTGAGAGAGAGAGAGACACTACCGCCACCACCTCGAATCGCCTTTTTCACATTCAATCGGGTTATTCCAGGGAGGAGCTCAGGTGTAAAACTGAGCCCCTCAATGTACTAAACCCTTGCTCTCAACGGCTGTTCTAAGGAGCGATACAGGTGTAACGCTGAATCACTCAATTTACTAAGCCCACGCAGGGCTTTTAACCGTACCCTCTTCCGCCATCACTTGACCGTTCAAAGGAGTCACACAGGTGTAAGGCTGAGTCACTCAATCTATTAGGTTCTTGTGATACATGGTCGTTCTAAGGAGTCACACAGGTTTGAAGCTGAGTCACTCAGTTTACTAGACCCACACATATCCATCATCACACGGCTGTTCAAAGGAGTCACACAGGTTTGAAGCTGGGTCACTCAATCTACTGAGCCACCATACCGGTGATCCTTGGTGGTGGTGGTAGGAATCCTCTTATGAAATTCGTGACAGATATTTTAATCATCGACTCTACTTTGGACATGACTCTAAGGGGCATTGAGTAGCGCTGAATTTTAAAAGTTGATAAGCGCTCTCTAAAAACCGCCAAAATGTTTTTGATTACACAAAAATAAAAATTTGACTATATACGACGGTAATGATGATGATGATGATGATGATGATGATGATGATGATGATGATGTTGTTGTTGTTGTTGTTGTCGTTGTTGTATGTATGTATTATTGGAATGGACAGGGGTAGCATAGGAGGGTTAGGACAGTCTGGGGCGTTTGCGGTAGCCGTAAGGCAGGGTATCGTAGTCACCTTCATGTCTCTTTTTTGGTCCTGTCACTTTGAACAGTTTTTTCTTGGATCGTTATGGCCTCCTTGTCTTTAGTGCGTCTTATTCTGCGTTCAGTCGTCTCAACAGTCAATGTCGCCTCACTTAGAACCATTTCTTTGAGTTTGGCGAAATTCAAATGTTGAGACGTGCTCAAATTCAGAGTCAATCCTTTAATTTTGCACACCTCAACTAGACGATTTCTGTTCGTTGACCATACAAGATAGGCGTAGGTCTTAGGACCACCAGACTTCGAGTCCAGACTTGTCCTTGGGGGGAATAGCAAATGCAAATTTAGATAGACAATTAATCATAGTTAGGATATACCTGTACCCTTTATTTATTTTGGCATAAGGCTGCATTTCAACGAGGTTAGCTTGATATAGATCACTGAGTGATTTTAAAGTAACTTTACACCTAGGATAATTTCTCCTAGCTGGTCTATGCAGCTCTTCAGCTATAGCTTTCTTTGCGTCCATTTTAATAATGTTACAATTTATTTCTCTAACATTAGTTTTATAGAGTTATTCAATACACTTACATCTGTAACACGCATCAAATAAATAAACATCATACTTGCGACAAATACAGTTAGAACAAAGAGCTTGTCCGCCAGAGAGTCTATCAAACAGAACGCCATATTTCCTGTTGATAACTGTAGCAACTACGTCAGTACTAAACGAAATGTGGTGCATAGTGAACTGTTTCGGCTTTACATTTACTTGCCTGAGGGATCAACACCCTCCGTCTCCCTGTGTCATGTATAGGAAGGAACCAGAGTACGCAGAGATTATTACTCACCCACCACCATTACCTCCTAGAAACCCAGTCTACGCCATCATAAATCCAGGTTACTCCAGCTAAGTAAGTTGTAGTAATTTTGTTTGCTTGAGTGGGGTTTGAGACCACTCGTGTTTACATACCCAGGTTAAACATTATTCCATACATGAGCCAGTCCAGAAAAGCTGGTTTTCACTCAGTATGAACTAATGTTCTCTCCCTTTGAGCAAACCAAAGAAAGAGTTTTTTTATTAAATAGTCATAACCCCGCCACCGCTATGACCTGTGAAGGCCTTCCAAAAATAAGCTAGTTGCTCCTGCATGTGTTTACACAATAATTAATTTTCCCCACCAGGCAGTTTGATTGAATGACCCAGGAGCCAGACTATCAACTTCGCCCTACCATTCAGGTTTACGGGTTTCTATCTACACAGCGCCAGACCTTCATTCAGGTTTACGGGCTTTTACACCGCGCCAGGGACCTTCATTCGATCTGGGCTGTTTGAAAGTGTAACCTAGAATTTTCTAAGTTCTAGGTGCCACGGTCTACTAAGCCCTTGTTTCACACTCACACCAGGTTTTTCAAAAGAGTAGCCCAAACCCTCCTCAGGTTGGGGCGCCTCAATCTACTAAACCCTTGATTCACACTCACACAGTGGGTTACTTTAATTATGTTTCATGATAAGTTCAATTACATTTACAAAGTTGTATGGAGTTAATACATTATTAAAGGCAGTCTCATAGTACGTACCACTGTTGTCCATGAATTCTTTTGCTTTATTTAAAATGTTAATACCGTTAGGGACAGGGGATCTGATAAAACAAGGCACAAAGCCCTCATTTTTTGCCTTTTTTAGAGCTGTTTGGAAACTTCTCTTTGCTGTGCGGATGCACTTGTACTCACACATTCCATGAGTTTTTGGAAGGGTGTCTCTAATCAAAACACAAAAAACATGAGCTAGATTATCATCAGCAGGGAACACGGCCACATTTGGTGTCTGTTCTTTTAGAGGTTTATTTAGAGTTTGGTTTTCTTTACAAATTATATCATTAGCAGCTTTCATCTCAGAGTGCATTTGATTAAGTTGATAGTTAGTTTGAAGAGACTTTGAAAGAGATTGTAACACTTCAGCATTTTCCTGTCTTAGTTTATATTCTCCACGTTTTCTAATAGAAGGTAAAACCTCTTCAAATACCCAGTCTTGAAATCTTTCAGCAATTTGAAGTTTGGATAAAAAAATTAACTGCTATAAACCGGGTTCATTAATAAATACTGTATGAGGTTGGGTATTCAAAGGGAGCACCGAATCGGTGCTCCCTATTTCCGGTGGTGTATTACAGTACTTTGATTTGACGCAGTCATTTATTGATTTTTTAGGTCTAGCATAACCAAGAATTTCAGCTACATCTTTCCCTTTGAACCAGGGGCTATTTTCCCTATCAAATATCACCATTACTGGTTGGTTGTTAAATACAAAAGCAGTAAGGCTAGACATTCTAAGTCTTTCTGCTTGAAATTGAGGTTATGGTAAAAGAACAGAGATGTCTTACCTCAGCGAGGGCAGCAGTCGAAATGGCCACAGTTATGCAATTATTGAGGGGATTTAAATTTTTCAAGGTCACTAACTAGGTAAAATCATCGTCGGGGCACGGAGAGTTGCAACACGCTTCGGTAGAGCTGCTGTCGTCTTCGACATCCAGGGGGAGGACCTAACCACCTCAGTCTTCCTGCCGTCCAAATTCGGCGAGGCGTTGGAGGATGCCGAACTGGAGCGACTTGCGAAGGACTGCTACGGGCTGTTCGTACTACCCGGCGAAGGAGTACAACCATACAGCAATTTCACAATAGAATCGTTTGAAATTTGTATCAGTTTACACTTGTTTTTAAATAAATAACTTACTGTTATTACCAAACAAATCTCGCTCTTATTCACACAACAGGGTGTATGACAATATATCACACTTTGGTAACACTGCGAGAAAAATCGCAAATGTACAGAACAGTTGATAGTGCTGTGGAGGGTACGGGAGAAATCTCCCAGGGTGTGACAGTATATTGGTAACACTGTGAGAAAAATAATGAAGATGGTCCTACTACGTGGGTGTCCACAAAACGTGACGTAATAATAGCTATAGACTACACTCTACATGCACATAAGTTGGTAACGCTGGGGGAAAAGGCAGCAGACTTCACATGGACGCCGCCATGACGCCAAAAGCGCGCCAAAACACACATGGTCGGAAATATATATTTTTAGCCCCTTCAATTGTGTGATGCAACCCGCAGCGCTCACTTTAATATGTAGGTTAGGCTACTATATACCCGTATACCGAGTTTGGTTTATATCTGACAATTACCTTCTGAAATATACAATTTTAAAATATAGCCCCTTCATTTTCTCGGATGCTTATCCGCATAACACATGTCAGGTACCTTTATTTTTTTGCCTTTGCTTATGTGTGTCCATATACCAAATTTCACTTCGATAGCTCATACCGTTCGGGAGATATGATTTTTTGAATTTTTACACACTGGTTGCCCCTTCATTTTTCAAGATGCAACCCGCAACATCCTAGTTAAGACCTGTCATATGTGTCAGTACCGCCTGGGGGGCACCTACACTACGTAGTAGGTGATTTTTGGCCTCAAAAATGGCGTAGGACTTACCGTTTTCGAGATATCAACATTTTTAGGTATTTTTAAAAGTTTTTAAGAAATCTAACACACTTTATATAGTATTACATGCACCATGAGTACGGGAGGTATTATGAAAGTACTAGGGGGTCAGCGTGACATAATTTACATTACATACAAAACATATAACGATGTATAACTTATAATATATTATATATTATAAGTTATAACATATGTATAACTTATAATATATTAATCAAGTGACAAAAAAGTGGTTGGGCCATGTGGTCCGATGGGCGCAGCCATTTTGGATCGAAAAACGCGCGAAAGTTCAGAACACATGGTCACACGGGGCGCTGCCATGACGCCAAAAGCGTACCAAAACACACGTGGTCGAAAAGAGTTAGGTTAGAACACGTGGCCACATGGGTGCTGGCAAAAGAAATAATCAGATTGACCTTTTTGCCCCTTCAGAGATAAATATGCTAATCAAAGACACTTATACACAATAATAACTAAGACCGGACAACAGCGTCTTGGTCGTGTGGTCAGTGCGAAAGCACACCAACTCGGAGACCGGGTTTCGAATCCCGGCAACAGCGGTAACATTTTTATAACACCATCTGGTAGCGAACAATCAAACTACACATTCCCACGTGGACGCCGCCATCTTGATGACGTCAACAGCCCGGAGAAAAGGCGGTAAAATTCAAAAAGCGCGCCAAAACACACGTGGTCGGAAAATGTTAGGTTAGAACACGTGCTCTCGTGGGCGCCGCCATCTTGATGACGTCAAATACCCGCCAAAACACACGTGGACGCCACCATCTTGATGACGTCACCGATCACGTGGTCAATCACGTGAAAGGTCAAGTTCAAGGTCATTTTGTCCTATACTCCCAGCAGGTCTACTCTTATTTGGAAGTAAAGAGGTATCTCACGGACTAAGACATAATCACGAACAGACAAAACCTATTATTGTTTGCCATCAACGTTTACGAAACTCAATTGATTTTGACAACACACTTTCAATAATGGTAAACAGTAATATTCTGCCCTACTACGACAAAGTGAAAAATCTGGGTATGACCATGAACTCGACCCTTACTTGGAGCGATGCAGTAGTAGACATTCGAAAGGTCTTTGCATCAATCCACTCACTAAAGAAGTTACAACGTTTCCTGCCACTACATACTAAACTACAACTTGTCAAATCGCTTGTGCTATCCCACCTTACCTACTGCAACTCTGTAATCAATGACATGACTATGGCTTATTCCAATATGCTCCAACGGTCTCAGAACTATTGTCTGAGATATGTCTATGATCCGAGACTCATGGAGCATATCACTCCCTACTACCTTGAGTCAAAATTATTTAAATTACAAGATCAATGATCAATCAAAATTCTCTCATTGGCCCTTTCAACATTAACAACCGGTTTACCTAAATATTTCAAAAATGATTTTAAACTCATAGCTCAAGGTAGTCAAAGGAATTCACGTTTCCCTCAATTTGCGTATGCTTCAGCACAGGCCAGCAGTCTACGACGGGGCTTTTGTTTTGACTGTTTGCCGTCTATGGAATGACCTTCCTGATTCCCTGAAGTCAATTGAAGAACATCGTCGGTTTGTGGCGGCACTCAAAAAATTGTTCTTTCAACGGATGTCCTTGGCTGGTGCGTTGTAGGTGGTTTCGTCTTGAGCGGGGTCACTGACGGATGAATGTTTGAGTGAATGAGTGTAGTTTAAATTGATATAGTTATTCTCCTTTATGTAAATATATTATTAAGTTTTTGTAAATTAGTAAAATAAAATAAAAATATAGACATATCTCACATTTTGTATTACAGGTTAAGTGTAAGAGAGGGCCAAGTGGCCCTAACTTTGCCTGGTAAAATAAAGAATTTTTCATTTCATTTTCATTTCATTTCTCACTCCACATTACTTAAGCTGTAACATTTTTGAAAGTCCAAGACCTAAGCATTTGCATAGTATGGCGGGATTTTAGTAATGTAAAACGTGTTACACACTTTTTAATGTAATATTGTACCTATTATACAAACAAAGACTCAATACAGTACAAATCTTTTCAATACACCCATCATTTTGTGGAATACATATTTTGAATT
Organism: Flexamia atlantica; assembly: GCA_035578135.1. Taxonomy (NCBI): domain Eukaryota; kingdom Metazoa; phylum Arthropoda; class Insecta; order Hemiptera; family Cicadellidae; genus Flexamia; species Flexamia atlantica. Next base: position 8,262,095 of record JAQJVK010000011.1, read on the forward strand.
AATACCAGTCATTATTTAAGTATCAGCCAGTTATTTATTTGTGTACTTATTTGACTTAAAATAATAGTTTAAGAATCCATTTCTAATATTGATAGATTACAATAATCCATTCTCTCCTTAATTAAGTAATTGAATAAAATCGTAATGCGCGTGGTTGTAAAACATCCTGGACACACTTTGTGTATTTGTTGCTTAGGTTGAGACAGTCATAAAACACTATAAGTTATAACATGGGTCTTAAATGTTTGCCTGTCGGTCTGTATGTGTATTTCGCAATTTTGTTCTAACTCTTGTTTCTTTAAAGATAACTTCAAATTTGACATAGGTGTGTACTTAGTGTGTATAACAACAGGTATGAGTTTAATAATTCTAATTAAACCCGTTTCAAGATGGCATCCATTTAAAATCTCTGATGTCAATACACGTCAAAGTGAAATTTGACATCAAGGATTTTAACTGGCCGCCATCCTGAAACGGGTTTAGTTAGAATAGTGAAACTCATACCTGTTGTTATCCATACGAAGATACACACATATGTCAAATTTGAAGTGTCTATCTTTAATGAAACGAAAGCTACAAAAAAGTTTGAAATACACATACAGACCGACAGACATAAAACTAGATATTTTAGACCCATGTTTTATAGTGTTTTGTGATTTTCTTGATCTAAGCAACAAGTGCATGCACAAAGTGTGTCCAGGTTGTTCGTATAAACCCTGTAGACCATATAATACGTTCATTATAAATCATATAACGAAATACCTACTGTATTAAGGGCAAAAATAGGTCTGCCGCACAAGAAAAACATTTCTTAAAAAATACCGTTACAAAGTTAATTCTTTTACTGACGGGATAGTACTAAAATGACGAGAACTCGTCAGTCTTACATTACCAATAATAACATGAAAAAATTAAAGGAAAATGATGCTATTAATTCCGTAGGCAAGTCATGTTAAGGAAGATACAATCGATTTCCTTGCTTAACGCTAATATACCCTGAAAGTACAATCATTGGAAACTCTCATTTTCTGAAAGCGTATTAGGTAACTATATTGGAAATTCTACACTTACATTATTATCTGCTTGAAGATTAGATTGAGAAAGTACATTAAGATATTCGATCATGTACGAGTATGTTATAGAACGTGTTTCAGAAGCATCATTTGTTACCTCCATAGTTTTTGCAATAGGATCGCAAAACAGAATTCAGGAGATACCTGTTCATTTATGTATTTTCTTTTAGTTTCAGTCTGTAACTTTCACCCGTTTGGACTCTAATAAAAGGTATCAAGATATCTAAGACCTACGTACATTGTTTCACTAGTGATATGATCTCAACCAATCAATCAATTTAAAATATTTATTTGTCTTTGTACATAAAATACAATAAATGGCGTCAGACTCAATGTTTAATATATACATAGGACCGAGGTCTACTAACCCTAAAACTAAATACAAGCTACTCCACAAGCATGTTACATCTAATTTTTGTCATAAAACTTATGAAAAGAATATAAATGTTTATCTACTATGAAAGATTTTAATTTTTATTTAAATTTATTTAAGTTTCTTCCTAATCTTAGTTCATCTGGGAGTGCTTTAAACAATTTGTAGCCTTTGAAGGTAGTTTTTTTGTGTGTAGAATTCCAATCTATGTTCATGTGGTTTTTTCTGTTTTTCTTCTTGTATCGTAATGATGCATTGTGTTTGAGGAGATTCCAATTTGTTCCAATTTGTAATTTTGTGTTTGATTCAAAATATAATATACATTCAAAAATATATTGGCCGTCAAAAAGGTCAAAAAGGTAATAATATATTGGATCTACCTCTTTCAAGCTTAAAAGAAAACGTGTTTTCAATATTATAATCTTCGTTAAATCTTTAACTTATTAAAAAGTAAAAGATATTTTGGTAACCGATTAAGGGAAACCTCATTCACCAATGGGATGAAAAAAATTCTCCGTCAGTGATAAACGTTTTCAGCAAACTAAATACAAAAATTTATTAACAATCTATTAACAAATGGGTATTCAATTGCAAACAAAATAATAGTTTTTATGAAATTATGTGATCTCAAGATTAGTTACTGATAAAAGTTAAATGAACGGGTTAAAAATAATAGATGAATCAGCCATCTTTTAACGGAAACGAATTTTTTTACTTTACTGTATATGTATTTTTGGATTAAGAAATATGTTCTCGACGTTAGTTTGATCATCAACTACGTATCAGTAAACAAAGAACGTTTATCAAGTGACTGATTTACGGATTAAAGCCATTGTTATTCTTTAAAAAACCACATCTAGTGTAAATTAATTAAGTGTAATGAGTGGCTTGATGAATAGAAAACTCACTGATTATTATCAGGAACTCGAATATTAAAAATGCTTCCGCCATTACTCTAACAATTTACCGTTAAAGTACTTAATTCCTTTCAGTAAGGGGTTTTTTCAATAAGTTGCAAGCCTGCAAATAACAGGGGTGAACGCGATTTAAACTCCTTCAGTATATTTTACCAACTCACATATTATTTGTCGTAATGATTCGTTCTTGAAGATATTCAGATCGAATTTATTGTATATTTAAATGTAAGATGTTAACTTAACAAAATAACATAATATCTGTCTAATAGATGGATGTTTTCACAAAAACGGTATATTTAACAATTTATTAATTCATCGTTGTTAACATTATCGACCATTCCCTTGTACAGTAGTTGAACAATCGTAACGATTATAAGAGTTCACATTAAACTTCATAAAATCAGCATTAGAAAATTACTATCGCACAGTTTCTTTATCGTAGAATGGACAATATTTTTAATTTTAAAGAAGTTTTTTGAATTAATTAGAATTAAAAAAACTAAATTAAAAATGTGATATTTTTGTAGATTTGTATTTCCTTTTTCAATTTTTTCCTCGCGCACGTATTACTATTTTTCTATGCTATTATTGAAAGACAACAACTCCTCAGCCTTATATATTAACAACAATAAGATGAAAAATAATAACAGAAAAATAACGCAATTAAGGTAATTTCATAGGCAATTCAAATGTTGCATTGCTAATTCTCTTTAAAATAATATATATCATCGTTATCAGATGGTTTACTCATACTTAAATTGTAACGGCCTCTCTGTGAATATATTTTTTTCCTTGGAACTCATAAATTATATTTATCCAGACAAACAGCAACATCAGTGAGTCACGTTGCTCGTTTCATCTAATGAATGAATACTAACGAACAGTTCCTGGATCTGGCGTGTTTTTGAGCTGAATGGAAGGTACACCGTTACTTGATACAACATAAAGTACTCCCTAATGTTTACGTTTCTACGTATGAGAAATAATACTTATGGGCCTTAAAGAATAATATTTATTTTGCTGTTTCTTGTCTACGAAAATCAATACTCACATCAGAAAAATATATATTAAAATAACTTTTATACCGTAAGATCGGTTTTAATGTTAAGGAAATTTATTATTTGAATAGTTTTTTTTTTACAAATTGAGTGTAAATTTGGTCACACATAATCGTATTAATAAAAGTGTCAGAAACAGGACTCATACTTTCTCCCTCTATCCACGATTAAATGTTATTATTTTACTAAATATAATTTTGAATATAAATTTTCACAGTCATGTAGGTGATGTCTTTCATAAGGTGGATCTGTTCGTAAACTACCTAATTTGAACCTAAATCGCAAGAAATAATGACTTGAAATAGTATTGTTTTAATTTTGAGTATTTTTCAGGGGTGACTTACAGGGAAGGCCAGTGGGAGCCATTTTCCATACCGAAAAAATTACTAACTATAAAAGACACATTAAGCATTATACGGTTTTACACAGCTCAATATGCTCCAAAATAAAGCTGTACAATTTATATATAATCAAAATAAAATTAAATTATATGGAGATTGTAGAGACCAATATTTTAATCGCTTTTGGAAGGGAATTCCAGGTTTTCGAGAGCCTACAATTTGTTAAAAGGTTTTTTATCTATAAAAACTTTTCAGGTAATGGTCTCGGACAAGGGGGGCGGAGTGGTAGGGGTCGCGACAATTTTTTCCGAGAATTCGGACGCTGATCATGGGGTTTTAAAACTTGCCAAGCGGATATTGCAGGACTGCCTGCATTACCTCTGAGGAGTCCTCTTGGTTCGACTTTGAGCAATTCAACATACTCTTACTGTCTCCTAATATATTCACTACTTCTGAACACTAAAATAGGTGAGCCAATGTTATTATCTAAACTGTAAATTTACCAATTTAAGTTATGGTTCAAACCTCTTATACAGGGTATTTTTTTTAAACGCAACCCAAAACTTTATTTTATCAGTGAAGGGTTATTTCTTCCCAGGATCCCCGGATTTGACCCCACTATATTATTTTCTTTAAGGGTACATAAAAAGTAAGGCCTTCGAAAACTATTCACAGGATATTCAGCACCTCAAAACAAACATAACAAATTTAATGCAAGAAATTCAAAGAGGTACCTTGCAACACGTGTTCGGGAATTTGATGGAGAGAGCATAACTTTATACAAATGCCAATGGCGGATTGTTTGAACATATAATGTAAACTAATTGTGATCGAACTTAAATAATAGGCTGTATAAAATGTAAAGATCGACAAAACAATGCTCATTTCATATTTATATGTTTATTATTCAATATTAAAAATGGGTTGCGTTTAAAAAAAAACACCCTGTATAATCAGTTTAATTTAGAATCGAGTTGTATACCACAACATTAAAAATACTTCTGTTGTATTTTGTATTTTTTTACTGATTATGGGGTGGTAATAATGTTTTATTTTTAAAATTCGGATGTAGATCGCGGGGGGTGGAAGAAATGTAGTCTCAAGAATTTGAACGTGGTTCGTGGGGGCGGCAGAAATGTAGTCCTAAGAATGTTGACGCAGTTCGTGGGGGCGGTAGAAATGTTGTCCCGAGAATACGGACCAGGATCATAGGAGGCTGCATTAATCTTGCCCTGAAAGTTTATTCGCTGATCGCACAAGAAGCGGTGATATGTGGCCCAAATTGCAAACCAAGGTGTAAACGTTCAGACGTATATTAGGGTATGGTCACCCCCACCCTAAGATTAAAAATTATTATCAAAATTCTGTTAGAATCGAACAGTACAAAGAAGAAAGAAGGAAAATGTATGGTAATAAATTATGCAGACTTCAGTTGAAATAAATTTGTTTATAGATCGAGATCACAGAAAAACGGCAGGATTTACTTTGTAATTGAAGCAAACCCTCGTGAAAGACAATTAAGCTTTATCACCTTGCAGGTAAACAAAACGACGGAAGTAATGCGAAGATGCGAATGGCCACAACAGTCGTGTGAATTACCGATAGCGGTAAAAGACGAGAAATACTTTGTGAACGCGTCGTCGAGGGAATATTTAGCATATATATTGCATAATACTGCTCGGGATAAGGTTATTTATGGAAAAAGCAGCTGTGTTACGACTATGACAAATGGACACGTACAAAGAAGATGAATGGCATTGCAAAGAAGTTCGAGCGATTCTATTTAAATGATAGATCGAGTATGGAGTTTTTGTAACTTCTGGTGCCAAATGAAAGTGTGTGGAAAAACATATTCCTTGGCATATTCTTTTTTTTACCTTTACCATTTTGACGAAATAATACCAATAGTTATAATGTACATAAAAAAATTCGGAACATTTTCTACAGAGCTCCTGTTATACTAAACTAACACTCAAGTAATTTTTTGTGACTCAAAAGGTGCCACAATTCCTCAAGAGTAATCTACTTGAACTACTGTTTCCTCAAGAAGTTGAGCTTACGCAATAAACTTCTCCCGTTAAACGCATCGAAATCATCAACTACGTGATAATTGAAATAAAAAGCCTCTTTGGATAACGTGTTAAGGCTTAGCTTACCAGTTGAAAAAATAATTTTAAATGACTGTTTGCACGCGATAAAAAAGCAGTACTTTGGTCCCTTTAAAAATTTTCAAGTTATAGGTTTCATGACAGGTGGTTTTCATTTGGCGACTCATTGATCAAAAGCTATGTTTAAATATGCTTCATTTTGACGGTCAATAACAATTTTACGTTTAAATTCAGTATTTTTAAGTACAGTATTCTAGGAACAGTTACAAAATGTTGCAATATAATTACTAGAGACTCAAAAAGTCTTACCGTTGACGTCATATTTCATAACAGAATTTTATGAATGTATATTTAGTCTGACTGTGACCATTGGTCGAATTAAAGGAACTATCCGGAATTGATTAGTTAATTACAAAACTCTTAATTTTAGATTTAGTAGTACAATAAATTTTTACCCCTAAAAATATATTTAGACCAATTATCAGTTGCAAACAAAGACTTTTAGACTAGCATGTTAAAAAGTATATATTTGATTTTATTACATATTACATACAATCTAAGGTCAACAGTTAGTTTCATAAGCTGGTCTAATTTTTCTTTGAAGTTTATTTTACACACTTTAACATCAAATATCTATTAATTAAATGCTGAAGTGGCACAAAGGTAACGTGCTCGCTTCTTCATGGCTAGGTGGGACAGAGATATCATGCTCACTCCGTACTGATAGTTTTCAGAGCACAGAGGTAGTGTTCACTTTGGAATGGCACAAGAGGTAACGAGTTCGCTTCGTAATGGCTGGGTTATACAGAGATAATGCGCTAGTTTCGTAATTATTGGAAATACAGAGATAACGTGCTCGCTTCTCAATGGCTGGGTAGCACATAGGTACACCGGTAACCATCACATCGCTGGCATTAGGCACACATTAACTGACTGTGACTCACTAACTGATAACATCGTGATGTTGCCATCGAACTTAACGATACTTGCTCTGGTTACTATGATCGGAATACTTTGTTCAATCTTTATTGAATTTTTCCAAAGAGTCGAGATCCAAACTGATTGTTCTTCTTTTGATTCCTTGTCAAATGAGTATCACGGTACAAGTAGTTTTAAAGTGCAACTATTTTTAAGGTTTAATGCAAAAATGAATTTACAAAACTGATCACGACTTTTCTTTTCAAGCAAATAACAGTTATTTAAAATTGACATTGATTCTAATTATTTTCCTCCAATATACTAGACTTTTTTATGACATTGAATACTTAAAAAGATAAATATTTTCAAAGGCCGGCAGTAAAAAAGGCCCGATTTTAAGAGGCCCCCAAAAAGAGCAAACCCTAGCAAAGTAATGCGCGTTACCCTAGCAAAAGAGGGTAACGCGATTTAAACTTAAGATCGATGCTTTTGTTCGCCTTTTTCCTAAAGTAAAGTAGGCCTACTATGAATGAGTAAACACATTACGTTGATTAGGCCTGTAAGTACTTCTCAAATCCAATTTATGTTAAAGAGACTAATTAAAATGTGTAATTAACATAACTAATCATTGCTTCGTCATTACTCGTCACTTTAAATATAAATTTATCTTTAGGCAGCATACAAATATAAAATACAAACAGGCAACATGATGAAAACTAGAAAACAGAAAATTATATTGACAAAAATACATAAATACTTTATATTTTCTTCAATAAATGATAAGGAAATACTAGCAGAATGATTTGCAAATTCTATAATCAACACGTGATTCTACAAAAAATTTTAGAAACTACTCTTCTGTCTATTTTAGTCATCTACCTCGATCAACTTCTTCTTTGAAGGGAAATATTTCCTTTGTGAGTTAAAATTTAAACACACGCTCGACTCGCATAACTGACTATTTATATTCATGACTCCCTTCAGTTTATAGGCACAAGCTGCTTGACCTGAAACAAGCTATTTGGCCTGAAACTGCATTTTTTAAATTGGATTTTCCAAAATAAAGCTATTATGGATGCACAGTCACGATTCAGCCTCTATCACTAGTCTATTTTCCTTTAATTTACATATGCAGATACAAACACAATCAAATTGTGGAACTATAAATAAAACTTTTAACTCTAGCAAAAACACGACACTTTTAGGAAATGCATGAATTCGTAGAATTTAATTAATTTATGAGAGTAAATGGCAGCTATGTTAATGTCCTGCCATATAACATATTAATATGTTAATGTGTAATAAGGGAAAATTTCAATATTCCAATTAGAGTGCTGAAAGAGTAAAGTTTTTGATGTATTCAAAATGTAAATGTAAACTTATATCAAGATCGCGGTAATATCAGCGCCGATACGTAGCGCAGCCACTCGTTTAATTTCCGTCTGTAAACAATCATTCTACCTCCCCTAACCTCCAAGACACTTAAACTGGAACTTTGCCTCGTAAGTTGTAAGGTGCGATTGAGAAAAATATAAATTCAATTATTTAAACCAAGGAAGTTCCAGAAAGAAATTATAGATGATTGAAGGAAAATATTACAAAAATTAGTATAGCTTGTTTTAATAGTTTTTGTTTAATTTAGAAGTTTGTATAAATTTATCCCACAAAAAAAATAAAAATTTGTAAAATTTGTTCTGTTGATAGTTAGTAGTTCTAGAAATGTTTCAACCATAGTTGACGATAAGTCAAATTCTCAACTTACCAACTCTATGCAAACAAGATGCTTGCGGGAGGTGCATCAGAGGAACTAGATGAATCTAGTATTATTCAATTGAAACCATAGTTGTTTTGTCCTCTAATGAAGAGTTCTTTGTTACTAAATGAAATATAAGTTATTCAAAGTTCTTTATTTTCTTAAGAATCCATCTGTGACTTTTACCATTATCATTAAATAGAAGTCTTCATAAATTCCCCACATTATTTACATACTATATCATTATTTTATCACAGGAATACTTTTTCGTTTGTAGTTCATTTTGCTGTCTTTTGTGAAGTAAGTAATCGATTCCAAATATTACTTTGCATAGAGTGGCAAAAATATGATATTCTAAGTTAGAGCTACGAGCTCTTAAGTAATAATTGTAATTTACAAGCAATTATTAAGGATAATGATATTAATAGTCATATGCATACATTTTGAAAATTAATCATAAATGTATTTTCATACTAACTAAATAAATTCGTGTTTATATAGTTTCTTGCATATTCGGTTAATTCTAATACACAAAGAAAATCGATTGAGCCAATAACACAATATAATAACCACAAAATAACGAATAATTTAAAGAAAAAAATATGGTGTTACATTTTAAATTTTTTTAGTGATTGGTAGTGATGCTTCAATTTTCTACTGGAATAAAAAGGTATCATTCAAACTTTTAATTGTATCAAAACGAAGCTTACAGTCGTAATTACTGGCCAATTTCCGGACAAAAATAGAGAATGTTTTCAATCAAGAATGTATTGATGAGCTCGGACTCTGATGAGTTGCATTGAGAAAGGGGACGGTCGCCCCAACACTGGAATAATTATAAGGTGTGTAGTCTTTTAATCACGACGAAACAAGAATACCACTAATGAACCTCTTAGAGACAATAAGTGTCTTATTTCGAACTCAAATGGAAAGTTACGCAACCTAATAATGATTAAATAAAATTATTTCCCCTTTTTTATTTTATAAAATATTATTCATTCTTATATAGTGATTAACTTCCATGGGTAGCGTTTGTGGTGCTTCACACTATTGGCTAAATATTCACAGTTTAAAACTTTTAATTTATCTTTAATTAGTGGTGTTTTAGTAATTGATTTCTTTTCCAGTCAACTATTTTCACGAATTGAAAATTAATACTTTGGATCAATATTGACAAAGGAAGATGAAGGATTAAGCAAAGTTTTAAATATGATGGAAGATCTCATTTCGTCCCAAGTTTTCCCTTTGACAGACAGTGGCGTATCTCGTTTTGAGAAGTATTTTTTATATTTTCTCACCAAAACTGAACAACACGTACGTGTCCCGTGAGTTTTAAAATTCTGTTTACAAATTTCATCTCAAAAAACCCATCACTCATTTTATCACTCATCACTCATTCAACGTTCAATTTCAACAACTCTTAAATAAGGAAAAATGCATTTGATATGTTTTCATTTTAACTCGAACAGTGCTAAAAATTAAATTATCAGAAAATTAAGGTCGTTGTTTTACTAAAAACAATAATAACAACAACACAATTGTTCTGTTGTTGTAACAATTTTCTGTTTTTTCCTCTCACGATAAATTTTTAATAATTGTTGTTTACTTGAGTACACTTAATTGAGCGATTATTGTTCACTTACTGGTTCAATGATTTGAATAAATATTAAAATAATAAATAATATTTAATAATATATATGTTTTTAAATTTGTTTTCTTTTTAAGTACACCAGGATAGTTGAATTTGCTTTAGTAATTTGCTGTTTTAGAAAAGTTAATTTGAAAGTTGAAACATTTCAAGATTACTCATGGATTGCCATGTTTTATATGGAATTACAATTAAATTTAAACAAAATAATCTTACGGGTTTTCATAAAATATAGTGGTAAAGGACATTTACATTGGCTCATAATTTCATCAGTTCACATTAACTACCGGGCAAAGCTAGTTCCCTCATTCATTTGCATTAATTGAATTACATTTAACGTATATCACCAAGCCTAAATAACAGAAAACATACACTTGATCCTTGGTAATAAACAAAAAAAACCAAGAACATTTTAAAAATCTCCAATTTTTAAAAGGATGATTTGACTTCTTAATAATAAAGGATTTATGCTGAGTAAAAAGGTTCGATTAAAATTATGAGATCTGTTTATAGTTTCAAACATTTATTGGTATCTCATTATTTTACAACGCTATCATATTTTTAATACTCGAAATATGGTACGTAGAACTAGTTACCCTAAAGAGTGCTGAAAAACTATTAACTTTCTTAATCTTTCGAGCATAAGGAGGCAAATATAACCACATTACATTATAATCAAACAATATGCATAATCCTTACAATAAAGTAGTGAGCAACTAGTTGATGCTTGAGTTTGAAGTTTCGGCAGACGAGGGGAAGAAATCATGGATGACGTGGAAGTAAACAGAGCCGTGTGATTACGTTACCAGTCTGGTAGCTAAAAATACTAAACCAAAACAAAGTGTGGGTTAATTTTGGGAACAATGTTTTGTTTGGTCTTTAAATAACAATCAATAAACAGGTGAAATGTTTCTTGTTTAGCATGCATGACACAAGAAATTCATAGCTGAATCACTTGATCGTCTGTTATTATTTCTTTCCCCTCCACTAATAATCCAAATTCATCTAGTTTTGTTTATAAACGCCCAAGCTTCATCATGTCCTACCTATATAATACGTTACCACCTGGATTTTACTGTGAAAAAATTATATATTTTAATATACTGAGCGGCAGTAATAATGCAGCTAAATAAACAGATAACTAATTAACAGTCAATGAAATTTCCGTGACCGATGAGCCCCGTGTGCAAAAAGTGGGTTTCGAGCTCAATGCCTACCTACATTTGATGCGATCTTTGTCGTATTTCACTCAATCATATAAACTTAAGTTGAATACGTAAGTGCCTCTCTTAAGGGATTCATATTGTCATTTTTTTCGAAATTAAAGTTATAAATGATGATAATTCTAGACATAACCTTACTTATTAAATCCAACTAAAATGTTGTTAACAAAACAAAGCGTGTTATACAGTGCACGTTGCTAAAAATGAGGGAACGGTTAAAGCATTTGAAAGGTGGGTCATATAAAAAAAACTCTTTCTAAGACTATGTGTGACAAAAATGCATTAACTAATATTAAAATAAACGGCTAAATAGATGTTCTCTAACAAATTTTATTTATTTTTTAAATTCATTGAAAGTTTTTGTAGTAAAATGAAAAACAGTGGATGTTTTGAAGCTAGGCCGACAACTGTAGGAAATCATTTATCACAACAATCGAGTTACAAGCGAATGTACAGCTGCTCTTCCTTGCTGTATTGAACTGTATACAAGTGGTTGCTACAGTGACCAATGGTGGTGGTACTACAACATATAAAATTATTCACTATCTTATCAATATATTTTATGTAAAAAATGTATGTATTGAAAAACCATCTTACTGTCTTTTTATTTATTTATTTATTTATTTATTTATTTATTTATGGATTAACCATTCACAACTGAAATACCACAATAATATACAACTACATGTACATGCATGAAAAAAACAAGTAATGGAAAATATGGCTACATATAAGCAAAAATACACAAGTACAGTTTGCAAAAGCAGAAATAAAGCTTTTCTCTTACATTTAGTTTTATAAAGAATTAAAATAGTTCATCCAATCTGAGTCAGCAGCAGAGTTAGGCCTACCCAATAACGCAATGGTAACATAATAGTTGCATAAATGGTTTCAAATTATTTTTTATGTATTCATTGATAAAAACAAAAAAATCTCTTTTAGTAATATATAAGTAATCAATTTTGGTTATATAATCTCACTTTACGAGGCCTGATATCATATTGAGGTGATGTGATGGAGGTATGTTTGATACAAAACCTTACCAATCTATAATCATTTCCGATAGCGAGTAGACAAGCTGTCCTCCACCTACAGTGATCTGCTTGCATACAACACATCTTACACTTTAAAATACAACTTCATCGTTTTATTACCGTTTTAAAGCAAAATGTTCTTGCTTTGTGGGTTTAATTGATCAAATAAGCTAGGCCAAATTAGGCCTCTAATCCAACATTTACATTAGATCCAGTTCTAGATCGCATCCGTTTACGGTGAAAATGAATAACACGAAAAGGAAAAAAATAAAAAATAAACAGTATGAACAAAGTTATTGTATATACTGTATGTGCATTAAACAAAGCGATTGGGCTTTTATCACCATTCCTTATAGTGTCAATTTGTTGAAAATAAACCTAATCATAAACAAACGGATTTTATGACAAGGATGCTTGTTTAAATATTGTAATTGAAAAAAGAGTGTTATACTTTTTGAATATTAAAAATATTATGCTTGATCATTGAGATTCGGAGTTTGTAGATTATAGCTGATATTCAATTCGGTTTTAAATAACAATTAAACTGCCAGTGAGAACTCTGTGACTAAGATATACGGAGTCTACATGTAATTTACAGCGAGAGTGGTGAGAAAGGCCATATATAAAATACTTTTTCAATTCTTTTCTCAAATATATACAAATAAATATTCTAGCCACAAAGCCCACAGATAACATAACGAAATAACTGTTCAACAAAACATTAACTTTACTTACCATGGATAGCCAAAATGTATATACAAAATTCTTTTATATTAGGCGTATTATAAACAATATTAAGCTCGATGGTACTTGTAGGTAGTGGTAGCAGCCGAAGATAATGCAATAAATGAACCTTGTTATCTTAAACAACAATGAATAATTCAGGAACAAGCCCCAATTGGAGTATTTCGGAGTACCATCAACAACGGCTGCCTGGCTGTCTCATTGAGCTATCCTGGAGTCAACAAAACGGACTGTTAATGAACAACCTTATAGTTATTGTACTTATATCATAGTGTAGTAATTCGTTTTGTTTTTAGCTATATTTATGTTGGACATTTAAAACATCAGATAAGAACATTTCAAATTTTAAAATTAGCGGATTGATATTTTGTTTACTTTATTGAATTCCCAAATCATCAATTATCTCAGTTTGCTGTGAGGGACTCATAATTTACTACTTCTCCGTTTTCTTCTTTAAATAGTTTTAATTCATTACTTTCCAGTGGTACATTTTGTTTTTTGTTTCTGGTACGTTTTTCCACTTTGGCAGAATATTTCTAGTGGGCTGTAAAAATTAAGAAAATCTACAATCTTTAAAAAAAACAGGCCTACAGACAGAAATAGGTATTAATATCAGTATCACTATTATCAGATCATAACCTGTAAACAAACATTTCGTCCATATATAAGCTGTCATAAAAAACTGTCACATCTTTAAGTACTTGTGTCTGATTATTTTATATCGTAAACCCTCCAATGAGTATATTTATGATCGTCATTTTTTCGGGTGTACTCTAAGCCAAAAACACTATAAAACAGTGTAATTGAGTTAGGACGGAAAGCTCTGATCTATAATAAATAGGTGATGAGGCACAGCAGTGAATTATACGAGACGTGAATCATTCCGAATTCTTTTGTCATTATTATTAATTAGAGTAATGCTATCTTTAGCAACAAGCCTGTTTCGCGTCTCGTGCGACACACTGTACAACGATGGTTTGATCATCGATGTAAATAGATACCACGTTTGATTTGCCAAGCGGATATTGCAGGACCGCCTGCATTACTGCTGAGGAGTCCTCTTGGTTCGACTTTCAGCAATTTAACATACGTCTTACTGTCTTCTAATATATTCACTTCTTCTGAACACTATGATAGATGAGTCAATGTTATTCTATAAACTATAAATATTATATATTTAAATTATAATACAACCCTCTTATTTTATCAGTTTAATTTAGAACCTACAACATTAAAAGTACCTCTGTTGAATGTAACAGTTATAGTTTGATGTGCTTAATACTATCTAGCTTGGCATTTTGTAGTACTAGACTAAACATTTGACAGAATAAATTTTTATATGCCTGAAACTAATGGGAAACGACTGTAAATGTACGTATAGCCTAATTAATAATGTATTCGTTTTAACTCAAATAAAAACCCTACGTCATATTTTCAGGTTTACATTGTTAATGTCTTAGTCATACCATTCTTTTAAATAAATCATCTTTTATGAAAACCTCAGTTATTTTTTATCAGCATTTTAAGTAGTAAAAAATTATAGTTATTTTATTTTATTTTTTAAATAAATGAAATAAAACAAATAATTTTTTTAGTTATACAAAAACATTTTTGTTTTAGTTTATGGTAATTTGCCTCGCGGGCTATTTACACTAAATAACACTTTTTTATTTACATTATAAAACAAATAATTATCGGAATAAAGGTTAAGAATTAATCTTTCATTGTCGATCAACACAAATCGCTTAGAGACACTGCCAACTTGGACATTGACATAATCGATACAGATACAGTGACTTAAATGCTAAGTATGAGTAAAAAAAGTATTCTCCCTAAATGTAACGCACAGACCCCTCTGTAGGGCGAAGATCTTTGGGATTTTTGTATATCCTTTCCTCAGTGGGTGTCTACACGGAGAGAGGAGTAAACATGCAAAATTCGGTGCTGGAGTAATGGTTTGGGCGTTGATCGGATTTTTTATTTTATGGATAGATATTAAATATAGAACATTATCAGTCTGTCTACCCTTGCTGAGTTATCATTTACCACAATTGATCCTGGCCCGATGCAGAACAAAAAAATTGGTATTTGAGATTATTTTTGTATTGATTTTTAAGTCCATATTTTCTGATCCACAAACAGCTGCCAATCTCACGTCTGCAACATTCGACGTTGTTTGGATATTTCCATACGCTGACCAACGTTCTGCCAATCACTCACCGTTTCTACCCATGTTGTCTTTTTTGAAATGTCTTCATTCAAATATGCTCGAAATGAATCAGTTTTACATCACTCATTTAATTTATTTCACCCTTCTCGTTGAGGTGTAACAAAATATGTAATAAGCTGTAACAATGCGTTAAACACATACTATTTTTGATTTAGTTATGATACCTGATATTGTAATAGCCTGTAGAATCGTTTGACTACTGCTAATGTAAAATATACTCTCTGTGAACATCGACAACGTTCCACCCTTTTTAATTCGAGAACGGATGAAACTTTATTACATCAACACATTATTGGTATGATCATAATAAAGTATCGTGAGAGACAAGAGGTTTCACCTATTCTTCAGTAAAAAACCCCAACACTTTATTTGAAAAAAAAAACAAGAAAAGTACATATCATGAAAGACGAGTTTTCGGATTTTCTTTAAAAAAAACTCAGTAGGCCTAAGGGGCACGATTCACAACTATTAATGGAATGAATGAATACTTTTAACAAATAAACTCTCGGATTGAATGAGTTGTACATAACTCACTGAATTTATCTAGCCCTTCTTGTTAAGTTTTTACCGAAATGTTTAATAAATTGTAACAATGTGCTCATTAAATATTACAGATAATGTTGATTTAGTAAGGATCCTAAAATTGCAATAATGTTTATAAACGTTACATTACAGCAAACGTAAAATGTATTCGCTATGAACATCACAACGGTTAGACAACGTTCCACCCTTTCATGTTCCAGAGAGGATGAAACTTGATTATACCATCGACACTTTATTGGCATGAACAAAGAAATGTATCTTGAACATTTTACCTTTTCTATATTTAATAAATACTCAGTTGGCCAAAAACTACTAACAATTACTTATTGAATGAACACTGTTAACAAATAAATTCTGGGATTGAATTAATTTTACATCACTCATTTAATTTAATTTATTCACCCATGTCGTTGAGGTTTAATGAAGTATTTATATTTAACAAGGTAACATCATGTTTACTATATATTGCAGGTATTGTCAAATTTGTAAGGATTCCTAAAATTATAATAACCGCTACTTGATTACTGCAAATGTAATAAATGCTATCAGCAAACTGACAAATACTTTCTCCCTTAAAGCAAGAAAATCTACAATTAAATAAAGTAAATTTACAATCATCCCACAAATACTTACCAAAATTTATCGAAATCGTTTAGTGATTAACGGTACTGTCGGTTTTTGAATATTTGCCATAAGAATGATATTAGGCAACATACTGCTTTCACCACCAAACGAAACCATCAATTAATTACGTCCGCAACGAGTTGACGTAGACTAATGATTCAAAATACTGGATTATTTTTTAAGCCAAATTTAACGGCTGCAAGTATATTTTCTTTAAAAGTTAAAGATTTTGAGAAATTTCAAAAATATGACTTTTTTAACGCTTAAACCCCCATAACCACTGAATCTGAATTTTTACAGACATGCGGGTTGTGTAATTTTATTTGGCATCTTAAGCTCTAAAAAACCATCAAAGTTTTATCAAAATCGTTGGAGCCGTTTTTGAGAAATTTGGATGTTTGTCGTTTTTTTCTACGGTTTCATGGGGTAAAAATCAAAAATTCAATAAAATGAAAAAAGCCTGGAGGTATAATGTTTTTTTATAATATTTATAATGCATTTTATTCCATTAAAATTGGCTCTCAGGTGTCGTCTCTAGCTTTGTTTACATACACACATACACACACACGGACAGACAGACGTCTCTCCGAAAACCACTTTTACCATTGTTTTAAATAAATCATCTTCTATAAAAACCTCAATTATTTTTATCAGCATTTTAAGCAGTAAAAAATGATAGTTATATTAGTTATTTAAAAAAAATAAAATTAAAAAATAAATAATTTTTTTTAGTTATATAAAAAATAGTTTTAGTTTATGGTAATTTGCCTCGCAGGCTATTTACATTCAACAACACTTTTTTATTTACATTATAAAACAGACAATTATCGAAATAAAGGTTAAGAATGAATCTTTTATTGTCGATCAACACAAATCGCTTAGAGACGTTGCCAACTTGGACACTGACATAATAGATACAGATACAGTGACTTAAATAATAAGTATGAGTAAAAAAAGTATTCTCCCTAAATGTAACACAAAGACCACTCTGTAGGGCGGAGCTCTTTGGGATTTTTGTAAATCCTCTCCTCAGTGGGTGTCTACACAGAGAGAGGAGTCTCTGTGCGGTTTTGTCTTCTTCTAATCTACAGACCTTGGGTAGTGATAACAATTAATGCCCAGTTATTAGTTATTCAGGGAGTACTAAAACGAATATATCCACTAACAATTCAAATTCGAAAATGTTGACGAAAACAATGCTTTCTCCATATACTATGTAGAGGAGGAGAAAGTAAAAAACATACTTGCTATGAACAACAAGTATGTAACTGAAACACCAATTTACGCTTCCTTAAATTTTAAAAAAATGAAATTAGTTTGGATTATCAGAGCTCTAAAATAAAGTCTTGTGACAGCAACTGATCTTGCTGTATTTTTTATTTGACATTCAAATTAATAAACAGCTTTTTGTGTTGTAAACTAGGAAAGTACAAATTTGCCTTTACGAGAGAAGCCTTGGGCGACAATTTTCCAGAGGGAGACATTGTGCTGTACTCCCGAAATACACCCAAAATCCCCCCTCCTACAATAACAGATAACAAGCCAATATATAAACGTCCAATTCGTTTTCATAAATTTCCACCAAAAGTATTATTTTGTATCTGCTATTAGCGGCTGGGATCCATCATGACGTCTTTTGTAGACCGGAAACCCATAAACTCCAGCTGGGACAAAAATAAATCTTGACCAATCAGAGGAAGCATATTACATCTCATTTGAGGCTACGTTTTCACCAACAGGCTAATAGAGCTTGCTTAGAACCGGATATGGGGCTAGTAACGACACAAGCTTCGATTCCACAGGCCATATGGGAGTTGGACAATTTAACAGTATATTATCTTCTAATCTACAGACCTTGGGTAATGATAACAATTTATGCCCAGTTATTAGTTATCAGCTGAATGCTGCAATATTCTTTCACGTTTTTACAAGTTAATGTCGTCAATACGATTTTATTGTGACTATTCCTGTCACTATTCGGGCCTGTAATCCTTTGAGAGGCAATATATTTTCATGTCAGCGTGGAAATTTGAAAGCACTCAATTGATTCGATGTTAGGGGTTTGTACTTTGCTCTTGCCGAGAGACAAAGTCGTCATCACTATATTCCCGGCGGGAGATGAAGTATTATTTTTTAACTCATTACAAGGAGTAAAAAAGCGACTAAACATAGTTGCTTTCTCACTATGTTGGGAAAATAGTTATTTGTGTGTAGAGGAAGTAAAGTACAAAATCGTAACGAGTAAAAATGTTGACGCCTGAGCTTGCATAAGGCAGAGATTATTATGAGGGACACAATGTTGTACTTAACTCCCTAAAGTACTCTTAACAATACATTTTTCGACTACTATTTTCTGTATTTAACTGGAATGAATCGAGGTCAAACTATCTTGGAACTTAAGTGGTAATAGCTATTGGGATGTGTAACCTCTAGACAGTTCTCTGAGCTTCGTAACAAAATAGCCAGACCCGGCAGTTTATTTGCTTAACCACAACGCCACCGTTGTACTACCTAGGTTATACTGAACGAAGTTGTGGTTTTTCATTATGGAATCCAAATTTATATTTTAATACAAAATATGTTTGTCTTTCCTGATTTTTTTATTTTACTAATGTTATTAGTTTCTTACATTGAAATTGCAATTAACTAGTAAAAAAGTATAACTGTCCGTACTTAACGCTTACTCAATGATTGCCCTGGTAATTTATAGTGTTATCACAGAGTTCCGTGGTGAAATCTGATTTAATGGTATTGTAAAATAGATTGCACATGGAAACGAGTGTAGCTTATACATTCAACTCTTGGTGAAGTACACATTTTGAAGTATTTGTAATGCTGGACTATTTTCTCATTAGTTTTATGTTTTTTTCTAATGTGCGTGCCATTGAACACAAGGCCTATCTAGTACAAACTTTGCGATAAGAAATCAATCACTGAATTCAATATTATTCAAGCTATAAATTTTTCTTCCTTTTTTAAACTAAGAGGTTGACTGAAATATTTTTATTAACACTTAGTAATACTACAATTAACAGTACAAATAAAACAGTGTCTTTGGCTCCAGATAAACCAAAGTTTTAAATTTATTCTCCAACCTCAAACCATACATCTGCGTTAGAAACGCATTTCCTACCCATGCTCTTCTTATTCCTTTAGATGTAAAAAAGAGTTAACATTTTCTTCTAAGGAATTCCTTGATAAAAGGATTCCCTATATTGTTTTTAGGTGTGTTGGTATGAAATGAATTTATAGAAGACCACTTCTGTTCAATAATAAATTAATTTTATAAGTTTTTGAATTGTAATGTATTATGGATTGTGCAGAGTTTGATATGGTGTAAAAAGCTATACTTGTGAAACCCTTAACCAATTACAAAAAGAGAACCATTCATGATATTTTATCTACAAATCATATTTCGCTTTAACCAAATGTAATCCTTGTTATAGATTATTTTAAATTCATTCAACAAGGCCATGCAAAGAATATAGAATACATATATTTCTTTTTGTTAATCTTTTTCTTAGATTGTTTTTAGTTTTTATTTAATTGAAGCAATAACGAGAAGATCTTTAAACATTAACGCAATATTTTTACCATTACAGAAACGTAAAGATTATTTATTTGTACCGTGTAATACTTTTCATGTACTTTCCACTGGAAAACAACAATGTATTTTCCTATTAGATTGGCAAATCTGCAATGGTAATTACTCCACAGTTGACCATTAATTATATACGGAAGCGGAAGTTATAAAACCTGTAATTGTTCTGCGATAAAATATGTTTTGTCCGTATGACAACCTATTTCTCCCGGCATTAACACAATAGTACAGTAATTGTAGTGGTTTCATCAAATTGTTAAAATCATTATAGAGGAATAAAATCAATGTTGTGTTAACTGAATTTTATTTGGCTAGTATATTTATTTATTTGTTTATTTGTTATTAGATTATTTCTTTTTTACTTATTTATTTATTACATTTATTTTATTTTATTTTATTAAACTACTCTTTACCTTTTTTAACATTATTATCAAGTGGTACGAGTGTTTTCCTTTGTGTACTTCTTTTGAGAGATGATTACCAAGGGCTGTTAAAATGTTAAATATGTTTTAATCCTTATCCTGTGGGTTGTGGTATCAAAATTTCAAAATTTAACCGAAGGGTTTAATAGTATTAACAGTGTTTGTAATAGAGTTCTATATGAGTTTGTTTTCAACAGTTTCCTTTTAGCTTTGAAACAATTTACATGAAATTTAACATGGATACTTTTTATTTTGATTAGGATTTTTGCAGACATTTGCCATCACTGATTAGAAAAAAACAGGTTTCACGACGTTTCGGGATCTGGAATCTGATCCCGTCTTCAGGTGGAAGAAAACCTAGAACATAACAAGATTAGTAACACATAGCCAGGAAAACCTGGACAAAAACACAGCTAAAACAGAGAACTGTAAAAGCAGTCACGAAAACAATAAGCTGAAAAGAAAAACAAACACAAAATAACACAGGAATCACAAGTATCAAGAATCACCAGACAGGAGAGAGCACGTCCACACCCAATCAGAGCTGAGCTGAGACTGGTAGGAGGAAAGCAAATGGCGGCGGCAACGGAAATGGCGGCGCCCACAGCCAACCAAATCACGGCGCGCTACCGGTGGCGAAAACCTGAAACAGAGACATGTGAGACCGGTCTTTAAGTTTATGAAATAGTCTTGTTTTCTTTAAAATTATTTTCGATCGCATTTAATTATTCATTGATTTATGCAGATTCGAAAAAATATTGGTTTCTAAACGAAAACTTAAACGAATTACTTAGGGCACGATGGTTTCAAGAGTACGACAATGAATCGCCATAAGAGTACATTATAAAAGCGTCTGCGATTCCGTCTGATGATGTGACGTCACCACAAAAGGACTCCGGCCTGTAGTGTAGTGTGGCCTTGGCTTTATCCTCAGCTTATTTGCTATTGTAGTCAATGTCGTAGAGACAGTCAGTCCTTAAGTAAAAATATGTATGTATCAGTAACTGAAAACGAAATTTATGTGGTTTTGCTTCAGACTCTAATTCGTGAAAGTTAAATGAACATCGGGGTTTTTGCAGGGTTGTATTTAAAAAGCAGATAAAAATTCAGTTAATAAAGTCGAATGTGTTTGAGATACTCAAAGGAATTGAGAGCATTTTTTTATCAATGAAGAGTTTGTAGTAAGTATTGTTTTTTAAATATTGCCTTCCATTAATATTTCAGTTTTTTTAAAATAGTGTGTCCCAAAGAGCCCAGACTGGTTTTATAACGCTCACACTATATTGGTTGAAGATAGTTTGCACACCTGTTCTGAAACTTTTTCTGTGCATTCCATATGTGCCTCTGACCCCAAAATGCTATTTTGGAGAAGGTTGCGCCTAATTTTTAAATACAAATCCTCAACGAGTGTCTACTCATTTGAAAGGAATTCTAGCGGCATGCGGCAAACAAAATGCCGCAAACCCGAGGTCAATATCATACTCCTAACCAAAGCCACAGCCATGTATGAGTTAAAAATCTTATAAAGGTTTGCAAGGAAAAGTATCCATCCTTTGTTTGAAATTCATTGTTGGTGATGGTGATTTTATATTTTGATTAGGATTTTTGCGGACATTTGCCATCACTGATTAGTAAAAAACAAGTTTCACGACGTTTCGGGATCTGGAATCTGAACCCGTCTTCAAGTGGAAGAAAACCTAGAACATAACAAGATTAGTAACACATAGCCAGGAAAACCTGGACAAAAACACAGCTAAAACAGAGAACTGTAAAAGCAGTCACGAAAACAATAAGCTGAAAAGAAAAACAAACACAAAATAACACAGGAATCACAAGTATCAAGAATCACCAGACAGGAGAGAGCACGTCCACACCCAATCAGAGCTGAGCTGAGACTGGTGGGAGGAAAGCAAATGGCGGCGGCAACGGAAATGGCAACGGGCGGCAACGAGGTACGTCGATGACACCTTCGTGGTATTTCCGCATGGAGACGATGAACTAAAAGACTTTTTAGGGCATCTTAACAGTATTTCTCCTTCCATCCGCCTAACAATGGAAGAGGAAGTCCAAAACAAACTAGCATTTTTGGATATTCTAATATTTTCTGGGTAAATTACATTTATTATAAGAAAATCAGCTTGATTTTATGATAGTAATAGTAACTCATGATGGTGATTTACCTAAACTATTTTGGCAAAGTGCACTATTGCTATTTTAGTGAAGCGTTCAATAATATCAACAAAACAAGTTGTTGAAACACATAAAAAATATAGCTACTTTAATTAAATTAAGGACAGCTGTGAGAGTACGTCTTTTTCAACAAGAATAGTGCAGCTGTAGTGGTAAAATAGTAATATTCATTTGAAAACGTGCCTTAAAGAAAACTATTTCACATGACCAAGTCTGAAATGTTGAGAAATATTTATACTTAAAATAACACTAGGTCAATGTAAAAATAACTAACAGCAGTGGCGAATTTTGTTTAAGTTAAATGTGTTTTGCTTACATGGCGAAGTGAAATTTAACCGAGCACGAAGACGTTTTGGCTAGAAGTTGAGGTAAAGCTGCCACACCTTCTGGCTGCAGTAGTTCAAAGGAGGAATTAACCGAGAATTAGTTAAAAGTATAGCTAAAACAGTTACTACACCAACATGGCTGAAGTGCGTAGTGACAGTGACACAAGGGCCTCTGAATCAGTAGCGTCACAGCAGCCTTCAGAGTAGTTCCGCAACCGCGCAACAATAACATTTAGGCCGGGCGATCTCGTGATTGAGTGAAACGTTTATCCTGAAAAACTGTGGAATGTTTAAGGTGGGTCTTGACGAAACGTCGGGAATAATAAGAGTGCAGTGTAAGAATAAATCCTGTGTGTGGTGTAAGTGTTGTGTGGTCGATTGCACCGTGTTCATAAGTGTGTTCTTGACATGAGGAGTCGTTATGCAATCAATTCTGAACGTTCAAGGTATAGCTTCTTTAATTTAATTTATTTGAATTTGGTATAATTCTTACTTTTCAAAGTACTCTAACGCTGATTCTAACATGTTTTCAAATTAGTGAACGTGTTAAGGCACAACACCCTGTGTATAAAGAAAGTGGACCTGGAATATTATTTTTGTCGATTATACGATATGTAAAGTATGAAGTTGTAATAAAATGTTTGATTGTCTTTACGCACAAATGTCTATTATTTATTTTCCTTCTTGAAAGTATTACTTGTGTCAGCCTTGTCAACTTGTAAAAGTGTATTAATTCAAAAAATAGGGGTGATTTTCTTCGTCATGGTCAGTAATACCTCAGCAGACAGTTCAAGTCCTAGTTTATTCAGTAATTGGTAGTCATTAATTGAGCTTTATTATCTCTGTACAGAATCCCAATTACAACAAAATGGTTATTATATTATTCCATCACATTAAAGCGGGTTTAGTCTTGAAATATATTTTTTATTTAAAATACATGCTCTTAACATAACTTTTCTTAAAGCTTTGAAATTCCATTTTGTATAAATTATTCCTCATGAGAGGTGAACTATTCATACTTAAAATAGTAATAAATAGAAATACAACAGCCTAACAATCTAATAAGTACTGCCAAACGTTCAGGTGATTTAGCTAGACTGTCTGGCTGTTCCTGCCATAATCTGGCTGGGACAGCCTCACTTTGAATTGGCTCACTGAGCTTTTTCTGCTAAACACACAGCTGGAATTGAAACATTTCTAACTGAAACAGCTACTGTCTGGCTGGGTGGTCTAAAACATGCTGACGTTGCTGCCAGATTCTGGCTGGGAAAGCCTTGCTCATTTAGCATTTTCAGTTAAACCTTTAGCTGGAAAAGCTACAAATTATAACTGAATCAGCCGAACCAATCCATTATTATAGCTAGATACATCTGGCAAAATCACTTAAAAAGTTCAATTGTTTTAGCTGTTTCCAGTTAGATAAAAATGAGTAACTATTTTAGCCAAACTTATAACTGTCCTAATTTTAGACATTCAGTTTGGCTAAAATTACTCAATTTCTAACAGAAACTACCATAATTTTCTTTCAGTGAAATAAGCTGAGGATAAAGCCAAGGCCACACTAGTGTGGCCTTGATAAAGCAGAATGGCTACTCAGCAGCCACGGAGCGGTCGACTGGCAAGCTGATGACAACGCAGAATGGCTACTTTTCAGTCACGGAGAGGTCGACTGGCAAGCTGAGGACAAAGCAGAATGGCTACTTTTCAGTCACGGAGCGGTCGACTGGCAAGCTGAGGACATCGCAGAATGGCTACTTTTCAGTCACGGAGCGGTCGACTGGCAAGGTGATGACAACGCAGAATGGCTACTTTTCAGTCACGGAGCGGTCGACTGGCAAGCTGAGGACATCGCAGAATGGCTACTTTTCAGTCACGGAGCGGTCGACTGGCAAGGTGATGACAACGCAGAATGGCTACTTTTCAGTCACGGAGCGGTCGACTGGCAAGCTGAGGTTAACACAGAATGGCTACTTTTCAGTTACGGAGCGGTCGACTGGCAAGCTGAGGACAAAGCAGAATGGCTATTTTTCAGTCACGTAGTGATCGAGTGGCAAAGTTTGTTGCTGCTCTTGTGACAAACCTGCAGCATCAGACCAACATCCAATAAACTGTAACGAACGTGATCATCTAGCCGCATTACCTTCTATTGATGTAATATTTGTTCTCA
Source organism: Flexamia atlantica (assembly GCA_035578135.1). Classification (NCBI taxonomy): domain Eukaryota; kingdom Metazoa; phylum Arthropoda; class Insecta; order Hemiptera; family Cicadellidae; genus Flexamia; species Flexamia atlantica. The sequence goes on from JAQJVK010000011.1 coordinate 8,287,388, forward strand.
CTGTTTAACACGGCTACAATATTTATCTAAGTATACGGTCAGTGTATTAAACATTACTAGTGGACACAAGCTGCTCGGCAACTGTAGGTTATCATTTAGTCTGCAGATAAAACAATAGTTAGTATAAACAATGGTATCTTGAAATTTGTATTGCCATATTAACTCTTACCGACAAATACGAAACTTTAATTGCGTCTAGGGCTCGGCTCTTTCCTTTAGTCTATTCATCGTAAATTATGTCCTGCAAAACTTGAGGCCAAGTTCTTTCCAACGACGGTGTAATTATTAAGACTAGATAACACGTAGCACGAAATCGAGCAAAATCATGTGGTAAAATAATGAAGAATAATCAGCCTACTTATATACATTTAAAGTTTAATCAAAGGGCTAACTTCATTAACAATATTATGGCTTTTTAACTACTGAAACTATTAAAGTTAATTTCATCTACCGCAGGAGTTTCTGGTAAACGTAAACGATTTTTTAGAAAAAACCTTCATTTCCACATTTCCTCTTTTTTCTGAAATGTATATTTTAACACCGCCAAAAGATCACGCTCTGCTGATAATTATCGCCAAAACAAATATTATAGCGAACGGCTGTCTTTATAGGCAACATTTCCTTTGTGGTAAAAACGCGTAAATGACCCATTACTCTACCAGTCTTTTCATTCTTGAAATGCAACCCACCGCAATAAAAACATTTTTAGTTCCTTGGTCTGAGGTTGGAAGGAGGAAATGTTACATCAAGGAGGGTGATGCCAGCGGTTGCGATAGTGTTCTTTCCGACTCCTCCGACCGGTCTACGTTCGTCTTCTTCTTATCGGTGGAAAATGCACCAAATCCAAAAGCAGATTTGCTCAGGTTAATATAACTTCAAAAAACCCTATGAGATATCGTAAACTACATTATAAAACTGGTATCTGCAATGTTTAAAGAGCTTTAAAAACTTCATAACATAACCTAAATTATATAATAAATCGTTAAAAAAAACTGTTGAAAACAAAGCCAAACCAGCTGTAAATATAAAACTGCTCTTTTCGAAAAATTAATTATAATTGCTGCAGTCTGTGGTTTATTTCAGAGCTTGGCCATATGTTCAGATTGTAAACAAAGTAAACTGAGCTTTTTTCAATGTCCATGAGTAGCGCTACTGTTCCGGAACTTCAGCCCTTTACTGTACTTTAGTGACGCCCTTTTTTAAAATTCTGAGACTTGATGACAAATCTACATAAAAATCCCTTTAATTTGACACCTCAAACGTTAAAATCCATCCAGCCGTTATTGCGGTTGGACTGTGAAAAGAAAACCGCTTGCGTATTAATATATAGAATAGGCTCAGTATTGTACAAGGAGTGTTGATCACAAAATAACCTTTAGTGTATCAAATAATTAATATAAATACATATTGCATATTGACTCAATATCATACATTGCAAGATTAAATGGCGATGGTTAGATTGTAAATTTTCATTCACAAAATCATAAAACAATATCAGTCCATATCAAGATACCTCAGATCGTATAATATAAATTATTAACGTCGAGTATGAATAATCTAGACCCAGCTGCCATTGGATCCTGGGCTATTAACTAATGATCAGGTGGTTTTTCATTACAAAGCTAAACTCATCTTCCACTCACATTCTTTTTAAATACCACCGGGTAGTTGGATTCCTTAAAAATATATTTAATGAATTAATAAAATAATAAATTTAGTTGCTCAGTATGAAAACTGCTAATCTCGGTTGGTCTTTCATTTACTAAAAAATATGTTGACACAAGAAATAAGATTTTTATGTGAAGAGATGAAAGCGCTAGAATAATTTCCTAAAGACGAATTATATAGTTCCAGTGTTAAATTTCTAAAAGTAAACGAGAGGTTTTCAATATTAACTAATCCTATTGATAGGAATTCAATATCACCATCATTCAGGCTTATCATCATTTTATACAAAGTATTGTCCTCCTGTACAAAAATAAAAACCTCCCTACATGCATTTAAGAGTTTAAAAAAAGCTTTGCATATAAATGTAAATACCTGCAGGTACAAGCTTACAATATTCCTAAAACAAATTAAATTAAATTAAAAAGTGCAAACTATGCAAAGGGCTCAAAAATTTACTTTCCAATAAATAATTTGCCGTTTTTTCTCTAATATTTTCACCCTAGTAACTCATCAAACTTAGGTTTTATTATAATTATAAATTAAATCACATCAACATGATAGTTATACGCCAGTAATTACGTTGATTGATAACCTGATTAACTTTAACCCATTTTGTGATAAATTATTCGTGTACTCTTTAGAATATCATTTTGTTGTTAAAAGTGTGCTAATACCTATGCTAATCAGGATCCATTTAAATTTGAATAAATCGTTAGGAAATAAAAATACACCTATAGTTTTTATTCCTATCGCCATCTATGTCTTATTTCCTTTTTGATTTACCCACAGTAATATCACTTCTCAACTTTTTTGTCGAGGAAGCATCTCTAAATATGGAGATGCAGTTATTGGTATTCAGATCCGGTCTTCTTGTTTTGTAGATGCAATCCCCAATATTTTACTTTGTGTGCAAAGAATAATACATCTCAAAGTTCTGTTTTCTCTATTTAGTCACGTAATATTTTTATATTGATTTCTTTTACTTTGTATTTCTTCTTCATCCAGGAGATAATTTTTTTTAAATTTACTTGACGAAAGAATTACAAATACTTTATATAAACTCTGCTCTTTTTCATTACATTTGAAGAGGCTTGAAAGCCTGTAAAATGTTTGATATAATTCAGAAAGGCTAATCACGATGCATAAGTCCAAAATGTTAAAACAACGTTAATCATATGGTCAAACTGCTACAAAAATGTAGATTTGAAAGTGGTTGACATTTACAACCAAAAAGACACGATTAATTTACCATTTAAACCTATCAAGATATCTGACAAAAATTTATATGTTTATTGTATCCAATCATTATAGTCAAATGTTGTATTTTCCCTAATTTTCCTCAGAATAAAGATCATTAAATTCATAAAACGTCAAAAAATGATTGTTTACTGACTAATTATGTGTTTTCCATTGGTAATTGGCAATAAGGCCAAACGTAATATTGAAATAGGAAAGCTTAAACTCATTTTATTTGGTTCTACGGGCTTAACACACTCAATACTACTATCAGCATCGTCTATGTCCGGGCATGGTGACGGTTAGGAGTGGTCCATTTAAACATCCATTTGTCCTACTGGATCCCACTAGACCCTTGAAATACATCTGGTTTAAACTATTTGTTAAAATGCATTTGAAACTCCGGCAGCATGGAAATACTGGTGCGATCAGACGCAGTTTTGCCGTTTCCAAGATGTATAAAAATGCACGAGTATGTAGAATAAAATATGTTTTCGATATCCTTTGCTCGTTTTTACATATTTTCTTTAGAGAAGTAGTTGTGTTTCCAAGTTTCAATCACGCCTAGCTGGCGGCCAATACACTATAGGGCGCCACTACCAAATATCCGCCTGGGTCACAATTAATGTCAATTAAGTCTTTCATTACCTTGCCGAAGGAACGGTGGGAGTCCAAGCTTAAAGGGGCTCTGCCACGGGTGTTATTATATTAAAACTAAGCTCCGCAAACGTGTTTTTTCCCATTTTATTAAAAGCCTTTGAAAATTTATAGTTAATTTTATATTATAATTATTTTATCAATTATAATTTAATTTTAGTCTATTATTGTTATAATTATGTTAGTAATGAATTTTTTATATGGCAAACGCTTTAACATTTTGGAGTTTTTATTGACCTAGAAGTTTTTTATTGAATTCACAAAAATTACTGGAACAACTATTAAATAAATCCATCTTTCTTTGATGATTCGGAGAGAACAAACTTGGAAACAGTTTTGTCTCTATAAATAGGTTTTGCTAAAAAAATCTGTTGCTAAGTTAAAAGTTAAGTTAAAATGACTTGCTGTAAAATTCGACGTTATGGAATAACCTAATGTAATGTTGTACTTACAGGTTTGAATTATCCTTTTATGTACAAAAGAGCTTATTCGATTAAACTGGTTTATTTATTTAAAAAAACTACTGTTGAATGTGTTTATAAAATAAAAATATTTCTAGAAATATGCAAAATTATGTGACGTAAACGTAAATTTCTCATTTAATATATATTTATATTGATTTACAGCTAAAGCAAATGAACATTCCAGCTTTTTTGAAACTTCGAAGATTGCTATAAAAATTATTTTTTAAATTTATAAACTGAGTTGTTACAAATGCAGTTCAGAACTGAAAATTATATTTATTATACTTTAAACCAATCCTCAATTAAAATGAGTTCTTTTATGACATGCTTTTAATTGAGTTTTTCTAAAATATGTGATGTGTAGACACAAATAATAGGAAGAAGATATTTTGTTTAAACTGAAATAAATACAATACAGCAATATGTACAGTAAGGGATGTCCTAAATGTCTTCTACAAAAGACTTAAGTGTTGTTAGCTTCAAATATGTTTCGATTAGTTACCTAATTGTGTTTTATTTATTAAACTCAATATGTGAGATGTAACACAGAACACAGAGCTAGGTTGACGTGACTCTGTCAACGAGAATCATTATCTCCTGTCTGCTATGATTACCCATTTAATGTGGATTGACAATGAAGGTATTTTGAGTTAAAGCTAATATATAATGATGCGTGAATGAATAAACCGATATAAAATATTATTTATTTTTCTTGTTTAAGTAGGATTTAACTCCCCTTACAAGTTAAAATGAGTTATTGTTAAGGTCATCATGCGCCGAAATAGAACGAAACAATGTTTTAGTAGTTCATTGATTTACTGGGATCAATCATTTTTTATCTCAAAATATGACATTCATACAACTCCATTACAATATTTTAGTTGCATTCGTTATTTGCTTTGTTACTTTTACTGAGTCTCAAATTTGGAAGCACCGATCACCTAAGTTTTAACGGAGTGGAGGTATAAATCAAGATAGTTCACTAACAAATTCCGAGAAAGTAGATTTTTTGCAATGAGATTTAAAACATGCTGCATTGCATGTTATAATCGATTAAATTTAGCATACACTAACTCATCCCTTTGACTGATATAATTCATTGTTGATTTTTTTAGTCTGCCCTCCTTTATGAGCATGGTAGAAGAGGAGATGAGAGGTAAAAGTAACTGAAAATTGATTAAACAACGTAATAATACTCACAATAAATTGTTTGTAAGCTTTATTTAAAGTCCATGTCCCTTAACGTGTTAGTTTTGATGTTGGTTGTACAAAATTTAATTTTTCATTCTTAACACAACAAAACTATTGTAAATTAGACTTAGAAAAGAACACGAGGTTAACAGAAAGATTTTAAATTTTAAAGTAATAGCAAGATACTCCACGAATCAAAAACGAAATAAAAGTGAAGCCTAAAAAAGAACTAATCATAAGAACTTTACAATGAAAAGTGTATTTTTTGTTAACAGCAATAGCTGTAAGACTAAGCCCAGAATATTGCAGCCCAAGAAGGCAACTACAGACTCGAAAGATTAGCATTGTCATGCGGTGAACCGTCTCTGTATCTTGGCTCCATCCGTAACTTTTTCGTGAAAACCTCTTTAGAAAATTTTTACATTCAAGAACCTAACATTAACATTGTAAAACGTAGAAAACATAACAAAATATATGACGATAAATTATTCTTGTATGCAACATACAGCCAGCATTAAATAATCTTTTGTTATACCACAACTTTGAAAAATTCAGTTTTTATCAATTTTGTTTCGGGGCTTAAGAAGCTCTTTTTCCCCCTAAGGAGTAAAAGAATCAGCTGAAGTCGAGGACTTCAGCTGTTACATTTTTTTCTGTGGTAAAACCAAGGTTTTTAGAGAAGAAGAGAACAATAATATAAGGTTAACTAACTTCCATAAGGTCTGTGGAGCCAAAGCTTGTGACGTCAATGCCGGAGCCAGTGCTTATTGGGTAAAAATATTTTCTCAATCGAGGTGTCAGTAAAACATGAGCCCTCTGATTGGTCAGGATGGATATCGATACTGTGAAAATCGCTATATTCACCAATCGATACTTCAATGTGTTCGATACATCAATTTTTTGTTATTGTCAGTCTAACCTAAACACAAATTAAACAATCAGCTGATCGTTTTAAATAGCAAGAACAAAATGAAAACCTCGTTGGTAGGAACCTGTTAAAGATAAACAAGATGTGAAATTTTTGTTTTTAATTAGTTAGCGGAATAACGAAGAATATAGTTGCGGACGGAATATAATAACGGAAAACGGGAATAAAGTTATTTTTCGTTACCCGGTCATTTTATTCCCTAGAAATGAAATATACTATTTCCCCACCAGCTATGTTCAAACTCCTTTTATTCCTTGTAATAAGTGAGTGAATTAATACTTTGTCTCCAGGTTGGGAGTAATGAGTACTTTGTCTCCCAGCGGAAGACAATTAAAGTTTTATAATACAATACATGTAATTCGTGATAACAATGGTGTTTTTCGTACTAAACCGAAAAGATGTTTCTATTGTGTATTTGAATATCCATACAGTTGTGGGAAAATGTGTGTGTGTTTCGGCAAGAAAGTACATTGTCTCCCCCGTTAATATTTTCGCTTTAGGCAAGCTCGGGCGCCAACATTTTCAATCTTGAGACAGTTTTGTACTTTACTCTACAAAGGACTATTTACAGACTTTTCTAAACTAATTACTGAATTTCATTACCATCCCAACACTTCCTTTACATTAAAAACGTTTGAATCACCACTCAGTCAAAATTGAGTCATTACCAGTGAGTAGGTGGTGCGTTGGGTTGAATCTCCATGCAGCCAAGAAATTTTAACAGTATTGTACCCATTGAACTAATGAGAACTGGCTCTTTAGTTTGCTTGGTTGACTTGAAGCACAGATCTAATGTCTATGTAAACTAAAAAAATGTTATAAGAGCAAGGTTTCGTTTCAAGGTTTTTCATTCATTTCACATTTAACCCACTACTATAAAAATTCCACCAAATATTTAGACGAAAGGATGTCATCAGCTAAATCTGATAGCAAAGAATATCAATTGTCAAACAATAAACTCGGCATTTTACTACATTGTAAGATTAAAGTATCCAAAACATCATAATCCTCATTATACTCTATACTTAACATGAAATTATTGATGTTATCATCATCATCATCATCATCATCATCATCATCATCATCATCATCATCATTATTCCTCTTACAAGCCCTTGATTGCTTGTAAGAGGCTACAAGCAAAATCACAGCAAATAATCGAATCCCATTACTCGTCTTATGATGGAATAAAGTTATAGGACATTCTAAAAATATAACTTCAATTTTAATCTTAACAGTCGTATTTTTACGAAGGACGTTGTTTTCTTTTCAATATTTTGTTGAACATTTAATAAATTCAGTCACGAATGCCAGACTTTTTGTAATCAAAAAGAGCGTTGCTACAACACAGTCTTCTTTTGTTCAAACACTTTTATATTATTTTCTTTAGAGAAACCGTGATTGTTTTTATCCGCAGGAGGGCGCGCTCCAGTTGCATTGAAAATACTTTTATGCTGGCAATTTTCGGTATTTTTAATCAAATCATAGTTATTTTTCTACATTTATATTCATACTATAAGCTAACCACGTGGATACAAAGTCGAGGATATAAACGTGCCGACTGCAGTTCAAATTTGGAGAGGTGTTATTCATATCAGTATAATTTTGTTTTCCATTAATATTTGTTTAACAGAAGAAGAACTGTTAAAAATATTAATGAAGAACAGAATATAAACAATCGATTGTTTTGGTCTAGTTGAGTCGTCTTAATTTAAACAATCAATATCAAATACACACATGAACCAACAAATTAACTCATGAAATTGCAAATTATAGACTAAGACTAAATTATTACCCCGCACGTAGATCATTGCGGGCTCAGACAGGTCGTAGCCCCGCCTGATCCGAGTTGTAGAAGCTCGCGACATGCTTGATTATTATAAGATGTTCTTATTCTTCAATTAATAATCCTTAACTGCTCTCTCAATTCCCAACCATTTGATTAAAATCTTAAGGAATCCCTTTAAACCATTAAGAAAAGTCAAAAAATTACATAAAAATCATTTGTTGTGAATGTTTAGTTCAGTAACTAATGACTGATAGTTAAAAACATGAAATACAATGATACGCCGCCGAATATATGAAAAGCCATGAAGCAGACAAATAACGCTTGCTCCGTGGAATGAATGACAGCCCGGCCGGAGGGCGAGATGTTTCCGCCATCTGTCATTTAAACTGATCCACTGCAAGTGGCGGCCGCCGCTTTTCTCGGACAAAATCTCTCGAAAATTTCTGGACGAGTGGACAGTAGTGTGGTTGAAACCTTTATTTACTGTAATAAAAATAAAACTTGTCCGTTACAATTATAGTTGTTTTAAGAATCCAGTCAAACGAGCTTTTTAAGCTTTTCAGAAAATTTGAGTCCTAGTAAAATCAAAATTGGAAAATATATAATCGGGCTTTCGGTTTGCAATAAAAGTAGATGAACCATAAACGTAACGAGTCAATTCTTTGTTTGAAATTCATTGTTGGTGATGGTGATTTTATATTTTGATTAGGATTTTTGCGGACATTTGCCATCACTGATTAGTAAATAACAAGTTTCACGACGTTTCTGGATCTGGAATCTGATCCCGTCTTCAGGTGGAAGAAATCCTAGAACATAACAAGATTAGTAACACATAGCCAGGGAAACCTGGACAAAAACACAGCTAAAACAGAGAACTGTAAAAGCAGTCACGAAAACAATAAGCTGAAAAGAAAAACAATACACAAAATAACACAGGAATCAAAAGTATCAAGAATCACCAGACAGGAGAGAGCACGTCCACACCCAATCAGAGCTGAGCTGAGACTGGTGGGAGGAAAGCAAATGGCGGCGGCAACGGAAATGGCGGCGCCCACAGCCAACCAAATCACGGCGCGCTACCGGTGGCGAAAACCTGAAACAGAGACATGTGATATGCAAATTCCGTGTGTCTGTTTGTGTTTTTTAGTTAATTTTTCAGATCAGATTCCAGATCCCGAAACGTCGTGAAACTTGTTTTTTACTAATCAGTGATGGCAAATGTCCGCAAAAATCCTAATCAAAATGTAACGAGTCAATTAAAAATACACCAAATTATGCAGATTAGCGTTCATTTCAAGTAACAAGTAATTACAAATTCGTTACCTATTCACTTGTTGGTAAGTTTGATTAATATTTTTGTAGATTTTTTTGCTTTTTTGTTTAATATTTTTGTAGATTTATGTAGATAGATTTGTTTTATTTTTGAATTGTTGTAGATTTTTGCAAATCTATTTACAAAAATAGTTATTTTTCTCTGTCATAAAAACATTACTTTCTACTTAAATTGAGCTTCTCAAAAAGTGCTGTTCAGATATAAATTAAACATCTATGAAAGTTAATAATGCCAAATAATGTATAATTTACTCGTCAGAATTGTTTGTATGAGGAGCAGGAAGTTTAAAGACTACAAAACATAGGAATTAACGCGAGTTGTGGACACGATAAGAGCAATTAAAACACACAATTTTGGCCAATCCTGTTTATAGTTTTACTTCAAAACAATTAAAATTTAAGATTTTTATTTATCTTTTAATTTAAAAATTATATTAATTTGTTTTAATATTTGTTTTTAATCATCCAATTACATAAAGAGTAATATTGAGCATTGATTGCTGTGTTGTTTCCTCGTTGCTGGGAGTTTTCCTCGTTACTCGTTACTGTTTAACAATTGTTTTAATTCCTGAAATTGCAATATTTTATATTCTCTCGGGGGATATGTCATTTCAAAATGAGTTCATATCATTTATCACACAATATCAATTTTAATTTAATTGATAGCTACTGTCAATTACATTGAATTACATTGAATAACAGTATGACTAATACTGTATTCATTTCATAATACTAATTGAATTTCAATGAAGAAGTACATGGGACGAATGTTGATTATTATAAAACCAATTTAATGCTAAATTATGTAAGACTAGCAGACCCACGGCTGAAACCTCCTAGTTAATCCGTCAGTAAACTTATGAAATAATTGGGTTTATATTAGTTAAACCAAATTCGGTTTATATATCAAAATGTATTATTACCACCTCAGGGATTTGAACCAACAACTTTCTATTTTATTCATGATTTGCCTCCAAAATTGATTTTTTGACTCAAAATAACTAGGTGACTAACCTTTCCGTCTTCAATCCTTAAGTTTAACCAGTTGGATTACTAGTTTCGGGATTCTATAGATCCCATGATCAAATCCTTCGTCAAATAATAAATTACATAACACACATCTTCGTCAAGGTTTTAATGTTGACAAAGATGTGTGTTATGTAATTTATTATTTGACGAAGGATTTTATAATGGGATCTATAGAATCCCGAAAATAGTAATCCAACTGGTTAAACTTGAGGATTGAAGACGGAAAGATTAGTCACCTAGTTATTTTAAGCCAACAACTTTCATCGCACCGCGCTCTCGCCCAAATCCTGCCGGCCAATTTGACTCAATGATGCATATGAAAAGTAATTTATGTAAACGCCGCGCCGTAAATAGTGCCAGGGGCGGACTCTAGACCTGCAATCAACACCTGAATGTAGTACATTTACAAAATAGACGAACAATATATCGTTGATATATCTAAAAAATAAAATAAAAGAGTTGACTGCATATGCAACACCCGCTATCCGTCCAATACACGTCAGGAAAAAATTATTTCTCGTTTCACAACAGGTGATTCCAAATTGTTTAGGGATTTGGATAACAAACACTTCTTTGTTTGAAATTCATTGTTGGTGATGGTAATTTTATATTTTGATTAGGATTTTTGCGGACATTTGCCATCACTGATTAGTAAAAAACAATTTTCACGACGTTTCGGGATCTGGAATCTGATCCCGTCTTCAGGTGGAAGAAAACCTAGAACATAACAAGATTAGTAACACATAGCCAGGAAAACCTGGAGAAAAACACAGCTAAAACAGAGAACTGTAAAAGCAGTCACGAAAACAATAAGCTGAAAAGAAAAACAATACACAAAATAACACAGGAATCACAAGTATCAAGAATCACCAGGCAGGAGAGAGCACGTCCACACCCAATCAGAGCTGAGCTGAATCATTCTTGATACTTGTGATTCATGTGTTATTTTGTGTATTGTTTTTCTTTTCAGCTTATTGTTTTCGTGACTGCTTTTACAGTTCTCTGTTTTAGCTGTGTTTTTCTCCAGGTTTTCCTGGCTATGTGTTACTAATCTTGTTATGTTCTAGGTTTTCTTCCACCTGAAGACGGGATCAGATTCCAGATCCCGAAACGTCGTGAAACTTGTTTTTTACTAATCAGTGATGGCAAATGTCCGCAAAAATCCTAATCAAAATAACAAACACTTGTTTATGCACTTACATGCGAATAGCGCAATTTCTCGTCATAAGATTCATATTGAAGCTTATAAAAATTATTTTTTAGTTTACATTAAATTATATCATGATAAATAAATTATGTACTAATTTCTTAACAGTTAAATGTATTTCCATATTTAGTCGTGTTTAGAAGATTAGGCTTTATGCGTTGACTAAGCAAATGACACACGTTGGAGTGAAAAACAGCCAACATGACTAACTTATTTTTAGTGACTACGAAAAGTAAAAGAGAACTATCTGCAAAAGTTTTGATAAAATAAAAATGTTATTAAATAATGAGTAATATGTTATAATATAGTTTTACAAGTTTATTAATCTACAATTATTTTAAAGGAGGAAAAAAACACCTTTATTCCGTTGGGGATTCTAAATACAATTTGAAACTGATCCAGCTTTGTTTCAAACTCAACCCCGGCTCAGTTAATCTCTTGCCCTTGGGATCTCTTTCTTGCATTAAAAACTTCGAGGACAGTTTTTTTAATAAAACCTTGTAAATAAAAATATTTTCTGGCATTATGTGATTGAAATATAGAGAAAGAGCCTATTTTATCTTTTTGCGCTGATATAAAATATTTTTAATTCTAATTATATATTACGTACCATATTTCCAGAGAAAATGGCACACGTTCGGTTTCAAGATCGCGATCATGACTCCTCACGTGACTCTTGGGACTCATGACACGTACTCGACTCGTAGCTTCCCTTAGGTAACATTTCAAACTTTTAACTCCCGAAACTTACCTACACAACTGACATTACAAACAAACAAAACACAACCAACCAACAAACAAACAAACACAAAAAAGTGAATCAAGCTTAATATACAAGTGTGTTTCATCAAGGACGTTTTATAAACCAACTCATCTTAAACTAAACTAACCTGTTTTAATAAAATACATACAATATTATATAGTTTTATTGTGATTATTATTGCAGCCCTGATAGAAGCTGCAATGGTCAAAGTTAACTTATCATTTATATAGTTGAGTCAAAATTCTAGAAGGTAAAACATTATGTTTTAAATAAATGTGTTTATATGTCACTATACAGGTATATTTATACCGCTTATGATCGTTAGTGTTTTGTATTCTATTGCTATTGTTGAAATCGTTGAGATGCGAGGCGGTCGCTGAAGCTCGGCGGGTAATCTCGCCAGTCTCGGTCATGATCTCGCAGGATTACACACGTCTCGGCCAGCTTAGAAACCACTGCCCTACGTTCTCTGGTTGACCCGACTTGAGTTTACTTAATTTAAAACACAAGCACAACTTCTAAATGCGTTAAAATGAAGTAAAACCAATAACTTTATTTGTATACCCGTAATTGTCGTGGTGGAGCAGAAGGACTAAGATTGGCAATGTCTACGTATTAAAACAGGTCTCATAATATGAGGTGGGGACTATGAATATAACATATTCATATGAATATAATATATTCATAGGCCCAGCTCTTATCATTCAAAACAATAATAACAGAATTTTGATAGATGAATCTCCCAGAAATAAATCTTTTTTGGCTGTTGAAATTCGCAATATAAAACAATTAAGATTAATTTGTTGCTAAATTGTTTCGTATTGGAAAGTTTTATTAACTTCTCGATAGACTTTCCATCCACATGCCATTCCAAAATCCTTATCTGCTGGAACCAATTTTCTTTCCTTGACGCATAAGCACTTTTTCCGCAATAGAAAATTTGCATAATAAACTGATCGTTAAATACCTTCCTCGATGGAAAAGTAATTAAAACAGATCGAACAGATTAGACCGGGCGTCCAAACACTCCCTCATCGTATTAGCTCCTCAGCATTTTTATATACTGAATTGATTAACCGACGTTGAATTAGTTGAATATTAGTTTTAACGAATCCGTGAAATTCCGCTTTCCCTCGGTTTAACGCTTAAAATGCGATTAGTGATTATGTTAAACACATACAGTGTGTAAAAAAAGTCCGTCCCCCCCTCCTTATAGTTCTCAACTGCACTTTTTTTATAAATCCAGTTGTAAGAAGATGAATTGTGTCAACAATCTTCAGTTAGGGCCTACTATCGATCTTACTTAATGTATCTTATATACCTCGGAGCGACTTCCTAATGGCAACTTACTGGTTTTACAGAAATATCGAGGAGATTTCTTCTGTCGTCTGTCTAAATTTGTATGAAATATTATAAGATAATGTAGTTGCTGCCTATCTATAGTCTGTGTGTCTGCATAGTGTATGTTTCGTTTAAAAAGTAAATACCCTATTCTGCTACTAACCAATCAAAATTGACAAATCGAAATGTTTAAAACTTAGGGCCTACAAATACTCCAGCCCTATTATTTCCTTCAAAATTAGACAAAATCCTTTGTTTTTTATTTTAATCTTGTAGAAATATGTAAATATGAACAAATGAAAATATAAACGACAATGAATACTTCAATCTACAAAAGATAAATCAAGGTTTTGCAGTACCACACTAAACCTTTGTTTGGCATATTTTCTTCATTTTTAAATTAACATGCTTATAAGGAAAAGTAATTATGGTACTGTATAGCTAAAGGAAGATTTTTGTACCAAATCAATTATATAAGCTAATCTATATATATAAAACCCACATTCCCCTTAACTTTTAAGAAAACCGTAAGTGTGGCACTCATTTATCCCATAGTGTACTTGAACGAAAGGGCCCGGTGAGAAAATCCCAGGAAAACTATTAGTTTTATGATAAAATTTACCTAAGGGTGAAAATATAAAGAAAAGGAGTAACCAGCTCATGCATTTATTTTTATTTACAATTTTTTGTTTCCTTTTTATCAACGAAAAGGTATATCATAAGCTAGTTTATAATATAAAACCTTCATTTTGGATTTTTATATTATTTATCATTTAAAAATAAATCAAAAATCTTTTTTTAGTCTGCGTAGATTATACTTACATTCTAAAAGACCGAATGACACACCAATAATTTTTCAGATAGTACATTGATTCATTCTTAGGAATATTCCTTGAGGTTACATTGTTTGTGTATTGATGTGAGCCAAGAGGTGAGTCGGAACCAATCTCCCTAGATTCTTTCAGCAAACACTTCAAGGCCTGATAGTTGATTGGTCTCTTCAGTTCCTTTTATTACTTTTCAGACAGTTTCCACAAAACGAATTTCACAAAAAGGTTTGTAAATAACGTACATATAGCTCAAGTTAATAAATTTTCATTTTAAAAGGTCAAGGTATCAAGTATTACGACGAAATCGAATCCAAGTTAATATTATCCTGTACAGGATGATCATTTAAAAGGCTCTAAGTGGTTATTTACTTGTACATCTTTATATTTTCTATGGCTGTCCTAAGTCATAATTTTCATTTTTTAGTATATTTTTAGTGAAAATAAATTCATGTTCATCACATTATCGTCCATTACAATCATTTTTATCTCGAATATTTTCTTGACCAGAGGAATGAGTCGAATAAAGTAAATTCACAAATAACTACATACTCCTGTATTCCTAACGAAGCAGAAACGAAGTTTCAATTGACATACTTCCGAGGGATCGTTAGGATTAATCTAACAACGCTGGTAAACATAAATTTACTAATCGACTGACTTTATCACAAAAACAATATTTTTTATCCATCATTCCAGAAAAATTTTAATTCATACAAATATTAGTTACTAGTTCAACAAATACTTTAAAATATCTATGAATGTTAACCTTGTAACGATTTTACACCGTTTCAATAAATTATAGTAAAACGTAACAAATAGAAAAAATAACTTCTAGACACAATATACTATAAACAAAACAAATTCATAGAAAAATAATTGAGGATATCATTTTTTTAGCTGTTACAAAGTAGTTTATACTTTTAGTCAATTGTATTTTGTTCCTTCTAATTTTTGTTTTTTGAACCAATGGTTTCTATGTATTCCTACTAAAAAACTACCTCTATCTTGAACTGGCAGTAAGTAAAACATGACATTCCCTACCGTAATAGGTTCTACTGTACATTATTCTTGAATCAATAAGCTTTAAGTAGTAAGTTTCAATTTTAGAAATCATGTTTACAACCTTTTTAAAACACATAATGAGCAACAAAGGACAATAATTACAGGTTGTAAAACTTATTTTCACATAAATCGTTGTTTTCTTTTTATGTAAACATTTATATAAAAAATTAAAACTTGCTTGAAATTTTATAAAGTACATGAGGTCAAAATAATCCTTTCATGTCTAACCCATACGAATGTGGCCACTTTTCGAATATTCATGTAATTATTTTACGCAAGTATGTATTTGTTATTGATGTTTAATAATACTAAAGGAATAATGTTTATCTAAAACAAATTCTTGAAGTTTTATGTTCAAGGAGGTAAAACTGAAGTATTTGGAATCCTTTTCATGTGAATATTTCATAAGATTGTTTAAATATTTTATATCTATTCAAATCATAGTGTTAATAAAGACACTTTTATTGCGAAGCCATGGTTTTTAAAATTCACCATCGATTGTAGTTGTAGTTAAAACACAACTCTTTGCACAAGCAATAGTTTTTGTTTATTGTAACAATAAAACCTGTAAGTATAATAAACAATTGTGAAACCCTACAATAGCTTTGGATTATTCGACAGTGGATAGTACGGGAGGCAATGGTCCCTGTCCAACCCGAGCGTCAATTAGGCTGGGTTCAACACACTGCAGGGCCTCTTCTTATTGATGTTCTGACCTTTGAGTTGTTTACATTCACGCTTTAGAACGCTCTCCATGGAAGTTGGTTTTGCAATGCCACCCAAAATTCGGTATTGCAAGCATTACAATAGCGGATGCATGTAATGCATCGGTTTTCTGCCTACTTGTAGTATTAAAAGCATTGTCTGAAGATTAAGATGCAAAAAATCCAATATTTCTAATTGTTATTCCCAAACCAACATATATTTTGCCCCTTCTTTCTTTTGCCATTCCTTAATCTCGAATATATAACCTTTAATACCTCCCTAAACTTACCTTATGAATCTGAACCTCTATCGAAATTTTCAAACTATTTGTACTCTCTGTTGTGTATTGTTTTTTCTTCGTTCATGTCTTACTTAATATTAATATAAAAATAGTAAATCGAGGCCTTAAAATCTATCCTTAATTTTTGAAATAATAAAAGAAAACTAAAAAATTAATTTGCTTTTCATTTGTTAAAAAAGAGGTGATAGACAAACGAGTTACTGTGAGTTCAAAAATTACTGTAAGAAAATTCACTAGCTTTGCACTTTGAGAATCGCTGATAGCACATGGAGAAAGAGACAGAAAATCTGTCTATAGTAGGAGGGAGGTAAATGCAGAAAGGCCACCAATTAGATTACAGTTCTCCTTACCTAAGTAGTCTGCATCTGGGCTAACCCCTAACATGTCGTTAAAAATTTAAAAGCACAAAGCAATATAAATAGTAGCTTTTATAAGTTACGTTCTTCTTATTATTAATGACTATCAATGAAATACTCTTCAACAAGTTTTGAGTTAGGGAATGTATGAAGATGATTCAACCTGTTCAATATTAGGGCTAGGTTAATGGAAAGTTAAATGAACCGTTCAATTAAACCGTCTACTGAATTGATTATTAAAGTAACTGTTATTGTTAAAAACTTATAAAATACATTTGTCCCTAACAAATTTAATTTATCAATGTTCTTCTTTTCAAGTACTGAAGGTTTTACTATTTTGTGTTGCTCTACGAAATAATTATGTTAGTTTTAACAGTCTTTGATAAATATTGCATATCAAATCAATTTTGCAGTTTAGAGTAAACCTGAAATATTTTTCCCTTTTATACTAAGTAAGAAACTATAAAAGAAACAAATTAATGCATCCGTTAAATATTTTAACTATTTCTTTGTAAGTACGGATAGAAAAGGTTTGTCAAAACATACTTAAATCAAGGTATAATTAATTATTAAATATAATAATAAAACGTAAAACACTGTCATTTGTTCTTTATTTTATCAAATTGCTGGTTATACTTTCAACAGTTGGACATATAAATTATTATTTCAGCAGAAATCCAATTTGCTATCTAGTTTAATTAAAGCTGTAATTTGTTTGGCTCATATATCGTAATTGAAAATCTGAGTAGCGCTTACTTTAATTCAAAACTGCTCCAGTCCTGAGTTTTGAAAGCATTATCTGTCAGGAATGAATTACGAGGTCAGAATCTATGGTGGGAACTATTCATTTTTATAGTTATAACAGCCTTAACAAATGTTTAACAAGAATGGGGTCAGATCAGTAAATCTAAGTTTTACATATTATACATATTTTGCTTTATTTTGGATCGTTGAAAATCATTTTAGTTCTCTTATTTACTTCTTAAGGGAACAATTCTTTTACTTTACACTATTAAAAATTTAACTACACCAGGTTGGAATTGTATATCTTAATTAAATTACATACAGGTTTTATCTTCTATTGTACGTTGTAGTATTGTACGCACAGTTATTTGCTCACCTTTTAGGGAACAGTAATTTTTTGTTTGACCAACAAAAACAAAAACAAATAGCTACCATGTATCAAACATGACTCGTCCCATATGTTAGCACAGATTTATCATTTCTGACCATCTAGGCTATAACCTGGTTTTATAAAAAACTTTGACTGAAGGGAATAAATTACCTAACAAGATCCATTCTTTATTGTTAATATTGTATTATGTAGATATGGAAAAACCTACATCCACGCTAAACATTAAATTATGATCTCTCACATTTAAAAGCTCTTGCGGCCGAACATCGAAAAGTCACTTGGAAAAGAACGAAGGTATAGGATTATTACAAGACCAATAATCAACAAATTTAAGTCAGATTGGCAGTTTTAGTATGCTTATAATATTTTAAAAGCCTATTTTCATGTATAAGGTAGCTAGTATTTCTTATCCTGATGTCATATAAAGCCCAAGTTACATCCTTAAAAACATCATTATATTGACGTTAATTATTATTTTATTTCGCCTTCAGATTAATCAATAAGTTGTTCAAGATGAAGATCTAAGATTAAGTCCAATAAAATATTAATCAAACTGTAGATTATATCGAAATTTTTTAAACTTTGTTTAGGTCATTTAGTTTGGTAAGGTAGTTTCAACATCATACAACTCTAACTACAAAAGAAACTTTAATATCCCTGATCTTGTGCTTTCACATCGGTAAATAACAGAATGAACTAATTAAATATTTAACTAACTATAAAAATGAATTCGTTACTGCCTCTTTAGTTGACTTGATTTTTTCAGTATTAAAGCTCTACAAAATTTATTTATTATACTATAGTATAAACTATAAACCGTTCTTCTACGGGCTTTTAAGCTTTGGCGTTTTGAAGCATTGAATGAATTTGTTTGAAATATATCTTTCATGTGATTTGCAGCATCTACATAATGATTGTTATATTTATTGTTGTTTGATTACATTCTTGAATTGGAGTGTATTTCAGCTTTATAAGGCCTGCAAGACGTTGTCCAAAGCGATTTTAAAAACGGGAATAGGTCTAAGTGTTGGGCAGATGCATAATCTATTATGTTGTGCAAACTTTCATTTAAACGGTTCAGAAGTTTTTACAAGCATATTACGAAACATATAGACGAAAGAACAAAAAAAATTTAGTGACTCTACAGAAATGTTTTAAGACCATACAGTAATTTTTAAAGTTTCAAATGACTTTTTTCGAGCGATTAATGGTCGATAGAACATATCAAATACCGCCAGTGTTAGAATACAACAAACGAATCAGCATCGACTTCATTTGTTGTTACTCTGTAGTTGGTATGTAATTTCTGTATACAGTTTGTGTAAAAAATCTTTATATTTAGGCACAGAGGTGAGTATAATTTTGATTGTATATTGTAAATGTGCGTGTATTTTTTACTAAAAATATGTATTGTTATTTTAACTATTATTTCAATAACAACGTTTAATCAAGCTAACGGTGACAAAATGTGTTGTTTTCGTAAGCGAAACTGAAAAAGGTCAGACCCAACGAGTAAAACATGAACACGGGCGGCTCGCAGCTGTCTAAATCTCAGCTGCGAAGACGATGGTCAAAGCAATTAACTAAAACAAATGTAGATGTTGAGGGGGCAGGGTCTTACCTAATTGAGGTACTCAATCGCCGAGCGTTTGTTGTAAAATTATTTTATACAGGTCCGATTTTGCTTTTGCCATATTATAGAATTTTGTGTTCAAATCTGAATGTTATCTTAACAACTTAACCTTAATGTTGACAGATCGGTTTTTTGTTCTCAAAATCAACCTAAGTTTTGAGGCTGTAAAGATAGGTTGAACATGTGTAAAATGTTACGGTGATGCTTCACCGGCTATTACTTCAATTTTATAAGGAGCCAGCTGTTAAAATAATTTCGAAGCTCACAACTTTTTATGTTAAGCATTCAGTTATCCGGTAATATCTTACTGCTTTATAGTCAGTGGAAACAATAATGATTAAATGAACGGAAAAGCAATTTTAGAGTTCCGATTTCCGGCTTGCCAAATCATCTGTTGAATCATTGAGTTACGGACGTTTACTGGGAATAAATTATGAGCTGGCTGCGATTGAATCAAACATTAGAGGCATTGTATTCACAACTCATTAATGTAAATAAGAAGCTTATGTCAATATAATATAAAAGCCTTTTCGAGCTACAAAAAACGTATATCCGCTTGGTTGAAAACAAAAGTGGATATTTTAAGAGACTTAACAGCACCCCTTCCTCCCAATAAAAATACAATATATAAGAGAGGAAAGAGAACACTTTGAACGTTTGTTTTTGAATGTGATAAGCCTGGGGTGAGGTGGGGTAAGTGCGTAAACGGGGTAAGTGCATAACCGGGCACTGTGCCGCTTACTATTTGATCTTCTTCAGTAGTGGGATTTGCACCAAAAGCTTCTTCTTTTATCATATATTATGTATATAATAAAGTTATACTTATATAAAATTATTTCAGTTTGAGGCATTCACTTTTTTAAGACCATGTCATTTTCACTCAAAGGTTTTCACTAAGATCATAAAGGGTTTTTAAATTTTTTTTTATTTTCTAGTAATTATTTATTAATATTATTGGTGTATTTTGTACATTTTTAAAGTTATTTTTCAGTCGTTTATTTATTTTGTTCCTATCTATTATTGTTTAAAAATTATTTTTATGAAAATTTGGAGACTAATAGAAAATATTCCTGAAATTGCATGGTAAAAATATGAAGTTTTTATCATAACAAATGAAGCTGTCGTACTTGGTCAAAGTTGCATTTTTGATTTTAGGGGGTGCACTTATCCCACCTCATCCCTATTAAAATTAAGCCTTAGATCGGTTTCCAGTTGCACTTGTTACAAACATGTTCGTCTTTGTAATTAATAAGGAACAATCAATGATATGCGTTTCCATATATTAACAACAGATCCGTTAATTTGCAACACTCAGTGATATTAATTAGTTCCTTGACACGTAAAACCTTATTCGGTTCAAGTTTAATGACACATTCCGCTAGTTGAGTTCAAATCAGTACTTTTTTGTTATGTACCCACTGTGTATTATCATTAGATAATAAACATCATAAACCATGGTTAGATAATAAACATCATAAACCATTTAGAAGAAAATATAAAATTAAATTGGAGCTACAAAGTATATTACATTACGATGGTTTTAACTATAAATTTGACAAACATTTCTGAATACCTTCTGAATTTAAGAGTGGCGGGATGTAATGTAAAACTCACGTTTTCATCCGCAGGCTGACTCTTAAATTGGTTAAAATGACTTTACGTCCACGTACGGCGATTCCGGGTTGTGCTATACATATTCGCATTTGCACGGGACGCAACGTCTCATTCGGATTCGCCCAGGATAGAAAATCCAAAGTCGCGGGAAAAAGCTTGTTAAATAAGTACTCTTGGCATATCAATTAAATACACAGATTATAGATAATTTTGATAGATATACATTTTTATGATTATGATTTTTTTTTACATTACAAGTATAAAAATTTTGATTACTCCTCTTTTTTATATAATTTATCTGCAATGAATCAGAATCAAATTGGCCTGTAAAGGGCAAGGAGGGAGAAATGTAATAGGTATGTTAAAAGATAAATTCTCATTTAATATTAATAATGTCATAGCTTTATAATAAGGTGCAAAAAACATCTGAGGGTTTTCGCTCTATATCATATACTGACCAAGTCAGGAGGTTGTAATCAGTGACAGATGATCTGATCCTCTTCTTGGTACTGCCCGATGATTGCGAAGTTCCTAATCGAACCAACCACTTTGTCCTCACGCCAGTTGACTTAAAGTTACGAGACGTACGTTTCCAAAGACCGCTGTCTGTTGGATGAACGGGACACGGGACAGTGCAAACCGGACCACATTTCAAGGTTGCGTTACGTCTTCTGAGTGGCTTCTTATAGGCCGAATAGGTTTTAGAATAATCCGATTCTCTAGTTACTTCCCGATACAATCGGAGTCTATCGTTCAAAAATTAAAACTGTCAAATTCGTTTACCAACCAACATTAAAAGTAGTCTTGGACGATTATCAACACAAAAGTCGTTCACGAAGTTTTGGACAATCACCCATTCATAGGTGATGGAGAAGCTTTAACTTTTCTAATAACAATTGCTTTCACATCATAAACCATTTGGAAGAAAATATATAATTAAATTGGAGCTACAAAGTATATTACACTACGATGGTTTTTAACTATAATTTTGACAAAAATTTCGGAACATTTTCTGGATTTAAGAGTGGCGGTATGTAATGTAAAACTCACGTTTTTATCCGCAGGCCAGTCTCTTAAATTGGTTAAAATGACTTTACAGATGGTTGAGTAGTTATAATTATGAAGTGTCTGGTACTTTATTACATTTTCGGGCTACACTGTATTTCTTACATACAGAACAAGTGTGGAACAGCAACGTGGCAATAGAGTGGGAATCTTGATGAATTCAACGGGCTGCCTCAGAAACTGCCGTGATTTCCCGTGAGGCCACAAACATCACTTTACTTCTCACTTTGGATGTGATTTATATTGAGAAAATTTACATTCATATTTTAAAATTGAACAAATAGATCGAAGATTTCAAACTAATTATTCTAGGCTATGTTCAAGTATTACATAGCCTATGTTACATTTGTAGGCTATGCACAAATGTATCCGAGGGTCACAAATTATGTATTTTGCAAGGTACTGGAGATTCGGTCTATCAAATCAATTTTCAGGGAAAGTGAATTTTGTAAATATTATGAACTGATCCCAACTGTCATTAATCATTGGTTTGTAGGCTTGAATGATCGGTTCGGACTGTATTAAATAATACCGTTTTCTTTTGTTGACCCAATTGACTGAGGTTAATTACAGCGTAAAAAATACAGCATCAGAATAAATAAACCATTTAAAATATTTTTTTTATTTCACCTAAACTAAGCTCCTCTAAAATGTTAGTGAAGGCTTGCAACAATACTTCATTATACATCTTCTGATTAGCGTTGTTTAGAAAAATATGGTACTGTTTTACTCCCTATAAGAAGACAGCACACCGTTTTATATCCATTATGTTTGCAACATTCCTTAAACCCTAAAATATAAATGAACATGTAATAAAGTAAGATGCTGCTCTGAAAAATCTAACAACGTTCTTATAAAAGGTGATTTACAATGTAGAAGATTAATCAAACTTAAATTGTTTTGTTTCAAATAACCCTAGCAATAAATAATTTTCTGCAATTCTTCACCCGCCCCGGGCGGAGGTAGGCGTAATTGACCCCGGGCGGTGTTTAATTTGATCCTCTGGCTCGTTACCGTTCAATAATTGCATTACGTAACCCTTGCCTGTAAGGCGAGCCGGAGGGTTAAAACTCGGTCAGATTAGAATACCGGGTGTCCCATAATATATAACGTTTCCCTCTTGAATTTTTTATCATTTTTTCAAATATAAATCACGCACCACTCTAAAACATTGTTGGGTAGGTTGCACTTCATTTTGAGTGGGTACTCAATTTCGGCTGCCATTTTGGATCCACCATGTTGGATCCGAAATAATTTTTCAAATGTTAAAGTGCTTTTGTAACCTTCTTGTAACCCATCGTTACAAAAAATATTTGTTCAATGCCGCGATCCATTTTTTCATATCTCGATTGGTTCTCAAGATATGAATACATTTTATTAATTATTTTCAACCAATTTTAACATTTCTAATTAATAACATAGGGCTATAACCACAAAATAATGCTTATAGATAATGACGATTAACCAACACCAGTCATTGTTGAATTATTTCCACTTCATTTGCACCAATGTCAATTTTTGGCCGCCATCATGGAAATTATTAACTACTTTGTTTCGGGGTGGTGGGTGGTTGATATTTCAAAAATATAAAAAAGTTAGTAAGTAGAGCCTATTTTGGGACACCCGTTATAGGCAACTGCTTGTTCTCTCTTCCTCTTGTTGTACCTTACTTGTCTGTTGATTAACTTTCTGAAGTTAATCAACGTCCATGCTGAAATTCTTAAAGTTCCAAAATGAATTATGGCTTGGAATGTTCTGCGAAATTTATTCCGATGGAATAAATATTTGCCGAGTAGTAGTTGACTGGTTATCGTGGTACCCTTTCTGATCCAAGCTGAAAAATATAAGTAGCCTATTGGTTGATTTCGGAACCGGCTATCCCCATAGACATCTCAGCTATGCTGTCAGTCGATATGAAAAGAAACTTTTACTCAATGAGACTAGCAAATTAATCAGTTTATCTTTGCCAGTTTTGGTCTTATACATTTTACCTGCTCTTTGACCCAAACATTTTTTAAGTCCACCTAAATTCTTTATGTGTGGTGTATCTAGTCGCGGTCATAAAATATAGTAATAATAGTTTGAAGTAGTGTAGTGAGAAGACTGATTGCTTTGTGGTTGACCTAAGTAACTGCTTGATTTCTCTAGAGAAATCACAGGGTCTTCTTACCCTAACATTTGCCGTGATTCAAGATTAGCAACCAGCCAGTAACAACGAAACAAATGGTTAATAACTAATAACAATCATGAGAAAATTGTGCAGCTTCTTGATCCTGGACCCAACTTTCATTGATCAATGTGCTTGTGGCAATGATGGCTCTGGGAAATGAATTAGCAAGTATATCTTAGTAGCAAGCTGCAAAACCGCCTCGACCACTCTAAATACATTTTTCATTCACAGTTCAGTTAAAATACGCCTCGAAAGTAGACTGCACGAAATAGAACGGGCGGAAAAACTGTAAACTAATCAAATTGGCTGATGCTAAACCTTAGCTGAAATGAATACATGAATTATTTTTACTGAACTGTCAAAAGTTTGTTTACGTTTATCGGGGTCTTTTACGTGTAAATTTGTGAACATGTGATCTTATACTTGACTAGCAGTTGCCCGTCAAGATGAATCTACTCATCATGGTTGCCCGTGGCTTCGCTCACGATAAACATTACATCTGATCTTACTTCTGCTCTTTGAACTGTCAAATTGTAGTATTCACAGCTGTTTACAATTCAGTATTGAATGTTTACATCCTTATAAAAAGTAAACATTGAAGCTAAGGACGTTCACGGGGCGTAGCCCGAGGGGATTTTAAGGAAGTGAATAGGCCTATGTCCTTTTCTGATATAGTGGCTCTATTCCTGCAAAATTTCAGCTCAGTATTTTCAGCGAAATTTCAGTATTTTCCACGTGGTTGAAAGACAGATATTCACACAAACATCCATACTTTCACATTTGTAGTATTAGTAGGAAGTAGGATTAATCATCCAAACAAATAATAAACAATAATTTCGCCAGCGGCGCGCTCGATCACCCGCCCTAAGGGCTACCCCTCTTAGAATCTTAAATCAGTTATTATGATACCTCAGGAATTGGTAACTGGTGGAATGACGTCGTTTCAATAATAAGACATTATTTTCTTTTCGTCGAAATTTTTATTAATACTTCCTTATTAGTACCACGTGGAAAATATATTTACACCGTATTGTTTAGAACTTGCATAACCAAAACAAGGTAGCAACCTCGAATCAAAAATAACGATAAACAAAAATGTTTAAATTATTGGGGCAAACTACTCAACTAATCAGGCAAAACTAGGGCAGTTTGTAAAGGCTCACTTTACGAGTTTCTTAATTTCCCATAAATATAAACAAACAAAGTTTCAGGAGAATTTTTTATAGAATGAAATAAATAAATATGTATATATATATATATATATATATATACAGGGTGTCCACCTTATTAGTTAGGCCTACTTCTTTTTTTTTCCTTTACTAAACTAGTAGACTGATGGCGCTTTATGAATTTGTTCAAGTCGGACCATGTATAAGACTTTGAATTCGGAGATTCCAAAGTTTTTTACGCATGCACAAAAGAAAAATCTGAATAAGCAAATAGAAACATGAACAACTGTGTTAAAACTCCATAACTCTTAAAGTCAAATCAAGAGAAAAATCTGTTTAAAAAGACAATACCAATGGCTACAGACCATTGACTTCTATCCAGTGTAAAGAACGGGTATAGCAACTATATGAACCAAAGTGATTAAATGATAATCCATATTGGGCAAAGAAGAAGTTGTTTGGGCAAAGAAGAATTATAATTTAAATTCCTGACTTTGCTACAAAAAATTGAATTCCTAACTTTAGCTGGTTCAATTAAAGTATTTTTCAGATTTGAACATATTAATCTTACTGAACTGTCTTTACCTGAATATTACTTATGGAAAAATAATTAATCTGATAATAATCGTTATAAAATATTATAATGAAACAAAACTCAAACTTTACAACAAATATTCAACTCAAAATTATCTTTAAGAATGAGTCCAAGTTAAATTATAATAATAGGGCAGAAAGAATAATGAGTAGAAAGTAGAACTCACGACCTCGAAGTGAAGAAGCTGCAATATGTCCAGTTACAACAAAATGGTGATGAACAGTCCTGTAGAAGTTAATCTGACACAGTGTGCACACAAACTTTTGATAAAAGTCACTGAGTTCCTCACAGTTCATTAGTTGAGTAGTAAAAGAACAGCAGAATAAATTGATTGTTACCTAATCCGGGGTACTGCGACCCATTTGACTTGAAAGGGATTCAGAGACCCTCATGATACTGCATATTCACAAGAAGACTGGAAGACAAGTGGAGTTGGTATGTAGTGTCCAGGAAAACTCACTGTGCCTGGTCAGCCAGAACCGGTCGCTGAGCTACTGATAAGCTACTTCAAATAACAATCCTTTGCCTTGCCTAACCCCTATCTCTCTCTCACTCTGCCTTGATACAATTATTCTTTAAACTCATTTAAAATATTGTTAAAAATTAAACTAAAATAAATTCAATTACTTGATTAACATAAATTCAAAATTAATAGACATTAATTGTTTTAAGACAAACAAGGTTTAAACACTTATAGAATGAATGAAATTTTCAAAATAATGCAAATATGACATAAATTTAAATTAATATTTTATTAGATAGAGGCTAATTTTAGAATGCTCAAACAATAGTTGTATGGATTTAAGCGTCAATTCAGATAATCATTTCTTCAGGGCACGTGTTACTCTAGCTTTATAGTTTTCAGAGTTTTTATAGTGAGTTTCTATAGTGTTTTCTTCAACTATACTAATAGTACTTTTTGATCAAATTATTTACAAGGATTTGTATTTCGTTAATAAATGTTTAGTAAAAACATCCTAGTGTGCACATTTTGTGTAATTATTTTCAGGTAAGTATTTTAACTAAATGATCGATAATTTACTTTCGTATTAGTACTTATAATAAGTATGTTTAATACAGTGGGAAGTAAGTAAAATTCGGCATAGACTGGATCATCAGTATGAAACATCATTACAATAAGTATGTATCATATAGAAGTAAGTAAGTTACATACGACCAAGAAAAATCTAGCTGGATCAAACATCATTGCGATAAGTATGTTTCATACAGTGGGAAGTAAGAAACATACTGTAAGGACTGGACCATCAGTATGAAATAGCATTATAATAATTATAATACATCCGTCATATAAGTAAGATTCATACTTATTTTAAGCCCATTAGCCTCCAAACAGTGACGTCACACATCGTGACGTCACTACACGTATATTACATACGTGTATATTACACACGTATATTAGACACGTATATTAGACACGTTATTACAAGAATGTAAACTACTGACGTATATTACATTCTTATGGCTTTAGAATGTCTGAACATGCAGTATCAAACTTAAAGAATTCAGTAACGAAAAGGCCATATAAGGATGTTTCTTCATTTTTTAATTGGGGTTTAACACCCTTTTTCTCCCAGTGTTTAGGCCTTTTCCAATTGTTTCAAGCCTGCAAACAGTGATCAGCCATCAAGTAAAGTGGCTAAATTGTTCGTAGGCTACAAGCAGTGGTTGGGAACGTGTTCACCTCAGTACACGACATGGAGACCTTGGCTCATCAGGAGCTGAGACTCATGAATACAATCAGAGACTACATCAACACTCAGCGGGAAACCCTGAGACTACTCTCTGCGTAAGTGGCTAAGTATAATATTTCGTGTTAAAAATAATTTAAATATTACTAGGAATGTTATTTTAAAGATACTTTGTTTATTATAGATCACAACTCTCAACAAATAAACTTTTGATTCCTATTATTAGCACTTTTGTAATGGATATGTGATATTGTATAGCTTTGTTGAGAAATATTTTCAATACTGCGTTTTTATTATAGTTTTTTGCCTTTCTAGAACACCCTATATTCAAAAATGTTCGTTGCCGTGTTAAATGGTTTCTTCGAATTTATTTATTTTTTTTTTTTTGTAGCACTTGTGCTGGGTCGGTTTAAAGTTGGGTTGATAAACTATATTAATGAAATTAATAATCTAGTTTTCTTTTCCCATAAGGGGAAAATGGGTAAAACTTGGCCGACTTTAAATTTATTTTACGATGACTCTTTTCAAATTTGAAATTAATATTAAAATTGCTCGATGTAGGCCCTATTTAAGAATGATATAGCAAAAGAACCAGAAAAGTTTCTGCGAAATTTACAATTAAAGATCTATAGCTTTAATAATAGAAAAAACATTAAATTTTAATCTAATATTTCCTCAAGAAAAAAATGTTACGTATTTTTAAATCATGTATGAAATTATCTTTGAAGCTGAGCTTAGTTTGCTGCAGAGTTCAGCCATTGTAAAATATTGTCGATATTACATACTTCATAGGAGGCTGCAGGAGCTGTCAAATCTACGGCCCATGGACCGGAACGTCGAAGCGATCATTGGTGATCCTATCAATGCGTATTCTCTGGTCCGACGTCTTACAAAGGAATGGCCTCTCTTGTTAAGTTTGTTGATGAATCAAACCAGTGAGTGTTTGTCTATTTTACAAAGACTATCGTTTCAGTCAGAACCATCGATGTAAATAAGTACACTGGATTGGTAACTCAGGCCCCGCAGCGCGAACCGCCGGCAGTGGTTGCGTTTAAGATTTGGCAGGGGCGATGGGGGAACGGATCTTTTGCCGGCCAACTTGTACTGACCGTATCTAGTTAAATATTAATTGCAAATAACTTAATAGTTATAGCAATACATCTATTATAGCAAGCATTACCTGTAAAACGGCTCCCAAATCAGTGCGGTTTCAATACGGTTAACAATACAGTTTCGCGCTTTTTCCTTCAACGCCCCTTCAATTCGGCCCGGCTGCAACCCCAACGCAAGGCTGTGTTGGCTCGGAAATCACTACGCGAGCCATACGGGGAGCGCACTATCCAGCTGTATTTATTTACATCGATGGTCAGAACATTTTCTTGCCTGGAATAAAAGATTAGACTTTTGAAAAACATTTTCTCTTTACCGTATACTATATTGTATGGATATCAGAAAAAATTAAATTTTTATTTTATGAAGGATAATATGATTAATTAAATTGATATTGAAGGTTTATTTTAATTTAGTGGATGGATGGACGGATGGATGGATAGATGGATAGATTGGTAGATATATGGACAGATGGATGGATAAATAGATGGATAGATCGATAGATAGATGAATACAGAAATGGCTTGGTATAAAGGTAGATTGATGGATAGAGATATGAATAGTCAGATATATATATATAGAAAAGTTGATTAGTTGTAGATAGATATAAATAGCTAGATGGATGGCTGGATTGATAAACATAGATAGTAAATAGGTAGAAAGAAAGATAGATGGATTTGATGGATCTATAGATGGATGGGTGGGTGGATGGATGGATGAATTGATTGATTGACTGATCACTTGGCACAATATAGAAACATGCAATAGATCTCGTCAATCTACAAAAAAAACAATTGAAATATATTCTATAGCCGTTTTTAGTTGTAATAAAACTAAGCCAAACAAAATTACTTGGGTCAAATGTTTTCCAATTCTATTTAATACCGCTAAGATTGTATCGCTTGCAAGGTATTCTTTCAAGGATTAAAAAGGTTTTTTCAAGCCATAATATACTAAATTTAAACAATTTAGAAGATTATCAGTGGGATAGAACTGGTCGTTTGTTTACCAATTTGTAATCGTTGTTTCAATTAAATTGAGAAATCAACTCAAGCTTATAAATGATTTGTGGATTGATTTATTCCCTCTCGATAAGTACGATAAGAGCCCTAGTGGGACTGCAGGAAGTCTGCAAGCTGAACACTACGCAACTGACAAGAGAGAAAGGAGTTATAGTATATCAATATAATGCTGTATAGTATATCCATATATTATACATATACTGATGTGACTGTGCAATCAAAGACATAGAGGGTGAGCTGTCTCGACTGCCAGCGGAGGAAGACTTGGAAAGTGCGATGAGAGCCCTAACGAGACTGCAGGAGGTCTACAAACTGAACACTACCCCAACTAACTCAACATCTCACTGGTCAGTAATTTCGTTATTGAATTTCGTTATATTTTATTAGGCTATTTTGGAAAAAAGTTCGATAATTTGGTATATTAAGTTTACCTAAGCTGCACCCATTATTTCTAGAGGTTCCCTATAATTTTACGGCTTCGACTTTCAAATTGCTTTATAATTCAACGTATTATTTTTTTAAATACTTAAACAAAAACTTAAAACCATTGTAGAATCATGTTTACAAATTATATATTGTAATTGTGTTTAAAGACTACCCCACTTGACATTTGGTATAAAATGCTTTGTAAGTGTAACACCTTCTTGTACCATTGAAACAAATTGTTAAGTGACATAAATAATTTATAAAAATAAAAAGATTTGTTATTTGCTAATAATTTTAAGCTACTCTTTTAGATTCTAAGTTCCTTCTATAATTTAAATGTTTAGCCTTAAGGGGGCGGTCTACCTTGACAGAAAAATCCGCGTCACAGAGCGAAATAACATTGTAAAGATAGGGCTAAAGCGCGCTGAAGTACGCTTGCAGACGTTTCGCATCTGCGCGACAAAAGCTTTATTTTTTAAGATTTAATAAAAATGAGAGTGGGTTCACGTACTTCAGAATATTTTATAGGTCTCTACAATTTTATTTTTCTATAAAGCGTTCCTGTCGATATTTGTGAGACTTTAAAATCTAACAAAAAATTACCTTTTTTTGAAAGATTTACACTATTCCTGTAAATAAACGGGGATAAAATCAAAAATTCTAAAGTTATAGCGACCTACAAAAACATATCCTTTTTAAATGACGCCAAAATATTGGAAATCATATGAAAATCCAGCGATCAATGAATAAGATACAAAACCCTGTTTTAGCGCTCGGAGCTTGAGGTAGACCGCCCCCTTAAGTTGTCTGCTGCTGTTTTCAAGCATGTTAATTTGTAATATGTCTTGATGCTTGGTATAATTGGAAAAATTGCTGTATTGAAGCATTCAATAATGAATATATTTATTTATTCATTTACTGTTGTATTTGTGTCGTTTCAGTTAGATTAAAATAGTACATATAATATCAAAAAGTTAATTTTTAACTGTTATCATTATTTTTTAATGAACAAAAATTGATTTATTTTATTTAAAATTATGCTGAGCATATACGCTTCAAATGATGATTTAAGTAGATAAAGTGTTTGTGTATTAAATGGTACATATAATATCAAAAAGTTCAAATTTTTTTAACTCAAACTTTTGTTATGAATAAAAATTGTTTCATTTAAAATCATGCTGAGTATATACGCCTCATAATAAGTAGATAATGTGTTTGTATATTTTAATCAACCGTTCACTTACCCTCAGTTTCCTCATGTTACACTTGATATTTAAACCTGTTGACAGCGTTGGATTGCTTTGAGTTGGGGAAGTATCAATTTAAGGAGCAGAAATGTAAGTTAGCAGCAGCATGGTTTAAGGAGGCACTGGAGAAAAATATCGGCAAAGAATCACAATTAGGGCCGAATAATATGTTTCTTGCTACTTTCATCGCAGGTAAATATTTATTTAGGGAATATATGCGTTATAGTTGAGTTGCTTACAGAAATCGTTTTATTTTATCACCAATAAACTGTAAGGGGATTTCTTCGTTCAAATAATTTCATTGAAAAAAACTTATACGTTTGCCTGACTTTATAAACAAAATTAAGGAATAAAGTTGTTAAAATCTATAAGATTTGTTTTCTGAATCATCATAGGTATAAAATTACATAGTTAATTGTTTGTATTTTGTTACAGACTGTAACAGTAACTATAACACGAGAAGAAATATGAAACTTCTAAAGTTCTTACCTGAGTCTCAAAACTATACATTAGAAAAAGAATCTACCACACTTTTAAGGCAGGCACTTTCGTCTGACTGTGAAAAAGTAGATTCGGAGGTTAGTAAAAATGCATGGTATAAATGTTGAGGAGGAACTTTTTTTTTAATTTTTAGGTTGTCATTCTCAACGTGAAACAGTTTATTAGTGTCTTTTAAGTGCCCTTTACAGGCCCCTCCCAGGGAGTTTCATAACCCTTACCCTACCGTCGTTCTCATAGCATAAACTAAGCTTTAACTCTCACTAATTTGCTTGTGCCTCTACATATTATTCTTTATATTTCCAGAAAGCCATCATGTACAAGAAACATGATCGTATTTATAGCGGTATATGTCGAGGACTCGGGCTCAACCACTCCTCAGAGCTGAGATGTCTCTACATCCACCACAACAACCCCCGCCTGCTGATCGCACCCTTCAAAATGGAGGAGAAGAACCTCGACCCTCCGATACTGATGTTCCACGAGGTCATCTCGGACCGGGAAATTGAAGATATGAGGGCAGCTTACGACAAAGTGGTAAATCAACATTGGTTTTTAATTTGTAAAAAAGTATGCAGACATTCCTAATTTACAGTCGAATATAATTTATTTGAGGTGTTATCGAAGGGTCATGAACAATTCCATGAACAAAATTCTTTCTTTGTGAAAGAGCAGTAAGTGGTTAACCGGTGGGATCAAGTGATTTCTCTATTGAATTTTTTCCAACAGAAAAATCTCAACTTAATATTGTCTCCATTCTTACAGCGTTTAGTTGTATTTTAGCCATAGTATGGGAAGATTCCAAACATAGATCCTACTGATCATTATTATTATGAAACCTTATGATATTCGGGATTGTGTCTTTCGATATGAAGTTAGTAGGAATTTAAGGTGAAACCTAAAATCTTGTTTATGCTTATAAGTTTGGGGGCCATGGCCACTCTACTGATCACATTTTGATAAACTTTTTATTTGAAAATTCCCCTATATGTAAGATGTTGTTATGCTTTATTGGAAGACCCAAGCCCGATACTTAATCAAAATTATGTATTTGTGCACTTGAAATTCGCCGAGTATGAAGGTCTGCTCTAATGGGGGCATTGTTATAATACCCTCAACGGTATCATTTCTTACTCTACAGTTCGCTCCAAAATAAACAGTTACTAAGCGACATTAGCTCGTGTTAACTTTTAGATCAGTGTAGTAAACTCTAAATAAATTTTAATGGTGGAAATTTTAATCGTGCCAGTTGTATTGCATTTGCAAACTCGGTGTTTATCAGCATTTCTTGTTGCTCTATGTTGACTAATGTTTTGTTTAAAAGCAGTAGTTTCGCTTACAAGGAATTGGATGAGCGAGACTTCCAAGTTTAGTAAAACCTCTGGACGTTTTCAAAGACGTTTCCACAAACAGCTGCCTATAACTGAAACGAAAATTTCGATTCAGAAATATTATCATTAATTAAGGTTCTTTTGGAATAGTACTGAAAACGCTCAATGTTTTGCAACAACTTGAAACTGAACTTATCCAATTCCGTATAAGCGAGAATGCTGTACGGTTAGGTTAGGTTACATTAGGTTACGTTAGATTAGGTTAGGTTAGGTTAGACATTCATCAGGATATTGAAATCTGACACAGAGAAATCCGTACATTATAATCACCATGAACACATGAGATGCAATCAATAGTTTAACCGAACTCATCTCCAATTAACTTATAACCTATTCCCTTCAACACATTATTTCTGCAAAAATGCACTTTTAGCTTCCACCTTCATCGTACAACTACTTCTCTTTTGCTTCCAAATAGAAACTTATTTCCAGAGAGAATCCTGCAAGATACACCTCGAAAATGAATCCGAAGGAAGCCTTTACGCGCACTACCGCAGCTGCGACGTGGGTTGGGTGGGCGACAACGTCACCGCCGCCTCGGCCCGACTGACCGGGCGAGTGGGGGACATGACGGATCTCAGCGTGGAGTTCTGTGATAGGAACCAAGTGGCGAGCTACGGTTTGGGAGGCGAATTCATGCTGCACTTCGACCCGAAACCCGAGGTTGGTCGTTTAGAGGGGCTCCAGTCACGAAAAATATCGCATGGCCAAAGTTGACTTTCAAATTCGGCACAGCCTAAACCATTCAACCAAAGTCGCTGATTTATAACTAATTTGAAAGAGCAAAAGATTATCTAGTGATTACAGTGAGCAGAATCTTGATATAGCTTTTTGGTTTGTTGTAAAAATATCGCAAAATTTGACATTTTTGTACTTCTATATAAAATTTACTAATTGCGACATCAAAGACCTGCTCACTGGAATCGCTAGGTAAATTTGCTCTTTCAAATTACCTATGAATCAATGACTTTGGATGAGTGGTTTAGGGTGGACCGAATTTGAAAGTTATCATCGGCCTTATGGGAAAAGCAAGTAGTCGCGTGGGACTGGGGTCCCCCTCTTAAGAGGGTTCCCTACCTATGCCAAAATATGCCTAGTTCACGGTGTCATTTAGTGCCTAATGGTTTAAAAATAAAATTCGATTCAATATACCATTTCAAAGATGAAGAGTTGTAGAACATTTATTGCATATCTAAAATAGCTGATCAACGTATTCTTAATAAACATTCTGTTGAAGATGACCAGCTTTAACGCCATGTTCCTTTTAAATAAGTGGGCATAAACGATTTTGGAACAATTATCACCCTTCATCTCTTTATTTTTACACTGGTACACCAAAATAAATTATATTTTAAGGATGGGAGACGCTAAATGACGCCGCGTTTACCCCTGCGTTCCCTTTCGTGCCGTAAAGTACACAAATTTAACTTGGGCACTTATGGAACCGCAGTTCCAAAAGTCGCCGCTAGTGACGCAGAAAAACGAAAACGGCCGTAGGTAGGGAAGCAGTAACAAGGCTTTCGTATTATCTTATACAAAACTCATCTTTAACTCAAATTGCTGTTGAAAACGCACTGATTAGAAGTAACTTAATTACCTTCGTCGATAAATTGTTAATTGATCGTGTAGCAGGGCTGAAAATGTGGATTTTAAAATACGCAACTTGTGCAGCTTGTGCAGCCCTCCAGTCTTAACATGATGTTAAATGGTGTCAAGTAGCTGTTTGCTATCCGTTCTTTGCTCGGGCTTGAAGTTAGTCATGCCCAAGACAAGCACAAAAAAAAAACAAAAAAAAATACAAAAACGCTGTTTGCGTGGGTTTTGTTTGATACTAAATGGTTTTTGAAATTAATTGAAATCAAACAGCTGTTTTCGTGCAATCCTGTGCTTTCTGTTTCATCTATCTATACTATTATAAAGAAGAGGTGGTTTCTGTAGGTTTCTATGTATGAATGGATGGGGCAAGTGAACGCGAAAAATACTGAACCGACTGGGTTGAAAATTCACACAGAGGTAGATCTTGAACCAAGGAAACATATAGGCCTATTCACTTTCTTAAAATCCTCTCGGGCTACGCCCCGTGAACGTCCTCAGTTTCAATGTTCACATTTTATAAGGATGTAAACATTCAAATACCGAAATGTAAAGAGCTGTTAATACTACTACAATTTGACAGTTCAAAGAGCAGAAGTAAGATCAGCTGTAAATTTTATCGTGAGCGAAGCCACGGGCAACTGCTAGTAAAGCTATAAAACTGTATTACCCACAGCTGTTCAAATATTTATATGACTGTCCACAGTATCTTAACATCTATACGTTAAGTATCATAAACAATATGCGCAGTAGACCAGCCAATCAGAAAGCGTTCTGCTGGTCGGTGGTGCGCACCAGAGCGACAGGACTTTTACACTAATTATTGCGCCAAGTTCTTTTGCAAGTCGATGCACCAGCAAGTCTCACTGCAAGCCAAATTAGCACCAAACACAGACAGCTGATTTATTATTATAACATGTGCCTTAAGCTTCAAGGTTAAGTATTTATTTGTCAACAAATGAAGACTATGTTTCATTCTAGTAATGAAAAATCTCACGAGATTTGGCGTAGTTTCACGAGATTTGCACGTGAACTTGCTAAACCTTCTTTCAAGTGTTAGACTACCATGACGTCATATCTTTTTCTTACTCTCACCTGCGCAAGATATCTACCGTATAAAGATATTCTAGGTACTGTGTGACTGCCCATATCCAACTAGAGGTAGGAGGAACATTATGAATTTGGAACCCAGATGAATTTGGATTTTTCGAGGAGGAGAAATAATAATATCAGATGATCAATTGATACAGCTACAAATTTCTTGTGCCAGTCATGTGTTACATGCAAAACAAAAAACATGTCACATGTTTATAGATTGTTATTCAAAGAGCAAAACAAACCTACATTTAGTTTTGGTTTAGTATTTTTTAGCTACAAGACTAGTAGAGTAATCACGCGGCTCAAGGCCTCACTACATTAGTGTGGCCTTGCACGGCTGTTTACTTCCACGCCATCGTTGATTTCCTCCCCTCCTCTGCCGAAACTTCAAACTCAAGCTACATAATGTCCCTCACTATTTCTAGAAGGTGAGCATTAACACTTTGGATGCCTAAAGAGCTAACGTAATGGTTTAAAAAAATACAGGCCAGTATAGGTTTTTGGTAGTATTACCTATCTAAATGCTGAATGTGGGTCAATTTGAATCGGTTCATGCTGTGGTTGTGTTAAGTGACTTTATGTCATTTTGACCCTTCCTACTTTTTTTGCAGGAGGGGTTTCAGGAGGGGTTTGCTACAGGGACCAGGCTAGCCACATTAATGTTCTACGTGAGTATTTATTCATGTATATCATCGATGTAACCAACAAGATATAAATGCATAGTAGACTTTACTAAAAACACCTCCTTCCTTCCAGATTAGTACTTCAAGCACTTCCGTTCCTTTTTTGTCTTATTTTGTTTTTGTGATTGTTTTTCAAAGATGCATAACGGTTTTGGACAAACCCTTGAACACTTCATGAGGAAAATGGTCTCAGATAACCTCAAGGTTGAATGTCAATTTATTATAATAGAAACTGGCATAAATGCAATACATACTGTATTGATGTCATGTATTGCAATACATATTTCCCAGGATTCATAAGGATGACTAACCATATTTATACACATTTCAAATAATTATTCATCTCACTCATTGAAGATAAGGTCTTTTAATGTGAACTTTAATGCCGATTAGAGTAAAAAATTTGTTATCTATAGTTTTTCAAGTTTGTTCTGTTGCTGAACGACGTGGAGGCAGGCGGCTACACGGTGTTCCCAGCAGTCAATGTGGCCGTCAAACCGGTCAAAGGCTTAGTGGTCTTCTGGTTCAACATCGACCATCGTGGTGAAGGTTTGTTATCTACAGCTATACACGTTTGTTCTGCAGCTGAACGACGTGGAGGCAGGCGGCTACACGGTGTTCCCAGCAGTCAATGTGGCCGTCAAACCGGTCAAAGGCTCAGCTGTCTTCTGGTTCAACATCGACCATCGTGGTGAAGATTTGTTATCTACTTATACAAGTTTGTTCTGCAGCTGAACGACGTGGAGGCAGGCGGCTACACGGTGTTCCCAGCAGTCAATGTGGCCGTCAAACCGGTCAAAGGCTCAGCTGTCTTCTGGTTCAACATCGACCATCGTGGTGAAGATTTGTTATCTACTTATACAAGTTTGTTCTGCAGCTGAACGACGTGGAGGCAGGCGGCTACACGGTGTTCCCAGCAGTCAATGTGGCCGTCAAACCGGTCAAAGGCTCAGCTGTCTTCTGGTTCAACATCGACCATCGTGGTGAAGATTTGTTATCTACTTATACAAGTTTGTTCTGCAGCTGAACGACGTGGAGGCAGGCGGCTACACGGTGTTCCCAGCAGTCAATGTGGCCGTCAAACCGGTCAAAGGCTCAGCGGTCTTCTGGTTCAACATCGACCATCGTGGTGAATATTTGTTATCTACTTATACAAGTTTGTTCTGCAGCTGAACGACGTGGAGGCAGGCGGCTACACGGTGTTCCCAGCAGTCAATGTGGCCGTCAAACCGGTCAAAGGCTTAGTGGTCTTCTGGTTCAACATCGACCATCGTGGTGAAGATTTGTTATCTACTTATACAAGTTTGTTCTGCAGCTGAACGACGTGGAGGCAGGCGGCTACACGGTGTTCCCAGCAGTCAATGTGGCCGTCAAACCGGTCAAAGGCTTAGTGGTCTTCTGGTTCAACATCGACCATCGTGGTGAAGATTTGTTATCTACTTATACACGTTTGTTCTGCAGCTGAACGACGTGGAGGCAGGCGGCTACACTGTGTTCCCAGCAGTCAATGTGGCCGTCAAACCGGTCAAAGGCTCAGCTGTCTTCTGGTTCAACATCGACCATCGTGGTGAAGATTTGTTATCTACTTATACACGTTTGTTCTGCAGCTGAACGACGTGGAGGCAGGCGGCTACACTGTGTTCCCAGCAGTCAATGTGGCCGTCAAACCGGTCAAAGGCTCAGCTGTCTTCTGGTTCAACATCGACCATCGTGGTGAAGATTTGTTATCTACTTATACAAGTTTGTTCTGCAGCTGAACGACGTGGAGGCAGGCGGCTACACGGTGTTCCCAGCAGTCAATGTGGCCGTCAAACCGGTCAAAGGCTCAGCTGTCTTCTGGTTCAACATCGACCATCGTGGTGAAGATTTGTTATCTACTTATACAAGTTTGTTCTGCAGCTGAACGACGTGGAGGCAGGCGGCTACACGGTGTTCCCAGCAGTCAATGTGGCCGTCAAACCGGTCAAAGGCTCAGCGGTCTTCTGGTTCAACATCGACCATCGTGGTGAATATTTGTTATCTACTTATACAAGTTTGTTCTGCAGCTGAACGACGTGGAGGCAGGCGGCTACACGGTGTTCCCAGCAGTCAATGTGGCCGTCAAACCGGTCAAAGGCTTAGTGGTCTTCTGGTTCAACATCGACCATCGTGGTGAAGATTTGTTATCTACTTATACAAGTTTGTTCTGCAGCTGAACGACGTGGAGGCAGGCGGCTACACGGTGTTCCCAGCAGTCAATGTGGCCGTCAAACCGGTCAAAGGCTCAGCGGTCTTCTGGTTCAACATCGACCATCGTGGTGAAGATTTGTTATCTACTTATACAAGTTTGTTCTGCAGCTGAACGACGTGGAGGCAGGCGGCTACACGGTGTTCCCAGCAGTCAATGTGGCCGTCAAACCGGTCAAAGGCTCAGCGGTCTTCTGGTTCAACATCGACCATCGTGGTGAAGGTTTGTTATCTACAGCTATACACGTTTGTTCTGCAGCTGAACGACGTGGAGGCAGGCGGCTACACGGTGTTCCCAGCAGTCAATGTGGCCGTCAAACCGGTCAAAGGCTCAGCGGTCTTCTGGTTCAACATCGACCATCGTGGTGAAGGTTTGTTATCTACAGCTATACACGTTTGTTCTGCAGCTGAACGACGTGGAGGCAGGCGGCTACACGGTGTTCCCAGCAGTCAATGTGGCCGTCAAACCGGTCAAAGGCTCAGCGGTCTTCTGGTTCAACATCGACCATCGTGGTGAAGATTTGTTATCTACTTATACAAGTTTGTTCTGCAGCTGAACGACGTGGAGGCAGGCGGCTACACGGTGTTCCCAGCAGTCAATGTGGCCGTCAAACCGGTCAAAGGCTCAGCGGTCTTCTGGTTCAACATCGACCATCGTGGTGAAGATTTGTTATCTACTTATACAAGTTTGTTCTGCAGCTGAACGACGTGGAGGCAGGCGGCTACACGGTGTTCCCAGCAGTCAATGTGGCCGTCAAACCGGTCAAAGGCTCAGCGGTCTTCTGGTTCAACATTGACCATTGTGGTGAAGATTTGTTATCTACAGTTATGCAAGTTTGTTCTGCAGCTGAACGACGTGGAGGCAGGCGGCTACACGGTGTTCCCAGCAGTCAATGTGGCCGTCAAACCGGTCAAAGGCTCAGCGGTCTTCTGGTTCAACATCGACCATCTTGGTGAAGATTTGAAACCCGTCAAACACGGGGGATGCCCGGTACTGAGGGGCTTGAAATGGGGTAAACAAATTTAAATAAT
The DNA here is from genome assembly GCA_035578135.1 of Flexamia atlantica. Lineage (NCBI taxonomy): Eukaryota > Metazoa > Arthropoda > Insecta > Hemiptera > Cicadellidae > Flexamia > Flexamia atlantica. The sequence continues at coordinate 8,327,663 of JAQJVK010000011.1, forward strand.
AATTCTAATAGTTAATTATGAACACATTATCAAACTTAAAGAAATATCCTAACATTTCATTAAATCAAAGCGAAAGGAAAATCAAAATTAAAAAACGCTCCATGAAAATCACATTAAACCATTTTTCTTCTTATGCTTACTATACAAACGTATGTTATTTGATTGCCTGGTTCATTTTTAGTACTGAAATATTTTGCACTAAATGGACCATAGTACCACCAGAGTCAAAATTCACTTGCTCGTAAATCTATTTGTCTTTACATTTTCTTGATATAGGCCTACATGCGTTCTTCTTATGCTTATATTTCATTTTCTCTTTTCACAAATTTTCATTATTTTGAGATTTTTATCTTAATTTTCTGTGTTATGAACAAGTATTAGGTAAAAAGGTAGTATATCCTAACAAGTATTTGGTGACATGAAATCTTTCTGGCTTCTTGTTTTTCAAGCTGATGTATGATTCTTAATCTTTTTACAAAATTTACTGTGTGACTTTTGTAATATTTATCACAATTCCACTCTATATTTCTTGATCGTGTTGCGATATTTTTAATTTACATTAACGACTTATGTAATGCAGAGCTGTTTGGTAGTGTAACCTCATTTGCCGATGACACGGCATTGAGTTACTGTGGGGATTCGTGGGATCAAATTGAGAGAGAGATGAATTATGATCTGTTGGCTCTCCAGTGGTGGTTCACTACAAATAATATGCTCCTTAGTCCTGAAAAGACCAAATATATAAATTTTAGCTTGAGACATGACATCAGTTTTCAAAATTCTATAGTTTACAAATGTATAGATTGTATCGGGAATAATTCTTTTTGTGCGGAAAAATGTGCAGTCGTCAGTAAAGTAAATAATTTGAAATATTTAGGTCTAACTTTAGACCGTGAATTAAATTGGAAGCAACACATCCTTTCTTTGAAGCAAAAATTAAATAGCACGTTGAGAGTCTTTTATTTTTTAAATGATTTATGTATTCCTGAATCTATTCTACGCCTGATATATTTCTCAATAGTCCATAGCAGAATTGATTTTGGGTTAACTTTCTGGGGCAGTGCTTACAATGTAAATACTAGACCTATCTTTATTTTACAATAACGATTCATCAAATTAATTTCAAAGAAGTCCAGAACAGAAGCATCTTTTCCATTATTTATTCGTTTAAATGTTCTTCCTTTGAAGTATATGTTTGTGTACAAGGTACTTAAACTTTTTTACAAAAGAAGTGGAAATTATTTTCAAAACAGAAATTATTACAGAAACCGATTAAGAAATGCTGAGCACCATCCTATTCCGCGTCCTAATAATACTTTTTTCACCATGAACTTCCAATTTTTAGCACCGAGAATTTACAATAAATTACCTTTAGAAATAAAAAATTCACGCACTTCTCTAGTTTTCAATCGAAAACTGCGAACCTGGATGTTAAGTTTTGAAAACATTGATTTCTTGCTTAAAATTGAAGCTTAATATATTTAAAAAATGTTGGTACCTCAAATATTTTTATAGCACCTTATATATTTTTTCTTAGTAACTAAATGTCTTAAAGTGCAAAAGTACAATGGAAGAATTAAAGTCTTTTTATTTTTCATTTGAACACTCCGCAAAGATAGTAAGGGAATATTATCAATATGTAAGTAGCCTAGCTGTCCTGAGAGCTGATAACTTATTTGAAGAGCGTAAACGGAACCTCTAAATAGGCGATTTGCCTCAGAGGTCCTAAATTGTTTCAAAGCATTGATTTGTTTATTTAACTTTAGTTTTCTGTTTGCCTATTTCGTAAAAGATTGCTTAGTTTTAAAGAGGATCTTTTATTTATTTTATAAGTTTAAAAATAGATTTTGTTTTGGAAATATGCAATGTTAGTAGTTAAGTTTAGCGAATTGTTGTCTATGTAATGGCATGTAATGTTTTGAAAAAATAAATATATTCTTATTCTTCTTATTCTTATTCTTATTTAGTGTAATTTCCACATATTCTAGCGTAAATTGTATATTTCCAATCTGAATTTGTGTCCTTATTAATAATATAAATATGGCAAAAATTAATTCAAAAATATTTGAATTTTCCTCATCTAGCATTAAAGACTCAGAACACGACTGGGAAACTTCTACACCCAAGAATTGAAGAATGAACAAGTTTGATGATACTGCTGGGACATAACATAGGAAGTATAGATGAAAATTTCTAGATAATGAAATGTTATTAAACGGAAAATTAAATGAACGCATGGAAAGAATTGTATATAATCAAATAAAATTTAAATATTGAGAAAATGTATTAAAGAGCAAATTTTTGACTGAAGCGGAACCTTCAAGAATCTGATTTCGACGGAACATTCGACAGACAGTAGGACATTAGCGTATTATTTACAGAAGCCATGGTAAATCTCCCATGATAAATATATGGATTTTCCTCATCTAGCATTAAAGACTCAGAACACGACTGGGAAACTTCTACACCCAAGAATTGAAGAATGAACAAGTTTGATGATACTGCTGGGACATAACATAGGAAGTATAGATGAAAATTTCTAGATAATGAAATGTTATTAAACGGAAAATTAAATGAATGCATGGGAAGAATTGTATATAATCAAATAAAATTTAAATATTGAGAAAATGTATTAAAGAGCAAATTTTTTACTGTAGTAGAACCTCCAAGAATCTGATTTCGACGGAACATTCGACAGACAGTAGGACATTAGCGTATTATTTACAGAAGCCATGGTAAATCTCCCAGTCTCTCATTGGGTCTGATGATGATGAGATGATTGATGTGACCAGTCGAAATTGATCGCCATTTCCCAGTGTTTGTGTATACATTATCCGTATTGTAAGGAAATACAGTAAAAGGGCTGATATATATTTAAAATATTCCTCAACACAAAACTCGTGCATGTTCCTTCTTTGAAAAACACGTGCATTTCAATAGTATAAAATTTGTCAATGCACTCCCAGAAGCTATCAGAGCTAAACAAGACGCAAGACAAACTGGCCGAAAGGTAAAGCGATTGTTGAATAAACATGCTGTTTACAGTGTAAAAGGGTTGAAAGTTGAATTCTAAAATTTACGGTTTTTTTAAGGTTAGAACTTATAATCATGTATAATCTCTTAACGCCCTATTTATAACATCATAATGTAGCATTATATTAAATTTGTACCTGCCATCAAGCATTTTAAAACATTTTATGTGTTTTTTTAGTGGTTATAACGTTCTAAATGACTGGCGCTTGGAACGTTTTCTGACGGACTGTTCTTCTACTTTGGAAGAAAACATGAGGGAGAATAGGAATACCAACAGAAACAAAAATAAAACTGATTATAAAACAGTTTTATTGATGTAAAAGTTTTAAAACGTAATGGTGTTAATAAAACGTGATACGTCATTTTGCTAAAAGTTTATCCACATGTGGTGCTCAAAACGTTATTCTACCCACCTCTTTTGGGGGCAATTTCCAGGCCTTGGCTTCTTATTTTTTGAAATATAGGGTAATCCAACTTTTCTATATTTAATCCTGGTCTTATCCTTCCACTTTCCACTATTTTCTTCACGTCTTTTATTTTTATTTACGCGAGTTTGGCCCTTGGGTGACAGCGCAACGACCGGCGGGGATTCCATCTTTCGGCGAATAGAACGTTATTACCCAGAAAGTCCGTGCAGTCTCGCGAAGCACGGAAACTTTGACAGACGAAATCAGGGCTAACAACTCAAATATCTTCAAAACAAAATATACCACGGTGTAGCTCATGTCCTGGAGAACCTTTTTCACTGAATATCTCCGATTTTGAAATTTTGTCGCTTAGAACGTTTTACGGGGGACCCCTTCAATTATTTTTTTTTCACACTATACTTATAAGTTATTCACACTATACTTATTCCTTTGGAAAATGAAAAATTTAGATGAAAATTTGCCATTTGAAATATATTTTCATCAAACACTTTAAATATTTTTGTTACATGTTTATTAATGCATTTTTGTTCTCTAAACGGTCAGTATTATTTATATTCATTTATGCACTACATTTATTGCCAATTTTTAAAAATGAGCAGTTTTTTTAAATAAAATAATTGATTTTTTGTTTGAAAATAATTTATAAAAAAACTGTAAATATTCCAAATCCCCTTGAAAATTTCATGACTTTTGGCAGTCTTGATAACACGAACCTCAATAAGAAGATTCTCACGATAGCAATCCCAATTAAACACTTACCAAATTTGATAGTACAGCCTATAGATGTCAAACAATTTTGTATCACATGAGACCGGTTTTAGTTCTATGACAAACCATCTTCAGTCAATCTCAGTCAAGTGATTAATCCATAACATTAAGCACACTTTCGAGATTGTCGGGATGTTAGAAACGTTTTTATGAGAACAACACAAAATATATATACATATAAAACTATAAATATAAATTGCTAATGTTGGTAGTAACTTGTAAATCATATCATGCACTCATTTTACTGAAAATGCTATCCTCCATTCCTACATATTACGTTTCCTTTTTGATTCGAAGAAAAGACAGACTGAAAATGATGTTCCCAAGGTGGCAGCCGGGATTTATGGGATTGATATTTCCACCAGCAAGGCTTACTTTACACCTGTGCAAGTTTCCTTTTAGCCCGAGTTTGCTAGGTCGAATATCCTAAAATTCTCCCTCTAAGTATAGAGTAGAAGGGAACCTTTTTTGACAGATTTTTATGAATTCGTACTTATTTTCCCTGATTCAAGGAAACATATTTTCAGTAAAATGCCCAAGAATATGTTGTTTTCAAACGTGTGAACACACCGAGCCTATTAAAAACTAAATATTTAATGCCTTCCGACCCTTTTTGCGAGTCATCCTTTTTATAACTTCCTAAATAGTTTTATTTCATAAGGAAACACGGAAATCTTAAAAAAAGTAGACAAGCAAAAAAATCAGAAAACTTGTCTTTCTCACGGGAAATCAAAGAGGCGAAGAGACAGGCGAATATTCCAGGGTTGTAACTCCTTGATATCGAGGGAGAAACGTTTGACAGAACAAGTGAACGCGATTCTTACATTCCTTACGTTTGAATAATAATATTATGGATAAAGTATATTTAAATAACCAACTGCTGATATTTTTTCAGACACTAATCATATTATCTGAGTTTAACAGAACCTTGAATAAATATCACAGAGTAAAATCAACCACACTAAACAAAAGTTGAAATAAAACATACATTCTCTACATTTGCGAGAATCAGCCTTGCATTACCCAACACGAAAACTTCATTTGTTCGTAAAATGTACCCTGTTGCCACAGCAAACAGAATTATGTTATAACAAATGCACCTGAACTGTTAATTACTTTACTAAAGCTGAAATACTCAAATCCAGGAACTACTCAGTTCAAGTAATTCAAGGACTAAACTTTTTATTTTACGAAGCAACGCCATTTCTTCAAAATTATTGGAAATTTTAACCAAACCATATGGAATGATCGTTTTTGATATTACTTCAGATTTACAGAGAAACCCCAGTGTATTCATCCTTTCTAGATTTTGCACGTTGGAATACCACTTTTGATTATGTACTACAGAATCACTATATTATTTATTAAAAGAATTTCTGGGATTTTGTACAGAGCAAATTGACCCCTAATTAATTTTCCTACACATATTTGGTATCAAATTAAAACTACTATTCTCTAGATGTGCCTTTTGTGGGTTTGACAAATATCCCATGAAAAGCCTTCATACCAGGAGGCTTTTGAAATTACAGCGAAAGTGATAATATCTGTGTTAGAACCTGTGAACTTTTTCTTTATAACAAAACAGATGGTCAAGATTAAAAAAAAATTGTGAAATATTTCCTTAAATATACCACAGAATACAATCAACATTCACTCACATTATGATTTTGGTTTCTTAAAATATTGACTTTTTTTAAGACAACAGAAAATAAGGAAGAGCATTTGCCCTATAATAATAGGGCCCCTATTGAAACTAAGACAGTCTGTAATATATTAATTTACTCTATTTCCTTTCTAAAAAAAGAAATTAAAAAGGAACATAAGTAATTCAGGAGGTGGTCTAAAGTTGGTATTTTCTAACAAATTATTGACAGTGATACATATTTCAAAACATTGATGCATGTTTCAACGTTTAAAGTTTTAAAATATTAGTTTAATATTAGCCTAAAATATTCAAGTTTCAAAACGCAGTGTAAATTAAAAACCTGTATTTTGTAAATGTACTTGGAATTGTTTATAGTAAATGTTTATTGAAGTGATAAGGGTTAGCCTGCTAATTTTATTCGATTCTGAAATGTACCAATAACAATATGCCTACTTAATTAAGGCGTTTCATAGAAAGTTATGTTATTTGCTTAAGTAGAAATTTTCCAATTTCAAGAAATTCAGATGCGAAACAAAAAAGCGGGTCAGTTTGAAAATTTAATTCCTCGGCCGTTTTGAGCGTTGAATAATTCGTTTTTACGGCGAATGGCTATTTAATAAATTTTATTTAGAGATTATTTCATCAGAAGATCAGTTGTTCGCCCATCTTCTTACCCTTTGTTGTTAAGACATAACAAAGATGATTGCTAGAAACTGACGCGTAGATGTTAAGTAGAATTAACATATAGATTCAATACTTTTGAAAAGAAAACCTTAAACAGAGACATGAAGATTCGCCAAGCAATGCGAAGATCCATGTGAAGTAACCCCCATTTTATGCAAAATTAATGTTGTTGGACAGTCGAAATTTCAAATGAGAACGTCCCACAGACCCTTTTAAAGCAGATGAAATAAATGAACTTTTCAAATTCTGTGATGAATGTCTTACCCATATTGGAGTTTCAAGACTAAAGTATTAATTTATTTTTAAAAGTTTGCCCCGATGAAAAGTTCAATTACTGGCTATTTTATTCCAGTGCTATGACACAAAGAATTAGTCTACAAAATATAAAAATCACAAAAATTCAAACACTTACACATCGAAAGGTATTTTACGCTGTTAAGCTCTATACATAATCAACATAAAACTAAAGCCTATTTTACCAAGTTGTTTTTAAGTCACGAAGTGACGCGGGCTGCTAGTTATGATTTAAAAGATTTATTATTAAAAAACTACACAGCAAAGAAATATGATATTGCGAATAAATACAGGCCCTGAGAAAAACTCCGGACCAACCCTCAATCATAACTAAGCAATAGAGAAAGTCTTAATATAAATTTTAATATCAGAACAAAAGTTGGGTGTGATTCTTTTCCTTGAATGGAGTTTTTCAATCAAAATAGTCACACAATATAAATAATAAATGGGTTTTATGATCTTCTCGGTCAATCAAATTTGGGTGTTCGGTGTATTTCTATCCATGATTTATAATTTTTCATAAAACACTTACTAGGCAATTAATTAAAAATTTTAAATAACTACTTTATTTTTTAGATCCATTTTTAATTACCAGAAAACCAGGTCGATTCGAGTCTTATATAGGGTGTTTTTTTTAAGACGCAACCCATATTTAAGACTCCAATTTAAGACTCCCAATGAACATGTTTTGTTAATCCTTGCATTTTATATAACCTATTATTTAAGTTTTATCACTTTCAGCTTACATTACGTGTTCAAACAGTCCGCCATTGAAATTCATACAAAGTTGTGCTCTCTCCATCAAATTCCTGAACACTTTTTGTAAAGTACCTCTTTGAATTACTTGTATTAAATTTGTTATGTTTGTTTTGAGGAGCTGAATATCATGTTAACCGTTTTCGTAGGATCCCCAAAGAAAAACCTTTTTTGAATCCCCAAAGAAAAAAATCTAATGGGGTCAAATCCGGGAATCTTGTGATGGAACAATCCTTCACTGATGAAATAAAGTTTGAGTTGCGTTTGAAAAAAAACACCCTGTATATTATAAACCATGAGAGCCACGTACCTGGCCCAGGGGGTGGCGCGGCTCTCGAAGCTGGAGCTGCGGAGGTCCAGCTTGCAGGCGCGCGGGTGCGGCGAGAGGCTGTGGAAGATCCGGCTGTTGCGGCGGACCCTGCAGCCCTCGGCGACCCCCGTGGTGCCCGCCCTCTGGCGCGGCGGCGTCCGAGCGTCCTCCATCACGTCATACACTTCCGGGGAGGAAACTAGCGAGAATACCAGCGAAAACTACCTCCGGGAGCGAAATATTGAAACAACGAAAAACAATAATCCTCACTTAGTCTACTTTCAGTGAACCACTTATCGATCAAAAATGTGTTCACTGTCACGTGTATTGGACACGGGGAGTGCGAGTAGCGCCTTCACTCCACCAGATCGGCCATACCACTGGCACCGCTGTGTTGCGGGTCGTCTCGCGGCGGGCGCAGGCGCTAGGTATATCTCAATGGCCGATCGCGCCACAGGTGTTACGTCCCAGCTGAGACGCCACTTGTTTGCCTACTTGTTTGCTCCCACGGGGGAGCTTGTTTGTAAAGGGTTGGAACTGCCACTTCGAACCTGCTTGTATTTTATTTATGCTTTTATAAATGCACCACTAAAGAAATATATTTAGCTTGATGATCGTTACATTTTTTTGTAGTGATTGGATTACAAAACTCTACTTTTGATATATATGCAATAATTTATATTTACATGTACTTTATGTTTGCAATGTGTTACTTATAAGACTAAGATTGCACTCTTAAATTTTTTACAAGGACAATACATTTCAAACCGTAAGGATTAAGCGTTGGATACTTTGCGCATTTGGGGACCATTTCAATTACTAATTTTGTAAACTTCATATGTACATTGAAAACGAAGTAGACCATTCATTCATTCTTACTTCGTCTGAGACTTCTAGGACCAATTTGCATGCGATTTGTACCAAAACAGAGGGTTTCAGACCTTTGTTAGCAGTTTTTTATATGAAAATATTTAAAACTGATCAATTTAGAAAAATTAACTTTTCCTATGATGATTTAACGTGGGAAAGAGGTCGCCTTTCGCAAACGTTTGGATGTTTCGTTTAGACTTCCGTTGGATCGGTCTGTGCGTTATACCAAATGAAAAGTAATTGGCCCTAAATTAGCAGTTTGTTCTTTATTTTTTTAATAGATTACATTAAAAATCAAAGTTCTCTTTTGACATTTCACATATATAAAAGTTTCTTTCTTTTTAAAGTGTTTTAAACAGTTTGTCTGAAACTTCTACTGGACTAGTATGCTTGCAGGTATGCGTGTTATTATTTTGAATTATGATAAATTTACCAAATTTCCTAGGGAAAGCAAAAATAAAAGTTAATACGGCTTTGTAGTTCGTGAAATTAATAAGTTTTGATTTTTTAATTCTTTATAGTCCTTCCGTAACTTAATAATATAAAACAATAGCTTAAAATTTACGGTCTAAATTTTCCATCGTAGTAATCGTTTAGACTTTAGACCATGGTCTAAACCAGTGATTCTCAACCGGTGGTCCGCGAACCACTGGTAGTGTGTGAAGGTACTTTAGGTGGTTCAAACAAAATCTAAACACTATAGATTTCCGAAAGACAGCTGTTCCGTCGTCAGCACAGTCGCACGTAAAACATTGCTGAATGTTTATTGTTAAGCACCTTTATCAATTTAGATTGGCCATAATATGCCAAATCCGTACCAGCTTTTAGCACGAAACTTTTCATCAGAAAATCCGCTGCCCACACATTTTGACTGATGTAATCTTTCTCAATCGCAATACTTGTCAGAATTGTATTTATTTTTGTATTGAACACACGGTTTTTTGAAATGAACTAAAAAGTGATGTTTAAAGAGGTAAGGGTACAGATTTAGCCAAAGAACATTACCTCCTAATTTCCTTTGGAATCATATCAGAGAGCTGTGAAACCAGTGAAATTAATTGTACTTTCTCAATTACATCTGTGCTGCTTATGCTGTATAACGAGTATTACATGTAATGAACAATTATTTAACGAGGCAATCAACCAGCATATTGTTTCAAAGGCAACGTTGTTTGGCCAATGTTCAATTAATTGGATTTTTTTCAGTCGCTTCAAGGGTTTAAAACTACTCTACTTGGCCTATACGTTTCGGGGAAACTTTACTCCTCCCGTTATCAAATGACCCTACTAAAAATTAAATCTATCCTTTTTCCTAGTTCATCCTATATTTTTGGGGTTTTTTTAGATTCTTAGAACAAGATTTACATTCACCCGCAGGCCCTACTTTCAACACACACGCAAAGCAAAATTATGTACAGAATATGAAAAAAGAACATTAAATGGTACAAATAAAAATAACATACAACATACGACAACGCCTCCAAGCCGGCAAAGGCACAACAGTAGGGCCTACAACAATCACGCACACACAACCGCATGTCCTGATTTACTGCACAACCGCATGCCCTGATGCACGTCACGCAATATTTAACTTAAGTAAAACTACTAGGGTCACTTGATAACGAGAGGAGTTTCCTTTCTTACCGAAACGTAAATAATGTGGTGTTATACAGTAAAAGCCAAACAAATCCTTTGCTATCATCAATTTTGGATACAATTTGGCTAAGCTGATTAAGTTTAGTTTTCCTCCATACGATATAAATGATAAAGTAAAACATTCTAAACTTATTATTAGTAAGACTATAACACATGTAATATACCAGTGACTGAAGAACCAATAATATCGGTATCATAAAACACCTATAGGCCTATAATTTTACTATGGTAACAACTTTTAAGTAGTTAAAAAAATAAGGAGAGTGCAGACTAAAATTTTTAACGGCCCTATATCTTTATCCATTGTTAAAAAAATACAAGAATATGTCTCTTAAAATAACCATAAAACCCAAAAACGTCACAAAATACAATTCATAAGGAAAACAAAATCGTTTGTAAAGTCTGCACCTGGCAGCATTTTAAAATTTTGAATCCACCGCAAAAATCGGCTTGAAATAGACGGAAGACTCCGTATTAGGTTCTTTAAAAGATTAATAACTATAAAGTGAGTATTGGCTCTAATATAAACGTAGGCCTATTTAAGTCAGCCGTTACAATTGTTATTACAGTTTTACGCCTGAAATTTTCCATCGCAGAAACACTTAAACTTGTATTTATGGTTAAATGTTGATTCCCCAAACCATGTAATCAGGCCAAAATAAACTTTGAGTTTCCGGTAAGACAAAAGGATACAAACTGCCATTTCCAGTAGAAATGTTTTAACACTACATCTATCATTAAATTGAGATACACTGCCCGCGCAAACAGCCTAGCTCGTTAGCTAACTTAATTACTCTGATAAAAGTTTTCACCGTGACTACACCGAGAACGTTATCTGTAAACTTTCTCTCAGCATTGCCCTAATGCCTGCCGTACAGTTCTATTGGTTTAGTTCACTGTTCCGTAAATGTGTCATGGAATTAGTGCTGTCTGTTTTTAATGGAATAATACAATTTATGAACGCTGAGAAATGTTGTATTTTTTTCTTGGGATTTACCTTTGCTTCAAGTTAATAAAAAAATTGATTTGGAGCCTTATAGGGTTGCCATGTTGGTAACGAAATAAAGAAAAATGTAGGATAAATAGGAACTAATGCTATAAATATGTCTACGCTATAGGAAAACAGGTAGAAATTACATCATTTAAAATAATATTGGCATCTATTTAAATTGAAAATGTGTACTGTATCTGCCTTACGTTATTTGTAAAGGTTATGCAGGAAAATGTCCCTTGAGTTATCTCGCTAGGCTTTGAAGCGTTCCCAAACAAACGCATACGGGCGGTGGCGGTAGTGCAAACCTCTGTTTGTTTCTGACGTTGCTTTGCTTGTACACACGTAGACCTAGTTGTGATGTTCCTGCTTAATATCATAATCTTTTGTTTTCTTTCCTTAATACATTGAATATTTTATGGAAACTTTGTACTATTTATGTATAAATTTATAAAAAGTAACGACAAAATTACTTAAAAAGTAAAAATGTATTTTGATGTGTAAAACACCGAGATTTCGAGAAGTAAATAAATACATTGTGACCGAACAAAAAGATTTGATGTATGCAATTCTCAAAGGTAAAAAGAAACAACAATCGTCATTGTAACTTTATTCACACAATGCAAAGAGGAAAGCTCAACTTTTAGGTGACATGTGGGTTCAGGCACTGGTGGAAACTGAACTGATAAAGCGCTGAAGTTGATGTTCCACGTGAACAACTGAACTTGAACTGTATGCGGCTTCACGGCAGGCTGCACTTGCAATTCGGCTCAACTTCATCTGCATTGTTTTCGTGGTAAAATCTGCATTAAAACTGCATTCAGCACCCTTTGTGTTTAAATATTAACTATTACTTGAATGTTAACCTGTTATGTATGTTTGTTATAAACATTACTTGTATTTTTAATGTATGCATGTCATACCGCATATAGCATGGGTACAATTGGTACAATGTATTTGATCCATTTAGCGCATTATTCATAAACATTGATATTTTGCGTCTATCATACGTTTAATCTGTTGAAACTCTAAAATAGCATTTAGAGTTTCAACAGATTAAACGTATGATAGACGCAAAATATCAATATTAAACGGAGTGGAATTGTTCACAGCCTATTTCCTCACTAAAGTGTATTTAATTTTAATATATAAATTGAAAAATGCAATCAAACTATTGCTTTTATTTACGGGTCTAATTTTTATTACGACATTCAAACCTAACAAGTTACCAGTAATCGCAAGTGTTGAATAAAAGGTCACTTTTATATTAGAACTCTTGTTATGATATGAAATATTTAACTTGTTATTGTAAAATAAATAGTAACCATGAACAAAATAAATACCATAGAGCGAGAACAAACGAAGAGAAGTGAATCTGTGTTTTACCCAGCGCCTACATAGTAGAAACAGACGGAGCATAGATATCTTACTTGCAGCAAGTGAAGCCTGGGCCACCATATTGTCTAGGTATAGAAACATAAAACGGCGCCTAAAACCGTGTAATCTGACAGTGCTCGTGTTTCAAATAACTCGTAGTTTATACCATTTAGCATTGAGGCTTAAGGTTGAAATTTTGCATGTGAAGTGAACTTTAGATTGGAACAATAATAGTATCAATAATATTTCCAAAATATTTTTTCCTATTTTAAAAAATGATATAAAGTCACAAGTTTCTATCAACTTTAAAATATGACATGAAAAAAGTAGTCGGCTACTACATTTTTTATTTTTTGGTCAGGCAAAATAAAAAACGGTGGAAATTGTTGCTAAAGAGTTGAATTTTTTAAAATCATGTTTTTTGAAAAAGATTGCTGACCTAGTTTGGTTGATAACATAGTTACTGCGGGAGAGTTTATCTGTGCGGCGCCTGCATAAAAACAAAGTCAATCCTAAACTATTGTTTACAAAAATATAGTCGACTAAAAAAACACAAATCTGGTATCAAATTAAAGATCTGAATCCCACAAATACTATGGTACCAATTATAAATGGTTTAGAAGCAGTTTACACATCATAGGAACGTTACAGGTGTATTCCGTGGCGGCAGCTTCTTTTAAAAAATGTCAGGACAAGCTTCTAGGTTATCAGTGTTTACGATGTGTAAACCACCCGTAAGCCATTTATATTTGGTATTATAGTCCAGTCAATCTGGGGTTTTTAGGTGAAAAATTAGAAGAAGGCTGAATCTTTTCCCATCGACTACTACCATATAGACAAGCTTCTAGCCAAAAGTCCCCACCCCTACCCCCCCCTTGCTTCCCCCCCTACAGCCCCCCCTTATTTTCCAAGTCTATTGATTGCAGTGTTTTTCTAAACTGCTTATAACTTAGAAACTATTTGAGATATTTCTTATATGTTGTTGTTTCCCGATTTCTCATAAAATAATCTAAAAGTAATGTTATATAGTGTTTTACGATTAATTTACTCCTTCTAAGTCTATTTTCCTGTTTAATTTGGAGAAAAGGCATTTTCCTTAATTTTTTATAAAATATATTTATATTTTGCCCAATAACAAGGCTCAAATCATTCCGTTATGACTCAGTTTTGTACTAAATATTTTCTGCTGTTTAAGAGCTTTAAAATGATATAATACTTGACGTGATTTTCTCACTTATTGCCTTGTTAATACAAGTAATACCCCCGTTGCAGCAGACCTGCATACTCAGCGAATTTCAAATGCAAAACAACGTATTTCAATCCAACATAGCGAGATTTGACATGTTTTGGTTAGCTCCATAAGAATAACATGGGGAATGAGTATGCAGGTCTGCTGCTACAGGTATATTAAAACTGGATGGTTTTGATTCAATAATTAGTAGATCTGAACTAGAAGAAGCTATTTACCAAGTTTTATCAAGATATGTTGAGAAATAACCAAGATATAGAATTTTACTTATTTCCCATAAGGTTAACATTGGGACAACGTACTGTGTTTACCACTTTCAATATCTCGGTAACCAATGGACATAGAGCAGTGATTCAAGATACTAAATTGTTTGTTTTTTTGAGCTGAATTCAATGGTGCCAACAAAAATTCGATAAATTTTATTTTTCTATGTAAAAAACTCAAAAAACCTATTTTTGAGGGGGTTTATCCCCCTTTACCCCCCCTTCCGATGGTCCGATCGGGCTGGTTCACGAACTCATCCGAATAATTACTACTTTACACGCCTGTGCCAAATTTCATTCCGATTGGACCATTTTTGCGAGCGCTATCGTGCTTACAGACACATATATATAGATATAGATATAGATATATATATATATATATCTAGAAATTTGAACGAATGGTGTTTTTTGCTTCTGGGGGCCCCAAAACGAAAAGTTATCATGGTCTCGGGCTTAGGTCTTACCATGAGACCTACGGTAATAGCCTCTTCCCTATAGGGGAAATTCGCTAAAACATGTTTTACAGCACCTGCCGCGGCCGTGCGCTGCGCCACCGAGGTTCATTCAACCTGGGATTTTAAGAGGAGGGGAAAATAGGAAAAAGCTGAATTTTTTACCATCGACTATTATTGTATAGACAAGCTTCTAGCCAAAAGTCCCCACCCCTACCCCTCTCGCTTCCCCCCCTGCAGCCCCCCTCTAATTTTCCAAGTCAAATAAATGCAGTATTTTGCTAAGCTGCTTATATCTTAGAAACTATTTGAGATATCTCTTATATTTTGTTGTTTCAGGATTTCTCATAAAATAATCTAAAAGTAATGTACTATAGTGTTTTACGATTAATTCACTCCTTCTATGTCTATTTTCCTGTTTCATTGGGGGAAAAAGCATTTTCCTTCATTTTTATCAAATATATTTATATTTTGCCCAATAACAAGGCTCAAATCACATCCTTTATGACTCTGTTTTGCACTGAAAATTTTCTCATGTGTGTAAGCTTTAAAATAATCATATTTGGCTTGCTTTTCCCACATATTGTCTTGCTAATACAAGTAAAACATGTTTTACAGCACCTGCCGCGGCCGCGCTCTGCGCCTCCAAGGTTCATTCAACCTGGGGTTTTAAGGCGAGGGGAAAATAAAAAAGCTAAATTTTTTACCATCGACTACTATTGTATAGACAAGCTTCTAGCCAAAAGTCCCCATTACTACCCTCCTTGCTTCCCCCCCCCTTCAGCTCCCCTAATTTTCCAGGTCTAATAAATGCAGTATTTTGCTAAGCTGCCTATATCTTAGAAACCATTTAAGACATCTCTTATATTTTTTGTTTCCCGATTTCTAATAAAAAAATCGAATAATAATGCCATGTAGTGTTTTACGATTAGTTTACTCCTTCTACGTCTATTTTCCTGTTTAATTTGGAGAAATGCATTTTCCTTAAATTTTTATGAAATACATTTCTGTACCTCGGAGGTAAAGGGCACTATGTCAATTTTTGGCCAAATTGAGGTTATTTTACATTTGAATATAACTTTTTTTGCTTTACACAAACGTATAGGGCAATATGTCCCCAACCTATCATGGGCAAGTTACAGCCTTTTAAATGGGAACTAAGTCCATTTTTACTCAGAGGAATACAGCACCATGTGGACTTGGTGCAGTTTACCTCTAAAAGGTTTTAACAGTTCTGCTCACCAGCTGGACATAGTGCTGTTAGTTTTACAATTCTCCGATGTTTTTTTTTGCTTTATCTCTGTTACTGTACGTTAGATCCTAAATATCCTTACATATTCTTATTCAGGTTGCAATTTCGGTTAATTAGAGTACCCGCATGATATATTTTGGACTTTTCCGACAGTTTTCCGACGCTTTTCCGGCCGTAACTCCGTTAATATCGGACAATTTTTGCATATTCTTGTTCCGCTTGCTCTCCCGGTTAATTTGAGTACCCACATGACCAATTTTGAAAAGATAAAATGTTTACGTTTTTCCGATTTTTCGGGGTTTTCCGGCCGTTTCCGTAAAAAACTATCATTTCCGGAATCAGCGCGTTATTTCAAGCATTTAAAAAAAATTCAATTTTGACACAAGTACTGTAAAATGCATATTTACCATAATGCTATTTTAATGTAGGCCCTATCCATTTACTTAGGCCCCACAAAATAAAATATACAGAGGAACAACTAGGACAAACCCAAGCGTCATTTAAATGTTGCATCAGTATATTTTGTTGTTTATTGTGAGTTTTTACTTCTTTGTGCCTAGGCTTACTCTAAACTAATTAGTGGACGTTTTAAAAAAAATTTAGAGACGTTTTAAAACCAATGGTAACACATTTTTTGGATTCAGAATGACTAATGACAGTTCAACTACTAAAAATAGTATGTTCTTAAACTTACGTCTTATTAAACTTATTATTGTGTTTTCAGAATAAACGAGTTTTCAGTGTATATCCTTTAATAAAATTCCTTACCAAAAAAATTATGTCACATAAATATCAATATTTTAAGAGGTATGTCCGCCGCATAAAATTTAATTATTTAATTTTATAAGAATTAAATTTTTTTGTAAATTATTCTTACGTAAATAAAACTTGGAAGTACTAATAATGGTGGGGTATAATGTTTTTATCACATTCCAACTATTATTAAGGAAATTTTTTATAGTATTTTAAAAGAATTTTTAAACTGCTGTCCTGAAAAATGAGGAAAATGGACATAGTGTCCTTTACCTCTGAGGTACAGATTTATATTTTCCTAATAACAAGGCTCAAATCAATTCCCTTATATGAATCTGTTTGGCACTGATATTTGAACCTCCAGCACCTGAGGATGTCATATCACTCATTTTGGCCAGGAGCTTGTCTATACAATAGTAGTCGATGGTGAAAAATTAAGCTTTTTCCTATTTTCCTCTCGCCTTAAAACGCCAGGTTGAATGAACCTCGGTGGCGTAACGCGCGGCCGCAGCAGGCGCTGTAAAACATGATTTACTTGTATTAGCAGGGCAATAAGTGAGAAAAGCAAGCCAAGTATTATATCATTTTAAAGCTTATAAACAGGAGAAAATATTTAGTACAAAATAGAGTCATAAAGGAAGTGATTTGAGTCTTGTTATTGGGCAAAATAATAATATATTTGGTGAAAAATGAAGGAAAATGCTTTTTTTCCAAGTTAAACAGGAAAATAGACGTAGAAGGAGTAGATTAATCGTAAATCACCATATGACATTATTTTTAGAGCTTTTTATGAGGAACCAGAAAACAACAAAATGTAAGGTATATCTTAAATAATTTCTGAGATATAGTCATTTTTACAAAATACTGCATTTTCTAAACTTAAATAACAACAAAGGGCTGTAGGGGGGGATGCAAGAGGGGTAGGGGTGGGGACTTTTGGCTAGAAGCTTGTCTATACGGTAGTAGTCGGTGGTGAAAAATTCAGACTTCTCCTAATTTTTTCCTCTATCGCCTCTTTTTAGCAACAGATTGACTGGACTACTATAGTGGTTCTGAAATTCAGACCTTTAATTTGATACCATATTTGTAATTTTTTACGTACTTTGTTTTTTTTTCATGCATAGGGACTAGAAGCAAATTTAGGCTTCTTGTGCTCCGTCTATTGTACTATGTGGTCGATGGTTTTACCGGAGTAAAGATTCCGTCATTGTGTGGGTGTATGACTGATTGAGTTCGTAACGAGCAAACTTAAAAATGGTTGCACTGATCATATTCAAATTTTGCACAAACATTTAATAGATTACCGAAAATATGGCCTAAATTTTGAAGCAAATCTCCTGAACCATTTTTCAGCAGTTTGGTTTTAAATAAAAAAAAAATTTCATGAAATTAGCATTGGCGAAAAATTGTGTGTATTAAACAATGGGATGCAAGTGACGAGAGATTTAATACAAAAGAAACTAACAAATATTTTCCGTTTCTCTTTTCATAAGTTTAATAATTGAGAGTGAAGAATTAATATTCTATTCAATCATAATGTGCTTACTTCACTTTTTTGTACTACCTAATGCGTACTTATTAGAATGCCATAGCAGAGATATCTGCCCAAAATGGAAGAGAAGAAAACAAATCATCCCGTAATTTTATTAATTAATATTTAAATTAATTGTAAGCAATTTATAGCAAGGGGGTCGTTTTATAGTGTGTCATAGTCAGAAAAGATTTTTTATAAAGATCAAGCTTTCAGACACCGCAAAACACTTAAAAACTGTTAAAAATTTAAACTCCATGGGGGAAGTTAGCATTAAGATGACATTTTTTAATAGCAATGTTAACGAATATTCTTAAAATATTATTTAGGATACAAATCTAACATTTATTTATAGTAATTTTTAATTTTTTTAGGGGATGGCCACACCTTAAACCGACTTGATCCACGTATGACGTTTTCCTTATGTGGTCTGGAGCTTTGTTATTACATGTCACCTCTTCCGCGATCAGCGATCTGTGAATGGATTCTCGGGGCATTAGGCTACCTACCCCACGATCCGGCAGGGGCGTACCCAAGGGGGGGTGTAATCGGGATATATCCCCCCCGAAATTTTTTGGGATTTTGGGAAATTTTTGGAAAGTTTAATATGTTGTTCATAATGAAGGTGATGGTATCACTAAACTTTGCCGTAAAACAGAGAAAACTACACATTAATTACTCACTAAACTTTTATAAGGGTTTTAAATAGTTAAACTATATTATTTTAAATATAATTGATTTGGGGATTATAGATTGGATCAGGCTAATTTTTCCTATTGCGGTAATCGTGGGTAGGCCTAATTGGTGTGAGTAGACCTATAAGAACATAGGGCAGGCAAAAACGACTAATGGCAACAGTGGTCATACGGTGTCCGCCATCGTCGTCAGATGTGGCAAAATATTCATTACGTGAAATATTAATGGCAAAAAAATCACGATGTTAAAATGCCCCATGCGAATATTGTCGTCTTCTCACGGCCGTGTCCTTTACACTATTCGTCTGTCGGGCGATCTCGTAAAGCAGCATCGCGGCAGACGAAAATCGCCTGCCTATACGCTGCGTGAAAACCAAGTCTCGCCGTCAAATCTAGGAACATTCTCTGTCAAATTTCGGAGATCTAACTTTTTCCGGTGGTTTCCACTATTATGTGATTATTATTAGCCTTGGATGCTTGCGTGTGCGTGCACATCGTAGTTTTGCGGTTGCGTTCTGGGGTTTGAGATACTCTACAGAAAAGTGAGACAAACTACATTTTTTAATTCTGTTAATCAACCTCGCTCGGATAATCTAGGATCCGGATACTTTAGATTCAGAAGGTCCGAGGCGCCAATAAATTAGAATGTGAGATATAGTATTTACTTTGAAATAAAAATAGAAAAACATTCTTTTTCCCCAAGGTTAAGAACGTGTAATTCTTGAATTACTTTCTCATCTGTCATCTGGCTTTTAATGTTAGGCCTACTAAATAAATATTATTCGATTTCTTTGATTGTGTAAAAAACGTTTTGCTAAAATTCCATTGTGATCTAAAATTTTCAGAATTTAATCTGTGAATAGCCTCAAATTAGTTCAAATTTCGGGAGTTATTCTCTTTGTTGTTAAGCCTCTAGATTGCCTAAAAACGCGGATTTACAGTTGTAATTTATGAAAATTTCCCGGGGGAGGGCCCCCGGACCACCCCCCTCTTGGGGAATATTCCATACCCCCCCGGCCCCCGGTGTGTCCCCCCCCGAAAATAAATCCTGCGTACGCCACTGCGATCCGGGTCCCGATTCTTGGGAAGAAATAGTTATCGTCCCCACGATCCTCGTCAGAATTCTCGGGCGATGCCCCGCAACTGAGCCACGAGGATCAGGTAGACGGCGTAACTGAGCCGCAGTGATAAGCGACCCCTAGAAAACGCAACGCAACAGAGCCACCCGTCAAGTGCCGCGCAGCCGCTGCGTCGCCGACCGCGTCCAAACCGCATGGTTTAAAATACATTTCAGCTAAAAACAAAAATCACCGCATATTGAATAACTTACATTAATTAAAGTTTGAAATTAAGAACAGCCAATCAGATTCGATAGATTTATTAAATTCTGTAATAAAACATTACAAAAAAATCTTAAAATATATCATAAACCTCTATCGTAGAGTAACAATAATAACTTTATTCCTCTATACATAAGATTCACAAGCTCATATTTATAAGATATACATTTTCAAATTTTAAAATATGATCGGTTAGTTAGAATCATTAAATTTTATAAAAATTATGAGAAAGTTTTACGACAGTGAACTGGATACATATAGCT
Organism: Flexamia atlantica; assembly: GCA_035578135.1. Taxonomy (NCBI): domain Eukaryota; kingdom Metazoa; phylum Arthropoda; class Insecta; order Hemiptera; family Cicadellidae; genus Flexamia; species Flexamia atlantica. The sequence goes on from JAQJVK010000011.1 coordinate 8,348,273, forward strand.
TAATTTATGTACTTACTCTATGGTTATACACTCAGAAAAAAATCAAATAAATCAGCTGACAACAGCAGCGTCGGGTCGAGTCGTCGAGTGTCGACTGCAGCACTTGACTGTCATTGTCAACCTCAGCACAACTTTTTATTTTCCTTTTTTACAATTTTTTAAAATATTATGGATGAAACTTTAGTTTTAATTTGTAAATTTCTTTCGCCTCCAATTTTCACAGCCTTGAAACCATGCTGATGGTCTTGTATCTTCATCTCAAGGTATCTCTATTTATTTAAGTTTAAATAGCAGCTCATCTAAGAGTTGTAATAGAATCTTTCGGTATCTAGGCCTATTTCTGTTGTTACTGTTTCATTAAATTTATTTCTTAAGATTACGTTTCCTTAGTGGTAGCTAAAGGATAGTAACAATATGAGGGAAAAATTACTAGGCCTTAATTTGAGAACCACTCTATACTCATTTGTCCCACAATAAGTTATTGTTTTGCATTAAAAATATTGTTTGATTTCAAATCCTGTACTTCGCTGTAGGCTACCATAAGCCTTTGAATTATTGGTATTTTCAAAATCTATTTCTCGGTCCATTATGGAATAGCAGGTAGGCTGTATTGGGTTGAGAGATTAAGTTAAGAGATCTAAGATGTTAGAACATATTTGTTAGCCTTGTGATTTCCGTTATCTAAGTATAAACTAAAGTAGGTGCATTCCTCAAATCAAACAGCTCAAATAATAGCGAAGATAGACAAGTGGTAACCTACTCCAATTATCCGGAGGAGCAAGACTATGTCAGGATTACTAAGATCAGATGTATTTAGAAACACATCCAGAAAAGCATTGGAAAGTATTGTATTTGCATAATATAAAGTAGGCTAGGTTATTTTGAATAGTTTCTATTAGTTTAGTTAGTAAGGACTAGCCAAGGATAGGTTGTAGTTGTTAGCGATTAGGGCTAATGAAGGGTTACAATATGTTCATCCCTCAGTTACGTTTGGGAGAGTTAATTTAAGTATTACTTTTGCTGTGATAGGTTAGGTGAAATTTAATTAGAATAAGTTTTGGATTTATTTCAGTTTGGTTTTGTTATTGTTAGGTTCAGTTTTTTATGTTACGTTCTTTCTTTAACAACTGTGTATCCTTACCAAACTAGGTTTAAGTGTTTTTAATCCAACTCTATTGTAGGGCCTACTGTAACCAAATATAGTATACACTAAGCTAACTAAACCTGACCAACCTAACTTAATCTAACATAATCATTCCTGACTTAGCTTCAAGCTTATTAAGCTTGTTCCAGCCAAATCAGCTTTTAGTACAACCTAAACTAACTAGGTATTGAACAAAATCCATTTTTTTGTTTTCTGACTTTTTTCTTTACTTTCACCTGTATTCATCATTAAAGCTATTTCGTAATGTTGTTCACATTATGATTTCCATGAAATATTTTGGACTAGGCTAATCCTTTTACCTTTTACCTTTTACCTTCGTCGTCATTCCATTGACCTCACTGAGGCATGGAATCCGTCATTCTATTAAATCTTGGGCTACATGTCTTCTCTTGGATTATTTTGGGTTTAGGTTAAGGTTAAGGTTAGGTTAGGTTCCATAATGAAATGGATCAGGACTAGGTTACGTAACCAGATAGAAAATCTTATCTGTCGGTGTAAAAACAGTTTGAAATTAAAAACTGCTTCAGAGCAAGTTTGAATTTGTTAGTTTGTTGAATTGACTTAATATCTACTGGCAGGTTTTGGAAAAGTTTCAATCCAATGAAGCTAGGTTTTCTCTCAAACATTGACAAATTATGAGTTACAGCAGTTCTATTGTTTCTAAATCTAGTGTCGTATGAATGGGGTGGATCCAGAAAAAGTTGATTAGTTATCTTAACATACATAATAGTCTCAAAAATGAAAAGGCATGGAACAGTCATAATCCTTAATTCTTTAAAGGCGTCTGAACAATTATCTCTAGGTTTTAGTCTGAGAATATACCTGATGGCTCTCTTTTGAATTTTAAAAACTGAATCTAAGTTAAGTTTGGAAGACATTCCCCAGAGTACTATTGAATAATTTATGTGAGATTCAATTAGGCTATGGTAAACTAATTTAGAAAGAGAACAGTTGGCAAGAGTGGAGATTTCTCTGAGGACAAACAGACCTGCCGAGAGCTTAGTGCAAAGATGTTTGACATGTTCATTCCAACTCAGACTATCGTCCACAATCACCCCAAGAAATTGGGAAGAACTCAGGCCTGTCAGAACGGTATCCCCGACTGCTAAGTGGGGATATTTTGTGGAAGAAGAGAGTTGTCTTTGTTTAGTTTGAAAATACAAATAATTGGTCTTTTCTGCATTGAGCGAAAGTTTGTTGTCGGAAAAATATTGAGCCAAATCATTTACTTTAATGAAGGATTCAATTTCCAGAGCAGTTTGATTTTTATTTCTTGAGAGGAGGGTGGTGTCATCGGCATAGATGATCAGATCTTCGGTGGAGAAATGGTCTTGAATGTCATTAATGTACATGAGGAAAAGGAGGGGCCCCAGAATCGAGCCCTGGGGCACACCACTCCTCACCTCATGCACATCAGAAAGAACAGAGGATATAACACCAACGTTGAAAAAACGTTTGAAAAACGTTTATTTCAGTGATTTGTTTCCTGCCCAGCATGTACGACTCCAGCCATTTGAGGGCTGTGCCGCACACCCCGAGGCAGGCCATTTTTTCGGACAGGATGGCAGGGTCAACACAGTCGAACGCCTTGGATAAATCAGCAAAGCATCCGACCATGCTGCCCCCACCATCCAGGGTGTCCAGACAGTCAGTGACAAATTGAATGAGTGCAGACTTTGTTGACAGTCCTTTCTGGAAACCGAATTGCCGTTGAAAAAAGAGTGAATTTGATTCCAAAAAAGTGCTGAGCCGGTTGTACACCACCTTCTCATAGATTTTTGAGATTGCAGGAAGGAGTGATATTGGACGGTAGTTGGAACTTTCCTGATCGTCGCCTTTTTTAAAAATTGGTTTGATCTTCGAGGTTTTAAAAATATCAGGAAAAGTACCACTGGCCAAGGAGCAGTTAATAATGTAAGTGAGGGGTTCAGCCAGCTCATCTCTACAGTGCTTAACGGTTTTCATAGAAATGCCGTCAACACCGCAGGAATGACTAGCTTTTAGACTGTCAATTATTTTAACTAACTCGGCTTTATTGCATGAATTGAAATTATGAAAAGTATTGTTTGTAGCTAATTTGAAGCCTGATATTGATTTTGTGCCTATTTCAGAGTGAATGGAAGTAGCTACATTTGCAAAAAAAGAGTTTAATTAATTGCCAACATCCTTAGGATCGGATATTAGCTTACCATCACTAACAAAGTTAATATTTTTACTTGTTGGATACATGGATACATGAGGGATTGGTAGCACAGAGGTAAAGAGCTCGCTAAGTATATCGAAGGTCGCAAGATTCTGAAAATTTTGTGAAGATTTGAGCCTGGACTCAGCTGCCATTGATTATTGGGGTATTTGATAATCCCAACAAAATTAATTACCTGGTCTTTGTCAGTAACAAAGCTTTTATCTCATCCTTCATTCATATTCCGGTTAAAATGGATAGCCAGTGCTGTGTCTCGGACTTACCCAGGCCTGGGTAAGACATCTTTTGTATTAACACTTTTCATTCCATATCTCCATTTAATTACTAATCAGATATTTTAAAGAAATTGGAGGTTACTACAGCAGAGACCCGAGGAGTCAGGAGAAAATGAATTAGCTAAGAAACGCTTTCCTTGCAAACTTATTAGGAACCAACTGTCATATTAATCTTTTTTAGGCCTACATATTTATCAATATGTAGTGCGGAGAGTGAGAAAGGTATTTTTTGTGAATTTTCCAGTTTTGAGTTTAAACGGTATTAGCTGTTGAAATTCAGCTTTAAACAGTGATCAATTTGACATAACTTATGAATCAATAATAATTTTTGTTTGAGTTACTGGCATGAGAGAACATGTATTTTGGGAAATCGAGGATCAAACTAAAAAAATTCACAGAATATTTACTATTAATTATTTAAGAAATTAAAGAGGTATCAAGATAAAACTGAAGACTAGAACTTTACATCCAAACTAAAAGATACAAAACACTTACATCTCATATTTAAAATATAGCATTTCTAAAAAATTGTTGTAAACTAGGTAATTTCTAAAAGAGACCAAGTCAGAAGGCAGAATAGTATAAACAAGGAAGGAAATACGCTGTCAGGACGGTGATTTTTTTAAAATTAGGCAATATTCGTTTATCACGAGAATCTTGCAGTACGATAGTTCACTTATTTACCGATAGATGTCAGGAGAGGCTAGTTAAGTGATTAAGTGAAAGCCACTGAGTTCTCAGTCAGTATAGGATTGTTGGTTTGGGAAATGGGACTAGAAGTCACCAGTCATGTTATTACCCATATAGCCTAAGCTTCAGGAGGTCCCTTTTTGTTTGCTTGACAAAGGTTGCTAATTGGGTTATTTAAAAATATTTCACAGGTTCTCATCACTAAACTAACCAAATAAATGTACAGGAAAGATTCAAGAATCGCATCCAATCGTAAACTAAAATTCGATATTTTTGACCCGATTCAACTGTAAAATTTGTCCGCACTGTAGAATTGACTTCAGCAACAAAAGGTACTTTTCACTTTACACGTCACATATTGACAGAGTTCACTTTGCCTTTTAGCAAACAAACATGGTAGGTGGTTAAGTGGGTAACTTTTTTATATTTTTCATCATATTATATTTCTTCTAAAAATCGGCTTAGCCATTGATAATAATTATTAAATAACTTAAAATTTATGCAATTGTGTGTGGATATACAACCACAGATATGCAAACAAAAAAAAACAATATATTAGGTCTACCTATATATTATTACATAAATGTTTTGATCTTTTTTACTAACCTTAATTTTTAACATATTACCTTTTAAGTACCTATATTGTACACAGCTGGATATTTTTCGGTTTGAACTAGCCTATTTACTCCTCTTAGCTAACTACTTAAAAGGATTAAAACAAGTTTCTTATAAAATCATTATTTCATTAAAATTTGGATTTATTGATTTCCCAATTTTTTATCGTCTTGTGTAATGTGTTTTTCCAGGTTTACGGGAGATAAAATGGTATCAGTGTAGGATAAAGAGGCTGTTTCAAGTGATCTACATCAATAATACAACAAGATGAGGCACAGGGCACCTGAAATAGTCATCTGGTATGCTTGTAACAATTTCTTCTGGTTCTTTAGTTAATTATTATTTATTTGTTATTCTTTAGTTAATTTATTAGTAACTTATTTAATTAATTTTTTCTTCTTTTGCTAACTACTTAGTGTGACAAATCGCTTAGTTGAGATGTTGAGATAGAGTACGAGAATTTTGTATGTTTTTGACAGGCTGTTGAAACATTTTTATTAAGCCTTGAAAAACAGTTTTATTGAATCTTGTTAATCAGCCTTCGACTTTGTTCATATCTAACAACAAATTCTCATCATCCACTAACCTTTTTTTCAATATTATTTCCCATAAGTCTTATGTTTTATATTTGGCGATTTTTACTATTCGTTAATTAGGCTGATTTCAGCAACACTAGTGGACGACAGAAGACTCGTCTTCCCACAGCCAGTGTTGCTAACAAGTCACCAATCCATTTTCTTACAACTTTATATTTTAATGTAACTTTATTCTTGTTAAGTGTTGATACTAAAACAATCCTCATTCTACGGTACAATATAACTTTGAAAATTGTGAAAGGACCTGGAGTAAGCATTCTTAGACTGAAATCATCAGGTCAGTACCGTTCATCATGATTAACGTCATAACTGCAGGTGCGGCTGCTTCCATCAGCACTTGTTGCTCCCAGATGTCATTGTGCCTAGTTGGACATCCGTTCCACACCTGTGACGTTTGACTTACTGGACCAGTGCTTTACGACTAAGCTAATGATTTTTAAAAATTACATCGCCTTATACTTTTGAAAACATGGAAACATTATGATTGTTCTCAAAAGTATTTTAGTAAAAAATTTTCAAAATTTGGACCAATAAGGTTAGTCATAGGCAAGTTTAAGATAAATTTTCTAAAAATATGCGACAGGTTGGTAACAGCAATGAATCAGGGTTGATCATCCAGAGTTATACTGTCTGCTGGATTTCAACTTGGATTTTGCCATTAATTTAAGTCATCTAACAAATTACAGTAAATTATTGCTTAAAGTGTAATTTCTTACTCTATATAATTTCTTTTCATTACAAATTAGTTTACCAGAATAAGGATCCATCGAGAATTGATTCCGAGCTAAAATGTTAATCCACAGGTAAAAATTGGGCCTCTGGGCTAAAACAGTTGGCTTTGTTTGCTTTAAATGGGAACATAATTGCTGAATTATGGTTCAATGCTAATTATCAGTCATATAATGAAAGTAAATACAGCTTACATCTAGCATTTAAACGCTGATTACGGTGGATTAACCACCTAAAACCATCACACCTCATGGAACTGCAAAATAACCAGTCCAGCTCCGCAAAACAATGTACAGAAAATTCAGTATGCCCGTATCGTCCAGAGACAGTTAAAACAGCATTGGATATTGTCACTTCAATAATTTTACATCTTAAACTTTGGTAAATATATGAAATTGTTTACATAATATATTATTTTCGTCATAACACTAACATTTACTCATATTTCATTAATACTTTGCTCAAAATACCTAACTGGGTAGGATGCTATTTCAATAAAAAGGATATAATAATAGTATGAAAGTAATACTGTACCTAATTTTTCATTTACCTAATCTAGACCTAAGCTTTTATAATTTTCCATTTAATGTTTAAAACAAACCTCTTAATTTAGATGATAAAAGTTCTTGGAAAGTATTGCATTTTTGCTTCCAGGCTAGAAGAGTGAAGACCATAAATTAAATTACTGTGTGTGTTGTGTCTTGTGTACCTCTGCACAACTAACGTTATCTCTGTTGGGCTGTGTTCTAGTGTATTCGCTCCTTTTTCAATGCCGAGTTATTCTATCATTTTTTTGACTAGGCTATTCAAATGTTAAATGGAACGATTGATAAATGATTTGCTCACCACTTACATAGTAAGTTAAACTTTCATTAGTTTCACTATTGCTTTTAAATCATATAAATCTTTCTAGTCAGAAAAAATATATACAGTCGACTCTCGCTAACACGAACCTTGATATCACGAAATCCTCGATATCATGAATTATTTTTAATCCCCTTGGAAAAACCTGTCCAACACGAAGAAATTACTATACATAACATGAACTAATTTTCATAACACAAACTAATTTTTCGGGTATATTTTACCTCTATAACTCGAAGGGACACAAAAACTACCTCTATAACACGAAGTTCAGTAGATAAGACGAATTCGATTCGCGCTTTACCTCCATAACTCGAAGTTTACCTCTATACCACGAAGTTTTCAGAATGGACCTCTGTAATACAAAATTCCGTCGTTCTGAACTGTTTATTTTATTTTACACGTTTTTATTTTGTATACCGTGTCGAAGAAAAACTGTATTATTCAAAGTTATAAGTTTACTTTTGTAGCTGTAGGAAATACAGTAAAGTTTCTTTATATTATAAAAAAAAATAAATAAAAATAAATAATAAAAATAAAAATTATGATCGATACTGTAATAATTGTTTTTACATGTTTAAGCAGAGGAAGATTACAGACTTTTTAGTCAGAATTAATATGATCTTATCTGCTTCTGTGTTTTACAGGTAACAAACGGCTTACAAACAAACAACGGCAACAACAACGGCCACAAAATGGCAGTATTTGTAATACTGCCATTTAACAACGGCAGTATTACAAATACTGTATTTCTTTACCTCTATATCACGAATTTTCATTTGGTTTACCTCTATAACTCGAACTATGCCTAAGACGAACTATACGTAACACGAAGAAAAATCGCAGTCCCATGGAGTTTCGAATTAGCGAGAGTTGACTGTAATGTTTTTATTTTCAAAACTGCTCAAAAATCGGAGAGAGGTTTTCTGATTTTTTCCCCTCACAAACCTGTCTAATCTGTCAAGAATAAAGGAAATAGGATGATGATGATGATAATGATGATGACTGCAGCCAAAACCAAATTTTTAGTAGGGCCTACTCTATTTGATTGGAATTTTCATTGACAACTCGGATTCATTGATTTTTACTACATTGGGAGAGAGCATAAAGTATTATTTTTTTATTGTCTTTTGTAAAATCCTTAGGATTAATCTAACATTTGGGCTACAATCATTATGAGATCAAAATTCTCTTAACTTAGGGCCTTAACAATTATTGGTGTAAGGGGAGTCCTGATTTTTGTGTCAAATAAACGTTTCTAAGAGATTTATATAAAAGAAAATTATACATTTATAAAAGTAAACACACTGTTTTTAAATGTAGTAATCCAACATAGCCTAACTGTCTCAGAGTCTTTATCAGGATACCTCCATGTAATGGATAAGTCCTGACAATCACAGCAATACTGCAATACAACTACAAAACTATCTCCAAACAATGATATTCATTATCATACACTTTTCCAGTACCTTTCTTGGATAACATTTAGGCAGCATTTCTCTTAAATGTATTATGCTTACTTGTTGCAGTTTCGTGGTGGTGCTGTCCGTAGCTGTCATCTACCTGGTGACTCAAGTGCTCCACTGGCTCGTGGGGGATGTACAGTATATTTCTGTTGCAGTTTCGTGGTGGTGTTGTCCGTAGCTGTCATCTACCTGGTGACTCAAGTGCTCCACTGACTCATGGGAGATATGAGGTATATACTTGTTGCAGTTTTGTGGTGGTGCTGTCCATAGCCGTCATCTACCTGGTGACTCAAGTGCTCCACTGGCTCGTGGGGGATGTACAGTATATTTCTGTTGCAGTTTTGTGGTGGTGCTGTCCGTAGCCGTCATCTACCTGGTGACTCAAGTGCTCCACTGGCTTGTGGGGGATGATGAGCCAGTGCCAGACAGTTTCAAGGCCAGCTGGATCTTCAACCTGTCTCTCAATGTGCTGGGTTACGCTACAGTACTCCTGCCAGGTGCCATCATCTACAAGTATGTCAAGGCCAGCAAATATCTGGAACGGGCAGGTAGGTAATGAATTTGTCTCGGTCTTGGCTTCAATTTAAGTTATGTGAAGTATTAAAAGTGAAATCCATTGGAGATATTTTGGTATTACTTATTTACCAGTCACCAAATACCGTGTCAACAGGGCCGGATTTAGGACTTTTGGGCCCCTAGGCTCACTCAGTGGTGCGGGCCCCCAGGGCCATTGTGCCCAACTGTCCGTTTTTAGGAGTACATGTCCTCCTTTTTAACCATTGTCCTCAGTTCCTCCCGACTTGTCGGTCGCATTGCAGAATACAGCAGCTAACAGGTAAATTTCTCGGTCGTTTCGCGACCGACAAGTCTCTCCCTCTTTTGTCAAATCTACTGACCACACTGCGGCCGGGAAATCTAAACCTGGTCGTTTATACCGCACCTGGCAAATTTGTCGGTCAAATCGCGGTCTTCGGTCATAATACCGCGGCTGGCAAATCTCTCGGTCATATTGCGGTCGGAAAATTGTGCAGTCTTTTCGTTGCCCGCAAATTTCTCGGTCGCACTGCGGTCGGTAAACCTTTTGACATATCGCGGCCAGTAAATCTGTCAGTCGTGTTGCGGCCGTCTGTATTTTACATCAGAGATAGTGCTCAAGTGATCGATTTAAAAGCTACATTACTGATTTTACTGGTCGGGTTTTTAATGGTCTGGAAAAGTAAGAAAAAAGTTGGAAATGAATATGTGAAATCTGGTTGACACCCTGCTTTAAGAGGGTTCCCTACCTATCCCAAAATATGCCTAAAACATGCTCCGCGCGGTGTCATTTAAAGCCTGCAGTTTTCAAGGTAAAATTTACTTTAACACAGCATTTCAAAGATCTCTTCGTCGAAGAGTAGTAGAATGTTAATTGCTAATCCAAAATCGTTCATGTTAACGTATTCTGAAGATACATTCCGTTGAAGTTGACCAACTTTAACGCCATGTATCTTTTTAATGAGTGAGCATAAACTATTTTGGAGAAGCAATAAACACTCTGTAACTCGTTATCTTTACAATGCTATTTCCGAATATCTTTTATTTTAAGAATTGGAGACGCTAAATGACACCACGTTTACCCCTGCAACGGTTTGCGCGGCATAAAGTGCACAAATTTAACATGGGCTCTTATGGAGCCGCAGTTCCAAAAGTCGCCGCTAGTCGCATAAAAACTAAAACTGCCGTTGGTAGGGAACCCTCTTAAGTTTACAGCAGCAAGCAGATTTCTCGGTCACATTATGGCAATAATAAACAGCTCTTGACTAGGCTACGCAATATCGTACCTGCGAAAATCGGTCGTATTACTGTCGGTAAATCTCTCAAACCTTTCACGGCCGACATATATTTGCAAATATTTTTCAACAAAACAGCGTCTAACTCATTTTAAAGAGGAGGGGGGTTAAAATTGAGCAGAGGTATGAAAATCTTGCCCCCCCCCCATTAAAACTGCTGAATTTACTCCCATGAATATTATTATCCTGTCATGTTGTTTAACTCCCGTATGGCCTGTGGTGGAACCAAAACTTGTGAATCTGAATTTACTTACGTCTTCAATCCTTAAATTATTTAAGGATCGAAGACGTAAGTAAATACAGATTCATACAGCATCAATCCGTAGCTACAAATCATTCATAATACAAAACTTGTGTCTTCAATCGTAAACTCATATCCGGTTTTGCAAGCTCTACTAGCCTATTGGATGAAACATAGCTTAAAAAATGAGGTGTGAGGAATAAAATAATTATTCTTCCTCAGATTGGCTAACATTAATTTTGTACTAACTGCAGGTTATGTTTCCGGTCCTCAAAAGAAGTCACATTTGTTTACATTTTCGACTGAGCTAACCTGAACACTATTATTATTCTCTTCTCTTCACCACTACAGACCTTTCCCCACACTCCACTTCGAGAATTTTGCGGCCTACAAAGCGGCGCCATCCGCAACATCTGACCTACAGTGGAGTTGATGTCATATCTTTTGAGCTGTCTGCTACTCGTATTTAAGTACTTAAAAAACGTTGTTTCGCATTCAATTTAAACAATTGAATGTTTCACGTTCAATTAGGATAACAATTATTAATTATCTTTTTATTCTTGGTCGAGGTTTATTGAGTACCAAACGACGATAATTCCTGGATAAAAAAAATTATATATTTTTGTGTGGCGCGGGCCCCTAGGCGCGCGCCTTTGGCGCCTATGCTTAAATCCGGCCCTGCATGTCAAAGTAAAAGTATGCTGTTATAAATTAATGAAATTCAGCAGGAAAAATTTTAGATCACTGTAAAAATACATATTTTTAAAACTATAAAATGTTGCACTATCCATTACTTTTAGTGCTTTATTTCAATATTCAAATACTACCTTTAGGTCAGCTTTTAGATTTTAAAGTGATCTTAATGAAAATATTACTGGTCTGTTGATAGGCATTTTTCTCTATCAATTTGTCTCCAACTTTCTTTTGTTCTTGAATATTCATGTCTTTCATGTTTCATTGCAATCCTAATTTGATATGCTGTTGGATCACAAATATTTTAATAATTAATTAACATATTGAAGCCTTGCAAGAAAGGCCACAAACCCCAGTATAGGACACACTCTGGGTAATGAAATGTTTTTTTTGTTTCACATACCTTTTTGTTTATTTGTGTCCTTCTCGGCCTTAAAAGATGTCTTGTAGTGAGAATAGTGGAAATCTGCCACTATAAAGTACACCACATTCCAGTATGCAGAACACACACAATACTAGAACTTGATGACCACACAACAGACGCACAAAAACTGGTGGTTGACACAATCAAACATACCTTCTAAAACATATTTATCCCGAACTATTACAGTTCATCCCTACCAACCAAATTCAGACAGCACTGAAGTAATACATTCTATGATCGACAACAGCCCAGTATGTGGCACGTAGAGTGGCCAAAACGTGAATCAAAAACAAAAATGGCAGGAGACACGAACAAACTATTCTGCTGAAAAGCCCTTACTCTGAACAACAAGCAGGCAACAGATCAACCGTCCTAAGTGAAGTACTTGAGCACAGTAGATAGATATATTTTTGAGCGGTGTAACCAAAACCCAGTATGTAGTATACACTCTGATCGTGACAATGACCATATTCCCGAAGAGACCCGCAGTCAGTGTATTAATAAGAAATCTCATTAACTAAACCTTGTTAACATGATTTAGATTTGTCACCAAGAAAGGCCTTGCATATTTTTTTTATTTTTTTCCTTTCACAGCATGGAAATAATCATATTGCCACACCTGTAAACAGTGTGTAAAACGGTTCATTTCCGCTTTCATTTTATTCTCGCTCGCCAAATCAGGGTTACTTGAAATGTAGAATAGGTTCAGGTGGCAAACAAGAAAGATAAATATGACGTCAAACATCAAACACCACAGACCAGTTTCTATTATCAGAAATCAAATGACACTCTAGTTAAATTCTAGTTGCTTTGTTGTAAATCAGCTGATTTCATTGTCACCGTTTCTATCTCAACTTCCGGTTTGTTCCAATAGAATAAGCAAACATAACCTCAATGAATTTTTGTGTACAGGTTAGTTAATAAGTTAAACTGTTTAAATAATTGTGGTAGGAAAAATGTTGTGTGTATTACGAGCACAAATAGTCATTGCCGCTCTCGAAATGTTTGGCTCCACTCAGCTAACGCTTCGTGCAGCCATCTACAATTCTCGAGCGTCAATGTCATACTTTGCGCTCTTAAAACACAAATAACTATTGCACACCTTTAAGTATTTATGTAACAAAATTATCGTTAATTTTTAACTACTTTTCACCAAGTTTGAGTTAATCAGTACAAACTAATTAGTTTTTTCAAAATTAAAAATCTTTTGATCTTATAATGTTTACAGTGCCTGGATGTTTCCCGGCCATCATCAAGGTGTGTTTCACCGGGTCGGAGAAGGACGTGTTGATCGGAAGTGACTTGCCGTCGGGCTCGGGTCCGGGCGTCCGCACTCTCAAGCAGGACGCGATGCTGCTCATGTTCTGCTTCGTCGGTCTCCAGGGCTCGTACCTCACGTGGGGACTGCTGCAGGAGAAAGTCATGACTCAGGTCTGTTCTTTGATAGCTACCAGTCGGTTTGTAGTCAACGTTCACTTGACATAGTTTATCTTGAACTGTGTCTTAAGCCATTGCATGAGTGAGGAACGCCACTAAGACAATGAACAAGTGACAACATGTTATGTTATCCCGGCCAGAATTCGGAGTTGAGGTAATTTGAATAAGCAAACAAATGCAATAATATAATGTTTTATCGTAAAACTTACCCGGAATGCAAGTTGTAATTTATTAATGATAGCTCCCTGCCAATCATTGTGTTTTTTGTGTGAGTATTAACATAAGTTTTTGTTTTAGTTCTTTTATCTGTTCCAAAAATGTTTTACCTTTCTTATTTTAAACAATTTAAATATTCTCTTTACATGTGTACTTATTACAATTAATAAATCGACTTTGACATTAACCTTGGAATGTAACAATCATTTGCCAGTTCACAAACATTTCTTTGGTTCAGTATTGAAGGTTTGAAAGTGGTACTTAGTCCTCAAAACAATTGTCGCGGGCACCAAATAGGGTGGGTGAGTGAGTGTGTGCTGGTGAAATTATTGTTTATTATGTGTTTGGGTAGTTAATAAACTATTTGATCATATGTTAAAGTAAACACTAATTTAGACGTAAAAGGCCCAAAAAAACAGACGATAAACAAAGTTTTGACAGTTCAAAAAAAACATTTCACTAGGTCATACCAGCTGAGGTTTAGCAGACGATTTCGTGTGTTTCTAGTTTTTGCCGCCCGCCCACGAGTTTTTTTTTCCTATTGGGTGCACGCGAGTATAGCTTTGAGAGTAGCAGATTAAATATATAGCCTAGTTTTATTGGATTGATTTATTTTCAGCCTAGTCCTATTAGGCCTTAATATTTTCATTACCTTAAAAAAAAACATGAATTGATTTTGATTGTGACTTGCAGGAGTACAGCAACTCGCAAGGGCAGACGGGCCATTTCAAGGACTCGCAGTTCCTGGTGTTCGTGAACCGCATCCTGGCATTCGCCCTGTCCGGAGTCTACATCATGGTCACTCGCCAGCCGAGACACTCCATGCCGCTGTACAAGTACACCTACTGTTCCTTCTCCAACATCATGAGTTCCTGGTGCCAATACGAAGCGCTCAAGTTTGTTTCTTTTCCTACACAAGTAAGTGTAATTTTATCTTGGTTCATGTTTGATTATGTAGGTCGGTTTTGAATCTTCTCTATTTTGTAGAATTCTGTTGATACAAAGTGATTTTAGATTGAAGACTAGGAACTTCCTATTTCATGAATACAATCTTTTATCTGTTTCATGAGAGATTTTTACGAAAACATTTTATATGTGGATTGTTAACTAAAGCATATTACGAATAGGCCTACCTAAGAAAAAACCACCTTTTTAGAATAATTACATCTTGGTCATTTTATTAGCTTAAACAACGCAAAAAGATTGAAATTCATACAAATTCTTTCTTGTGTAGACAAACCATCACTACGTTTGACTGTGAATCAGTAACAGTCGTAATTTAACTGAAATTCTGTTGAAATTGGCAAACAATTTGCAGGTTCTTGCGAAAGCTTCCAAAATCATTCCTGTTATGATAATGGGGAAAATAGTCTCCCGTGAGAAGTATGAATTTTATGAGTACGTCACTGCAGGCTTCATCTCCTTGGGAATGGCCATGTTCTTGTTCGGAAGTTCCGACAATGATAAAGGTAAGTGTTGTTATTACTTATATCTATGTTCTGCAAATCTATAACCAAATAGTTCATCTTTAATATGACGTAATCAGTGAGTTTGATTTTTGTATAACATCAGTGTGAGTCAGAGATCATATAAAGTACTCAACTAGTCAAATAAATTAAGAATATTATGCTATCAAATTGTTTAATAATGCCTGGTTTAGTATCGGCCAAAATTGTAAAGGCAAACATCTACAAAAAGTTCTAGAACTTGTTTCATGATATGAATTTTTCAAAAATGAATTCTAACAAAATAAATTAAATTGTTCAACTTGAAGTATAGGGAAGGCTATGTAAAGTCTTTGACCCTAGGAAAGTTCATCATTACTTCAGAGAGAGAGGGCCTGTAATATTGAAATTACATGTCGGTCCTGAATACTTGGATCATCTTTATTTAAAGGCCGATTCAAATCATAAGGCCCAGTCCGTCCAGAGGACTAATGATAATTTTAGCATTGGGCTTATGGACGGCGTGGGCACTGTTTTGATTCAAACTATACATTTCTGCTGCTTGTTGCCATATTACTGTCGGTTTTTAGCTTTGTCCAGACCTTGAGCAAGCCTCAAAATATTGTATCCTACAAGGTGGTCATGCGTGGCCTATCTAGCATGGCTGTGGTCCCAAACAAGCCGGTAGTAAGACTTATCGCATCATTTCAGAAACCGTGACCACATTCTCGGGCGTGGTCCTGCTAGGTGCGTACATGGTGTTCGACAGTTTCACGTCCAACTGGCAGAGCGCGCTGTTCAAGCAGTATGCGATGAGTTCCGTCCAGATGATGTGCGGAGTGAACCTCTTCTCCTGCATCTTCACTGCCACCTCGCTCGCGCAGCAGAGCGGCTTCGTACACTCGCTGCAGTTCATGTCCAAGGTTCGTTGCAAACCGTTTTGTGTCAAATCCCTACCTTTTCCTGCAGTTTGTGACATGCAAGATTCTCACTTGTTGGATTAGTTTTAAGACAATTTATAAGTATAGTGCCTGGTGGACCAAACCTTGCTCGATATTATTTTATATTTACCAGTTCATCCAATTATTATAAAAAATTTCAAAAATGTTAAATGTTAATGTTAAAGTACACTTTTTTATTTCTTTGTGCAATCTTTATCCCACACGTTGTATTTTCCTATAAATGGCTGTAGTTTGTAAGCAGCTGTTATGATTACTTGATTTGTTTTCAGTTTCCTTGTGTATTTCGTGGAAACTCATGAGGCCAATGTTAAAATTTTACAATTTTAAAATTCATTTTATTACATTATTAGATTTTTTCTGGCCAAGTAATCTGCATAACTTAGAACATTTTTTTTAGTCATAAATTACTTATTTCCAAAATCTGAAGAAAATCCTCGGAGTCTTTTTTGAGATAGTTGCACAAACAAGCAAGCAAACATACAAGCAAGAGCGCATGCACAGTAATATTACTCATATAAGAGTATAGGATTTAAGAATAAGAATAAGAATGAATTTGCCAGGGGCATTGTCCCTTTTAGCTATAA
Organism: Flexamia atlantica; assembly: GCA_035578135.1. NCBI lineage: Eukaryota > Metazoa > Arthropoda > Insecta > Hemiptera > Cicadellidae > Flexamia > Flexamia atlantica. The sequence goes on from JAQJVK010000011.1 coordinate 8,364,707, forward strand.
GACCAACAGAACTGACTAAGATAGAATCTTAAGAAATTTCACAGTTACTCCCTGCATTCGTAAATAAAGCAAACTCACTGTCAACTAACTATTTCAGTGAGATCAGCAACAGGCACTTATTTTTTAACTCTAGGATTTTTATTTTTTTAGGAATTAAATCTTTTCTTGAAATTAACCGCTTGGAAACACATTCCGAAAATGGAGTAATCTAATAATTTGATAAAGGCAAAATTTATAAGGTTCATCACTAACTGCTTTTTAAACCAGTAAATTGTAAGCTGGACCCAGAGCTTTGTGTTTTGAAACTCAAAAATTAAAACGCTGTTATTGAAAGGTGCTATTCACAAGAGCATTAAATTATTTATGTAGAGCCTGTACTCTTTTTCAGTTTATTATTAGATGAACTGCTTAAAATAACAGAGAACCAGATTTTTTGGGTCTGGATGAACCAAACTTTCCTGCATTAATCAGTAGTGACTTAAGTTTTAATCATTTATTCTTTGTTTGCTTTCAGTTTCCAATGTTCACAATTGACTGCATGCTGTTGTCAATTAGCTCGGCCGCGGGTCAACTCTTCATATTCTACACTATTGCTACCTTCGGCCCTGTCGTCTTCGTGATAATCATGACAATTCGTCAGGTATGTGAACAGATTTAAAATTGTTATAATAATTTGTGTGTTTAGTCTGAATACCTCTTTCAGTAATCAATCATAAATTTAAAACACAAAGACCAACTTATTAGTCTGTTTGCTAGGTGTATTTAAAATTTCCCTTAAAATATTCAAACAGACACTATTCAAAATTTTAATTGTATTACAGTTTATAGGATGGAATTTTCTTGATTGTCTCTTTCAAATGGTAGTCTATGGTCTTTCAACTGAAGGTCACACTTGAATTATTGCCGAACTGCTCTTTGGCTGTTTGCAATACCGAGAAGCTAATAAAGTATAAATTTCAAGAATCAAAAGAGGAATCATGTAATTTTAGTATATTGTGAAATGTTTTAACTTAAAAATGGAACCTGAAAAAACTAGGTGTACGGTATGAAATTTTACTTTTGATACTATTTTTAAGGAGTAAAGCAACTAAAATACCAGGGATGAGTTAGTTGATTATTGGTATGTGGTATTGGTGTAAGTAACAAGATTTATATGTGCAATATCAATATTAGTAACGAGCAATACTTAGGGTAAATGACAACAGTAAGTAGAGAGATATGTTAAAGAACGAAGTCCAGAAGAGCCCCAGTATTATTTTTTATCAGAGTGGATGTGCAATGTTTTGGATCAATCATGTTCAGTGTTGTGTTTTGGATCAATGTTTTGTTTTCAATCAGTTTAGATGAAAATATACGAAGTTGTTTCCAGATATTTTTGATATGACATGTATATTAATTTAGGTATTAGATTACTCTTGTAGTTTCTCTTGCAATATTTACTCCAGTTGACTGTTTTAATCGGAAATTTTATCCTTCCATAAGAATTGTACCGACTCAGCCTTTGAAGGCTGTAGGTTGTAGCCCTTGGACAAAAGGTAAATTTTGAGGAAATATGGCAAACTGACACATTATTCCCTTTAATTTGACATAAACCTTGAAGATCAGTTTAGTAGTCACTGAGAACTCTCTCCCAACTGCGTACTAATTTAAAGGATAATAAGCGGTTTAGCTAGGGTTTTGTTTTTTTTAGGGATAAATTTAAGTTTTGCTTGTGTTGGTAATGGTAAGTAATACAGTACACCTCAGATTATTGGGCATTATCCAGATCCTGGATTATCTTAATCAGCCTACCCTGAGATTAAAATCACGGTAGGAACATTATTTTAAAGAGTTTTACGTGTAACGAGTGCATTCTGAAAGTAAAATGCAACTTCAGTACACCAATGTACACATTTGGTATTACAGAATTTGGATTCACTGTATGAACAATAAATTGTAATATTTTCAATCGACAAGTGTTTATGTTTCCCGCAATGAGTGCGATCACTTGTCATGTTAATTCAGTATTTTTGAGAGCTTTTTGTAAAATGGCATTAAAATCCAAAATGTGTGGGTATAAATCGAACATGTTGCACAATATTTATAGGTGTTTGGAGTATCGATACAGCAGGGGCTAGTTTCGAGATCTAAGCAATATATTATATATTGTTATGAGGAGATATAAGCAATATATTATAATGACCCTGCATTATCTGGATATTTTGTTATCCGGATTTGTATTCTGCCACATTTATTTTGATAAGCTGAGGTATTTTGTGTTCACATTAGCAGTACTGAAAAAACTCAGTCTGACAGAAACATTTACGTGCAGGGCCTGGCCATCCTGCTGTCCTGCCTCATCTACCAGCATTCCATCTCCTTCCTCGGCATCCTGGGCGTCGTAATCATCTTCGCCGCCGTCTTCCTCCGGATCTACTGCAATCAGAGGATAAAAGCGCACAAGAGGCGAATGCAGAACGCCGCCGCTTCCAAAATATGAGCCAACCACCACTTTCTGTGTAGAAAGTAGAAATCTGTGATCTGTAATTGTAATATTTATGGTCAGTAAGTGGTGCAGTGTTTATATTTTATATTAGATAATTATTTATTGATTCTAGGCTTACCAGCCTATCAACAAACCATGATTTATGACTAATTTCAAAAATTTATAAAGGGATGTAGATTATTTTTTACTTTGATGTATATTTTGGGAAATTATGAGAAGTCAGACATGTTTAAAGCAGCTCGATCATACCAAGGATATAATTACCTAAGGTATATTTTCCATCCCATGAGAATAAATTTATTGGACAATTTAGTAAAAGGCCTTAAACCATAAAGCTAAATTTATTTTGCCAGAGTTGACGCAATGGCTACCAGTCTCAATTCTCTCTGGACTATTTTTCATCATTATAGGGTTTATAAACTGATTTCTCCGAGCATAGCTTAAAACTATATTTTAAATAATGGAAAGTTGTAAAAATACAAATACATAAATGGTTCACTAATCCTACGTCACAAAACAAATATACTATTAGCATCAGTAAACCAATCTTTAGGTTAGATTGGTTTTTAAAAAATAGTGCCTCTTTCATTTCTTTTTCACCATATCATGCAGTTCATAAAACTTATTCATAAACTTAAAAAAATATTGAACGAATTTTCTTTCATCCTCCCAATGGTCATCAAACAGATTGTGGAATTCTCAGTACTTGACTTTTTTACCGTTCACTTTTTGAATCCGAGAGCACCTCTGCTATTTCTCCTCCTCCACTTCCAGAAGCAAGTCAAACAAAAAAAAAATTTATCTGAATTTGAGCACAAATAAAAACTCCACGGAACAAACCGTCTTGTAGGGAATCCGGATTATGACTAAAATAGATGACTAAACTAGAATGTGCTTCCTCAATTTTCACCAACTTTTTGGGAATTTCTTTTCTGCCCTGTGCTTTTGCAAGAATTGTTAAGGTGTGCTCAGGGCCCCCTGGAGAAGCTCAAGGAAATTTTTCTTAACGCCGCGTCACATCGCACCTCACTTAAAGTGTGTTCAATTCTTAATTTTGGCGAGTTCTGGGATCAACCAACAAGATATGAGGATTGAAAAGACTTTTCAATTCAAACAGTCCAACTTAAAATTAAATTTAAGTGTTCAAATTTAAGTTCTAATTACGTTTAACTGTGGAACTTACAAATTAAAACTAGGAAATAATTGTAGGAAACTATACAAAAGATAAAGTTTTTTTTATTGTTAGTATAAATAACACTTAAGTAAGACAAATGTGGGTCTCGAGAGAGTTCGTCGGAACAAAAGAACTTTTTCATTAAAAAATGGAATGTTTGGTCATCATAAACTAACAGAATACTGTTTAGAAAATCATAATTTTCTGCCCCAAGAAATTATGATTTTCCAAATACTAAAATCATAATTTGGATTTTTCTAATCCAAAGTTGTTGGTTTTGTAAATTGTACTTAAGTTCCTTTATTCGTAACTCAGAAAAATATGTTTCTTGTATTTTGATTTTTGCAGACATTTGCCATCACTGATTAGTAAAGAACAAGTTTCACGACGTTTCAGGATCTGGAATCTGATTCTGTCTTCTGGTGGGAAAAACCAAGAACATAACAAGATGATCTAGTCACAAAAACGATATGCTGAAAAGAAAACAAGAACATAATATAACATAGAAATTACAAATGTCACAATTATCAAGGATCTCCAATTTAAAAGAGAGCACCTCTGCTATTTCTCCTCCTCCGCTTCCTGAAGCAAGCCAAACAAAAAAATCTTTATCTGAATTTGAGCACAAATAAAAACTCCACGGAACAAATCGTCTTTTGTTGAGTATGCCTCAGTGGACCCCCCCCCCCCCCTTCAGTCTTTGCTCTGCTCTGATTAGGTGTGGACGTGCTCTCTCATGATTCGTGATCCTGATAGTTGTGATTTCTGTGTTATACTGTTTCAGCATTGTGTTTTTGTGTCTGCTTTTACAGTTCTCTGTTTTAGCTATGTTTTTGTCCAGGTTATCCTGGCTGCGTATAACTAATCGTTTTACGTTTTTTCCACCTAAAGACCGGATCAGGTTCCAGGTCCCGAAACGCCGTGAAACTTGTTTTTTACTAATCAGTGATGGCAAATGTCCGCAAAAATTGAAATCAAAATATAAAATCACAATCACCAACAATGAATTTCAAACAAAAACAAATTTTTTCATACATTTTTAATACATGTGGCGAAAACCATAAACAGTAATTTTAAAAACATCATTATTAATACATTTTCATTTAACTACAAAAAATAATGACATGGATTTTACACAAATAATACCATGATGAGAGAATTGACACACATGAAAATTATGTTTTAGGTATAATTTTTGTTTTAATACAACACTGACAATGAGCTTTATGAATGTTTTAGGAAGTCAAATAACTATTTCCAGCTCATAATGTTTAAAATTACTTTTTTAAAGGCCAGTTTTAGGTACTTGAAATCACTATGGGTACAAACCCATAGTGATCTGCTCACTGGGAATTTGCCCAGCCCACACCACTGATTGTATCTTAAGGGCCGCATAACACTGGTTGAGTAGAAGTACGAGTTAGACTCGATTGTCAACTCGACCAGTATGAACCGACCTTTTTAAGATGGGCAAGTCGAGTTGACAACTCTAAACAATAGGAATCAGCTGATCCTATAGCAACTCGGCCGAGTTACTTGACCCATGTGACGTGGCCCTAAATATGTGTTTCACACCAAACTCAGTTGTCTTTCTCATGAAAGATTTTGTATACCTTCAAAACCTTTTATGATTTAATGTCCCAAAGAACGTGTGGGGGACTGTTATAACACATATTTAAGCAACTTCTCCAATTTTTAATGTTATTTAAATTGTGAATTAAGACAAAAAATTTTTAATATCAAAAGTGTTTGCCAAACGCATTTGCCATAGTTCAATGTAAATTTGAATCAGTTCATGTAAGGTTCAATGTAAAGTTGAATCAGTGTAAGTTTGAATCAGTTCCTTGTAAGTGGTAATATCATTTGGCTTTATTATTTGAAGAAGTAGATGTAATTAGCTCATGTGCCGTGATATATGTTTGAAGAAGTATACAATCTTAGTTTGCCATCGAGTGCTAAGAAGCTAATAGAACAAGTGTTTATTGTTGCCTGACTAAATGTTAAATGTTGTGCCAGAGGTCGGTGTTGTGATCATCACTGCTAGTTATTTTTAGAACATAAGTTTACCAAAGAAATAACTATATTCTTATTTACTGTGTTTTATTTTTATCCTTTTTTATACTAGGTGTAAAATACTTATTTTATAATCCTGGCAATGACAGAAAAAGAGGTTTGTGAATTGGTCAAATACATTTAAATGTCAATGTCTGACCAAGATTATTTTACAAAATAAAGTTTAAACAATAGACATATGGTTACAAAGGTAAACCAGTTAAATGCAGTTCAAACACCAAAAAATGTAAATAGATTTATGTGTTTCAAAAACTTTATGTAAATATATATAAATAGTTTTAATATATTGAGAAAACTTTTAACTTATCAAATATTCAAAGATTTGAATAAAAACATTAGTTGTAAGAAGATACTTTTTCCAAATACTACTTATTCATATAAGTAGTATTTGTGCCTCAAAGAGCCTTAGCTACGCCAACAACTCTTCTCCAGCTTATTGGCCCTCTACCTCTTCCTCTCTTGCCCCTACCCAGTTCATGTCTTCTCTGGCTAACTTACCATGTTCTCTTAGGCCTCCCAATCTTTGGTCTTATTTTCTTTGGCTCCCTATACTTACCAAGATAAGTAGTATCGAATCGAAGATAGTTCTTCCTCCAGTTCTCATCACGTGGCATCTTACTCTTCCTTCCTCTACAAGAGCTATTACATTTCTGTCCGTCCTTTTTATTTCTTTATTGTGTCTATTCACCAATTTCAAGCGTTGAACCAAATACTTCCCCAAAATTTTTTCTTCCTATTATTATCACCTTTGTTCAAGACCCACGCCTTGGATCCAAAAGTTATCACTGGTTTGATTATTGTCTAATAAATTCTTATTTTAGTTTTATGGATCTAATTTTTTATTTTTACAAGAATACATACGTTTATTTGCTTTTGAGAATCGATTCAATTCTCCACTGTTTTCATTTTATATGACCACCCCTAAGTACTGTGTTTATTCTTTCCTACTTTTTCAAAGTTATACCCCTCTATGACAGTTACGCTCAATTTACTGTCTGTCTGTCTTGAAAAATGCATATATTTGTTTTGTTCATAGTTTCTTACATTATCTAAAAGGATTCATTACCATTAGGGATGAGTTAATATGTCGATTCTTAGACTTTGGCACCAATATCAAGATTTATAGGCCTTATGGTATGGCAATAAGACTTTGGCCAGGACTGCCTCATCTCAGCCAGGCCCAGGGCTATATTCTAACCACGGGCTCCCAAACTTGATTTGAAAAACAAAAAACTAATTTCTTCCTTCCCACACAAAACCCATCTATAACTGATGTCAAGTTTCAGTGGTTGAATAATATGTCTAAACACCTATTAAACCTCAATTTTTCAACCCTATATTTATTTCAAACTAAAAAATAAAAGGAACTTGACTGTTTCTCGTAAATGGCATTAACAGTTAAAGCAGACTGATTGGAGCTATGTGGAAAACTGTAGGGCAAGTTTATCTTAGATGTTGAGGTTTCCTCACTAAAAATATAAGCAAATATTAATAATGATGTCATAGATGGACTGGAAGGATGCAGCTCGTCTATAGGACAAAACAGTTCTTTGCCAATCCGAAGGTTGTTATAAATAAAACCTGATTCAGGATATTTTTTTACTCAATAGGATAATACAGCTGGAATAGGTTGAAAACAGAAAAGGGCCTATCATTGACGTCACAAACTCAGGCTCCACAGATATTTTAGGATCGAGGTTACCTTACAATATTTATTTTTATAAAATAACCTCAGTACAGTTACCCTTGAGACAGCGTTCACTGTAGGCTGGCAAAAAGTAACAGTTTGGCTCATTGCATTGAAAAAAAACAACGATGAATTCCGTGCAATTGTTTGAAGAGGGGGCTCCAGTCACGAAAAATATTGCGTTTCTACCTGCTCCTCCCATAAGGCCAATGTTAACTTTCAAATTCGGCACAGCCTCAACCGCTCAACCGAAATCATTAATTTTTAGCTCATTTGAAAGAACAAAAAATTATCTAGTGATTTCAGTGAGCAGAATTTTGATATTGTTTTTTGTTTAGTTGTAAAAAAAACGCAAAAATTGAGATTTTTGGAATTTTTTATAAATTTTGCTAAATTTTATATCAAAATTCTGCTCACTGAAATCGCTAGATAATTTTTTTTCTTTCTAATGAGCTAAAAATTAACGATTGTGGTTGAGTGGTTGAGGCTGTACCAAATTTGAAAGCTAACATTATTCATATGGGAGATGCAGGTAGTCGTGCTGGTCTGTAGCCCCCTCTTAAGACCTGATATTGTTTATAAATGAAGCCTATATGTAGTGTGTAAATTCAATACACCCATTTTCATTAATAAATTAAGAAATATTTAGCTATTATACTGGTCCGGACTAAGTCTCTGAGGCTGGGCCTGGAACAACGGCACCCAACAGTCCCCCCTTTGAGGCGGCCCTGACTTTGGCATCGATATTAAGATTTATATGCCGTATGTTAGTACTGGTGACCAACAATTCATATAGGGTAAATTTATTAAAGAATGAGGTCCACTGACACTGACTCTTTCAAATTAAAATATTTCTATTCAATTTTTACTACAACTAGATCACCTTTTTGCAGCTTTACATGTAAACATTTCTATGATTTTTCTTAAGTGCTGCAATGTGTGGTTAACCTTAAGAACTGTTTAAAACCATGTCCATATAGGCTATTGTAAAATAGGTGAATTTAGTTTGGGCTAATATTGACAGATAGTGCCCTGTTCCGAAATTTCAGTCCTTAAACTGTAGTTAAGTGACGTCCTTTCTTACAATTCTGAGATGTACTGGCAAATCTACATAGAAATTCCTTTCTTTTGAGACCTCAAATCTTAAGATCCATCCAGCCATTATCACATTAAGACAGAGAAAAGAAAACCCCTGATGTCTTAATATACCAATTAACTCTGCACCTCGAGCGTAATATGAAACCTTAATGGTGATTTTATTATTTATCGCTCTTACTGAGTAAAGCTAGTTTGTTTTCTATCACTATTATTATTATTAAAGATAATAAAGCTTAGATTATCTCTAAGAATGACAATAAATTTCAAAAATTAGTAGGTAAGCAGACAATATGTATGTAGGACTTATTTTAAATACAAAGAGGCCAGGCTAATAGAAATGTGACTAACACATGATTCAACTCAATTGTATTTAAATCATGACTCTGACTAGTGTTACCTTCAACAGATTAGTGAGAAAATTCCCCCATTCCATGTTTGGTGACTAATGATGTTTAAGTGGTGCTTTAGCAACACTGGTATTCCAAAGTGCTACACAATGACTTTATTTCTAGCTTTACACAAAATGGTGTACTTTGTGTATTTTATTTTTGCTTGTAACTCTTTCAAAATAAGGCTTTAGTAATATTTTATTAAAAGCATTGATTAACAGCAAAAAATAAGCTATCTAATCAAGTAAAGTAAAAATGTTATGATGTACTCACTAGTACATTGCCTCATTTTCTATATTGCCTCTAAAAATGTGTAAATTTGAAAAAGCTAAAGGACTCTTGAGCAAGAGGTCAATCTATTAAGTTGTTGCTCGGAGAACATTTTTAAGCATCGACTTCAAGCCAAACATGTGAAAGTGAACTTTTTTTATAATTATGGCTTATTAAAATGTGTTTAAAATATGTGAACCTCATTTGAACTATTAGCAATAATAATGTCATATTTATTTTCCACGCAACACTACAAACACATACATACATTTATAATTCTTTCAAAAAAAAAACTACCACATCACAAATTTGGTTGTAATATCTTTCACATTGTAAATTATAGCCGTTTTTTTTATTCCTACAATTTATTGATTGCGGTTATATTCTGCTATACACATCTACCAGTCACACTAGGATCACATGAAAAAATTTTCTTTTCTAATTTGGAAAATTATCTTGGTGTCCAAGGCAATGCCTGATTGGAGGTTCCTACAAATGAATATACAATATATTTTTTTATCACATGAATAATTGTCTCAAATCTTAATATAAAACGAAGAATAAGTCTAAATAACTTTGTGTGAATGAAGAATGTAATTTATTGCAGGTTTTATTTACATGTTCTTAACAAAAGGACACATGTGTCTCTTTGAATTAGTGTGGAAGTTGTGCATGATTTGAGCAGGTGCCTCCCTAAAAGTTATGTAAAATAGCCATGCCTTTTTAACTGGATAGTTAACAATTCTTGACAGATAAGATGTATCAGTATAAAATCAACATCATCAGTGAATGCTAAAAATGTCAAACTATTGTCCATCTCAAGTTTGGATGGTTAAAGCAGTCATTTACAGTAGACTCCCTCTTATCTGGACACCTTTTAACCGAACATTGGTTTACCGGACATGATGGGCAGGAAATGGACAGTAAGGGATCGATGATTCTCATGTAAAATATTATAGACCAGTAAACTCAAATCTTAATATGGCTTAGTATGCATTAGAGTTACAATTAAAGAAAAATTTTTGTTAATCGGAAAAAAACGTTAACCGGAAGAACCTCATTCCCAAGATGTCCGGATACGAGGGAGAATACTGAAGTTATTTTTAGTTGTGATATAAAAATATTCTCACAATGCAATGCTTCTTATTAATTGTGGTTTAAAGTTTAGTTTATTGCTCATACTAAAGCGACTATCTGGCCTATAAATTGTATCTGGCCCAGCTAAGAAAGAAATTATCTTAGCCTACCAAAGCATTGGGTAATGCATGAAAACTTAATCATGAGATTAATAAGCCATATATTTATAAAATGTTCCAAGAGTCAGTAACGAGAGTATAAACTCCAAACCCTGCAGGGTTATTTGAATGTAACATAGTATAACCTCCAAGCACAAAACATAAGTCTGCCACCAAATTAGGTAAACTAATACTGTTACAGAAGGACCTGTGAGAATCGTAGACACAATAAGAGGTAACATTGTTTGTGTGAGGTTTCCCTTACGTCCTAAATATATCCGGACAAGTTCAATACACACTAGAAATAAAAGTATAAGGGACTCAATTATTATATTGTTCCTTTGAAAAGGAAGACTAACCACTTTATATATCCCAAAAAATACTTCAAATAGAATGAATACAGCGAAGTAATAAGAGTGTAGGAATAACACAAGTTCCAACATAAGAGACGATCTTGTCATATTGCAGTCTTTACACTGTTAACAATTTATTAGCTTCAAAATTCAAATTATATCTTGTAAAATTGGTTTTACCTTGTAAACTCAAACACTTCATCCACTTTTCACTGATTGTACGCTTTATCCACTGTTTTGATTACTTGTAATATATCAAAATCTCTTAATTAAATGCAAGAACTCTTCTTATTTCCATAAACTGAATAAATCCTGAGTGATTCCTCGATTAAAATAAACGATTGATGGGAATTTATGCCAAGAAGTGACAACTACTGTTACTCCCACTGTTTCACTGTTTATTTTCGATGTTGTGGTTGCCATGGCAACGCCGCCGCCCACTCAGGATAGCCAACAAAATGATGACGGCGCTAAAATACTCAGCATCTACAGACATCATCGTCGTCATAGCACTGACCTTATTTAAAGTCATTGGTTATAGTCTTTATCGTCATTATACCAAAAGGTAAGCAAGACTTTCCCTGCGCTTAAGCCATTTTTTACTTATTATTAAGTATATTAATAAATTAAGTATTATTAAGTCAAGTCAAACAATGTCGGGAAAACAGAAGAAGACATTGAACAGCATTCTAGATGATAGTTGTCTATAGTTACGCATATTTAAAAGATATATTTTAAAAATCCAAGAAATCTGTAAGATCACAACCATTTTTTCTCAACACCTGTATTTGAAATTTCTAGAAAATAATCTGAAATTTTAAGTCCCCCCCCCAGAGCGGCAACTCGACTATCGGATCGTTTCTTTTCAAAGATAAATCTTGCGCGATAAAAATAAAGGCAAAAAATCAATTCAACAATACAGACCCTTCTTTTAACCTTCTAGAGAAAGACCAATTCAGGGCTGTCAAGGTGGGAATTCCACCCTACAATTAGGGAATTAAAATTTATTAAATAAAGTCAAATGATTTATCTATTTCTCCGTCGCGCCGGTAAATCTATTTAGAGACCGTCAAGTGTCTTTTATTGCCCTCGGTAAATATATCGGTCGTTTCGTGACCGCGGTAGTCTCTCGTTCTGTCGTAGCCGTCAAATTTCTGCAAACCTGGCTCTAGATTGTTAGACAGGCTGACAGACAATTCTCAAGGATATCGCGGGGGTCGGGCAATGCCCATATTGTACCGATAAAACCATAAAACCATTCAGTCTCTCTCCGACCGCAAACATCTCGTCGGTCGTATCCCAGTACAAATCTCTACCACCAATCGCGTTTGACAAATTCCACAGTCATATCAATTGTATTTAAATCATGATTCAACTCAATTGTATTTAAATCATGACTCTGACTAGTGTTACCTTCAACAGATTAGTGAGAAAATTCCCCCGTTCCATGTTTGGTGACTAATGATGTTTAAGTGGTGCTTTAGCAACACTGGTATTCCAAAGTGCTACACAATGACTTTATTTCTAGCTTTACACAAAATGGTGTACTTTGTGTATTTTATTTTTGCTTGTAACTCTTTCAAAATAAGGCTTTAGTAATATTTTATTAAAAGCATTGATTAACAGCAAAAAATAAGCTATCTAATCAAGTAAAGTAAAAATGTTATGATGTACTCATTAGTTCATTGCCTCATTTTCTATATTGCCTCTAAAAATGTGTAAATTTGAAAAAGCTAAAGGACTCTTGAGCAAGAGGTCAATCTATTAAGTTGTTGCTCGGAGAACATTTTTAAGCATCGACTTCAAGCCAAACATGTGAAAGTGAACTTTTTTTATAATTATGGCTTATTAAAATGTGTTTAAAATATGTGAACCTCATTTGAACTATTAACAATAATAATGTCATATTTATTTTCCACGCAACACTACAAACACATACATACATTTATAATTCTTTCAAAAAAAAACTACCACATCACAAATTTGGTTGTAATATCTTTCACATTGTAAATTATAGCCGTTTTTTTTTATTCCTACAATTTATTGATTGCGGTTATATTCTGCTATACACATCTACCAGTCACACTAGGATCACATGAAAAAATTTTCTTTTCTAATTTGGAAAATTATCTTGGTGTCCAAGGCAATGCCTGATTGGAGGTTCCTACAAATGAATATACAATATATTTTTTTTTATGACATGAATAATTGTCTCAAATCTTAATATAAAACGAAGAATAAGTCTAAATAACTTTGTGTGAATGACGAAAGTAATTTATTGCAGGTTTTATTTACATGTTCTTAACAAAAGGACACATGTGTCTCTTTGAATTAGTGTGGAAGTTGTGCATGATTTGAGCAGGTGCCTCCCTAAAAGTTATGTAAAATAGCCATGCCTTTTTAACTGGATAGTTAACAATTCTTGACAGATGAGATGTATCAGTATAAAATGAACATCATCAGTGAATGCTAAAAATGTCAAACTGTTGTCCATCTCAAGTTTGGATGGTTAAAGCAGTCATTTACAATAGACTCCCTCTTATCTGGACCCTTTTAACCAAACATTGGTTTACCGGACATGATGGGCAGGAAATGGACAGTAAGGGATCGATGATTCTCATGTGAAATATTATAGACCAGTAAACTCAAGTCTTAAATCAGACTATTGGCTTAGTATGCATTAGAGTTACAATTAAAGGGACGTTTGTTAATAGGAAAAAAACGTTAACGGGAAGAACCTCATTCCCAAGATATCCGGATACAAGGGAGAATACTGAAGTTATTTCTAGTTGTGGTATAAAAATATTCTCACAATGCAATGCTTCTTATTAATTGTTGTTTGAAGTTTAGTTTATTGCTCATACTAAAGCGACTATTTGGCCTATAGATTGTATCTGGCCCAGCTAAGAAAGAAATTATCTTAGCCTACCAAAGCATTGGGTAATGCATGAAAACTTAATCATGAGATTAATAAGCCATATATTTATAAAATGTTCCAAGAGTCAGTAACGAGAGTATAAACTCCAAACCCTGCAGGGTTATTTGAATGTAACATAGTATAACCTCCAACCACAAAACATAAGTCTGCCACCAAATTAGGTAAACTAATACTGTTACAGAAGGACCTGTGAGAATCGTAGACACAATAAGAGGTAACATTGTTTGTGTGAGGTTTCCCTTACGTCCTAAATATATCCGGACAAGTTCAATACACACTAGAAATAAAAGTATAAAGGACTCAATTATTATATTGTTCCTTTGAAAAGGAAGACTAACTACTTTATATATCCCAAAAAATACTTCAAATAGAATGAATACAGCGAAGTAATAAGAGTGTAGGAATAACACAAGTTCCAACATAAGAGATGATCTTGTCATATTGCAGTCTTTACACTGTTAACAATTTATTAGCTTCAAAATTCAAATTATATCTTGTAAAATTGGTTTTACCTTGTAAACTCAAACACTTCATCCACTTTTCACTGATTGCATGCTTTATCCACTGTTTTGATTACTTGTAATATATCAAAATCTCTTAATTAAATGCAAGAACTCTTCTAATTTCCATATACTGAATAAATCCTGAGTGATTCCTCGATTAAAATAAACGATTGATGGGAATTTATGCCAAGAAGTGACAACTACTGTTACTCCCACTGTTTCACTGTTTATTTTTGATGTTGTGGTTGCCATGGTAATGCCGCCGCCCACTCAGGATAGCCAACAAAATGATGACGGCGCCAAAATACTCAGCATCTACAGACATCATCGTCGTCATAGCACTGACCTTATTTAAAGTCATTGGTTATAGTCTTTATCGTCATTATACCGAAAGGTAAGCAAGACTTTCCCTGCGCTTAAGCCATTTTTTACTTATTATTAAGTATATTAATAAATTAAGTATTATTAAGTCAAGTCAAACCATGTCGGGAAAACAGAAGAAGACATTGAACAGCATTCTAGATGATAGTTGTCTATAGTTACGCCTATTTAAAAGTTATATTTAAAAATTCCAAGAAACCTGTAGGATCAGAACCATTTTTTCTCAACACCTGTATTTGAAATTCTTAGAAAATAATCTGAAATTTTAAGTCCGCCCCCAGAGCGGCAACTCGACTTTCGGATAGTTTCTTTTCAAAAATAAATCTTGCGCGATAAAAAAGGTAAAAAATCAATTCAACAATATAGACCCTTCTTTTAAACTTCTAGAGAAAGACAAAATTCAAGAGCAGAGTATGGCAAAATTTAGGGCAGTTCGGGGCTGTCAAGGTGGGAATTCCACCCTACAATTAGGAAATTAAAATTTAACTAGAGGCTTGAAGGGGCTAATGGCCCCTAAGGATAATCCTTCTTTACTATATTACAAAATACCTTCTTAGAAAATAGGCTTTTGGATCCACAAAAATATGATTATTTCTAGCATTTGGTTTTAACTAAACAAAGCAGACCTTTTTATATCCTAATGGTTTTTTAATGACAGATATTTTACGTTATTCCTCATTTTATAGTAAGCTTAAAGCAATTTCAGTATTTTCCCCGAGTCCCTGAGATGGAGACCTTCAGTTTCAGCCCCCCTCCATCAACCTGCGACCTTCCGAACGCCCACGATTTCATTATAAAATCAGAAAATCTTAAGTTTAAAATATTTTTTGTTATAGTACATTGAACGTACATAGTTAGCTGCATTTTGAAACAAATCCCACATGTCAATGTCAATATCTACCATATGGCTTTGAATCAAGCATTAGCACCACATGTTTAATGTAAACAAAGCAGACGTTTTTCAATCTTTTCAATCACAATGCATTTTAAATGGAAGATATTTTTCGTTATTTCTAATTTTCTGGTATATTTGGACATAATCTGCTATTTTTCCCGACCCCCTGGGGCCGAGACCTTTCATTTAAGCCATCTCCTGTCATCCTGCGAGCTGGCAAACTCTCACCTTTTGATTTAAAAAATCGCTTACAGAATTAATAATATAGAAGAAGATAAATAATAAAGTCAATTGATTTATCTATTTCACCGCCGGTAAATCTATTTAGAGACCGTCAAGAGTCTTTTATTGCCCTGCCCTAGGTAAATATATCGGTCGTTTCGTGACCGCGGCAGTTTCTCGTTCTGTCGTAGCCGTAGCCGTCAAATTTCTCAAAACCTGGCTCTAGATTGTTAGACAGACTGGCAGACAATTAGGGGTCTCAATCCCGGACCTAAATTCCGATCCCAGGATTTCGGGATTGACAAAAGCTGATCCCGGGGTCAGTCCCGGGAATCCCGCGTTTTCTATATAGGCCTATCTAGAATATATTGCTGTGTGAGAACAACACTTATGGCATTTTTTATCTTACAGACTTGTCAAATGTGGGCTTGTTGACGGCTGATTACCTATGTTCCAATTTTTAATGACTTTCATGCTGTGTGTACTTGACAAAAAATGAGTGTACAGTCCATTTGTAGAGCCGTCTAATGTTTTTAAACAAATTTGCGGATCATACATTGCGCTGTTTTTCCGTCCTTTTGTGTAAGACGATAATAACAAACGGACAAAACATCACAATCATTCTAATGGGCCACAAGAATATTTTCGTTACCAATTTTACTTCATATTCACAAATAATTCACAGATCGCGCATGGTTATTTCTATAAAAACGATTGATGAAACTCACTACTCACTACACAAAACCTTCCCGACTCGCTCAGATGTTCACTAAACGAAAGCCCGATAGCAACTGAAAATGTTGGTGATCAGATAAATATAAAAATTAAGTAAGATAAAAAATATCAAAATGAAGTCCTCTTTGTAGCCGTTATCCTTATAATACGTCGAATCATGAGAATTAACTGCAACGGAAGTTCCGAGCTATAAGGAAACTAGGTAGGCTACTGTCCTAGTACATTCCAGGAATAAGGTTATTGTTGAATTGAAATTTGATTTTTGAGAAAGTAAACATTAGTATACATTGACTATTAATCATTAATATTGAAATATTAATTTTCTAAAACATATTTTTAGGTTTATACATTGGAAAGGACGAATTTTGCAGTACTGTAGTTAAAACATTCAAATCACGTAAAGATTGAGAAAAAATTCTCTTTTGAAATCCCGTCAATCCCGGGGTTGAGAGACTCTAGTCCCGGGATTGTAAGGTACTCAAAAGCGACCGGGATCCCGGGATCCCGAATCCCGGGATTGAGAACCCTACAGACAATTCTCAAGGATATCGCGACGGTCGGCTAATGCAATGTATAGGGTTCTGTATACATTGGCTGATGCCCCGGTCATATTGTACCGATAAAACCATAAAACCATTCAGTCTTTCTCCGACCTCGAACATCTCGTCGGCCGTATCCCAGTACAAATCTCTACAACCAATCGCGTTTGGTAAATTCCACGGTTATATCAAGGCAATTATATCTAGGTAAAGATTTACAGTACAGTAATTCGATTCTACTTTGGTCGGCAATCTCAGTAACAATTTTAATATTTGATAAACTAATAACAAATTTCAGTATTTTTGATACTTAAAATCAGACTTTACAGGTCTATTATTTTGCCCGATACCAAAAAAATAGTTTTTGAAAATCTTAAAATTCAAGGCTCCATTATGGATAGTATTTTTATTGTAAACGAATCTTTCAATCATTATTTTTAGATTCTTTCCCAACTTATTATTGTAATTTTTGCTTTGGGGAAGATTATTTAGGCTTTATTTTATTACTAGCAGAACCCGTGGCTTCGCTCACGATAAAAAAATAGTCCAACCTTGATATGAAGAATCTAAAGGAACTAAATAAAAATACCCCCGTTGCAGCAGACCTGCATACTCAGCGAATTTCAAATGCAAAACAACATATTTCAATCCTACATAGCGAGATTTGACATGTTTTTGTAAGCTCCATAAGAATAACATGGGGAATGAGTATGCAGGTGTGCTGCTACAGGTATATTAAAACTGGGTGGTTTTAATTCAATATTTAGTAGATCTGAACTAGAAGAAACTATTTACCAAGTTTTATTGAGATATGTTGAGAAATAAGCGAGATATAGAATTTTAGTTATTTCCCATAAGGTTAACATTGGGACAACGTACTGTGTTTACCACTTTCAATATCTCGGTAACCAATGGACATAGAGCAGTGTTTCAAAATACTAAATTGTTTGTTTTTTTGAGCTGAATTCAATGGTGCCCACAAAAATTCGACAAATTTTATTTTTCTATGTAAAAAACTCTAAAAACCCATTTTTGGGGGGGTTTATCCCCCTTTACCCCCCCTTCCGGTGGTCCGATCGGGCTGGTTCACGAACTCGTCCAATTGATTACCACTTTACATGTCCGTACCAAATTTCATGAAGATCGGACCATTTTTGCGGCCGCTATCGTGCTAACAGACACATAGATATATATATATATATATATATATATATATATATATATATATATATATATATATATATATAGATATATATATATAAAAATTCGAACGAATAGTGTTTTTTGCTTCTGGGGGCCCCAAAACGAAAAGTTATAGTGGTCCCGAGCTTAGGTCTTACCATGAGACCTACGGTAATAGCTTCTTCCCTATAGGGGAAATTCGCTAAAACGTTATATTAAGGAATATGTCATGTAGAGAGGTATGTTTAGGTTTTATGGCGGAGTGAAGGTTAAAAAATATATACCACTGTAAATGGAGTAGTTTTCTTTTCACCGTTATAACTCGAAAACGGCTGTACCGATTTTAACATAAAATTGTCGATTTTAAGGTACTTCCATTGTTGATTTACCATTACGTCTCTGAATTGTCTGGTAGGCCATCAATTAAGAACAGCGCAGATGGCTGAATGTTCGGAGCAGTTTATGGTGCTATTCGTTGGCAGTGTTTCAAACTCGATTCACTTAGTCTTCAACTTAACATATGGGGAGTAATAGTTTCAAAGATACTTATTGCAGCACTTATTTTTCCGTAAAAAGCCAGGACTCCGTCGAATTAGATGAAAAAGGAATTTTCCAAAATATTGTAACGGGCATGATTGTAACTAAAAACGTAAGGGCCGCCCTAAGGCCCTAAGGAAATAACTATAGCTCCCGCCTAAATAAAGATGGCACCACATTATGAGCTTATGCACAGAACCCTCTTAAGTAGGGACATCCAATGTTAATTTTTTTAGTTCTGCCGCCGAAAAGCAGAGGAGAAATTAGCGCTGGTGCATGGAATAGTTCAAGCTAACTCCGTATAGTCCGCGCTCCTACTCGATGATCAGTATTCAAAATGTCAAATTGAGAATGTTTGTAAACAAAAACAGGTAAATATTATGGTAAAAAATACAACAATACTAAACAATAACATGTAAGGATTTTATCTAAATGTAACTTCTATATAGTATGTCATTATATCCTTGAATTAAATCAACAAAAAACAATAAAGCCATAATGAAAAATTATAAATCAGCTGTAATAACGTTTCTATGTGTGAAGCTAACCCCCAGCTGCTTGATTGAATGAACATTGAAAATGTAAACAAAAGATCGTCGAGAGCACTTTTATATGGGAAAATTTGAAAACCTCGACCTCGCCAAAAACCCCTTTATACTACGAATCTTGTAAAATCCTTTCTTAGCGGATGCCTACGCCCCAAAAGGAACGTCCACGCAAAATTTCAAGGTCCTAGGTCGTATAGTTTGGGCTGTGCGATGATAGGTGAGTGGTATTTGACTAATATATAGTAAACGGGGTGAATAGCAACAGCGGGGTGAATAGCAACAAAACTTCCGAAAATTGTTGACAACATGGTTGAGAACCATAAACCTGATAATTCACCGCGGGATATTTTTTTCTGAAGCTGCAAACCTTCAAAGTGGAAGGGAAAAATGACGTTGTTGTGTTGGCATCACTGTACTGTTGTTTACTGAAGACCAAAGTTGAGGTTATGTGCACCTCAAAAATTTAAGTTTTCTAAACTTCTCATGTAAGTACTAAACTAAGTTCTTTCATACAACCACGTATGGGTTTTTATGGTACAAATACATCTATGAGATTAATTACAGCAGTTAATAGCTGTATCCTTTATGAAATATGTTGTGCAATAACTTTAAGGTCATGACGTCACCAATTTTTAAATCACAGGGTGAATAGAAACAGAGAATTTTTGTGTTTCTATTCACCCCACGTATTACAAAATTATTAATTTAGGTTATTACATGATATATTTCCATTGTTTAGTGTTATTACAGATTGTTTACTGCCTCAGTTAGTGTGAAGTCATATAGTATTCTTACAATTTACTATGAATGTTACTAAAAGTACCATAATTTCCCAATTTTCAGAGGTTTAGGCCTTAATTAAAACCTCAGGTAGGGCCTAACCTTAATTAAAACTCAGTATGGTACATCTTTTTTCTTTCTCGTTTTAAAAACTGTGCAGCTATGTTTAACATATGTTATATACCGTACTGTACATATAACATATCTATGTGTGTGTGTTTAACGGCTGCACTTCCGTAGAGGTCCAGTGAAACAATCGAATGAAAATAACTGGCTTAAAATATCGATATATCGGTACGTTAATGCTGAGCTAAGTTATTTCGTTATAAAATATCGGAATCGATACAGCTGACTATGATAGTCGTATTTTTATTATATTTTGGTGTTGCGTCTGATAGTATGGTATGGTTAGGGAAGTGATTTAAAATATAGCTCGTGAGATTTGTAACCAAAAACTTATTTGTACACCAAACAATGAAGACTTTAATTTAAAACTAAACTTTACCTAACAAAAACCAATTACAAAGTGGCGATTTAGGAACTCGTTGCAATCTTCACCTCGTCTCAGACGACCGTGCAGACGATATAACGAACCTACAACGGCACTGACAACAACTGACAATGTATCAAATGCAAGATGGCGAACAATGTGAAGTAAGATTTTAGAACGTCAATGAAGGGAACACTATCAAATTTCTTCACAAGTTTGAGTTTCGGTTTAGTTTGGTTAGTTTAGTTTAGTTTAGTTTCATATAACTTGGTAATAGTAGTTTGTGGTTTGGTTGTCTAGATTGAACTATTTGCAAAACGATAATAATTGAATGAGAAAATCGATTGGTTATATCGATATTTTAAACCAGTTATTTTCATTCGATTGTTTCACCGGACCTCTACGGAAGTGCAGCCTGTTTAACATATGTACGGTACGAAACATATGTTTCAAGCACATTGGTAAAACAATTAGGTTAATACAAATGTTTTTTTTAGCATGCCGAGAAATTACACGGCTTTAAACAAACATAAAAAGCACTCAAATGAAGACATACAAAAAGCTCTGAGTTTAATAGAAGATGGTATGAGCCTAAGAGTAGCGGCAGAATGCACTGGCATTAATTACAGCGTGCTCTACAGACACAAGAAGAAGGGTAAAGAGATGAAGAAGAAGGGGGGGCAAACTGTATTGTCAGAAGAAGAAGAAAGAATAATCGTTGATAGACTAAGAATAGTCAGTGAATGGGGTTACCCGATTGATTCAATCACTCTAAGGATGTTGGTGAAAGAATATCTCGATAAACGGGGAAAGACTGTGAAAAAATTTAAAAATAATCTTCCAGGCAAAGACTTTGTAGTTTCATTTTTAAAACGCTACCAAGTTGAATTATCTTTCCGGATGTGTCAAAATATTAAAAGGTCGAGGGCAGCCGTAACACCTGAAGTAATCAATGAGTATTTTGATAACTTGGAAGTCGAGTTACAGGATGTACCTAAATCACACATTGTAAACTACGATGAAACTAACCTGTGTGACGACCCTGGCCGTAAAAAAGTAATAACAAGGAGGGGCTGTAAATATCCTGAAAGAGTCATGAACTCAACGAAAGCTTCAACTTCTGTGATGTTTGCTGCGGCGGGTGATGGGACTATCTTACCACCATATGTGGTGTACAAAGCGCAGCATCTATATGATAGCTGGAGGGAAGGAGGTCCGGCCAACTCCAGGTACAATCGTACTAAAAGTGGCTGGTTCGATACCCTCTGTTTTTCAGATTGGGTCGAAACTGTGGCTTTGCCTTACTTCAGACGGTTTGATGGTGTGAAGTACCTAATCGGGGACAACTTGTCTAGCCACCTGTCACTAGATGTTATCAAAAAATGCGACGAGAGCCACATTAAGTTTATCTTCCTACCGAGTAACTCGACACACCTAACACAGCCACTAGATGTCGCATTTTTTCGACCGCTGAAGATAGCATGGCGCGCTATCCTGGAAGAGTGGAAAAATGGGCCAGGCAGGTACGAAGCTACAATCCCGAAAGATAAGTTCCCCAGCCTATTGAAGAAGGTTTTTGAGACTTGCAAACCTGAGAATGTTGTATCAGGTTTCAAGAAGTGCGGAATCATCCCTCTAAACCGCAAACCAGTGTTGGCAATGCTTCCAGGTTGTGCCGTTCCCGGTTCCGGAGCCGGTAGTCCTGCTGTGAGCACAACCCAGTCGTCGGCTGCCAGTACACCTGTCCACGAATCACCTATAGCAGCAATTGATTCTTGTTTCAAAGAACTTTTGCAACGCCTGAGGCAAAGTGACACCCCAAAACCAAGGAAAAAAAGAGTTAAGGTTTCAGTAGCAGCTGGGAAGAGTATCGGTGTCAAAGATTTTATTGAGGAGTCTGTAGATAATCCCGAAGAAATCGTCGTTACCAGTACTGACAAACCTGGGACTAGTTCTGGAACCACTACCGAAGTTAGGAAGGCAGGTGCCAGTAAAACAAAAAGAAAAAAAAAGAAGGCAAACCCACCATCATCATCTGAGAGTGACGTACCATCATACAATTCGGCACAAGACGCAGACGAGGAATTCATCATGTCATCTTCAGACGAAGAGTCAGGTGTAGAAGAGCTCTCAACCTCGCCTTTGTCATTTTTTCCCGAAGATTTCGCTGTGGTGAAGGTCTATGGGAAAAGTAAAGCCCAATTCAGACTATATGTTTGCAAAGTTAAGGATTATGAAGAAGGTGGTTACATCTGCCAGTTCTACAAAAAATTCCCTTTTGCGAAGAAATTCACGGCTACAGAAGAAGAATCTTTCGTAAGCAAAAACGATGTTGTCCTTAAACTTGGTGTTCCAATTGTTGCCCCACCCACATCACGTTTTAGCGGTACCATTAGTTTTGATGATGACGAACTCAGTGGACTGACATTATGGTAGTTCAAGTCAATCCAAAATGTAGCAAATGTTTTTTTGCTTTTAGCGAATTTCCCCTATAGGGAAGTAGCTATTACCGTAGGCGGCACGGTGAGACTTAAGCCCGGGACCATGTTATTTTTTCGTTTTGAGGTCCCCAGATCCCAAAAACACCGTTCGTTCATTTTCATATATATGTATATATATATATATATACCTGTCCGTAGGCGCGATAACTTTTGTAAATAAGGTCCGATCTCGATGAAATTTGGAACAAACGTATAAAGCGTCATTCATGACTTCGAGTTCGAAAACCAGCAAGATTGATTTACTCTAAGAAGGTTTTTTCACAAAATAAAATTTATTTTCAAGATTTAACACCTTTTTACTAATTATTTTTAAACTTAATTGTCAAAATTGAATTCAGCTTAAAAAAACAAACAATTTAGCATTTTGATTTATTATTCTATGTCAATCCGTTGCTTAGATTTTGGATAATATTGGATGTGCTAAACACAGTACGTTGTCCAATATTGTTTTTAATTTTTCCCTCCAAAAAGTACAGTCACCCTGATTTGAGATTAAAAAAATACAATTCTGAACATATGATTAAATTTGCAGGTGTTGAATATTTGATTTGTGTTTATTTTGAATATTTAGAGTTCATTGATCAAGATTTTGCAGAAAATATATACTATATCAAAAATACAAATTATTTTTAAATTTAATAAAGAAAGTAAGAGCATTTGGAGGGGGTCTTGGTCTAAACTGCCTGAAAATGTAGCATAAAATATGATATGTTTACAATTATGAGGATTGATAATATGTTTTATTGAAATTGGCTGCAGATGAAGGTCTGTTGCAACAGGGATGTTTTGACCATATGATTGAATTTAATTTTTTCATGAGATTAAATTATTTGTTTGTTTTGGGTGTTTTGAGTTCATTGGTTATATGTTTGTTGACATTTATATTCTATAACAAGATTACAGTTATTAAAAATTAAAAGACTAAGAATGATATAAAATACAAAAGTGTATGTATTACTAATGAAAACCAATTTGGTCTCTTTGTTAATTTCCCTCATGTTTAAAGCTCATGAATGATTAAATATGCGTTTTTTGTATATTATTTACTTAACGTATTCAAATGATACTTCCTTCAAACAAGTTGAATCCTCACATATACAAAGTAAATCCTATGGAAATTCGCTGAGTACGCAGGTCTGCTGCGACGGGGGTATTTTCTTTTGTACCGGTAACTATTATTTGTAACTTTTTATAACAATAAAATATCTTATGTTTGCTCTCTGAACTGTAGAGTGTGTTTACTCTGTTTATTCCAGTTATTGGTACCCCATATCAACATTTGTATAACATAATATAATGTTTTATATATCGCAAAAACAAAATAAACACAAGTAACAGCTTAAGTTAATTTAATTTAAAGCCCGCAGTTTAATTTGATGAATTATATATGCCTGTTTCTCTTGTTTTAAGGCTTTAATTCATTTTGTTAGTTTTTTTCGTGGCAAAGTGCATTTTAAAAATTTTTCCTTGTGGTATTTATATTTTAACATGTATAAGGACATAAAATAGTTTGATTCCATTAATAATAACACTGGGAAATAAAAATAGTGAGCAAAAAAAAAGTTGTGTCTATTCACCCCTACCCGTGAGGTGAATAGAAACAGCAACATTTTATTTTTTTAAATTTTTTTTGTGAATTATATCCAAAAACGAGTTTTACAGCTTGAAAGAAGAAGGCAAGACCGGAAAAATAAGGTAAGTTTCATTGGTTTAGCATTACATTTAACAACTGTAATTTAACTCCAAAGTTGAAAACTGTTGCTATTCACCCCGTTTTACGGTAGATTACTATGATTTTGTTTTATAAAAGTGTTCTGGTTGAAGTTAGTTGATAATTATACCAAATAGTTGTGTTGGTGTATATCAAGTTTTTAAAAATACACGTATACCTAAAAAAATTTGTAATATGCAATTAATAAAACAACAATAATGTCTGTTATAAACCTTTAACTTATTTACCAACGTACACATTGGAGACGTAATTACGTTAGTTGACGCCCACGTGTTTGGCATAACACGTGGCCCAAAATTATATTGCCATCGTAAAATATAGGTTGTAAATCATAGCTGAACACAATAGTCTATTTACCTCACTTGATTAGGCACAATACAATTTATTTGGAGTGGAACTATAGTGGGCAGACTAATGGATTTTCCTTTTTATTAGTACAACGAACTTTCACTAGTTTGTGGAACGTATTGTTATCTGACAGTCAGAAGTGTTTATTAATTTGAGAAATATATAAATTTAATTTTACTTTGAATTTTTGTCGTATCATGTTTATCTCGCTCTAAGTAAACATTTTGAGCACGGGAAATATTATTACTATAAGGGAATTATAGTGACAGACAAACTATTATATAAAATATTAACTTGGTTTATGAAATATATTATGATTAAAAATTATGAGAAAACAATAACTCTTTCTCCAAAAGAAAAAATATCTTTCTCCCTTTTTTAGCGAATTTCCCCTATAGGGAAGAAGCTATTACCGTAGGTCTCATGGTGAGACCTAAGCCCCAGACCATGATAACTTTTCGTTTTGCAACCCCCAGAAGCTAAAAACACCATTCGTTCAAATTTTTAGATATATATATATGTGTGTGTGTGTCTGTTAGCACGATAGCGGCCGTAAAAATGGTCCGATCTTGATGAAATTTGGTACAGACATGTAAAGTGGTAATCGATTGGACGAGTTCGTGAACCAGCCCGATCAGACCACCGGAAGGGGGGGTAAAGGGGGATGAACCCCCCCAAAAATGGGTTTTTTTGAGTTTTATACATAGAAAAATAAAATTGATCAAATTTTTGTTGGCACCATTGAATTCAGCTCAAAAAAACAAACAATTTAGTATTTTGAATCACTGCACTATGTCCATTGGTTACCGAGATATTGAATGTGGTAAACACAGTACGTTGTCCCAATGTTAACCTTATGGGAAATAAGTAAAATTCTATATCTCGTTTATTTCTCAACATATTTTGATAAAACTTGGTAAATGGCTTCTTCTAGTTCAGATCTACTAAATATTGAATTAAAACCAACCAGTTTAAACATACCTGTAGCAGCAAACCTGCATACTCATTCCCCATGTTAATCTTATGGAGCTTACAAAAACATGTCAAATCTCGCTATGTTAGATAAAAATATATTGTTTTGCATTTAAAATTCGCTGAGTATGCAGGTCTGCTGCAACGGGGGTATTATATTATAAAGGAGAGAAGGTAAAAATATTAAATCGTGTAACCAAATCTATTTCATCGCAGTTTCTTTGAACTGATCATTTAGAATTTTAGACCAAATGGAGACTGTGGTCAGTTTGTTTATAAGGGTTAGTTTTATGGCCCCCGAGCCTCGAGTCCAACTAGGCGCTTGGTTATTATAGTTCGAATCAAATTACAAGGCCCACGCCGTCCATAAGCCCAATGCTAAAATTAACATTAGTCTTACTTACTGACTGAGCCTTATGATTTTAATTGGCCTATAAAATCTTTGACCTCCGAACCAGTTTCGACGCTGGCCGCGGACACCGTTCACATAAGTTGTTTCATAGAAGGGGATTTTCGCATTTAGTTGAAAAAACCTGTTTTCAGTATTTTATAAAACGGTGAATAATATGGTCTCCGAAATAAATACTACGCACATGTACACTTAACCTTGATGATATTAACTTCCTCTTGCAGAAAAACCTGTCTTAGTTTTAATAAGACGATTACCAGTATTATATAGGCCACGACGACGTTAAACATTATATGTTGTTGCTGTTGTTGGGTCGTACCAACGATTCTCAGTATCCGTTGATTTTATTTTTATGTTCATTATTGTTTATGCTGATTGCAGCTGGTTAGTTAGTAATGGTAAAATTGTATGTAATGTGGGATTTGAAGTGAAACGCACTGAATTTGACTAATGTTGAATTTAATGTCTAAAAAAACACACTGAAATTAACACAAACATGAAGGGAAATTAACAGTTCAATAAACTAGTTGAAAAACAAATAAATATGAAATAGTAACAATTACGATGACGTGGACTGTATTATGACTGTAAATAAAAAGTACAAAAGAACGGGAGACGCTGTGTGCGTCTCTGCCGCGTGAGGTCTCTACGAAAACTGTATTTCTTTCCCTGAAAAACAACCCGCGCACTGACGGGGCGAGGGTGGGGGAATTAGAAAGTTTTAGCCGTTACAAAAATGTTTGGGCGGGAGTCCAAACAATTATCTACTCCTTTATAGCCTGCACAAAATAGGAGTCCCAGATTTTTACTAAGCTTTTACGAATATAACAATTTGTTATATTGTTAGTTAAATTTCAATGTCAGGGTTTATACCACATCATACTCTGTGTTTATACAGTATTCGTTTTTTACATAGCGTTGTTTGCGATCAATTTGTTAAAATAATTAATAATACACAAGAATGATATACGCTCGTCCAGTTCTCACTACTGCACTGGTAATGTGGAACAGAGGATAAGCTCCGCGATTTCGGTTATCGTTAGGCTTACCAGACGTCAGGGATTTCCCCGGACAGTCCGGATTTCAGGCTTGCGTCCGGGGAAACGTCCGGGGTTGAATTTTGTCCGGGGTTTTAGTCAGCCTGCGTGTAAAAGAGAGGAAAACGCCAGAAATATATGAATTGGCAATTAGTTTCGAGCAGTTTTTAAGAGAGTTTATACAAAACAAAAGAAATTTTAAACGAAACGAAGGGTAATTTTATGGTTTCACCAGGTATCATACTAAGAGGGTCTCGGCCGGCGACGCGACTACTGCTCAACTGCGTCTTCTGCTTGGTCACAAGGCCTACATCATTGTTTTTAGCCAATCAGTATTAAAGTAACGATAATGCCACGCAAAAACGGCAGCAAAGTAGCCCGTCTGCCGAGACCAGTAAATTACACCGGACCAAACTTTAACACACCATTTCATTTCGTTCTCCCCCTCTTTCTCCCCCCCCCCCCACGTTTCTTTTGGCGTCCGGGGTTGGCTCTGAAAAATTATGGTAAGCCTAGTTATCGTTTACCGTGTGCCAGTGGGACTATCAACGTACCCAAGTGATCGCTGTGCCAAGTTTAGCTATAGAGGTTTTGACAGTTTTCTGACCGATGTGCCTAGTGAGCTCAATAATTTATTTACAACTTTCAGAGGAATTAGATTTGGCATGTCCAAATCGCAAAACATATGTCTCTCTTTGTTGCTCCATAATCTGCGCTCTATCGCGGATGAAGGCTGTAACCCAGAACCTCCAAAACAATCTTAATCGTCAGTGGCACTTGGAAATTTTTTTCTAATAACAAAATTCAATGTCAATGTGGGCTGAGGAAAATATTTTAAAATTCTGAAATTAATATTATAACAATTCATTAAAATATCTGCATATCCCGCAAAATAGTGAAATTCCCGCTCGTCCCGATACTGAGCAAGTCCCGTTAAACAACACCGCCATGATACACCCATCGATATATATCGATGGATAAACCCACTGACACAGCGATGGACACACCTGCTCATTTCACCTTGCGTATCATGTCATCATGTCGCCACCATGATTACGTCACTGTCACAGTAGGCCTACTATGGACATAAGGGCATGACGTCACTGATACCATATCACCAAGGGGTGCTGGGGGGGGGGGGGTACAGCTGCCATATGACCGTGTTTGAGGTACACGTCACCCCGTATTGTACCCATCCCCCGTGGGGGGTGAGCTCTTAGTGATTCATAATCCGGTGGTTTGCGCAATTTGTGAGTCGCCCTTATCGCAAGGCTAATAGCCCGTGAGTTTACAGAGCTGATAAAGCCGTGATCCATTTGGCCGTTGCGAATTTATCGGCTGTTGTGGTTGATGATATTTTTTACTCGAGTGATTTCGCTTCTTTCCACAGTAGGGTGGTTATGAGATAAGAGGGGC
This sequence comes from Flexamia atlantica, assembly GCA_035578135.1. Taxonomy (NCBI): domain Eukaryota; kingdom Metazoa; phylum Arthropoda; class Insecta; order Hemiptera; family Cicadellidae; genus Flexamia; species Flexamia atlantica. Next base: position 8,393,636 of record JAQJVK010000011.1, read on the forward strand.
AGAAACGGCTATTGTCTCTAAGCAGTGACATGAAGTTATTAATTTGTATTTAAAATTAGCTATTTATTCCTACACAACCCTTATAAGAGAATAACTATAAATACATTACCTCTAATAAATCAAATCTGCCGCTACCAAGAGATTGTTTTTTCAAATAAAGATGAGCTTAAGTCGTTGAAGACGACCAGGAATTGAAAATGTTTCAACTTAGGAAGATTATTACACATTATACCCGTGAACTTAAATATGGTAAAATAAGTTTTTTTCATTTGTAAATTTTAATTGCTTACATTTTCAGAGATTTCTTTGAATTTAAATAGTAAATCATATTTAATACTGTACAAGAAATGTGGTGTTATTTTTTATTGCTGCCAAAGTATTTTTTATAAGTACAACACACAAAGAAAAATAATTTTATCACAAACCACCTATGCAGATGATTACCACTCGTTTTGATTTGTTTAATTATTTTAAATTTGAAAACTAGTCCAGGAATTTTAGGTATTAAAAAGTCTCTCGACCTAACAAATCCTGACCAATAGAAACTTCGCACAGATGATAAGTAAACCCTCCAATTAAAATCCCGAAAGTTCCTGGAAATCCCTGATGTGCTCCAACCGCACCTTTGAAAAAAAAAACATTTCCGGTCCTTGTTTCTGTATACATTTTTTTCAATCAACATGAAAACCATAAGAGATACGAAAAATATGTACATGGGGTTTTTTGTAGAGGATAAAATTTCCAATAAAATTACTATAATCAAGTTCAATAAATTAAAAAAAAAGTTGATATTATTAATTTTGTCGCCAAGGGACCAAAGCTCTTTAATCTTAATAAATATTAAATTATATTCATAGAATCCTTGTGAAAATTCTAATATCCTAACAAATCTTGACCAAGTTGAAACTTCGCTCAGATGATGTTAAGTGAACCCCCCAATTAAAATCCCAAAAGTACCCGGAAATCCCTGCTGTGCTCCAGTCGCCATCTTGAAAAAAATAACATTTCCGGAAACGGCGATTTGTAGTGGATAAAATGTCCAATAAAATAAAAGTATAATAAGTACAATCGATTAAAAAAACTGCTGATTTATATTGTAAAATGTTGCAATTCCAATACGCCTGCCAAGCGGAATACATGTAGGCCCCTAACATTTTATGTAAACCATTGCCAAGGGGGCGAGCCTTTGATCTTAATGAATAGTAATAAATTACATTCAAAGAATCCTGATGAAAATTCCAGTTGTTTGAGTCCTCAATCACTTAAACTGGTTCACGATAAAGGCGTGGGTGAGCTCACAAAAAAGATATATCTTAAGGAAAAAGTAAATATATTACCATAAGGGATTATTTTTTCTGAGCTTACCCACGCCTTTATTGCGAACCAATTTTGATGATTGAGGTGTCAAGTAATTGGAATTTTCATCAGGATTCTATGAATATAATTTAATATTCATTAAGATCAAAGGGCTTCGGCCCCTTGGTAACAAAATTAATAATTTAAATTTTTTTTATTTATTAAACTTTTGCGATACACATTTTTCGTATTTCTTATGGTTTGTATGTTGATTGAAAAAATTTATGGAGAAACAAGGACCGGAAATTTGCTGCACTTTTTCAAGGGTGTAGCTGGAGCACAACAGGGATTTCCGGGAACTTTTGGAATTTTAATTATGGAGGTTTACTTAACATCTGTGCAAAGTTGAAACTTGGTCAGGATTTTGTGAGGTCCTTTTTAAAAAAAATTCTTGGACTAAATTTTTTCTCAGTCTTTTATCCCAGACTTGTTTGTGAATATAATAGTTAATAATATCTCTCTATATAGAAATTTTTAAGTTTAAAGCTGTTGGGATATATTTTTTACATGGCAATAGAAAAAAGCTACAGTAATTACAGACCAATTTCACTTTTGCCAAAATATTGAGACACATATAAATCGTGCATTGTTGATATTAATAGCAAGGAATCTTTCTCTCGTTTTATCAAACTGTACTTTTACCCATCATAAATTTCATAAACATTTAACAGCGCTGGAGACCCCCGCCATAACTAACCGGAGGCGGAAGCGCGGAAGTCGCGAGGATCAAGCCGTTACAGCCAATTTGGGCCCAGCCTCTGGCCCGAGGCCGTCAAGCACGACCCATTAGGCCTAATATATTAATAAAATATCGAAATCGGTCACGGCAATGAGTGGCGGGTGACTAACCGGGGGGGGGAGTGAATCACCCCTTCGCTGAGTGAAATCACGGATCACGGGGGGAGTATTAAAAAAGGCGATGGGGTCGAACCATCATCTTTTGTGTTTACACATTAACTAATACGTGTCCGTGACTCATGCGTGAGTCAATCCACGGCTTCCTAATCTGTCACTCATCCAGCTCAGCTGATTATATATTGTAGTGCGCCCCTTGGAGTGGTCCACACCCCTCTCGTCTCTGGTGGATGATGCAGCGGCCGGGAGTCTGTCGGGGGCGGGGCCAGTGAAGGAGGGACTTATTTCACAACAATGAGGGTTGAAATTTAAAACTTGTTTGTAAGATTTTCTTTGTTATAAATTATTTTTAAAATGTCATATATATGTTCTACGTTTTCTTTTATATTCGTGATGGGTCATATTCATTTAAATAATGCTTGAACAATACAATTTTTTTATTTTTGAAATTGTCTACAGTAATTAGTAAAATTGAATCTATTGTTTTGGTAGCTGATTTATGTACTTATATATTTCATGGAATCCATGATGGAAGCGAGCCTGAGCGCAGCAGCTCCTTTGAGTCCTGTGAGCATTAGCCACTGTATGTTTGATGTCCATACTCATTACCACCTCAAAACCACAATCAACCTACCACAACCACCATCCCTGAGTGACAGATCATTATCATCTAGGTAAAGGCCAACAACTTTAAAAAGAGCCTGCCCGCAGTTGCATTTTTGACTGGCATTCTAAAACCCAAGGGAATTTTGTAAAACCGCTTAAGAATGATCATTTAAGGCCTAAGAGGAACCTTAATGCCAAATTTCAGGATTCTATGTATTGCGGTTTTGGAAATAAGACCTAGAGATTGATTGGTAGAAGGCTCTTTTGTAAGTTGTCAACCTATACCAACCAAATAGCATACATAATATTTTAAATTCATATCCATATTGGTCGACTAATTTAAAAACTCTCTGAGAAGAGGACACCTGGACGCACCGGTTGACATCACTGAACGCCAAAGAAAATACATCGAAGTGTTTATGGCTTAATGGTTAAAATAATTTTCTAAGGTTTATTGTATATCTTAAGGCTAAAAACAGCCTTGCAACCATGGTGTGAACAAAAAAGAAAGTAGAGTGGATAGTCAGCTGGTATGACGTAGCTGGACTTACGAAACTAGCGGACCTAGCGGTATGACAGCAGAACTAAAACCGGACACATCATCATCATCATCGTCGTCGTCATCATCAAGGCCGTAGCCAATGGGGGGGGTTAGGGGGTCAGAACCCCCCCCCCCCCGAAATAGTTGAAACCATCCCCCGAGCAAACGTAGAGGGGTCCGGAAACAGTCGAAAATGGTAAAAAATGACGATAAAGGCGTTGAAAAGGACACACGCGAGTAAAAAAATAAAAAAAAGGTCACCACTTTTCACGAGCCCGAAATTTTGCCGGCCCTGTCCAAACCCCCCCCCCCCCCGCCCCCCGAAAAAATTTCCTGGCTACGGCTTTGGTCATCATCATCATCATCATCATCATCATCAAATATTTAATTTCGTAAGGCGATTATTTGCGTCAAAATTGTGGGCATCAGGCAAGTCATAGAAAGATGGGAGAAGGCTCAAAATTATGTCTCTATTCCGTGATTGCAGGAAAGATAATGAAATCGTTCGAAATTCACCAGAAAACGAGATAAAGTCTAACGTAAAATATCTGCCATTTAAAAAGCAATGGGATCTAAAAACGTCTGCTTTGTTTACATAAAACATGTGATGCTGATATTGATTGAAAACCATGTGGTAGGCTAGATATCAATATGAGGTATAGATTCAGTTGCTATGCAGGTATTTTGTACTATAATAAATAAGGATTCTTTGAATTTTCCCTCATTGATTTGATTGAGTTGTATTAACTGGTTGTATCGTAGTCATTGTAAGCGCTAGTTGTGTGATCCGAACTACGTCACGTCAGTTTTTGACGCTGCTTACACTTTTTTTCCTTACACCATATGCCTTGCAACCAAATGAATTGTTGATAGATTATAATGATAATTCTGATAAATCCGCTGTAATGTCTTCAGCAGTTGATGAGATTCCACTTTTGCATCTCACCAGTCTGACATTTCACCAGAAGGCAAATCACGGGTATTTCCTATTAAACCTAATCATCCTATCATCTGCCGGGGGGTTTGTGACTCAGCACCCAAGGTCTTCTCTGGAGCCCGTTACATAAACTTCCAGTGATTACCTGAGACGCGTGAGCCTGGGAATTCTGCACCTTAATCGTTGCCCGGAAATAATTGAAAAAGAGGTGATGAAAACGCAAGAAAATAACTTGGGATTCGTCCAGCTTCTGCAAAAATAGTGATTGTGTGATGTAAAGGCAAATTATGATTTTCCTTTTACAAACAACAACATGCGAACAAAATGTATACTTGAGCAGCTGGTAATATTTTTCAGTAACTGTGAATTATAATTAGGTTTGATCGACATTTACAACATTTTTATAGGCTATCATTTTCAGGTGCACTAAGAAACGGAAATAAGTGAAGTCAGCAACAGTTTGTTTATTAGAGGCTAAGTTTGAAGAATTGACAAACGTAAGGAATACGTTACGATTAAATTCTTTTCTGAATGAGTTGTATGATGTGAAATATCGTATGTCACACGCCCGGTAAGTTTTACCGGGCTAGTACCGTATAATATACTATTATTTTACTGCAGATTTCCTTGTTTTAACGGGCTTACGGAAGAAAGTATTTTTTCAGTTTCCTGATCCCGTTTATTGTTACAAGATTTATCGTTCTGACCGATCCTTAACCCTGCACGAGTTTAATGACTGTTGTTTTTGTTGGCTTCAATTATCACGGTCTCGGGCTGAGGTCCTTCCATGAAACATATGCCAAAGACCTTTGCCATCCCTTATGGCTTCTTTCCTGTAAGAGCAATTCGCCTAAACTTAAATTACCGCGGTAGAGTAGTGAATTCTTATTGTTCGGAAGGGGTTTCCTCACCTCACGAAACGCAGTGTATAACACTGAATTTATATACATGTAGTAGTAATGTTAAAATTTTCACTATAATCATTTTTTATCTATTGTAATCTCTTTAAAAAATTTTGAATCTGTGACCACCTTGTGTTTTTGCGAAATCTTACTTTAAAATTAATTCTAAATTGTTATTTTGTACCATTACAAACCTGCCTCGGGAAGCAATCATTATATTGTTTCATCATCGACCCAAACTTCATCTAATAACGGTTTTAGGGCTTATGTACTTTAAACTTGTTTTGTTTCAAATACAGAAATACCTACGATCACCTAATCCAATTGATCGTGGCTGCTGACAGCAGTTCCGGTTCGTTGAGGGAACTTCTTCAGGCTATAGAAGTTGTTATCTGCTTATTTTTCTCTACTTCGAGTGAAGGTCACCGTTGATGTTAACGACCTGTTCCTGTTACTAAAGTAAAAAATGCCTTATTTTTTATAAAAAAACTTCAAACTAAAATTACAAGTTAGTCCCAACAAATTCGAGGCTTAACTTTTACCACACTTTTACTTTACAATGTTTTCATGATGTAAATATCACTGTATTTCAGTACAGTTAAAAAAGATGATTCATAAAATCTTACAAACAAAGTGTTTTTAATTCCCACGTAATAGCACAGAGTAAAGAGCGGAGTAAGGAGTATCCGCTCTTTACTCTGTGGTAATAGTATTCCCCCGTGTGGCCAAGACACTCAGCTTCCCCACCGTGACTCAGGCCGTCTCGCAGGATGATCGCCATAGAGACGAAGGAGGGCGCGTCTCCAGAACTGCTCCTTGCAAGGGTCCGCGGATTATAACGTCCCGGGGGGGGGGGGGTGGAGCGGGGGGGTTAAGACGCTTATGAGACATGACGTGGCTCCCTGCAAGACTTGTTATTTCGCAAATCTCAATGCATCGATTTAAAATTTTTTTAATAGATACAAAAATGCATATTGTATTATTTGTAGGATAGTTTTCTTAACAAAAATGTTTGACTATGTAAGAAGACAAAGCATGAATAGCTGAAAAAAATCAAATTTGCTGATGTAAAAATTGTTATATCAACGTAATGGGTTTCATTTGTAAAAAGAATTAATTTTTTCAGATTGTTAGTATGTGGCCCTGTAAATGCCTTACATGGTTTTAGGTAAGGGAATAATTATTTGTATATAAGGAGAGTTAAGTGCAAGATTGCATCCCCGAAGGAAATTGTAAATTTTTTCTGAGGGAGACGATTCACTTTCCTCCCGTATCATACACATTTTATACATGTCATTCTATACACATGTCTGAAAAAATAAATACACAGTAAAAAAATTATTACTTATTTTATTCATATAAAAAATACAATTACACACAGAGAAGAATCTAACAGAGGTCGCTTTTAAATGGGTCTTCTGTTGCGCCCAAGTGCTTGCTAATTACAGTTAAATCCAGCTACAGTTAAATTACTAGTTACTAGTCACATCCAGTTACAGTTAAGTTAAATTAGGAGAGGGCAGCGACGGTGCTGCTCTCTCGCGGCGTTGATGGTGAGTTATTTTTTTATAAGTCCTCGACACCAGCGCTTGACACCAGCTGAGCGCAACATTAGAAGATGCCTCTGTTTGATTCTCCTCTGTGGATTACAACAAACCCCTATTCTGCTGTTAGCACCTGTAATTTGTAAAGCTGTAACATATTGGCATGTCTACGTAAATATTTAAAGGCCTTGGATTTTAATTGATTAAAACAATGTTAATATTATAATCCTCCCCAGTGGGTGACAAATTATTAATCACTTGAACTCTAGGTGGTGGGCAATAGTTATTTTTGTGTTGCCAGATTGCTTTATGAGAGAAACTTTTAACGCCCGAATGTCCGATGCATGCCGAGGTAACACATCTTCATGAGGGAGATGTAAATTTACAGCCAAAAACATAGGCGTCACGTGAACCAAAGATTTGGGGGGCACAAATCTACTGGAGGGTTTGGGGGGTATGGAATACCCCCCATACTAGCGGGGGGTCCAGGGGCCCTCCCCCGGAAAATTTTTGGGTTTTTCATACAGAAAAGTGGGTGTTTCTTGGGGTTCCTTGCTATTTCTTTGCCTTAAATGTCATTCTCAACTGCAGCTTGCAGGTTAAAGTCAATATCTAGCGGACAATCAGAAAACTTTAGAACAAGGTAAAAACAACAACAAACTAAATGATTTATCCAATACAGGAAACAATGTTGGGACAAGAAACTAGATGCTTCAGCGCACAGTGACTAACCTCGCCCAGTCAAAGAATAAAAAGACGGCACATATACTCAAAGAATGTATAACACTTCGTCCAACTTCTTTGTTTGGCCAAATGATTTATCTTATATCAGATGAATGTAATAATGATTAAATATAAAAAAAGTGAATTTTAACAATTAATATGATAAAAATGAACAACTTGGTCTATCTTTTTTGCAAATAAGGAAATTTTGATGGCGGTGTACTATGGATGTTTTCTTCCACATGTTACATACGGATTGGCAATTTGGTGTTCTGAAACAGAAAATCATAAGCAGGTATTCCGTTGGCAGAAGAAGGCCTTGAGAGTAATCTGCGGGATGAAAAGGCTGGATTCATGTAGGGGAATATTTTCTTCCAACAATCTCTTGACTTTTCCCTCCTTGTATATTTTAGAATGTTTGACCTTTTTGATAAAAAACAGACAACTTTATGATTTTCAAAATAATAGTTATTATCATCTCCGCAACCAATCTTCTCTTTCCATCCCACGTCACAAAACGACACTCTATGAAAAACAAACCTTTTTCTCTTCAATAAAACTGTACAACTCCCTTCCAAACAATCTGAAATCAGAGACCAATTTTGGCAAATTTAAAGAAAGATTGAAACTGCTCTTGATCAAAAAAGAATATTACAGTGTTCAATCGTATTATAATGACATAAGTTCTGCCTAATTTTATTTTTAATTCATTGTTTTATTGTGTGTTTTTTTGCAATTGCAGTCACTTGCAAATATTATGACATATTGTCAATGCTATAGTTGTTATTTTCTTACGACAATAAAGAATTTGACTTTGACTTTGACTTAATTAGTTCAGTTTACGCATTGATCTCCGGCTACGACCACTGCGCTACTAACTGTGTCATATGATATTTTTAACATATGATATTGGTAAACAAAACATTTGACAAGCAGCGGTGTTTTAGAAAATGTTTTCAGAAAAGTACCCCCTCTCCCCCCCGCACCATACAATCAGCTGACTCTGTCATAGCCGGAGATATAATGTGCGAACTGTAAAAACAATTGGCTTAAATGACTTGTGAATAGAGGAACAATTTTAGAAAATAGTTTAAAATAATTTTGATTTTTATTTTTATTGTTGGTTGGTGGATACAAAAATTAACTTTTTTATCGTCTGGGGGGCATGTGCCCCCCTGGCACATGCCTATGGCCGAAATACACACGACACAAAATTTCCCCAAGGCAAAACCCTAATACAGGTATAAATATAAATAAATACACGTTACAAAAATAATTATGGTATTGATAAGGGAAACACGATTGTAACAAGTTAATGTATTGCATTTATTGACAGATTTTCAATACTAATTGTTGCAAAGCATCATCAGGCTCGTATGACATTAGTGCAACTTCGTTTCACAATACGTTCACTGATGTTAAGTATTATGGTGTGTGCAATACTTGATGCATTTTTAAATATAAAAAGTGTCGAGAAATGTTTCAGCAGAAAGACGAAATCATGGCCCCACTAAAATAGATTGTATTGCGGCCAGAAAAACACCGCAATACAATCTATTGTATCTATTGTATCCAGGCCGGTGCCGCGGCCGCAACACCGCGGCACCGGCCTGGTTTCGCTACAATGGGAAGTATTTCAGAAATCTTTGTTTGCCTGAAATATTGCACGAATTTCAATTGGCCCTGTGCCTGTATTCGGTCGAGCGGCAACATATTTGTAAGTCTGCATAAAAATTTGAAGCAGATCGTTTTTTAAAATTATTAATGTCAATGTTATTCTTACAGGCCGGAGTAATCTCTTAACTCCCCGTGAAATACAATGTTATTTAACTTACCAATAACAAGGAGTGAAATGGACTAAGCATAGCAGGTAGGGAAACAGTTATTCTCTGTTGAGGAAGTAAAGTAAAACATTGTCTCATGAGGGAAATTGCTGGCAGTTTGATTTTCTTTTTACATGTCAATAGCTTTTATCGTCTGTAATTCATTGAGCTGCAACATCTTATGTCCAACATAGTGGTTTGACAACAGCATGTCAGTTAAAAATTTGAAGGGGCGGTAATGGTATTCTTATGGGTGATGCTATTCTTAAGGGCAAGCACTCTACTCTCGGAGACTAAATATTTTCTGCCTCTAATCAGCAGTTAGTGCCTGTAATTGAACTGCAACAAATTTGCAGATGTTTATAGAAATTTGAAGACAGTCAAATTTTTAAATTATTGATTCCAGTGTTATATTTTATGGATTCACTGTCTCTCGCTAGGAGACAACACAATCACTTTCATCCTGCTAATGGAAAAGTCCTATTTTCCTCCAATAACCATACGTATTATTTTACTGACTCATTATTACAGGGAGACTAAAACAATATTTTGCTTCTTTGTTGCCATACATCGATGATCATTACATGAATGTTAAATTACCTTTTTCTTCTCCAGTTCTTTACATAAAATAGTACTTGAAAATATTTAAATTAAAAATTCAAATTTAGGTTAAAATATTATTAAAGAATAGCCTAACTATAACTAGGAGTCAATATTATTTTGTTACTCCAATTCTTGCCTCATAGACCCTTTGTCTATGGCTTTACAAGTAGCTTGTTAATCTAGGCTTTAACTTTACGTTTAGCAATCAACTGTTCGATTCCAATGTTTGTCATATAGCTTCTCGGGTGACTTGTCGTAATGGGTATGTTCTAAAATGGTTACAATTTAAATTGCATTTGAATTAAACGTATTCAATACTAAAAATGCATAAGAAAATTATATTAATCATAATTATTCAATTTATGGGAATAAAATAATATGTGTTCAATACCATGCATGTCTCAAAGAAATTAGCATTCTTCTTATGGGACTAAAACCCAAGATGGCGAGAGGAACTGCATACTTAACCCCCATGAACCTCAGAGGTTTTCTTTCAGTTCAGTTTTTTTCGCTAAAATTTCTGTGATGTATGGTTGAATGGATTTAAAAAAATTAAATCAACTGGAAAAATCATTTCTAATGAGCTATTTGTCAAACTTTATCCTTGTCCTGTCTAAAAATTTGTATTCTTATCTTCTACAAACTCTTTATTGTTCCTAAAAATTTTCATATTTTGGAATCTACATTAATTTATTAACAAATCGGTTCGGTGACAAGAACATCACTTAAATATAATCTTGTTTATCCCATTGTAAACCAGAAAAAAAATTAATTATTTTAGAAAATATCAAAATTAAGAGATTTAGTAGAAAAATATCTGAATATGATATTGTTGGATATTTAAAACCCACAGGTTCTTGACCTAAATTTAAAAAAGCAAATGTGCTGGCTCAAAGCTGACATGTTCCTTTAGGTATTTTTGGAAATAAAAGTTTTTATTTAACAATTAATATATACTTTTTAAAGAAGCAGCCCTATTGAAGTAATAAGGATGAAAATATATTATTTCAATATGCTCAAACATCATTGATTTCATTATTTAAATGTAAAACATACTGTTAATATCTAGGAAACTTTTCTGAGTCACAGAATATCAGTGTAGAAATCATAACAGGAAACAATAGGTTGTGGAGTGAAAAACAAGAAAGATTTTTAATAAAGATTAATTTAATACCACTAATAAATATTGAAAGGAAATTCAAGAGGTGCCATACAAGGCTGAACTACTCAAAACAATATAATGTGGTGTTTGATATTGGTTTAAAGGCACATAATTTGAAGACATTTGATAATTTTTTTCACATACTCACTAGAAATATTATGCCTAAATGATTTTACGACTCGCCTGCCGATGGTATCTAGTGATTTCAAGTGACAATGATAATAAAACCTTTTTAATAACAACATTTTCAATGATCAAATATTTTACTAGAAATCTAATTCAATTGAACATTGTGCTTCATATAAGTATTTGGCTCAAAATTAATATTACAATCCGCGATAAGAAACCTAGTATTAAGGCCAAGTCAAAAAATACATAACATTAAGAAAAATCTAAAAGAACAAACGCTTCCAAATCAAACTTACTGACCTCACCTATGTCTTAAAGGAAAATGAAAAAACCTAAAGATACCTAATAGCAAAATAAAGCCTGTTAAGGACCTCACTATGCTAAAGTAACTATATACACAAGACTATGTATGCTAATACTAACACGATTCTGTACAACGAACTATACAATATATCTGGTACATTACACAGCCTTTATATATCCCAAATAAATAAAAACGACTAGATTCGACCAATCGATCCGTGCCTGTCTCGGTCACTCGTGAAATATTTACACAAATTAAAATCCTCTTCGGATAAAAACTTAAAAGCTCTGCTCCACTTAAACGCTGAACCTCCGACAGAATGACAGAATTAACAAAAATAAAACCAGCCAGTACTGTACTCGAAAATAAATACAAACATGAAAACCGAAAGATAAATTAGAGAAAAATTAACAGACTAAAATAATTTCAACTACAGCTGAGATTTACAAAGTAAAACAGAAATAAAATACCTCGATCTATTAAAAATCAAATAAAAAACATCCAATGTGAATGAAGACCCGGAGGGGTAAGCGCTAGTGACCGACCAACATCGCATCCTCCCGTGTACACTGCGCGGCGGGCCTGTCGGGCCGACCGGCGGCAGTAGGGGCGTTAGCGGGTTCTGCCGTGCGGCGGCGGCGGCGGCGTTACACGCTGCAGCCGGAGCTGGGCGGCTCGCTGCTCTGGTGGCTCCAGCGGCACTGGTGGCACGGCTTGCACTCGCTGGGCGAGTCGACCGCGCGCAGGCCCTGCTCCAGTTCCAGCAGCTGCCCCATGAAGTTGAGGTTGGGCGAGATGATGGGCCGCGCCGACTTGACCAGCTTGTACGCCTCGATCATGGTGAGCTGCCGGTGCTGCATGATGTAGGCGATGGCGATGGTGGCCGAGCGCGACACGCCGGCCTGGCAGTGGATCAGCACGCGCTCGCCGCCCGTCCGCGCCTCCTCTGCAACACGACACACACGTCAGCAACATGTACAAGCAGGGTGGGTACTAAAATACATAAAGCTAGATGTTGAATGGTAGGGCTCATCAGTGTCGTCAAAGGAAAGGGCAAACATATCAGCATGGTTTTCTTTTCTCATTCATTCAGCTCTGATGAGTTTGGATTGACACAATCCAATCCACTAGCCAAGCAGTGAAAAGTTATCGGTACCACAATCCAATTAATCCTTTTCCCCCTTTCCCAGGGAATAGAATCTGCCACTGACAACATAAAATGTTTCCTAATTTCTTTAAAGTTCCTTGACATGTCAACGCACCTAACCAAATTACAGATAAGGAAAATGAGTAAGAGTCATTTGCCAATAACCCAACAGCGTTGTTCAACCATTGTATGACGTTGGAACTCATTAGTCAATGGCGATTAAAACTCCATTTAATTTAAGTATGGAGCCATTGACTCTCAATTGTACTGCTGAAGTATCTCAAGAGACTTCACCACCAACAGAACACCCGAATAAGGAATATTCAGCGAGAGAGGAGCCAGAGACACCGAAAATGACGCAGATCTAATCTAAGAGTTCCAAAGTGGAAGGGAACACGCCGCCGCCGCCACGCAGCCTGGCCGGGGTCCAGGTGTAGCGGAGGTAAACAGCGCGGCGCCGACACGAGTGAGTCAGACGGGAAGCACGCACTGCGGCTATAACAGACCGACTGGAACCGAACTATCCGAACAGCCTTGCAATGAAGGTGCCCGGCGCCGCGGCTGCAAAAGTAACCCGGTCATACTCCGACAGGACCTCGATTTGAAACTCAAAAGTATATTTTCAGCCAAGTCGGCGCCCAAGTCAACCAACCACACGTGCTTGATGTTTTTATTGCAAAAAGTCTTGCACGTGTATCAAAACAGGTAACTTGTATTAATAACGAAACATCCATAATTTACATTTTCCAATACGAAACCACTTATGTTGTTTGCAGAAAAAATAGGTTTTCCTGGCCACTCTCATAACCTGACGATTAAGAAGTAGATTATATGTTAAACCCCTTCAACACCATGAAACTACCTAGTGCATTACTCACGCACCGTCACCGAATGAGCCATCATGACTAATCGCCAAACAACTGATCGAATCACCCTTTAGCTTTTTATGAATCACCCGGGGGTGTTGGTCCAACTGCGCGTTTACTCCAAAAACAAAGGCGACCCCTCACGTCGCGCCCGCCGGCGCCGCTCCGGGCACAAACCCCAAATCTGTTATCAATCCGCCCCCGACACGATCCGGGCTATTCAAATCAGTGAGTCACGCTCGCTCTCGCCTCTTCTGCCCGATGATTGTGTATTAATTGTCGGGAGGGCTGAAGGGTGATGACGTAATCACCCTCCTCTCCAGGACTTCCTGTCGGCGCGCGAGGTTCCGGCGCGTTTACGCGGGAGACCGCACAGGAAGACGCGTGTCTTGTCCGGGTTGTGTTTCATCCGATTGGCCGCCCCACTTAAGAGGGTTACTGACAAGGGTGGGAAGGGAAGAAACGTGTTTAAGGGGAGAACTCCTTGCGGTCTTTGCACTAAGATTGTGTCATTGATATATAATTTCAATCAATACTAATTTTATTCCAATTATTAAAAAAAAAAGAAAACGACAAATTACAGTATACAAAACTGAAAGAAGTTCTAATACTGTTTTCCACTTTTTCACTCTGATAAGGCCACTGTAAACTTACAAATTTTTCCGCTCAACGAACCGAATCGCCAACTTCGACCAATATTACTTTACGCCCCTTTCACACTTTTACTGAAGAAGACTCCCATTGACACTTAATCGTCCTATACGACTGAAATTAAAAAAAAAAAAACTTTCCCCACCCCAGGATCAACATCTGCGCATCAACGAACCATGCCCTTTTCGGCGGTCGGCCGCGCCGCGCCGCGCCGTCCCGAAATACGCCGCAGCGGCACTGGCGCAGCACGTGCCCCGTGAGTCAGGCGCTATTCCCGCGCTGGCGGGCACCCAGGGATCCCACCTGTCCCCTGAGTCACCGGTGACTCACCCAGCATGACCCATATCTGGCCCATTGTCCGCACAAACAGTGGTGAACTCTCCCCTCGTCGCAACCCCTTGCGTCATCCAACGGTCGTCGAGTGGGAACGAGGGAAGCCGAGTGATTTGAATACGCCGCATTGCTCCCTTTATCGTGGCTTAAGCCGCCTTGAAATGTGGAGAGGTCAATCGGAAATTGTTTACAAAGCGTTTAACTAGAAACGTATCGGAAGTGTTGCTGTGGCTAGTCACTTCATCAATGTGACAGGGATGAATATTTTTTCGGAACTTATTACCGTTGAATGGTTCTCAGGTAGATGTCTAAGACCAAGACTTCAATTTTTTAAAAGCTGGCGCGATGAATTTCAACAGTTGTAAACGGTCTATATATCATTATAGGAAAAAATCGTCCAATAACTAAAAATTATTTCCAAATCACGACATTGCCGACGAATCCATTTTAAAATGAAATCCTTTAAAATGGAATCAACATTGTTAAAATCACAATTTCAATTTTTTTCTACTTACAACGCTTATTATTTCTAATATTGTATTTTTCGAACCCTCAAAAAACATTTACAATAATATGACCAGAAAATAAATAATTAATATATAAATTTAGAAATGTGGAAACTAGCAATTTCCAAATCCAACCAATTAATTAGTAAACAAGACGCCAGCTATACTTTCCACTCATTAATAATTCCTATACAATCTACGTGGGAAGGCGACTCCACTCCACTCACTCGGACATTTCTGTAAACAAACAGAAGCAGGTATTAGGAAGTGGGACGGCGTTACTCAACGCTTGTCAAAACAGAGAGATAACAGGCGGGGAGGGCGGGGGCGGGGGCGGCGATCAACAAGGCACCGGAAATGTCGGTTTACAGCGGGCGAGCAGCTCCCCTAACTTCCGGCGGCCCACACCTGGCAACCGTGCATTCCCACACACTGCTGGAGTCGGAGTAGAGGGGTGGCGCAATCTTGGGGAGGGTGAAAGACGTCTAGAGAGAACGGCCACTCTTCCTTTGTGGGAACGACGAGAACACCAAGGTCTAAAACGCTCGAAAACCAACCAACGGCGGTGGCTACTGAATTGGAGAAATTTGTGAGTGATAACGATTGAAAATTTATATTCTCTGTTATATCAATACGCCGTGTTATATTTTTCACCGTGTTTAAAAAGTACAAACCTTTAACACATCACCAATTTCAAAGGCCCATTGGAGTTTTAATCCAAGGAGTTCAAAAATGCATAAAACTCCAAAATTGCATTAAACACTTCTAAAAACGGTAGTTGCATTGAGGCCATAAATAAAATATAAGGGAGGATTAAGTTTAGAGTATAAGTCACCCACAGTATCAAGACTGGTAAAAAATAAAAGTTTAATTTAACTTTTGTTTAATTAAAATAATAAATATTGTGTACCGAGAACTGGTATACAGTATAAGGTTATTATAGAGGGACTTCTTGCAATTTGAGATAATTTGTATCACAGGGAACAATAGAGGTTTGTTCAACGGTTTAGGCAACATCTGAACCTGCCCTCAATATTTTCAACCGCAAAAAACTAGAGGTTGCACCACGTAGGCTCTAGGTCAGCCGGGAATTGTCATCATGATAGGGGCCGGATCGGTTACGAGAATGACTCACTCCGACCAACAATGAGGTCACGCATCTGCCCCCCCCCCCCCCCATAGACCCGCAGTTGAATGAACACGGGCCTCCATATGGCTACCAGCCAACCCCGCCACCCCTAAGTACCGCGACCGAATCAAATAATTCCCAAAACAATAAACGCGTAAATAACTTTTCCGGATTCACTCGCGGGTGGTCTGATGCAGGCCTAATTATAGCCAGCCAAACTTTCCCTGTGGCTTTTCACATACCGCGGTGACTCGGCGAGGCCCGCGACCTTGGGTGTCCACAGGTAAACAGAGACTTCTCACGCTGGGTAATGATGATGAGTGGCGGTAATTCCGCCGACTACAAGGCAAGACGGAGGTGTTCGTGTGTTGCCTACACTTCCCAGTTGTTAACAGTCTATTCTTTTGGGATATCTGTCAGGAAGTTGAGTATTTATCACACTTCATCCCACAATAGAGCAAACTTCATGACAAATTCCAAACCATTTTGGAAAAACGCAGAGGTTTCTAAACCATGGACAGTAGCAGGAGTACCTAATGAAACATTTTAAGCAGCCTCCAACTGTTTGGACTACAGCCACAAACGAAAGTCATACCATGTTATGCCAAGAATTTCACTACAATTCAGCAAAAGCTATCTAAAAGTTTCTAAAATATATGTCCAGTAAAATTACAATGGATATCAACAAGAAACCAACAAAACATCAGATCAACAAAAACACAGACGAACCAGCAAAAAACCAGAATGACTTGCCAGTCATTAACACGACGGCCGGCGCCATAATTCACCGATGGGATGCACGATAATTTTACCAGGACGGTGCGGTGGGATTGTGAGGGCCCCGCCAGGACGGAGGAGCGGCCTCGGTGACTCAGCGACCTTGTCCCGCCTCTCCCCGCGGCCGCGGTGTTTACCTGCAGCCATTCCTTCCTGCCGCCCACAAACTCGCCAGGAATCCCGACAAATACCGGGTAAATCGATGTTGCACAGCGGTTTGGGTTATTGACAAACTACGACTTAAAAGGGGCTTGTTGATGTGATTAGAACACTGAGAGAAATGCAGTCTAAAATGTCTGGTAAATGCCTTAAATGAGCCAACTATCCTCAGGAGAGGGTTGTCAAGTAAACAAAATAACTAGTGGTAAGTGATTAAAAGGTCGCTTATGAATTAAGAAACTATTATTACATAATAGGAATGCCACCTTGGAATCAGTTCCTTAACAATAAAGGCAGTTTTCTTTGTATAGAAGTGTAAAAATTTGGTAAATTTGGATTTGAATTTCTATGTACTACCGTATTTGCTTCATAATTATTAAAATAACAATGCTTAGTGAATAATTGCATTCTTTCTTTTACTAATTGACTATATTTACTAGTGAATTATAAACTTATTAAAAGAAAACAATCTAAACGATAAGACTGCCAACCTAGAACAAATTCAACCACTAACTTGAGTAAATCTAGTAAAGAAAACATTTATTTGAACAACTTTATACCCAAACACTAAATCCAAAGTGGCTTCCTACGCGAACTCGAAACCAGAAACTCACCAATGAAGTGGAACGCCTCCTGGAAGTACTGCTTGAGGTTCTGGTGGCCCGAGTCGGCCGCGGGCAGCTGGCGGTAGGTGATGTGGGCGGGCGGCGAGGGCGGCGGCGACAGGGCGGTCACGTTGAGCACCCGGGAGACGCCCAGGGCGGCCAGGGTGTCGGGGTCGGCGGCGTCCCTGGCGTTGCCCAGGTAGAGGAAGGGCAGGACGCGCGAGGCCGGGTGGCTGTCGATGTCCGGTGCGGGCTCGGACGGCGAGGCGGGCGCGCGCGGCTCGGACGGCAGCAGCGTGTCCTCGCACAGCTCCTTGTGCCGCCGGTGGAACTCCTTGTGGCCTCCTGCCGACAGAACGGACGACTCGTTACAAATCTGGCAAATATTCTGGCGATGTGCAACAGCTTTGCTCGTTACATCGCAGAAAGGTAGCACGCCGGTGAAGGTTTATTAGATTTTCAGATACTATGAGTTATTGGTTCTTGAAAGCTGTCTCGGTGACATTACTTTTCAAACCATTTACAGGTGCGGGTTAAATGATGTTCAATGTAATTGGGTTCATGATGATTTTTAAAGTCATTTTAAGGGTCTACTCATAGTATTAAAGCGTTCTTATTAATGAAAGTATATACTTTTTATAAAATTCTTTCTCGTATAGCACTGACATATATTAGACCTAATCATTTTTTAACAATTATATATCTATGATCATGGAATACTTTTGATATAGGCTACTTCATTTTCAGTAGGGCCTACTTCAACAGTTTTAAGAGCATTTCTACCGACCGGATGCATTTGGAAACTCGTGCAAATTTCATCCTTACACAAAATCACGGGTTTTCACTTTTCCACAAAGTCCTGATCTGTTTCTGATCATGCATATTATGATCATTTACACCGAATACGTCGTGCGATTACGTTGCCCAACCCAAAGATCGGTTCCGATGATGAGGACTAGCCCATGTCAAGCATCTACCAAAATAAACTCTTAATCCAAGCCACAAAGCTAAATGCGACATCGAGCTAAAGCGAGCGATCAAAGTTGAAAGCGCCAGAACTAATTTAACCGGGTCGAACTAATTACCGCCATAACTGCCGTGACTAATCTAAACGGCGCAACAAGTCAATAAACCAGCGTTTTATCAAAGAAGCCACAGTGTCTGCCATGAGTCACAACTGAGTCACGACCGGCTGTAATGTTTACAAGTACGACCGGCTGTGAGTGTCTCTTGCGTAAAGGTCACTTCCACAGCTGGGGCCGCCTCTGAATCAGCTGGGAGAATAAACAATCGTATCAGCTGAGAGGTGTGCCGGCCTGACATGGAACGTAAACGGCGAAAAGAAGAGGGGGAGGTCCACTTTCAAGGAGTTATTTTTTTAATGTTTCATTTTTTAAGTAGGGCCTATAGGCCTTATCGCGTTTGTAAGGCCTCGCCTCGAAGACTTTTTTTAACTAGTTTACTGTATTATTATTGAATAACACTAATAATAATACAGTAAACTAGTTAAAAAAAACTAATAATTATAACATTTAGTTTAAAGCTTCCAAAAACAAATCTGACTGGACTCTTAATGTACACTATCAGTAGCTAGCCTATTTATTTAATAGAGCATCTAATAGAAATATGTCAATGACAGATTTTGCTGATTGCATAGGCCTAAGAAAATTCTACTAATTCAGTAAACTATATAACATTACGGCTATATATATAGTTATGTTGAACTATATATATAGTTCAACATAAGTTTCGATGATAATATTGCCTTTTCACCTTCAACATCTAAATATTACACCTACTGAGTCATTGCTCACTGTGAATATTTTTAAGCTCCCCCTCTTGGCTGTCCTGTTCCAAACTACAGCTGCGGTATTTATAAACACAAAGTCTGGTGTTCATTAACCCTCGAACGTCTTAAAAATACTCCGTGAACGACGCCAAGACTTGATTGTATCCCAAACCCATGTACATTGTGCCAAAAATGTAGATGACAAATTTATGCTCAAAGCGATGACAAAACTTAAGGAGGGAAAGGGCTATAAAAATTCTAAATACTGTAAGGTTAACAATTGCAATGCAGGCACTAAAAAACTTAAAATTAGGCTACATGGTTGCTTATTTTTGTTGATAATTCGTATAGCAGGTCTATATCAAAAATTGATAAAATAAGATAAAATCTTCGAAAACTGATATATAAGGTGCTTAAAGCTTACAGATGTGTTGTATTTTACCATATAAAATTTTATTAAAAAGCTTGAACAATATAAAAAAAGTTGACAAGTAAAATGCAATGGATTTCCGTAAAATGTGTAGACCGTAAGTTAAAAGCATGTTAAAGTATAGCCCTCATTATCATCTGATGATATATTATGTATAATAACATTATCACATTTTTCCCATTAGATTTAACTTTTATTTTAAAGTAAACTAGGCCCGAGAACATTGTTTAGGATGATTCTGAAAAGAGAGTAGAGGAAATAAGTGACTGCAGATTTTCTCAAGAAAAATAAAAAATTGGAAATCAAAGTTAAAAACTAGATTTAATCCTACAGATATTGAACACAAATTCTTGACTAGTATGTAAGCATATAAGCAAGCCCCTAAACAATACACTGAAATTAAAATAAATCCTCTGTTATAAAACTACAGGTAAGTTAATGTGTCAATACAATGCAAGGAACTGTACTGCCGGAATAAAACTAAATAGTACAGCAAACATAAGAAATCGATACCTATAACTATTTAAAATGATTTGTCATGAATACTTTATTCGATCATGTAAATTGAACAGTGATAGTTTGTTTACAAACATTCAAAACATAACCTCAATTACCTGTCCTGCTCCAAGTAGGTGCCGGTTGAAACCGTAAAACTAGACAAGGCGAATCCTTAATCTTCATATTGTATTTATCAATTGTTGATAACTACAGGAACACAACACAAAACACTATATCCTCACAGAAAAGGCAGCTAGCTGCTAAAAATCATTCGTACCAACTGCCGTGATCTACGGGAACCAACGCCAAACTAAACTGGCAACTCCGACAGACTGGCGGGAATGCGTCAACTGGGTGACGTCACTCGGCAATCTCCGGCGACCTTCGGTAACCTTCGGAAACGCTCGAGCGTCGAGCGCGATATTGCCAACATGCTGTACGCAAATGCCTTATTTATTGCCTTTCAAAACTTTCCATTATATGTGTTAAAGTACATGTCACATTATTATGCTAATAATTTGTTTACGATGATGAGCTGTGAATAATTTAGAAATACTAAGTCAAACCGTGCGCACAAATTTTATTGTGATAATGAAGAACTTCTATTGTGAGATTTATTACGGTACTCATTTCTTACGTTATTACTTACCAACGTATTAGTTAAGTACGTTATTACTTTTTACTGATGTAAACATTAGCATTTATTATTTACGTCAAAGGATGACTATCACAATAAAATAGGGTTACGTTGGTTAAACTGAGTAAAATGCTGCAATGATTTTTCATTGCTTTGAGTAAGTTTTAATACTTCAAACAAAATTTATTAGTATTAACATGATTTGTTTAGATCGTAAAAACGCCATAAATTGGCAAAATAATTACTTTAACAGAGTTACATAAATAAAATAGCCTACATTTTTTATGGTCGAAAACTGCAATTGTATTTTGATAGTAATTGTAGAAAGACAGTAACATAGCCACATTGTTAGGGCCTATTACAGTTCTTTTGAAACATTATTACTTTTCATAGCATAGGGTTGTGAGCCCCTTCAATAACGAGTGCCGCGACCCGCGCTACGCCTGTATCATTATTGCATACCGTGGCGCCGTCTTACTTTCACTCTTTGATTATTACAGTTACAGTATTAATGAATCGTTATCGCATTATGTTTTTGTGTTCCGTCTAATTATAAAAATAACTACTAAACAATAGATTTAAACATAATACCACAAGTTTAAAGTGATTAACTGCTTTATATAGCATGCAGTGCAGTGTCTACAGTTGGTACAAGAAAACATGTACATACGCAACCTTCAAATATGCCCAAAACTGATATTTAGTAAATTTGTTAATAGGTCTACTATATTCGATAGTTGAAAAGTAATAAACAATTTATAATTTATGTGTTTTAATGTTTCTAGCCTTGGTATCGAATAAGATTAATGCTTACAAGCATTTTTTTTAAATTTTGAATTGCTAGAAACTTATAGAGCACAGAAAACTAAAGCAGTACTGATTTAGTTTTCTGTGCTTAGAGGGTTAAGGTTCCATGACGATAAAAAACCATGCTTTTACTTGATTTTCTTTCTTATTCTGCCACCTTAACTCAGGAATATTCTCTTTATATTCTGTGCATTATACTGATTGACTATATTGATTGTCTGTACTTAGTTAGTAACAGAACAACAACTGATCTTCAAATTGGGTCTTCAAACTTATTTTTAACATTATTTTAACGTTAGAAAGAAAATGATATTTTTTAAGTTGCTGAGTGCTCTACAAGCGATAAGTTCTAAACAGGAAAATGTGTAATTGTTGAATAAATGACAAAACAATTTAAACCCATTAGGCCTAAGCTCAGTAGTCTAAACATAAATTAAGTCATTGTAAAAAAGTCCGTTTAAAAAGCTCAGAGTATGCTTGTTTCTTTGTTGTTTTTGTTTGGGGGAGGGAGCCTGCATTATGTGTTATTTAGAGTGGAAATTATTTCATGAAAACAAAATTTCATTTTCGAGAAAAGTGTCAAAAGTGACTCATCAGGAACTGATTCGAACCAACCAAATCCGAAAACGTAACAAGCTGCTATATCGCTCTGTGAATATGGTATTGTCTAAACACATGGTTAGGATACTAAGTTCAGTTCTTTCATTTCAGGAATATTTTTCTTACTTTGAAAAAATATAATTACTTAACTTTCCTTTCAATTATTCTTAATTTACAATGCTCTGACGCAAAGTTTAGTTATGTTACTTTAATTTTTAGGATTGAATTGTGATTGCCATGTCTAGTTTTTCACCCTTCTATTTTTTTTACCTATTTCCACATAACTTTTGACCCCCAAGAGTTATAAATTTGAAATATAGGTCATAGATGATATTGGTTAATAGGACAGAAATTCTAAATATAAAAAACAGTGTTGGATAACAATGATATTTGCGTGATAAAAATTTTTAAGTCATAAACAAGTTTATTTACCTTTATTTCGCCAACCAATATAAGGAATATTTTTATTAATTTGAAGAAATATAATTTACTTAACTTTTCTTTCAATTATTCTTAGTTTACAATGCTCTGACGCGAAGTTTAGTTAGGTAAGTTTAATTTTTAGGATTAAATTGTGTGGTTTTTTTTTTAGAAATTTCATCTCCAGTTCTATCGGTTGAGATGTCCTACAACCAGGTTTCGTTACTATTGTGCCATTATCAAGTATAGTACGTCACTTCTTCATCAAGCTAAACCAACTAAACCATTTATATTTAGTCATACCAGTTCAGGGGCTGGCAAAAAATGAATAAATTATTAAATTGTGATTGCCATGTCTAGTTTTCCACCCTTCTATATGTTTTACCTATTTCCAGATCACTTATGAACCCCTTAGAGATATCGAATTGAAATCTAGTTCTTATACGTTGGTCAACAGGACAGAAATTCTAAAAATATCAGTGTTAGATTACAATGATTTTTTGCGTGATAAATTTTTTCAGTCATAAACAAGTTTATTTTATCTTTATTTCATCAACCAACTACTATCGCCAACCTGGGTAAGCAGTGCTATAAGTCGAAAGCAAACGAACCTGTAAACGTCTGTTATGCAATGATGGTTTACCACTTTTGAAAACTCCCTCGATAATAATTTGATAAATTGTCGTGAACTCAGTCGAAAGAGACGGGAAGATTCGGATAAATTACCTCACATTTTAAAATCAACAAAACCTTTTCCTCTCTCCACTGAACTCGCAACTGGCACCAACACACCTACGCCCTGCGGCCAGGAAACCCCGGAAGACCGTGGGACCGATGGCGTTTCCGACCAATTAAAATAGTTGGAGTCCGTCAATTAAGCGATGACAGGGTGACTCACGGTGAGGTCACGGGATCACGTCGCCGCGTGAGCTGACGGCTGTCCGGGGAACTGTGAGTCACCCGGGCCCCGGGGTCGGCGACGGAGCGGTCGAGGCGGAGTCCGTGCCGGTGGGGGCGGAGGCTAGAGTGGCGTTTATGAGGAATTCTGGGTGATTAATGTGAAATATAAATCGATATAGGCATAAACCAATATTTTTGTATGCAATTCTAGTTCTACTACACAATACACCACCTGGTTTTTTGGAAGTTATCTCGATTCCTGACGTTTCTGAAACGTTTAAAGTTCTGACGCCTGAAACGCTCAAGAACATAAGTAATTCTTGAAAAAATTAAGTTTTTAATAATAAATCTAAAAGTATATTTTTAGAGGTGTGCGAGGAGTGATTTATTAAGACGAGTCGAGTCGAGTCTTTACATACTCGCTCGAGTTCCGAGCTTTTTTCGAGTCGAGTTTTTTTTAATTAACAAGATTTTTTCTACTTCCACATAACTATAATGCAAAAAATAATAATCATTGCTCAAATAAAATTTAATTATGTAGTTTATTTAAACTAGAGGTGTTCCTGAGTTAAGAGCAAGTATGTGAAGTTACATCAACTAAATTAAGGAAAATCTAAATATCTGGAACTGAATGTGGTTTCCCAATGTTTGAAAGTAAAAATTACTAAGGCACAGGTCATCTTAAATACTATATGGTCTCATTAAACCAAACTCAATGTTTGGTTAAAATATCAGTCTACATGTTTTTTTTTTTTTTTTTAGATTAACTAACAGAAGGAACAAGAAGTAACCGCCCAGTCTGAAAGGAATGAAGTCGTAGGCCTACAAACTTATTAATATCAATAATTATTTTAAAAACTCTTTCATTAAAGTAAAACAAAGGATTTTTTCCCGATGGTGGTGTTAAAATAGACCGTAAAACTTAATCACCTGTACGGATTCCGGGTAAACGGCGGAAGTAACTACACGGCTCGTACTTTGAGTATTTAAAAAAAATCGAGTAGAGTCGAATAGTGTAAACTCGGCCCGAAAAAACTCGATACTCGAGTACTCGCGTGTACACCTATAATATTTTTTATCCCTACAGCACGTTATTTTCGGCGATATATACTGTTTATATATTTAGACCAAGTTGCCACAACGACGGAGTTGTCTGATGATTTCCATATAATATTTGGTCAATTAGAAGTTTAGCTAGTGCAAGTTTATTTGGGGATTGTTATTTTATAATTATTTGTGGAATTCCATAAGAAACTGTTTTGAGGTTTTTCAGTGTAATCAATTAGGACCAATTAGGACCTATGTCTATTCGTTATAAAACTACTTCCTATCTAACAATGAGAGGTCCAATAAATAACAGTTCACAAAAACTTAATGTATTACATTCATGTGTGCGTAAAGGAATATCTTTAGAAACTAAACATCCTAAAAATTGCTTAAATATCCCATACTGTGATTTATAGACGAACAGTCGTTTACACAAAGCCGTGTTTCATGGGATATATTTGTAAGATGAATATGTCTGGACGTTGACATCACGCCTCGAGTTCCTGGAAGGACGGGGGTGTGCGAGATCCTGGAACTCGGACCGAACTGGAACTCAGGAAAACGACACTCACGCCTCATTCTTCTGTTCGCGCCGTGACTAAGTGCTGTTTGGTTTGCGCTGGCACGCAACAACTCAGAATGGCGCAATGGAAGTTTTAATACTGGCTAATGTATTTAAGACCACAGTTCATGACGTAGGCTGGTAAGCGTTGGATCAAATAAATATAGGTATTCTATTTAATTTTTTGATTTTTTTTATTTTATCTGCATGTTTGGAGCCACCCCTAAAGTATTCAGATATGTAATTTGCTAGCACATTATTTGACTTTTTAGTGCGATCTTAATTAAAACATGTTAGCAATGATGAGGAAATCGCATTTTCTACACTTTGAATAAAGCTATGCACAGGTTCGTTGAGTATTGTTTTGATTTTTTAATGTAAGGACAGTGCTATGTTTTTATTTTTTTTTTACAAAAGATCAGCAGATTTTTCTGTTTGGGCTTTGTCATCCCAACACCTCATTGTGAATTACGGGACAACTTTACAGCTTTCATTCAAGTCATTGTTTTTTTTTTCATCATGTACCAACAAAGGGCTACTACTATTAAAGTGATGAATTAGAACAATCAGAAGAAAAATGTCGAATTTCAAAAATCTACAACTTTTTTTATGACAACCTGACGCCACGAAATAGTTTTCATTTCAGCCAAACGGTTATAATTATCAAACTGAGTAGCGCTTGCCTGAGCGCATGTTAATTTTACTGGAAAATCTACATTCCTTACACTTGGAAAGCTTTGGAAACCTTATTATTGCTTTGGAAACCTTAAGTTGCAATGGCAAAGCTCGGTCACGTACACAGTGCCGGTGGTCTTCGAGGAACGCACTGTAACCCGGGCCAACGGCTTTTCAAATTACAGCCAGATCTGTTCGCGAAATCGTGATCAAATACAATATTTTTTTCCGGTCAGAACGTGAGGCTTGCATGATTACAAGCACGAATTTGCTTAAGATCATTTTTATAGTTCGTGCGATAAAAATACTATAAACATTTATACATCAACTAGCTGATCAACCCGGTTTCACCCGTGAAAAAAACAGAAAAACTTCCTTGTACTCATGATTTAATGTTTAGGTTGCCATGACAACTTCATAAGCTTCCCTTTAGCTTAACATTGAAACTTTGATGAACCATAGGGCGTAGCCCAGAGGTAATTTTTAAAAATCCATTCTTAAGTGGGTACTGTGCCTACGTCCTGAGAGAAATGTCCATGCAAAGTTTCAAGGTTCTTGGTCAAGTAGTTTGGGCTGTGCAATTAGAGGTGAGAGATGGTATTTGTCAAGTACGTATATAGTAGACTAGCTGATTAAACCGGTTTCACCCGTAAAAAATAGAAAAACTTCCTTGGATTTGGGATTTACTTTTTTCGAACTTCATAAGGTTGCCTTGACAACCTAAGAAGCTTCCCTATAATTTAACATTGAAACTTTGAAGTACCATCGAGCTCAAACCTAAAGTAATTTTGTAAAACCGTTTCTTAGTACGCATCTAGGACCCAAGGGGACAAGGGGAGTACATAATGCATGCCAAATTTCAGCCGTGTAGGTCTTGTAGTTTTGGAGAATCGCTGTCCGTTAGAAAAACCCTTCTCCTTTATATTTAGTAGATAATAGATAACGATGGTATTTTTTTGTTACCATAATCGCAGGTACCCTATTCAAGCCGTTATGAAGGTGCCTATGGTTCATTGATAGACGCAGACAATCGTGCGGCAGGGGTAGCGTCGCAGCTGCGCCGGGCCGGTTGTGGAATGTGCGCACCAAAACTGGTCTGGAGTGAGTGAGTCAGCGACGACCCCGGCCTCGCCCCGGGCCCCGCCGCTACACAGGGGTCCTCGTGACCTGGGGCCTGGCGCGCGGGAAGACTGCACGTTGTTGGATGAAGTGGCAGGCACAAGTTTAAGTCATTCGACTGCGTAGTTGTCGCCCCGGGCCCGAGCCGCTACACAGGGGTCCTCGTGACCTGGGGCCTGGCGCGCGGGAAGACTGTACGTTGTTGGATGAAGTGGCAGGCACAAGTTTAAGTCATTCGACTGCGTAGTTGTCGCCCCGGGCCCGAGCCGCTACACAGGGGTCCTCGTGACCTGGGGCCTGGCGCGCGGGAAGACTGTACGTTGTTGGATGAAGTGGCAGGCACAAGTTTAAGTCATTCGACTGCGTAGTTGTCGCCCCGGGCCCGAGCCGCTACACAGAGGTC
This sequence comes from Flexamia atlantica, assembly GCA_035578135.1. Classification (NCBI taxonomy): domain Eukaryota; kingdom Metazoa; phylum Arthropoda; class Insecta; order Hemiptera; family Cicadellidae; genus Flexamia; species Flexamia atlantica. Next base: position 8,421,181 of record JAQJVK010000011.1, read on the forward strand.
CTCGTGACCTGGGGCCTGGCGCGCGGGAAGACTGCACGTTGTTGGATGAAGTGGCAGGCACAAGTTTGTCATTCGACTGCGTAGTTGTCTCCCCGGGCCCGAGCCTCTACACAGGGGTCCTCGTGACCTGGGGCCTGGCGCGCGGGAAGACTGTACGTTGTTGGATGAAGTGGCAGGCACAAGTTTAAGTCATTCGACTGCGTAGTTGTCGCCCCGGGCCCGAGCCTCTACACAGGGGTCCTCGTGACCTGGGGCCTGGCGCGCGGGAAGACTGCACGTTGTTGGATGAAGTGGCAGGCACAAGTTTAAGTCATTCGACTGCGTAGTTGTCGCCCCGGGCCCGAGCCGCTACACAGGGGTCCTCGTGACCTGGGGCCTGGCTCGCGAGAACACTGCACGTTGTTGGATGAAGTGGCAGGCACAAGTTTAAGTCATTCGACTGCGTAGTTGTCGCCCCAGGCCCGAGCCTCTACACAGGGGTCCTCGTGACCTGGGGCCTGGCTCGCGAGAACACTGCACGTTGTTGGATGAAGTGGCAGGCACAAGTTTAAGTCATTCGACTGCGTGGTTCTCGCCCCGAGCCCGAGCCGCTACGACACGACTACACAGGAGTCCTTGTAACCTGGGGTCTGGCTCGCGAGAAGACTGCACGTTGTTGGGTGAGATGGCAGCTGGCAGGCACAAGGTAAAACTCGTTCCGTGTAATTCTCGGCCCGGCCGGGCCCTCTTGGTGCCCTATAACACGGCTACACAAGGATTTTTATAACCTTGGGTTTGACTTGCGAGATGATTTCACGCTGTTGGATGAGGTCGCACGCACAAGGTAAAACCATTCTGTGTAATTAATTCTCGGCCCGGGCCCGATGCCACTAGAAAACGACTACGCCACAATAACTGTTTTAACCTTGCTGCTAGTTTGCAAGAAGAAAACACGCTGGTTAGATCTAGCGGCAGGCACAAAGTTAAAATAGTTCCAGTAAAAATATAGTTCAGATAGTCCACCCTATTACTCCCGGTGCTGATGCATTACATTACGTCTACAGATGGCTTTTTACAACATTGGGACAGGCTTGCAAGCCGACAGTTTGTAGTTGGTCAAAGCCACAAAAACTAGCGGTAGGTACAAACATTAAATTTATAAAAATAACCAGATTGAACCGTGTAGTTCTCAGCCCCAGCCCGGCCCGATGCCGCGACAACACAGCTATACAGCGATTTTTATAGCCTTGGGTCTAGCTTGCAAGCCGATAGCTCGCATTTAGAAAAAGTGTCAGGCACAAAACAATGTAATAATTTAACTAGCGCAAACGAACAAACCCCACAAATCTTTAGCGTGCAGTTGCACGATGTAAGTAAAATTCTTCGTTGTTAGGGTTGAAATCCCTTTATAGAGTCTTGAAACTCCTCATTGTCTCCACAAAAGATTACAGTATGTAACAAGTAGAATTTTGTGCAGACATTAGGAAAGGTTTAAATCATCGAAGTAAATAAACTTACTTCGATGATTTAAATGCACATAAAATATACACCATGCTAAGCACTATAGTTTTTTTAATCCCATTGCTTTTGCTATGAAAGTGACACATAGTTCTAATCAAACTGTAACCACTTCTCGCGTTCTCGCAAAGTAAGCATAATATAGTATGCCGACACCTCGCGGTCATCGGGTGCCAGATGAGGTGACACGATGCAAGTTGTGCAACTGTGAATGATTTGACACCGGTACAAGTATTGTACGCGTGTATGAATGAGAGCTGAGGCCACTTCCGGCTGGTAATCGCGTTTCCGGTGTCCAAGGATGCCCCGACACGTGCACTAGTGCGCATGCGCTAATTTACATTATCATCATTCGCTAGCTTGTGAAACACTCGGTGCATGTCATGCATAGTGTCCATAGTGTAGGTTTATGGGCCGTGCAGTAGGCCTATATGGTTTGGTCAGTGAACACGTAATCTACGTGGTTTGGCTGTTAAGAGTCCCAGATTTGTTTGAGCAATATTTTTGATCTTTCCAGACTCGTTGTGTATTCCATTTTTCTTTTCCATGACATTATATATTTTCGGATTTTCTAGCTCTCCCGCTGCTCGCGTTTTCACAGCGAGGGAAATCACCTCCTCTTACGTTCAGGTCTAATAAATACCTTTAAGTATAAAGGCTTACAGTTGAATTGATCTACTTTAACTGCATGGGCTCGGCGACAGAATGTATGAACATTTTTGTGCACTAAAAGTCTATTTCGTTGCAATTTAGGCACAACAAAGTGAATATCTATGTAATTATTAATTTATCATACGATTAGCCGCAAAAAGTTGTGATTTAAATAATATGCTTTAAATTTAATTATAATTCAACCATATCAACAAACAAAAACCAAGCCATGTCTTTATTTTGTATAACATAGCTTTAAAGATATTAATTATTTTCAGGCCCTGAGAAATGCTCTTAAAACAATTTAATACATAGATCAGGGGAAGTTATTGGAGAAGAAAAACGGCTGCATCGCTTTTGCTCCACGGTTAAGGGTCAGGTTGGAAACATCGCTTTTGCTCCACGGATAGGGGCCTGCGCTCCTCTCCCCCACATTCTTTCTTTCGCTCACCTCCAGGATCTTACTTGAAAACTGAAATTTAAACGTAATACCACAACTTTACTTTTTTTGCCAAATCGAAAATACTTATTTTTGAAAGAATGTAAAACTACTTCAATTGTAAGAGTAAGCGCAAGTAAACGAATTTGTGTAAAAAGCTTACTTAATAAAATTTGTTATTATATAATACTTATTTACATTTCATTTATTTTTTATAATAATTCACTACTAGAAACAGAGAAGCCTTTTGACACAAGATAAAGACTTTAGGCATGAGCATGGAGAAGAAAACTACGTTTGAGCCGTCAGAGTATATTTTCGGCGGGCATTAAACTCTATTTAAATAACCTAATTTCACTAAATTCAAGCTTAGTTTAGTTGTGTCTTCCTTCCTAGTAAAGTAACCAGTCTTCCTTCTCGATCTGCTGTTACTCTGGTTTTATATCAACAAAGCTGTTTTTGGACCAATATTGGTACCTATAAAAAGTAAAGTTGAAATCAATTGAAGGTTCAAGGTCACATTATTTTAAAGCTACATGGTTTAGGTTTATTAAAAAAAGCAATCTACGAAAACGATACGTTTGAATTAATGTACAATAAATCTATTGTAGTGATCTTGAATCTCTTGTTCATGCTTAAAAGCTTGATGTTGTGTTAGAGAGCTTCCCTGTTTCTAATCGTGATTTATTGTATAAAATAAATGAAGATGGATAAGACATATTAATACTATTTTATTTTGTAAGATGTAAGGTTTTTCTTTTAAACAATATTGTTTACTTGTCGTTACTGTTAAAATTTAAGTATTTAACATTCTTTCAATTATAAATACATTCATTTAGGCAAAAAAGGAAAGTTGCATATTACGTTTACATGGCAAGAAAGAACTTGAAGCTTATGGAGGTGAGCGAAAGAGAGAATTAGGGGGGAGCGCAGGCCCCTCTCGTGGAGCAAAAGCGATGTTTTGGGTGGCTCTGAAATCTACCTGCTGACCCGTGGAGCAGAAGCGATGTTTCCAAAATGACCCTTAACCGTGGCGCAAAAGAGACACACGCAGAAAAACATTGGTTACAAAAATCCCGAGCTATAATTAACAAGAATAATTGAGAACGAGATTAACTGCTACAGCATTGAGAAATGAAGTGAGAAGAGATTTCCTCTAATTTGCAAATGTATTAAAAAATAAGGGAATCACAGTTTTACTAAAAAACCCAATAAACTATCTAATCAATAACGATAAAATAGTTTTCAATGATTCACTCCGTATATTTAAACCTTACGGAAAGCGGAATTCCAAGTTAGATGAACTAAGAGATAACACTCTTTAATATTAATGGAGCTGTTTATGTAACAAATGAGTTATTACAATTAGTAGTGCGATATGAGTAGCCTATCAGATGCACGTTATACAAACTCTGGTCATGTGAGAAGTTAGTCAGAGAGAATGAAATTATATAAGCAACTGGCATCCCTTCATATCAACGGGGCTCTAAAGTATGTTTCAACGTATTATTTTACAATATGTTATAAATCCAGCATGCCATAAGATGTAATAGCACGTAACAAATACCTCACTTTAAGTTAAGAGGAGTTGTCTGTCACGTAACAACAGCGGTTACGAGCTGATGCAGTAGATCTTAAAGGTAGTAAAAATTATATGAAAATTAAATTTATTTCAATACATTACAACATTTTTACGGTTGGGATGGAAAGTAGTCGAGAGACGAGGGCTTATGTTCAAAAGTATTTGACCTGACCTGATTTACTTCCTAAACAAAATTGTAGGCCTACTCTTTATGGCTCGAAAAAGCACATAAAATTCATAACACAACGTAACGGATCCATCTCGTCAGTCTGGAATGGCCTTAAGGGTTTTATTTGGGGGGGGGAACACCTAAAGGGAGTAGTTCGATGTGTACCAAAACATTATTACACGAGGAAAAAGTTTTAGGCTAATTTCATAAATTTAATCTGCTTTGAATCGTTAGATAAAAACTACTGTATCTGAACTACTGTACTACTGTAACTACTGTACTGATTTTTTTAAATTTTTTTATTTAATTAATTTATTTCTACTACTCTGAAACGGACGCTGATGATCCATTGTCCCTCCCGGTGGACCTCTCGATTCGAGTTCGTAACATTCTTAAATTTTTAATTCTAATGAGGGGAATAAGTACTTCTCTACATCAGAGCAACAAAGACTAAAAAGGAGAAGTGCATGTCAAAAATGAAGAGTTCATGTCTTGATTGTTCAACTTACTTCAGGCTACAAGTTCTGTCTAAGAAACTAGGTTTTTTATGGCGCAGCAAATGTCAAATTTCTTCCCTTCACTGGCTCTAATGACTTCCATGATGACAGTTACGCAACACAAATACTCGCAGTCAGTCCAAAGCTACGTTACACTCAGTGGGAGGGGGGGGGGGGTGAGTGAGTCAGAGCGAAAGTGATACCAGAGGACGAGTGATCTTTTACGCTCACCTCGCTTCCTACTCTCGTACAAGGCGTAACGATTTGCTCTCCGAGGTTACAAAACACGCGAGTCTTTTGAATCAAAATGCTTTTACCACATGAAAAATATGAATCCATGGCTAAATTACATGAATAAAATAGTTCTGATCTATGAGATTGATCTGAGTGCAGTATTAATCTCCATTAAGCGTGAATCCGCAATCGATATACAAACAAGATCGTTTTCCAACAGAGCTGTTTAATCAATTTATTTAACTGTTTAAAAGTAAAAGCAAATCTCAAACAAGCCAAATTCAATAACGTATAAAGTATTCAATCAAGTATTCAATTCAATCAAGTATTCAATAAAGTGATCTCTATCCAAACCCTGAATAATAGTCCCATCTGAATTTTCCATCCCTGTAAATCTACATTGTGATACAGTATTGCGATTTATTCGTTTGCAATACATTAAAAGCTCGTTATAAACCTTCCATGAAACCATATGAATAGCGGAAACTTTAACGAACTGGAGAAAGGAATGTGGAAAAGAATTGTCCCTAACCCTGTTTTGTAGACGGGCATCATCCGCCCTGTCAACATATCAGTTGTATAAAGCTGTAATCACCCTCTATGCGGCAATCGACTCATGATGTTTTCCCCGCGATCACCCAACCAACAAGAAACCCTGATCATTGGAGACTTTCCTTGCCAAACTGGACAGAGATAACCAAGAGGCTGCGGTGAGTGGGGACAAGATTATGGATCAAAAACTTGTTCTACTTTCATTCGTTTCCGACCGTGCGCCAATAAAGTATCCTCCAAGGTGGTATCTTTTGGGATTTATAAAGAGGAAGCGGAATTAATTATTTTTCGATTTCTGGAACTGCATGTGCAGATCATGGTTTGATATAATTAAACCACTGACAGCTAGTGCGTTGCTTTCATGTTTTTTAAGTGAGCTTTAATCAATGTTTTTTCTCTATCAAATATAAAAATGTGCATGATGGCCGGTGAGGGCTTCTAAACCTAATGCAGGGCATCTTTTTAAATACTGGTATAATACCCTTTAACTCTCTAACGTTCAGAAAATATCACTATAGTTAGTGATTTCGTTAAAGTAAGACCCGATCTGTCCAACTTGCCTGAGACGCTTAAACCTATAACTATAGGCCTATGCTCCGTGTCCCTATAAGGCAGCCTGAAATCTGTCTACTTATGCATGGTTCTGGGTTTGTTGTTTTGTTAGCCTTGTAAACCTTAGTGCTTCATTTTTGCCAAATCAATTCATTATATGAGTAGGAATAGTTTTCTGAAACAGAGCTTATAAAAGTAGAGTTAATGCTGAATTTGCCAATATATACACTTGAGAGGATTTTATCAACTTAAGGCCAACTTATCTTGGGTGATTTCTGATCCTAATGTCCCTCTATCTACTAGAATATTACTGTGTCTTCATACCAGACGCTTCACAGCTGCAGTGAATTTTCCCAGAGTCTATAGTAATTTTCTACAGACAGATGGTCGCTATGTGCTTATCACTAGCACTTCAGAGGTGCTACAGCGGATGACTCATCCGGCAGGTGTAGCTAACTGATAACAACGGTGAGTCACTCCGATAACAGATAACACATGTGTCCCGGCGCCGACTACCTGGCCTGTCTCCGGTTTGGAATTTAAGGGTATTTCTACGCTAAAACGCTACGTTTTATGGGAAAGCTGTAAAATCTCATACAACCGGTGAGCGAATGGATACTTTTAGAGGTTGGCGAGGAAGGTCCAGGCCCTTGTTTATAATTTATATTAGCCTATTTTATTCCATCTTGTTCACAAATCTGAATTTGATCATTATCAAAACAAATACAATTTAGTCAATTTAATGGAGGCCTAAGGATTGACCACGGTGATACATAACCTCAGATTGGCAACTTGTCCGACCAATAAAAAAACAGCATTTCTTGAACATCACTAAATCCATCACGGTTATTTTCAGGCAACGCTGCTTACTCATTGGTTGGAAGAGGTGGTACAATTTTATACTCTTATTTCATAAAGTGTATCAAGGGTGTTTGGACTCCCAATTCAACATTAGTCAAATCAGTGCGTTTTACTTTAATTCCCACATCAAAATTAAATTTACTATTACCAACTAGCCAGCTGCCAACAGCAGAACAGGACTTTATGAATCCTGAAGTCTGATAAAATAAAGTACGAGTACTCATGACTCACGCAACAGGCTGACATGACGGATCAACTTTCGATTTAAGGGCTTAAATTGCCTATTTTAAACCCAAAACCCCACATTTTAGGGGCTTTATGCTCCCCTAAAATGGAGATATGTTCTTCCGATTTATTTCTGGACAACCAGATCATAGCAACTAATATCTCCACCAAATTTAAAGTAAATCCGATGATATCGGGGATAAATTTCAAAGGGGGAAATGTTATGTAAGTCAACTACTTTGGAAGTTGTTTAAAAATTCTCACCGCCCCCAATAACCACGGTTAAGAGCTATTCTTAAACATGGTTAACAGTTATTTCTCAAACACTAGACGCAGTTACGGTCGCTAGGCGGCGCGGCGGTGGCGGTGCCGCACGCTATTGTATGGTAATTCTACCTCATTGTTGGACAACTACTCCTGCAACCGACCAATACATTCCGCACCCACAACCGCCGCTAGTAAACTAGTGTAACACTAGAATACCAGCGAAACACGGGTTTTGTATGTTTTCGTTATTAAATTTTGGACGGGGTTGTGCGTATTTGTCTAAAAGAATTATCGATACGACTTGTTTACAACTGGTAATTTTCTTATAATGAAAATGGAGATTGAAACCATTTATGGTTAACATGTTAACGTTATTTATGGTTGATTACAACTATGAATAACGTTTACATGTTACTTTATTCGTCGTTACATGTTTAATCGACGTTATCTATGCATTTTGGAGGTTTTTGAAATCCTGTCTCGTAAAACAATATATTGAGTTATAATACTTCTTTAGCTTTCGTTCATAAGCTATCGAAATAATTTTGTTGGGCTTAGTGTTTGTATATTTAATACGCTTCTGCCGTCAAGAAAGTTTAGGTTGGAAACCAAAACATTTGCATCGCCTGTTTTGCAATTGATTACCCTACTACACCCAATGTAGTCACAGTTTATTGTAACATAGACTGAAACAATTGATTAACTACTGAGAGCAAAACGCAAACCAAGTGCAATATAAGTATACATATTTGTATGCGCACGAGATGCAATTTGAATGTTGTGTTTACCATGGGAATGTTGAAATACCACTGACGTAAGACAGCACAGGAAGAAATTAATAAAAATAAATGCACGTCAGAACGAAATGCAGTTCCGTCAGATAAGAATTGACGTACAAACGAAAAATATTTACTCCTGGTATTCGTTGGATAATAGGCAATTAACGGGTACAATGTGGAGTAGTGGCGCTTGCATGTGTATTAGGATGACTCACACACTGTGGTTAAAGTCAAGGTCACTGAACACGTCTGCCTGTGTTCGTACAATTTAAACTAATTTCGCTTTAAAATTTGCAAGGCTATTCAAAATTCGTTGTGTTTATTTTCCTTTAAATAGTTAAACATTTCATATAAAAAATAACATTTAACGACTTTTGGCGATTGATTGAAGACGATGAGCTACTGTTAAAATTAAGTCGTTTGAAAGGGATTTCAATAGTTCAATGGATGGCACAATTTATGAAACAAAATCAAAACATTCTTAAATTTAAACTTTTCACAATTAAAATATGTTTAACTGACAAAGCCGTATATTATTTAGCCTAAAACCGTTTATACGATCCTTCAAGACGACCGTACTTAGTTTGCACAAATTCAAACTAATCCGTATGCTATATAGGTAAAGGTTTACTGAACGGAGTACGTGAACCATAAATGAAGGATAAATCTTCAGTTAAAAGAAGTAATTTTTATTAAATCATCTATTGAAATTTTGAACAATGAGGAAATAAATTACACTGCGATTCAATATTTTGATTCATTCTGATATTTATTAATTTAATACTTATTGACTCGATAGTTTATTAATTCTTTCTGTTATTGCCTTTTTTACTCTCGGTTTATTAAAAAAAAAGTTCATTTAAATCATACAATCGCTCTTTGGACTAGTAAATGCAAACGCTCTCATATACATGCATGTCCTTTTCAGGATACATCGAATCCTGAAATTAGGTATTTAGGTTCCTCTTATGCCCTAAATGATCATTCTTAAACGGTTTTACTAAATTCCCTTGGGTTTTAGAATGCCAGTCAAAAATGCAACTGTGGGCAGGCTCTTTTCAAAGTTGTCGGCCTTTAGAACGGGATTCTACCCGACCAACCGAACTGCACCCGCTCGAGAAAACAGCTAAACAAGTTTAACTGCACGTCCAAAGGCTTTGCAAGGATATAATTTATCTTCGATCAAAAGCGTGCAGCCGTCCCCTCTCGTAGTTTTCAAGACTTTATCGAGGATGGATCTAGAAGGGGCCGATGTCACGCACTAGCGGCACCTGGCGGTCGTGGCTGCAGCCTGTTGCTGGAAAATAAAAATTCCGACAGATGGCACCACCACAACGTCCACGGAGAGAGTCGGCTGCAGCTGGAGACAGGTGTAGGCGCAGCTGCCTCGGGCCCCAACAGACGTTTCGAAATCCCAACCCCCAGGGAACAGGAGCCAGATTTACCGCTCTGAACGACAGAAACTATTTTAATTGCTCGGAGAGCACCAGATGATCGCGGGCTTGAGCCGATGAAGTGAGGGGAAGTCTATTACTCGCAAATTGATTGTGGTGCAGGTGCAGACCCTTGTGAATAACTAGTGGATTTGTGTTATAGTCCCTGCGAGGATGGCTGAATTTTAAGTGGGGATTAATTGCGATAAAACACGACATAATCACTTGAACTCAATTGGGCGAGTGGGAAATTGAGTGATCGATCACTTTTGAAAACACCGATTAGCTTGGGGCGAGTTTGAAATTTAAATACGAATTTGAACAAGAAATTTTATTAATCACAAAAAGTATGCCTGTATTTTAAACGACAAGTTAACTGAAAATCCGGTAACTGACGACTTCTAGCTTTCACCAGATCACCTGTAAGGATAATCCTTAACTTCGTATAGCGAAGCTCGCATGCTATCTCTTTTAAATGAGGGCCAAATCAATGTTGACAAGATGACAAGTCACCTCCACCAAGTTTATTTATTGCTAAAAACAGAGTTTCCTTTTGGTTAAACCCAATCACAAGAATATCCTTCTATTGCTCTAAAGATCAAACTTAAAATTACGTCTATACATTGGAAAGATATGAACATTACCAGCACTCTACTTCATCGAGTGTTGACTTTTCTGGTAAGCGAGAAGAAAAAAATCAGTATTCTTCCTGCAAATGACAAGCATCCGTGATTATGAGTTATCTTGGGGAAATGTCAGGAGTCATTTTCCTTATTACCGTTACATCATACCGACGAGTAAACATTGAACTCGTTTTATTTCTCCAGCCAATACACGATAAGAGAGATACGTCTGAGTCACGATTGATAAGGAATTGATCGTACTACGGTTGAATCACCGAGATTGAAGTTCGATACTCTGCAGTAAAGATGGTACTGATAGGTGATATCAGTTTTGAAGTTTTTATTCAACACTATTCAAGGAGGTTGTAGATGGTGGTGATTTCCTTCTTTGGCACCCTGGTGGAAACTGCACAGTGAAGCTATTCGTACGAAAAATAATATACGCATAGAAAGGAATGGATAGTATTGATATCCATTCCTTTTTCTGTGATACTAAAGTACTTGCAAAATATTACTGTAGATGATGGGAAAATCTCGGAATCGCATTTTCTTTAGTCAACTGAACTTCAAGGCATGAAAAGCTAAACACCCATTGACGAATTAAATCGATTCTACCCAAATCAAGGTTTTGAAATGTGATACTTTGAAATACTTGTAGAAGATTACTTGTAGAGAACTTGCCAAGCTCGTAATACTCTAGTCACAGATGAAGTATCTAGGTGAATTTTTGAACTCGTTTAAAAACTGCCATAAAACGGCATTAAAATTTAAAACTACCTGACTCAGAATAGAATCATGTTAAGACTACACTGATTATAATCGAATGCAGACTCAGAATATATTCATGCTGCAAAAACATAGAAACTGTCGTTATTTTGTCTTGCAGTATGCCATAGCTTACAAGGAACAACATTAAAATAGCCACTATCAACGATAATTTTTAAGGCGACCCTATCCAACATACCCTAATCACCTCATTAAAATTGGGCCATTAAAAGAGACACACATTAAATCTAAACAAGCAAAAGACATTTGGGGTGAATCAGAGAGGGGAGAGATGCCACCCGAGCCTGGAGGAACGGCGAATGTAAATAAGAAGAGGGACTGTTTTATCGGGGCAATTAGGACGGTGGTACGGGCGTTTAGATGTAATTAATAACAAAGAGATGAGGGGCGGGAGAGGATGAATCATGTGGGGGTGAGTCAGATACAGGAGCAGGCTACACATGCTTGGTAGCTCTCACCCCAACAGCCCGGGATGATTTCATTTTAGGAAATTCGGGCGATAAAAATGTCACCCATCATCGGCTATCGAGACAAGATGCCGTTTAGGGGAGACGGTTTCATTACGAGCTATCATTTGGAGGGTATATTCAATTTCGTGTGGATGTCAGTAATGTTTTTTGTTCGTTCTCACATTTCACAAGTAAGAAGCAAGAAGTTATGCATAAGGTGACCAGATTTTGGAACAGCCAAAACGGGACGCCGACTTCCGAGGGGTGTGGGGGGGTATGGAATACCCCCCACAAACAGAGGGGGGTCCGGGGTCCTCCCCCAGAAAATTTTGAGAAATTAGGAGCATTTTAGTGCGTTTTAAAACTCTTACAGATTGAAAATATGTGTTAGACTCTAGTTCACCTTTATCATTCATTTTAAGGAACTAGAAAACTATACAAAAGAACCGAAAACATGTATTTAAGAGTTTTTTACATTAAAACGTATTTCCTTACCCCCCACAAAGAGAGGGGAGTTCGGAGGTTCTTCGGAAAATTTTGAAAAGTTAGGAGCATTTTGGTGAGTTTTTAGGCACTTTCAGATTAATAATATGTGCATTACTTTAGTTAATCTTTACAATTGATTTTAAGTTACAAGGAAACTACAAAAGAACGAAAAAAATTTATTTAGGAGTTTTTTTAAACTAAAACATATTTCCATACCCCCCAAAAGAGGGGGGTCCGGAGGTCCTCCCTCGGATAATTTTGAAAAATTAGGAGCATTTTGGTGGGTTTTCAGAATCTTTCAGATTGAAAATAAGTGCTATCCTCTCGTTCATATTTACCATTAATCTTTAAGTTACTAGAAAAGACAAAAGAACCGGAAAAATCTAAGACTTTTTTACAGTAAAACTTTTTTTAAAGTATTTTTCTTACTAAAAACGTCAAAACGGGACAAATGGGCGTCCCGAGAGAGTTCGTCAGGACAACGGGACACGTTTCTAAAAAAAGGGACTGCCCCGTTCAAAACGGGACGTCTGGGCACCTAAATTATGCAGCTTACTGAATAATGCAATGGGCTTCAATGTCCTCTTAAGTTCTGTAGAAAAGTTTGGCAAGAATCTCAATTGTTAAGCTAAGGTAATTGTATTGCCTAATCGAGAGAAAAATATATTGTTAACTGCAAATCGGTTAAAGTATACTCAATGGCTGCAGCTTAGCAGCTATTTAAATAAATGAGTTCCCAAGGCATTTTAGACGATAATCATGCTTTTTACATTGGTGTTCAGTTAGCCGATTCGGAATTCAATCTTTACTTTGTTTTATATAGCAGCACGGTTGTATTTTGAGGGGATTATGAACAAACAGAATTGTATTAGATTCACAAGTGCTTGTATTATTAATTTAGCATTTTAGATCTTAGTGTAGAATGATATTTTACTGTAATTATGTCTTCTAAAAATGTGACCTCAATCAAACCTTCCCGCCGATTTGTAAAATAAGACATATTTGCGTAAGAGTCTGATATTTTTATCGAGCATCCCTTGCCTTGGTAGGCCTAAAATAAGGACAACATTATCCCGTTCACAACTTTAGACGCGATCTTACTCTCAATTAAAGTGGAATGAATCAGATCAGAGCAATGGGCAACAAAACAGATAACCGTACAAGCGGCTGAGTCAGTGGGGCCGATATGCAGTTCATTATTTGTAAGACCATGACGCAAGAGGCGTGCGTCAACGGTCAAAAGTCATAGGGCTCGGATCGACTGATTCATCCAATCAAAGTCATTCAGTAATCGATTCGAAGGTCATTATTTTTTTAGTTTAATTATTGCTTAAGCAAGATGTGGAGGTGCTTACGATGCTGCTTACCGAGAAGCGACGCGGCGAGAGCAGCGTGACTACCAGTTCAAAAGTCTGAAGACGAAATCCTAGGAAGGAACTTTCATTACAAAGGTGAGGATTCTTTTGCCATAATTTATAGAAATTTGGAGGAAAAACACTCTATTTTTATTTATTTGCTTTACATTTTTTAATTCTTGATAGCGAAGGATTTTTTTGATACTAGAAGGGATTATTTTTGTTGAAATCGTGTATAAAGGCTGTACAAGACAAGAGTTTCCTCTGAATCTTATCAAATGGCAGACAGACACACGCAGTAGGAATTCTTTGTCAAAAGACAAAGATCTTTATCTCCCATGCAAGTTCCCAGGTTGGGCAAACGCAAAGTAACATACATGCTGGAGCGAAAGTGTAAAACTAGAGCTATGTCCAGTCATATGTTTTATAACAGAAAAAGGTTCAAAAATAAACATAGAGGAAAACAGAAAAAGATAATGAACTAACAAGCAAAGCTCGGTCCACCAGGCTGTTGGAGCAGCAGTAAGTAAGACACCGGGGGCAGCGGGTCAGCGGACACTCCGTTCCCGTATCCTGGAGGACACCGTTGTGGCAAAGCTCGGTCCACCAGGCTGTTGGAGCAGCAGTAAGTAAGACACCGGGGGCAGCGGGTCAGCGGACACTCCGTTCCCGTATCCTGGAGGGCACCGTTGTAACAAAGCTCGGTCCACCAGGTTGCTGGAGCAGCAGTAAGACACCGGGGGCAGCGGGTCAGCGGACACTCCGTTCCCGTATCCTGGAGGGTACCGTTGTAACAAAGCTCGGTCCACCAGGTTGCTGGAGCAGCAGTAAGTAAGACACCGGGGGCAGCGGGTCAGCGGACACTCCGTTCCCGTATCCTGGAGGGCACCGTTGTAACAAAGCTCGGTCCACCAGGCTGTTGGAGCAGCGGTAAGTAAGACACCGGGGGCAGCGGGTCAGCGGACACTCCGTTCCCGTATCCTGGAGGACACCGTTGTGGCAAAGCTCGGTCCACCAGGCTGTTGGAGCAGCAGTAAGTAAGACACCGGGGGCAGCGGGTCAGCGGACACTCCGTTCCCGTATCCTGGAGGGCACCGTTATAGCAAAGCTCAGTCCACCAGGTTGATGGAGCAGCAGTAAGTAAGAAACCGGGGGCAGCGGGTCAGCGGACACTCCGTTCCCGTATCCTGGAGGACACCGTTATAGCCCAGATTGTGGCCGCGCCGCGCCGCGTGGCGGCGCCCGCCCGATTGCTGATAACTGAATCCAATGATTGTGAATGAGATGTTGATTACTATAGCAATAAACTGTGTTCATATATTGGCTTCATAAGACGTCCAAACTAGGCCATTAGAGTTCTTCCTCGGTCCAATTCTACGATAAAACTACGCATAGAGAGTGTACAAGTTACTCAAAATACACGACCTCGCTGTTTCAAGTCCACAAGAAAAACTTGTTCATAAAATCGTATGACACTTAAGTCCACGATTCTATGAGTTTATGCAGAATTTGGAGTTTATGTTTTTTCCATAAAAAATAACGATCCTTTGTGTTGAAACCGAAATCATTAAAAAGCATGACCTCTTTTCTAGGTGGAAAGTCATGGACCACGGTGATGGGTTCATAGTTTCCTGTAGAGATGGATTCGAAGAATTGCTAGCTGAGTGCAATTGCTTTGTAGTTTTTGCTCTTGAACCAGCTAAAAATCCGGAATTTTGAATGATTACATCAGGAGGGATTTTAAAACTTAGATCTTCTTTAAGAATCGGTCAGTTAAATTGAAACACCCACGCGCTTCCCTTGTGCAGTCCTTCTTCAGCATTTTCAGCCACAGTGCATACACGGTGCTCCTACAGGACCAGAGCTCGCCAGCCTCGTGACTCATGGGTGAAAGCATCCGCGGCCGCAGCCGCTGGACCTGGTTTCTCTCATCCGACCCACAACATCCCCCCCTCCCCACCCCCCCCCCGGGCCGTCCGCCAGATGTTACATGTTACACGGCCTTTGGCGGCGCGGCGCCTGAATGAACTATTCACTCCTCGGGAGGAAACAGGTTTCTAAAATTTAGATGGTACCAAGGAACGTATTTATACTTTTTTATATAAATTCTCTTTTGTAAAAATTTTCTAACAAACGCAATGTTATTTTGTTCAAAACTTCTCAACGTGTTTGTGTAAATTATTAGTTCTTTATTGTGTCTAAATGTTTTACGGTACTACTAAGCGGCCGGTCTGGTATTTTTTAACAATCATGTTAAGGAATCATTGTTTGAAAAACAAAAAAAGGAAATTTTAATAGTTTTGTCTTGATTCCTCAATAGGCTATAAGAGATAAATCTGTATAATGCTCGTCAGGTTTGGCAAGGCCGGTTAAAAGCTATGGGTAATGGCCGCAACTCCAGCGGCCATGCTAAAATTGAAAAGTATCCCATTACATTTTGGAAATTATTCAATAGTTCAAATATAAATATTAACCAAATTTATAATAAATACCTTAAACGAGCATTTTATATCGTAAAAAACTTTAACTTCGAGTTGACATCGCCTTTCAAAGAAGAATCACGTCCGATAAATTAATTTAAACAATATTAACCGAAAGACAAGAAACGAGAGTTGCTACAGATGACTCACTTGGAACTTCCAAAAATAAAAGCCGAAAGATCAACAGAATCATTAATATACCTGTTGGGAGATAGGGTCTGCGATAGAAGCTGGAGAAGGCAAAGGCAGATCCAGGAAGCGAGGACATTACTCAGCAGGATAAGGTGAAGGATACCCAAGGCCCCGACCTTGGGCCGGCAGCCAACATCTGAGGCTCCTGCTGCTGCGACCGGAGCTGACTACAGGTATACCTCTCTACTACGAATGCTTTCCTCCTCGAGGTGTTCGGATGGTCAAGAAGTGATCGAACTACTAAGGAGGAGATAATAAACTTCCAACTCGAAAAAATGTAACTAAACAAAGTTTTTGGAAGTGGTAAACAGTTAGCTAACGAATTCGGTTATTACTCTCCGAAATGTTAGCATACAACTGGAAGTGCACTGGTGTGAATGCGTTGGTTGTTGAACATTGAACATCTACTGTGTTGAAATAAACACTCGGATAACAGATTACTTCCGACTCGTAACAAAAACTAAAAGTGCCCTTGTAGTACAACATGACAGCATATGAATGGTCGATAACGACTTGCAGAAAAGTAAACAATCGGTGTGTCAACACAGAGGGTTGACTGGAGATAAGATAAGCGGCAGGACCGCGGGAGTGGGCGGTGCTTCCGGTCAGTAATCGGGACTTCCGGGACTCGGCAGACTGCCCGCCGCCACTGTCCCACTTGGGACTGCGATTGCTGTCTGTATTCAGCGCAAAATAAGTCCACTGTCGGAATTGCGGATCTAGTGACGATTTAAATTTGTAGTTCAGGTCAAATTTACAAATTAATTGACGAGCTTTGAAGGCTGTTCATATAAATCGAGAGCTTTTCTGGACTTAAAGAATCAGTTCGAGGTTTTTTCACATATCAGTGAAAATTACTGTATGGAAGAAAAGAAAATACTGTACTATATCCAAGGATAAAGCCACCCCACAATTTATTTTATTTGTGAAAAGTAATTAGGGGTCAACGTACTGGCCGTGGCCTGCGTCGAGAACAGCAGAAAATTAAGACAGCCAAATGCTACACATGAAATATTATTAAAGAAAAAACTGATATAAAATCAAACAAGACATGCAGTCATAGGGGAGGAACATTGGAGAATATAACTTTTCTTCCCTTTTTTGATTATTGTTTACACTTAGGAACGTTTGCGAATCAAAGCAGCTTTGGAAAATGTGTAAGTGGACATGGCTTTATACATTCATTTCTGATCAAAACGCGTCATTATATATTTCACTTATTCATCTCAAAACGCACGACTTGGCATTCATCACTGTCTTTGTGAAATGTCGATCTTCCCATGGCCCGATCAGGCCGGATCGGACACAGAAATAAAGCCACGTCAGCCGCTGGCTGGCATGGGGCGAGGTTATTCTGAGCCGTGAAGCGACTCATCCCACAGGCTCGGGCTCGAAAGGTCGGGCGATTAGCTCAGAGACTCTTTGGACCTGATCTATCACGACACTACTGGACACGACATTACTGGACCACGACGCTACCGGACCACGACATTACTGGACCACGACATTACTGGACCACGACACTACTGGACAACGACACTATTGGACCACGACATCACTGGACCACGACACTACTGGACCGTGACACTACTGGACCACGACACTGCTAGACCGCGACACTACTGGACTACGACATCACTGGACCAGGGCACTACTGGACCAACCACGACACTACTGGACCTACTGGACCACGACACTATTGGGCCGCGACATTACTGGACCACAACACTACCGGACCACGACATTACTGGACCACAACACTACCGGACCACGACATTATTGGACCACGACACTACTGGACCACGACTCTACTGGACCACGACATTACTGGACCACAACACTAACGGACTACGAAATTACTGGACCACGACACTACTGCACCACGACTCTACTGGACCACGACATTACCACAACACTACCGGACCACGACATTACTGGACCACAACACTAACGGACTACGAAATTACTGGACCACGACACTACTGCACCACGACTCTACTGGACCACGACATTACCACAACACTACCGGACCACGACATTACTGGACCACGACACTACTGCACCACGACTCTACTGGACCACGACATTACTGGACCACAACACTACCGGGCCACGAAATTACTGTGGACCACGACTCTACTGGACCACGACATTACTGAACCACAACACTACCGGACCGCGACACTACTGGATCACGACATCACTGGACCACGACATTATTGGACCGCGATGCGATCCTTTTACATCGACCGCTTCGAAGTACCGCGGGGGGAGCGGGGATGCTTCAATAGACCGAGACAATGAAAAACTGAGAGTCGAAGTCTAAGTTTGACTATAGTACAAGCCTTTGACGGTCAGGACTTTTCGCCCTAAAAACTCAGCGTTCGTGAAATTGTGAACGAAAGCTATTTTAGGTAAAGACGGGGAAAATACCTTTCGGACTTTCTGAAGATTTCTAGCTAGTCTAATCTCTGAAAATTTGGATAACTATGTATGTAACCCTACATTAACTATGACATCGAGTGCTTTGCTCAATCCAACGTAAATGTATAAACTTTTACGGTGCTGCGGAATAAAATACGTCTAAACAAGACAGCGGAACTCGAATATTTTTCAAGCAGACAAGAATTGACATGAGAGTTCTCGGTATTCGGAAGTGGCAGACGGGGCGATATCAAACACTGATCCAAGTCATATCTCACTCGAGCTTATCATGTTTACTGAATCCACGTGTTGAAGAGGTAAACATAAACAAGGATTACACGCGGCCTTTAATGTCGAGATAACCTGCGGAAAACAACAGAAGCTGCGTCGAGCACTGCCCTCTCCCAACAGTGGAGGTTGATAGTTGATTGGATAACGCTTCCATGGACCGAATCGGCCCTGGCCGTCTGCAAGCCCGACCTGGAATTAGGATTAGACTTATTGGCGGACTGTGCCAAGTTATTTGGCTGTGACTGTACCTCACATTACAGAGACATTAGGCTGCAAGATACTCGCCTCACATTCTGAGGGTCGCTGGTTCGAATCCTGACTAAGGGCGACACTGGGTCCAGTTTTCATTTGCCAGTACTCTATACTGGTTCCAGTTGGTATTATTAATTAATGAAACAACTAAAGGTCACATTGATTACAATACAACCAAGTTTCTGACCAAGACGTTATAAAATGCTCAGGTCAGGTGTAAAAACACACAAAATCAAAAATTGTAATTGGAATTACACTTGTTGTTAAAACATCAAAATGGGATTCCGCTTTGAAACTTACTTCTTATAGCTTCGCATTAAAACTGTTCTACTATCATTTAAATCTAAAAGAGATTAATATTAATAAACCAAAGTGGATTGTAGCTTTAGCCATAATTAGCACAGTCGGGTAAATTACGGGACTAAAAACAGATCGAAAAGTTTCTCAATGTCTAAATCTAATAAAACATCCCCTTAATCCAAAAATATTTTGATTGTTATCTAATCTGATACAGAGGAGCCCCTACCGATCTGTTATCACTCGCTATTGTTGAGGACACGGCCGCGAGATGCTGACGATAGAGCAGAGCCAGGGAGCCGCCATCAAGGTATCGCAACCCGAGTCATGAGTCATCCTGGGTCAGAGACCTCCCTCGCCGTCGCCGTCGTATCGCTCAACTCGGCACCGCGAGCTGTCTCGGGGAACGGCTACTCTCTCACATGTTTTAACTGTAATAATTTTGATTTTCTTAAATGAAAGTTCTTTTTGGGACAACTGTCGAAGAGTACATATTTTAGTTGGTTTGGGTTACACCTACATTCTTGAACCCCTTCGGTTCTAACTGAAGTCCCGTGACGTAAAATATTTTATCTGTACCATTGACTTTAAAAATCAATGTTTGTACTCACTAGTTTAACATAGAGGAGAGAGCCAATCAAAACTATCTCATTTTCAAATACAACCAATCATCTAATATCCTTAATTTAAGACTCTTTTTTGGAAGACGAAACTAGAGATTTTAGTGAGCTACGTTGAGGTATTATTAATTTAATGACATTTAATTTCATCATCGGTCTTACAAGGAGAACCTGATAGGAACTTTAAAACTTTGATATGAATACTATGACTAGGTTTTTTATTCTTTCAGGTGTGACTTTGATTTTTAAAATTAAATAATATTTATTCTATTTTTACGATTCATTATTTAAATTTTTTGTTTTGTATTTATTTTATAAATTGGTTATAAGATATTCTATTAAACTATTACCTTTGATTACTATTATTGTAAAAAATAAAATGATAAGATTAGGAATGTGTTTGGTATTTTGTTAACAATTTTAACTGATTTCTCGACATTTATTTCACCTGAGATGATGAGCAATAGAAATTGTATTCTTAAATACGAACACGAACAAAATCTGGATTTTTTTCGAAAGAAATTAACTAGGAAACATTAATGACGGACAATAACCGAAAATTGATTACAGATCTCTAAGGAAAAATAGACGTATATGTCAGAAGCTAAGCAAATAAGGGACATGTCTTGAACATGGAACATGAAATCTTGTTACCTCTGCAAGTATTTCAAGCATGAAAACAAAAATTCATTCTTCTTTCGATAACGTAACGCAACACTCAACCAAACTAGTAGCTAAACTAGGTTTTGAGTGCGAGTGTCATCAACCCGGTGTGACTAACAATGACAGAGTCGCGGAGTAAATCACGCGATATCGACATCGCCGGGCTGTGATTCACGCTTCAACGGCGGTTTTCACAAAGGAAAGTGTAGAAAGGCCTATTTTCTCGGATGACTGTTAAAATAGAACGAGGAAACGACCTGGGTGAGTCACGGCAGGCTTTTATCCTCTCGTCGTTATTTTTGGCGGCGCAACGCGGGTCGTCAATGCGTTTACTGTACTTTTTTACCTCATAGAGCCAACGATATAGTGAAGTGCTTCTTAAAGTGTGCAAGAATTCTCAATATCTACTTGAGTGATCGTGTAAGTAGGAGTACTCCTATATACGTTCTTTTATCGCGTAACTGGATAAACTCACGAACGATAACAAGTCGAATCCATTGCCATTAACGTAGCATTGAAGAAAAATTGCGTTTATTAAACCAAATACAAGAGAAAGTAGCAATTAAATATGCGAGAAATATATTTTACGAAAAAGTACATCACATGCTGTTTGGTTGACTTCAATAATTTTCTTGAAGATAAATAAACAAATAATATTTAAACACAGATTAGGAGAACAAGCAAACAGGCAAGTGTCTTATCACTCAATTGATTCATGCGTTGTTAATACGATGAGGTGAAAATAAAAAAGTCAAATCTGCTCATAAGAGTAAGACTAATAGCAGACAATCTTTAACGATATTTCTATCGTTTCAAATAATAAAAAATAGACTAAATTAGGAAACTTAGAACATTTAGACTGATAAACTGCGTATAAGGTATTTAACTACTTCAAATCTCTATACGGATTGCATCACTTGGTACTACAGTATAGTTAATTTATTCAAGAAAAATTATATAACTCAATACTTTATCAGTACTCGAGAAAAAAAATCAATCAAACGGACTCCATGCACCTCGAGTGGATAGATAAGAATGATAAGACGGTATATTGCCGACTCACCATGAGCCATTGTCTGTAGATCGCACGGCCTTCGAAGTC
Organism: Flexamia atlantica; assembly: GCA_035578135.1. Taxonomy (NCBI): domain Eukaryota; kingdom Metazoa; phylum Arthropoda; class Insecta; order Hemiptera; family Cicadellidae; genus Flexamia; species Flexamia atlantica. Next base: position 8,442,939 of record JAQJVK010000011.1, read on the forward strand.
AGCACTCACACATACATACACAAGCACATACTCGTGCATAGACACTGTACGCACTCACACACACACACCCGAACTCGTCCCATATTAATTCAAGTCACACCAGTGAGTCATGCACGGTTGGTTACATCGCACGTCACAAAAAAGTTTTCCTTCTGACTTAAAAGGCCAAAGAACTCCCACTGTGATAGTTTGCTCCAACGGATGAATAACAATTGGCCTTTACATGGTAGGAGGGGTTTTAAGTTGAGTGCACAAGCACAACTTAACCGTGGAAGGACGTAAAATTGAAATGGTTGCGTTGAACATAAAAAAACTAAAAAAATATTAATCTTTAATATGTATTTAGGAATGAAAATAATTGTTGAATTTCAAGCTCAGCCTACCTATGCTTCTGCTCATTAATGCAATTCGTTGTATTTTACATGGCTAAAATATTTTTTTCCATTTATTTTTGACACTGCAGCAGTGCATGTAAATAATGCAGTAAAGAGGGTAAATGCTCTGCGAAGAAGTGAATTACGTTTACATCAGATTATGAAAGTATATTGGAAAGTAGTTATTTCCTAACACGGATGTGTTGATAAGACAAGACTGCAATGCCAAAAATTCTAAATGAACCATATCTTTAAAACCCTCAAAAGAAAAAATTGTTCATGAATACTCAACCCATTTAAATAACAGCTTTAAACAAGGAAAACTAAGAAAAAGTATAAAAAGCAAGATATATAAAGAGGCGCGGTGACCCAAAAAAACGAAAAAATATTTTGTTGAGTTCACGAACACTCAGGGAGATAAGATTGACGTCAATGGGCGATAAACTCTGGCTAATTACTGATGATATATAGTGGGCTAATTGCATCTCAGAAGTGACTCATGTAAGCAGTGATAACCGATAGTGAAGGGGGAATAGGGGGATGGAGTTAGCGAAACTCTTTTTAACTGACTGATAAGAACTAATTGTTTTAATTAGGGTGATCACCGTTTTTTGCGGTGGTTGTTCATGTTGCTCGTGGGGATAGAAGAGAGATAAGTCAAACACCCTTAAATTAAAATTACATTCTTAACGCACCAATCATTCATTTAGAATTTCCGAAGATAACACATGCACACTCAGGCCTGAAAACAAATGTTCCACATCCTGCATTATTTTATAGATACGTATTAAATCATTGATATAAAATCATAGGATTTACTCATTTAGACTTTCCAGCTTCCAAAAATATAACGATTACAGCGTATTAAGGGGGAGTCTCTACTAAAAATGGTCAAAAATCTTGAAAATTTCAAAAAAAAATGTACACTTAATTTTTATTTGTTTATTTCTGAATACAAAAAACCACATTTCATAGTTTTTATCAACTTTATTATGGCATAGAATTCATATTATACGTTGCTATGCAGAAAAACAAAATTCTCGGTTTTCGTATTATTTTCGTGTAAAAAAATTATTTTGACATTCTTATATTGTTACTGTGTCATATTTAATATGTAACAATTATATAAATTGAAAATTTATAAATAAATATAATTTTTTGCTTTATTTTGGCAAATATTTCCAAAAAACACTTCTTTAGAAAACTCGCGATTACCGAAAGTAGACTGTATCTAGCATATAACTTTTGATATTCCAAAAAAACTACTGAAGCTACAGTCTTCAAATTTTTTTGGGTTATCTAAGATAAATTATCTAAATAATCACGTATTTTGAATAAGTTTGGATCAGTGGATAAAAAATTTTATAATCTTAAATTTTATTAAAAAATATGAAAAAAGTACAAAGTTTGAAGGAAAATTAAAAATAGTAATTTTTGGCTTACATAACTAAAATACGTGATTTTTAACTAAATTTAATCCTGAACAAAATGATACCTTCGAACATTGTGTAGGTCCAATACTTTTCTTGGAATAACGGTTTTAAAAAAACTTTGAAAAAATCGGTAAAATCGAATTTTAGGCCCTATAAATTTTTTTTAATAAATGACATTGGGAATAGTGGTTTTAGGTCCATCTGAAGTTTAATACATGGTTATATACTTAAAATTACCTTTAATAATGATTTTAGGATTTTTAGTCGAGACTCCCCTTAAGTCGGTAAAGCAAATTTTGTGATTTTTTACAATAAAAAATCACATTACACTGTGATTTATTCTTTATTTTCTTTCAAACAAAGTTTTATTTTAGAACTTTCTCAAAAATTGAGAAAGTAGAGATGAAACACTCCTATTTTTACCCAGCGCGTTGGTACAATGTTTCCATGTTTATATCCTTACCCTCAAATTTTTTCTACTTAACCCCGTGAATCCCAAAGATTTATTATTTCCATTTCAACGACTTTGGAGGTGGAGTAAATTTGTTATGCTAGAAAACAGTGGTGCAAATATACGAGTTTTCAATAAAAAGAACAACACAAATTCTCTTTCGAATTCCTTAAAAAACAATCAAATATTGTATAGATTTTTTAGTGGGGACCTCTCGCGAGCTCTGGCCATAGCAAATACCGTTTAGTCTTCGAATTAGCCTGCTGTTGTGTATAGTAGGCGTACTGGTCTGACTCATTTCCTCAACTCTCGCATGAGATTATTTTGACGAGGGATAACATAGACTCAATTCCACGTTCTCGAATAATTATTGAATTTCTCCAACCACGTATTAAGCAGCAATTCAAGGGTACATGTAGTAAGTACTTCCTATGTGATTCGACCATAAAAAATCCCATATATTCAGTAAACAGATGTAAATGGTAAATCAAAGATACAAGAGTGGTGTATTTTTTAGGGCAACGTCATATTGGTAGAGTATAACTCGGCCGAGTTGCTAGAGGATCAGCTGATTCCTATAGTTTGGAATTGTCGTCTCGACTCGCCCATTTGAAAAAGGTCGGTTTATAACTGGTGCCAAATATTAAGGCAGTCCGTCCGTAAGACTAATGTTTAATCATTAATCATTTTTTAATTCATTCTTAATAAGACAGGTACCTCAGGAGGACGTTACCCTGAATGTTAATTTTAGCACTGGGCTTATGGACGGTGCGGGCGGTGTGTGGCAGCAACGATACATTGGTCGAGTTTACGGTTAAGTCTAACTCGCCCGTCAAGCTCGCCCGTCTACTCGACCAATGTGACGCGATCCTTCAGGCCTGTACTACTCGGTGAACGTGGAATGGAGTTTATCACCAACAAATCACAACAACAAACAGTGAGGGGTCGGACTCACCCCTGAGCAGGGCCGGCCGCCGGTTGTCCTCCACGAGGCTGGAGAGCACGAGGAACAGCGGGTGGCTGGAGGGCAGCGCCTCCACCTCCTCCGCCGAGTCGTCGTACACCACCACCTCCTTGAACCTCCGCTTGAGCATCTCCTTGCCCTCGCGCGTGGTCGCCAGGTCGGCCAGCGTCGCCTTGCCCTGCTGCAGGCGGCGCCGGTTGAAGCGGTCGCTGCAGTTGACGTTGATGGCGCCGCGGATGTGGTTGACGTTGTAGGCCAGGAAGGGCCGGCAGTCGACCAGCAGCAGAGAGCGCCGCTGCAGCAGCTGCTGAGCCAGCGTGTCGGGGTCCACGGCGGCCACGTGGGGCAGCACCAGCGCGCGCTGCAGGGTGGACGACTCGCCGCAGGGACTGGCCGGCAGCGACGCCGCCTCCAGCTTGCACCGCTTGGTGGGCGACTGCGGCGGCGGCCCCGGCTCGCTCAGCGACCGGTTCAGCGCCAGTCTGAGGCCCTCGCGCGGGCAGCACAGCATCGCGCCCCTCTCCTCCGCGCCACCTATAAATACACCGGCACTCGGTCAGTACACCTCGTCACCACATGTCTCACCGTTGATATATATCATTTTAAACAGTATCAAATATAAAAGATATAAGATATGAAATACAAAACATTATTGTAATATGTTTAAAATATTTTGGAAAAGACTTCAATCTTCTGAACTTTGTACGGCGTGCTTCGCCGTAGAGCAAGCCAACTGCGATCCGTCAGCCACAGAGGTCTCGCGATTTTTAACACTCTATTGAATTTTCAATAGGTCTTCCTTAAATAATGAGAGATGTTCCTATTATGTTTTTTTATAAATTCCTTTCTATTCTTTAAAAAAAACGCCCCAGAATCAATTAATTATCATTTTGCTTTTACTAATAAATTAGAAATACTCAGGCATTTTACAGTTAACTTGACCCAAATCATATAATTAATTATTTAAGATATATAGTCTTTAATTATGAATAATGATGATAATCTGATATCGAATAAATTTGAAGATGTATTCAATTCAAACTAGAAGCAACAATAAACAAAAAGGTGACTACCATATATACAGTACCTATATTTTAACAAAAATAATGTTTTGTATTGAAAGGTATTCGTACGCTCAAACAATTAAACACACACTCAACTTTATACGTTAACCCTAGTAGCTTTTTTAACTTGTCCCTTCTCTACCCAAGACAACCACAAACCAAACCTAAACTTTACGTTGAGCCTTCTCCCATACCCAACCCACTGCGTCCTGCGCAACCCGCCAGCGACACCTGTTTCACAACGCAGGTTCGATAACTATAGCTAATATTTGAAAGTGAAACCCCGGAGTGTGTCAAGGAGGTGGAAGAATGGCCAACAAGCGATGCGTTGTGCGGGGAGAGCGTGTCGGAGCGACGCCAAGGAGAGAGGACGTGGCGATGGAGCGTGGCGGTAACGGGCCCGGTGTCCGGCGAAACTGGCTAAATGGAGGGTCGGCGTTCGGGGGAAAGAGCTTTGCGCAGGGAAGGTAAGAATTTTAGGTAAGTTAATTTTTTCGTCAAGGCACACTCGATAGCAATACGTTTGCTGACAGGGGAAAGTGAGTGGTTTAGTATTTTCTCAAATAATTAAACTCATCTCAGTTTCAAAGCAGCACCGCCCGTTCCGCTCATTCATAGTTCTTGCTTGAGAGCACCCTCACATTCCACAACATTCTTTCAAAAAACATCTCTCTTTCAATTATGTTAAACTTTTTATCGCCTTACCCATCCATCTCAAATCCTTAAGCGACCCAAAAAGCTTCAAAAGGTACCTTAAGTCTTTTCTCGTGCAAAGTTGCTACTACAGTGTCCGTGAATTTCTCACTGACGGATCATTTACGTTCATCATCTCCCTTAACGTTGCAATTGATTAATTTTAAGGGGTTATTTTGAGAGGAACTTCTTTAGTTTTTCTTAATGTTCATATTGTGACATGGCTAATGCAATGTACTGTGTCAATTTGGCTGAATAAACGAGTTTTTGAGTTATTATTAAGTTATAAAAGATTCGACAAGGCGCATCCGATGACAATACGTTTGCTGACAGGGGAAAGTGAGAGGTTTAGTAGTAAAAGACATTCAGTAACATACTTTCCTTACTCAAAATACTCTAAACAACCTTTATTCAATCGTAAATAAGCAAATGATCTTACCAACTCTCTCTTTGGTGATCAAAATGTTATAATTTTTTTTCTTTTTATTTCTGAAGAAAACTATAAATGTCGATTATGGTGCAGAGACATTTTGCCAGCTTACATAGGTGCTCATATAACTTAGGTGTATGAACTGTGCAAGCGTCTCAAACTACGTGAAAAGCTCGCACCATAGAAATAAATATTCTCTAGTTCACAGAGACGGTCGGCGCAGTAAATCTGCGTTAAACCATTGACTATTAACGTCACCGCCCCTTGTTGACATCGGCGGCGGCCTGTAGACCCGTCTGCTGTATTGCCTATGGCCTGTGTATGTGTCTGTGCCGGGTCTTGGCTTTCGGTTGTTTCAAATGTTTAATTGCTCAATCGAAGGAGGGCCAAACTCAAAGTCAAAATCAGTTTATTTCCACAAAATAATAATACACAAATTTACAGTTAAACTTATAAATATCTTGTTGTAATAAATGAATCAAAAAAGTAATGCTGACTAAAGATATTTAGACATATAAAAGAAAACACTAAATGATAATGAAATATGTTTAAAACTACATCTGATGTATGCTGTGTTTAATGCCAGCAGAATAACAGATAAAAGAATACAGAAATACTGTAAGTAGTAAAAAAACACAACACAAAGGGATTTTTGTTATAAGCTTACTTAATTTGATTAATTTGGGTTGCTTTCACAAATTACTGCATTCATAAGTCACATTATAGTTTTTTAAATAAGTATTATTATCATTTATTTACAAGCCGTCAAAGAGCTCTTTCAATGAGAAAAAGGCGTTCCATGCGACGCAACTTCTCTATAGGACTGTGTCCCAACAGCATGCATGACATGACAGAGGCTGGCTGTCTAGAGCCTTCTTATCATCATTCGAAGCCCTGAGTAATCCCAGGTGGGGAGATAACAGATAACAGCTTGTTGACTACTGATAACGACCAGAGACTTCTTTTGTCGGGTCGTCGGTCTCTACACCCCTAGCAGCCGGGTAGTGGAGATACAGAGGTACAGGTAGCGTTATGGAGCCTCCCGCTCTCCCTGGTTAACAGTGGTGTAGAGCTTATCCTTTTCTTGTTCAAAACGGGTTTACTGTTGGATAAGTAATCGACATGGAGATAAATAATTTAGGGTATGGAGTTTCTTGTGGGAGAAATGAAGACAGGCCGGAAGCAAAATAAAGGAAATTATGTGACTTAAAAAACATGAAATCGTAATGAACTCGAGTGTACTACATACGTTTCGGTTCGATGCAAGATATTGTATACTTCCCCAAGCAACAACTATCATTTAAATTTAACTTTTCATTACGTATAGAAATTAAATTATCTTTTATAAAAATATATATTTATTCTACAACCAGTTAATAGGTTACAGTACGTCATTCTCGAATTATATTTAATGAGAGTTAAATTGTTTTGATTCAAGGCATTATGGTTTATTGTTCCGAACGATAGTGGAAAGAAAAAAGCAAATCATATTGATAAAATGAATACACTTTTTAAAGTTCAGTTTATAACTGTTAAAGATTGAAATTTGTCAAAAGCATATGTGGAAAGATACAAGATACAAGATACAAGATCTTTATTTTCAGAAAAGATACAAATTGTTACATTAAGCAAAACCGTATCCTCTGATTCGTCAAACCTAGCATCTACACAAGTATCACCCTCAAGTTGACAATCAATTGATACATTCATAGTCACTGAAAATTGCAAACAGTTAACAGCAATTATTCCTCTGAGCATTGTCTATCTGCCAAAATTCATCGAGTGTATACAATGGCAGGTCCAAAAGGAACTTTTTTAATTTGCATTTGAATTTTTTAATAGGAAATTCTTTGAGATTTGTGGGTAGCTTATTCCAGAGTTTCGGGCCAAAAGTTAAATTTGCCAACGCCTGTCGCCTTATATTATGCTTTTTAATGTGAATATTGTTTCCACCCCTTGTTTCATATGGATGAAGGTCATGATTGGATTGGAAAAAATTATTTAATTTAATATGAATTAATACTTTATAAATAATAACGCATGGAACAATTAGAATTTCTAAATTTTTAAATGCGTCCTTACATGAGTCTCTAACATCCAATCCCGCTGTACAGTAGGCGCGTTTTGAAGATTCGCCCCCCCAAAACAGGTAGACGGACAGTCCTAATCCCCTGTTGACAAACAATGCCTTAGTGCCTTTGTTACGGGCGGCCGGCCAGGACTCTGCATCCGCCTGAAATTCCGGTTACTGGCATAACAATATAAATCGCAATATTCGAAATGCAAGTTACGCGGAATTTTCTTGGAATACAGGCGCGTGACCGCCTGCACAACGGTGACCACCCCTAACGAAGGCCTTGTTTGATAACAGGGGATTAGGACGGTCCGTCTACCTGTTTTGGGGGGGCGAATCTTCAAAACGCGCCAACTGTACACCTCACCGCTTTCTTTTGGAGTAAAAGAAGTTTTTTAATATTAAATTTTGTAGTGAAGCCCCATATCTCAATCCCATATGTTAAATTTGCATAAAAAAGGAATAGTACGATGTTTTTAAGGTGTCTATTGAACATGATGATTTTAGTTTTCTAAATAAAAACAGATCAGGCTAATTTTTGACGAAGATAATCAATATGGTCATTCCAATTGAGTTTATCATTCATCATTAGTCCCAAGAATTTTGTCTGAGAAACAATGCTGATTATTTGGTCATCATCGACTGATAATTGAAATTCGAAATCAGATTTCTTGTGTGAACTGAAATTTAAAAGAGCTGATTTACCTGCACTTACACTCAGAAAATTTTCGTTGAAATATTGAATTATACAATTTGTTGATGTATTTGTTAATATTTCTAAATTTTGCAAACTTTTATTCGAAAAAACCAAAGATGTGACATCAGCATATGTAATAATTTTACCTGGTCCAGTGGTTTCTAAATCATTTTCATAGATTAAAAATAAAAGTGAACCAAGGATCGAACCTTGTGGAACACCCCATTTGATTTCGGAGTTGCTAGAAAAAAATTCTTCACCATCAAATTTTATTGAAACAAATTGTGTCCTTTGGAGTATGTACGATTTTAGTAAATTAAGTGCCGTTCCTCTAATTCCATAACTTTCAAGTTTTTCAGTTAAAATTTTTAAATTTACTCAATCAAAAGCTTTTTGCAGATCAAGAAATACCCCTACTGTATAAAAATTGTTTTCTAAACCTTCCACAATACTCAACAAAAATTCTGACAATGCAGAAATTGTGGATTTTCCTTGCTGAAATCCATGTTGATTTTTTAACAAAATGTTTTTCTGTTCAAAAAATTTTAGAATTCGATTGTAAATAATCTTTTCAAATATTTTAGAAAAAACCGGTAAAAGATCCACGGGGCGGTAATTTTCAAGTAATTGGCTGGATCCTTTTTTCTTATAGATAGATATTATTTTTGCAATTTTCAAGTGATCCGCGAAGATACCAGATTCTAACATAGAATTAGCAATGTTCAACAAAGGCCCAACAATAACACGAATAACTGACTTGATCGTTTTTGTATTTATGCCATCCCATCCAGTCGATGAACTATTTTTTAAATCCTTAACAATACTAATTATTTCTGCCTCACTGGCTGGTTCTAAGTATAAACTTTCTGTGGTTCTAAAACCTCTAAATTTATAATTTAAATGGTTATGATTACTTGCAAGTAATTGAGGTATTAGTATAAAAATTATTAAATTCCTCTGAAACTAGTCTAGGATCTTGTATAACAGTGTTATTTAGATTTAGGTTAATATTAGGACTAGTTTTACAATTTTTCCCGAGATCTGAATTAATTACATTCCATGTATCTTTGGTAATGTTATCTGAATTCTTAATTTTTTCTTCAAAGTACTCCTTTTTTGCATTAACTAAAAGATTGTTGTAAAAAACTCTATGTTGGTTATACATTGTTTTCAACTGAGAATTAGTAGCCATAGACTCCAGGAAAGCAAAACAATTGCGCAACACAGGCAAAATCTCCGTTTTACAACTTGTCAACAGCTAAGTCGTAAACTTGCTGTTTACATTGGATCGTTGAGAAGTTCGCTACGAATACAACAACATACAACACTTCAGACATGGCATATTTATTAATTGTTCGGTAATCAAACTAAACTGTACATAATGAGATAAAATTGCAGTGTAAGCAGTACCAGTTTTTAAAGAACAATCGAACTGTTGGAACATTAATAATTATTGTTTTTAATCTAGTTTCAGATACAAGAGCCAATAACCAGTAACCAAGAAAGGTGATACTTAGTTTTCAGTTTTCTTGAAATAACGATACAATTTTGCTATGGAAGTAACATAAAGATTAATTCAAGCATATTGACAATTTTACCGGGTTAAAATGCAAAAAATAACACTTTAGCCTATGTTGATATTAAGTGAATAATTACAATGTTTTTACTTGATACCACAAGGGATGGGAAATTGATCAAAGATTCTATTAAAATTAATTCATTAGTACTGAATAATTATTTATATGAATCGTTTCGCTGAGAATAATCTAACTGCTCATCGTTACTAATCCTCTACTATCTACATCTCTCGCGGAATCCGCCTACCGACACCGCCAAGGTTCATTTTTTTACTAACCGGCTTTTATACTAACCTGGACACCTGACTTCACCACCCGAACCTTATATGAGAAAGTGTGCGACTTCCAGATACATTATGGGCAGCGGTGACTCAGGGTGAGTTCATCGGACGTGCATTCCGAGCCAGTTAGACCATGCGGACGTCATCCACAGGCTAGGGTCGGCGACGTTGCCTCATACAGGGTACTCCGAAACGAGCGAGGCAATCCGGAAATGAAATGTGCAAAACTATGTCGAATAGTTTCCGAATGAATAGTTTCCGCAAGGTCGACCGAAAGTTGAAGTTGAAAATGAGTGATCATGCAATTCTAATGGCATTCTCTGTTGCAATGGGTCGAAGAATCGAAGGAACAGTGAGGTTTACATTTAAATGACTTCCTTTATGCATATAGCTAATTTGAAAATGAGTCGAAAATGAGTGATCATGCGGCATTCTCTGTTGCTATGGGTCGAAGAATCGAAGGAACAGTAAGGTTTACATTTAAATGACTTCCTTTATGCATATAGCTGATTTGAAGAGAGTATTACAAATTAAAAGACTTGGAGATTTAGCCCATTGTTAAAGACTGCGCAGTGACTTTAGAGTCACAAGTTCCGTGTTGTTTGTCATGTCAAAGCAAACAAAAACTGCGCGCCACTCGTAAACAAATGATGCTGCGTTCGAAACAACATTCTGCAAGGAGTAACTAATGTAAGCCGACTGCGACGAATGCAACGTCAGAAACTGCGCATCGCTCATGATAATATTTCTCATCGAAAACAATGTAAAATATATTTTGAGTAATCAGTTGTTTTTAATTAATTACATCAAAATTCATTACGAAAAACAACAAAAATTTTTGTTCAACGGCAAAATTTTTTAAATTTTAATTTGTTAATTTCATAAAGTTAAAACTAAGCATTTTTTTTCGAAGGAATGCAATGATCACATCTTTGTTGATTCTTCAAAATATTTAATGAACAATTAATCATGTTATAATAGTAATAGGTCTAAATTAATATATTTTCTTAGAAAAAAAATCGTTGAATAACTAAGATTGAATTGTCTGTTGGATTTCAAAAGTGATTATAATAATTTATCAAAATAAAATAATTGTATATTTCACAATTAGGGATGAAAAATGAGGTTTTGTGGGCTCGAGATCTTGTTTAACATTTCGAGACGAGGTCGAAAATTTGAATCGACCGAGAGCTGCAAAATACTTTCGGCCGGGGTTCGAACGCTATTTTTTACCATATACTGCAAAATGAAGTTCAACTAGTTCACCCGTAAACAATCCAAAACGTCCATGATTTAACTTTAAGTTTATGGTCGCTTGCTATATAGAACAATAATAAATACACTGCTAAGCAACGGCTATAGAATCAGGTCTGTCACTAGCCTGATGTCGTTAATACCTATTCTGTGATGTTTATTTGTTGTTTCACGTAAATAAACGGTCAGCTGACTTTACGGCCCCAGGGCCGTTAACAAAATGACATCGCAACATAAGATGGTTTAAGTTAACCTTAGGAGCTATTTTTGGCCTCCAAATGTGACGTTCGCAAACCAGGTGACTAGGTCGTAATGATGAAAAAATTAACTCTACGAACGTTTTACGCCATATCTTGTTTTAGTGCAGTTTTTAGGTTACTAACGTTTTATACCATATAATATAAATTACAGGGTGTTGATAAAAAACCCTTCAGGACTTCGGGATATAACAGGACAATACTATTGTTCTTTTTTAATTTCGACCAAAAATTAAAGCGTTAAAGTTTTGATAAATTAATAATTTTCAAAACACAAACTTGCTATTAGACTATACTTTTTTTGCCTTCATGTGTGGGATACAAATGGGCACTGTTTCTTGTTTTTTCTTGTAAGTAAATCTACGTAGCCTACCTAATACACTTTAATGCATTTTTCGAAGCTTCATATTTTAATACTGTAGTTCGGTTTAATGTTAATAATGAGCTTTTATATTGAATAATAATCATTACTCTTGAATTTTTAGATTTTTTAATGACTCGTTTTTATTCCCCATTTACATGCGATTATTAATTTATTTAAAAAAGGAATATTAGGTATTGTAGCAGAAATAAGTAATAGTAACGCCAAGCTATCCAAATAAGTAATACATAGTGTTTTAATTGCCAATATTCCTTATTATTTAACATAAACAACTCTCTCAGACACACCCTTAACAAAAAAATCTATCCAGTACATTCTACACCGAAGAAAACAATGTTTAACCACAAAAATCTCTTTAAAATCCAAGAAAACAATGAATTAAAGGTCTAGCAGCTTACCATATCGCCGGCGGGGAGAGAGTGATCGCGGGCGGGCGTGCGGGCGAGGCTAGCGTGGTTGCGAGCGGGCGTGCGGGCGAGGCTAGCGTCATCGCTGCTTTTAACGTCTACGTAACCGGCCCACAATAACGACTCGCGCCTTCTTACGGCCACAGCCACAGAGCCGCAGAGCCACAGAGCACGGTAAACAAGGGGTGGATCTGGTGGAGTGACGGCCGGAAATAGAGCTCTAGTGTATGACTTCCATAATCGGTTGTCTTCGAACGTGGCTTTGATATTTCGAATTGAGGCTGGGGACCTATTCTGTAATAGTAACAGTTAAATTGGGGTTTATTACAATTTATTTTGAATCCCCTGAACGGCAGATTTAATTAGAATATAGGACATATAGGTTGAAGATCACCTTTTCTGTAAACCGTTCAACCCAACAAAGTCACAGGTATAGTAATTTATTTACAATATATTATACGACAATACAAAAACATGTCAACCTAACCTGTGACATTGTTGGATTGAACTGCTGACGGAAAAAGGTAATAATATTATATTTTCGTGGGTTTTCATACTAAAGAAATAACAAGCTCATAAGTTATTTATCTGCATATATACCTACATGATTGTTTTCTTCAGCGGAAGTACTGTATTGTAATTTTAAAATAAGATCGTGTATAATTAGAATTGTTATATATGCGCGTCATCTTTGATGATTCCGCATTAAGTTTTCGAAACTGACAATAGTAACAATTTTTTATGTAGTTGTTTCTGTAACATCATTTCGTAGCATTGCTTCGACGTCATCGCCCGCATTTCCCACTGATTTAGAGAGTTACACTAATTTGAATTGTTTTATAGATTTTGTTCTAATATAATATTGCTAAGGAGCAAAACAAAAATGTCAAGACCAATTTAATGATCTAAAAATGTGAATAAAACCAATTTTTAAATTTGAATCAGGAACCGTTGTTGGAGATGATACATAATTCCTAATATTTATTCCTCAAGGAAATGTCAGGTAACACGTAAACCCCTTTGGAGCAATTTTGTGATACGGCACCGGTCCATGATCCATACGTTAATTCAAACCCGTAGTTCCTTGGGGGATCAATTATGAATCATCTGCAAATTCACCGGTGAAACCCTTTTCCAAAAATCCTTCCCGTGCCTTCTAGAAGAGGAGTGAACACCAATACAATAGGAGGGCGTTTCCACCCTCCTCGGTTCCAAAGGTCCGCATCCAGGCACCCAGGTAGATCCAGGCTGAGGAATGCAGGACTCCGGACCAGCTGAAGCCCCCCCCCCCCGCTCTCTCCGAGTCCTTCACAAGGATAACCGGAATCTGCCCCGCCTTTTTTGCGGCTCCGCAGCTTTTAAACGGCGCGTTGTAGAAAGAAAGAGCTCGGGTTGGATGACCGACGCAGCATTGTGTTGTTGGGGATGGGAAACTGCCTGGGACCTGGGACCTGGGAACGAGGGTGCCCTTGTTTCCCAAAGATAAAGATTCCTCAATTTCACTCAGAAGATAAAGAGTGTTTTCTTGTCTGTCGATATTAAGAGAGATATGAAAGTTGTGATCGTTTCATAATGGAGGATTCCGAGTAACAATCAAAATGAACATTTGAATTATTATGATCATCTCTGTTAATTTTGTTTTTCTATTTTGTGAACCAGGCTTCGTCAATGTTTTCTTGAATTTAATTCAAAGCCTTGTTAAGATCAATATTCATTCAATATGTGCAGCCGATTCAAACACTCGATGCTTTGTCCGAACTTCCATCGACATCTCTGACCGTACGTATTTTGTCATATAAATACAAGTTGGGTACTTCGGAATATAGTATATTTCATAACATAGTGAAAATTGGTTTTTAAAAGACTTGAAAAATCTTACGCGTCAAGGAAATTGTCTGGAACTGTAACACGCTTTCACACGATTTTGTTCACTACAAAAACTGCCTTTCATTTACTATTTTACAAAAGAAAATTTGTATACTAACGGTAGTAAACACTAGGGTACTTTCGGTAGTAAACATCTTTTTCGATAGTAAACAATGAAAAGCTGACTTTTCACAGATAATAAGCACACAACGAAAACAATAGATTGCATGAAGGTGTAGTAAAATCAATCATTTATTCGCATTAAAACCTGAGTCACGACTGCATTACTGAAATAATGTTATTTTGTAACGAAACCACGTAAATCCCACATTAACGTCAATATCACTCAAAAACATTCCCTAATCCTTCAATAATATTAGTACGTTAAATAAAGGGCGACAGCAATAAATAGTAAAGGCAATATCACACAATTTAATAAGGTCTTATTGCCGATTAAATGCTGACATTTAAATCTAGAACCAAAATACAATACACGATGGAAGTATATTCAAATATAGAACTAATCTGGAGACTTAATGACGACAGCCAGTCACGAATAGATGTTTGTAATGACTGATGACGGACAACACTAATGACATGCCGGTGTTGTGCCGGTGGAAACGACTCGGTGACTCAGGGATTGGAGGCTTTCCCGTCGCTTTCCCTGCATTCCTCCGCGCGTAGGCAACACTCACTACGCGCACTACGACACTACGCACGGCTGTTTGGGCGCGTAACGTAAACACAATCAGCTGATTTGAGGGCGTAAACATAGTGTAGGAACTGTCAAGGTAGAGTGGATCGTTTGATCTTTTAATGCAGGAATATGATGTATTGACTGCTTACTTTTTTTTATTAAGGTTTGCTTTGGTTTAGGATTAAATTTCCGTACGAACATTGGGCTTTTGCTTGAGGTATGGAGATAATATTATACTATGAATTTAATATATATACTACCAAGTTTTAGCGAATTTCCCCTGTAGGAAAGAAGCTATTGCCGTAGGTCTCATGGTAAGACCTCAGCCCAAGACCATCATAACTCTTCGTTTTGAGGTCCCCAGATGCCAAAATCCACTATTCGTTCATTTGCATATATATATACACCATATGGGAAATAAATAAAATTCTATATCTCGTTTATTTCTCAACATATCTCAATGAAACTTGGTATATGGCCTCATCTAGTTTATATCTACTGGATTATTGCAAAAATATCTAAATTTCACACTTCCATGGCAGCAAACCTGCATACTCATTTCCAATGTTATTCTTATGGAGAAAATTGACGTATGCTCATTTTAGGATTTAAGTTAATTTTATTTGAGTTATTTATTTATTTATTTATTTGAGAAGGCTTTAATTAAGGTCTAAGTGGTTTATTTAAGCATTTGAAATTCGCTAAGTATGCAGGTCTGCTGCAACGGGGGTATTATGAAGTTTCGCGGTCTATGGAATATAATTCCATATTATGTTTGGAAGAGCCGTCAGTCCTGAGGGTAACCAATAAAGAGACTTGGGTTTTATCATGTCATATTCCAGGCCTCTTTTCACCTGATGTCGCGTATGCATTCCGGATCCCAAAACGAAACTTTGTGGAGCATGTCTTTAAAACAGTTATTTGTAGCAAATTACCCTAGCCTACTACTTTAACAAATACAAAATCAGAATATAAAGTGATATGTGACTGGCAATCATCGGAAATTCCAGAATGCTCAGCGTAATTCGATTTTTTGTTATTTGTCAGGATTTGTTCGAATCACTTGCGGGTTGGAAAAACAGCTCCAATCTAATTACTTATCCATTTTTTACACGTTCCGTGATTCCCCACCCTGTGTCATTGGGGTTTCCGCTCTCCAGAAGCCAACAACCACTTCCTTCCGGTGCCAGCGTGATATCAACTTACATGACACATGACAGTCATCGGCGGATTTACTGGATGAAAATCAATCACGGCTTCCTTACTTATTGGTTAGTTAAAGAATAAAACAACGTTTAATATTGATAGTTCAATTAACTGGCCACGCTGTTTAAATAAAAAAAGTTAGTTTAAAGCAACTTTGCTTTATTTTGGCAGGCCATCTTTCTTTGAGACCATTATCATTTTGGTGTTTAATTAAAATGTTCATTTTTGAATTGTCATTCATTTACCTATAACAAATACAATATATATTCTCAGGTAAAAGCGCTTTAAATAAAAAAATTAAAAAAATAAAAAAAATAGGTAAATTGTTGACTCAAACGAAGAACAAAAATGAAAGACAGTCTAGTTAGTGAAGGGTGTAAATCAAACGTTTGTTTAGAACGTGCAATGGTTAACAGCAATAAAGTAGAAAAAAATACTTGAGACATGAATAAACACGTTGTCTTACAAATAAACACAAAAGTTTTACAGAATTTATTTTCAGTACCTAATTAATTTTTAATCCACAATGACAACAGACATACAAAAGAGCATACAACATTTGTTCTAAAATCAAAAATAAAAAGTAAATTTTTAATTTACTTCTTATTTTAATAATATATTTTTGTCTTCTTCCTTTAAAATTTAAATTTTCATAGATAAATCAATTTACTTCTTATTTTAACATTATATTTTTGACTTCTCCCTTTAAAATTTAAATCCTCGTAGATAAATTACCTACCTGAAATCTTAAGGTTATCCAAGTGGTCGTGTAAATATACCGTCGGGTTAAAACAAGTGCATCAAAGCAAACACAAAACCGTTGCGGTGCATCCCCGAAAACATGTCAAATAAACACAATTTACCGAAATCATCATTGACATCGCGGGAAACTTGGTCCATAGAGTAATTTAAATCTCACTCCATACTATACTCTACTCCCGGGTCGGCGCGGGGTTTCATTGACAGCGCGAGCCGCTGGGTTTGAGGTTATGTTCGGGCAGCGCGCGCGCGAACTTTGACGCTCGCATGGTAATGGCGTACTGAAGGCAGGCGCGCGGTGAGTCATGCGGCCCGCCGACTCCGCGGGGGGAACTGGAGTCGGCCTCCATTCACTCACGCACCGCCTCCGCTCTCGCGACCGAGGAGAGAGTAAGAGTGTGACAGAACCAAAACACTAATACAAATACAGCAGATTAGATAGTTCAAGGCGGTTTTTGGACAAAAAACGGTCTGAATGTAAGGATTTACAAACTTTAAAAATAATTGTCGGCATTTACTAAAAAAGGATTCATAAATGCAGTAACAATATTAATAAATTAATAGTATACTTATTTCTTTATCAGTGAGAAATTCTGGGAGAGCAAAGTTCGTGCATGCGTTTTCATAATTTGTACCTCACACTAGTGAATTGAATACATTAATGCATGTGCCTTAGAGCTTAGACCACACAACTGCATATTGCTCATCCACCTTGAATAGAGTATTTATTATATAATAATTGTTTATGCAGCCCTTATAATGTATATTGTGATCTCAAATAAAATACGCCTTCGGCAGGCTGCGAATTTTTAAAAGAAATAAAACTATAATAGAACAAATAGAAATACATTACAGAAATATATATAGAAAACTTACAAAAATTGTGAAAGCTGCATGTAATTCTGGAAACTTAAAGTTAAAAGAGTATTTTTCAAATATAATATGTGGAAGCAGTAGCGTTTCGAGAGAAGAAATTCGACTGCAAGTTATGCAAAAAATATGAATTACCAATAAACAAGTTTAAATAAAAGAATACTTCAGCTTATTATATTGAAATTTACGCATGACCGGTAGTAGGAAGGTCATGTTATTCCCATCATCTTCTAATAAATTTTACACCGATACAGGAATTCAGTACTCTTCACACTATCGTTATCAGTACCCGACCTACAGGAAAGGATGGTGTAGATGTTTGTGGCTGGGAGGGGGGCGGAGGGGATGTCCCGCTAAATCAATTTGGGTCCACCAGATCGCAGCATTATCACAAACACATTGGCGCTCCCGGGGGCGCCAACGTGATCCCATTACACCAATTGGCACTGTTCACACTGCGGCTGTAATGTCGCGCGCTGTACAGTAAATAGTAATCACACACCGAGCCTCTCCACACTAAGTAGTGCTGATTATTTGTTTTCTCTTGTGCGTCGAGGTGACGACTTTAACGCGCGGTTCTGGTTTAGTTTTATAACGTAAAACGGGACGTAGTTTAGTTTTTTACCACAAATACGGGACGCAGCACTGGTTGCGTATTTTAACCGGAATATGAGTGAAAGATGAGTGTAGGATGATTGTGGCGCGATATTGTAATTTTGTTTCTGACTAAGGCCGACTTGTTCCTTAGACAGGACTATTAATTAATAGCCCAATTCAACAGCCAATGACAACTAAGGGATCTACATTTTAACGTGGGATCCGAACCACAATTTCGCCTGGTTTACAATTTACGAACAGGTCTAATTATGAGGATGGTCCCATGAACGAGTACTCAATAGGGCGGACGTTAATCCCCACTAAGAAACACCGCGTCCACGGCGTCCACAAGCCATCGCTCACAACTATCCAAAACTTATGACACAGGACACGCCACCGTTCCAGTCCAGTCAAATAATGTTTCCCAAAATATTTTAAAATGACCAACTATATTACATGAATATTTTTTCGGAATTTCTAATTCGCTTTAATATCATTTTAACTTTAACTATCATTAAAAAAACATATATTCAACATTTTCATGGTTGGTTATAATCTATAATCAAAAGCGCAGGAACCTAAAAGGGAGCTAATTAAATATTATTAATAAAGTATCTATTTAAGGAAAGTCTAAAATACACTATAAACTTTCATCGTTGTTTATATAGCAATTGCATAACGAAGGGACTCCTCAGTCATGACTCACTCATAACGCACTAAACATTTAATAACATACGCCATAAAAGCCGCCTGCGTATTGACTGTTTCACCACAACAATGAATAATAATATACGTGTGTTATGATACTATTATACGTTTATAAGAGTATAAAACGTCACTTCGGAATACTATATGATACTTCAAACAACATAACACAACTACACGTTCTTAATTAAAATTATTTGGGTTATTTCGGGTCA
The DNA here is from genome assembly GCA_035578135.1 of Flexamia atlantica. Taxonomy (NCBI): domain Eukaryota; kingdom Metazoa; phylum Arthropoda; class Insecta; order Hemiptera; family Cicadellidae; genus Flexamia; species Flexamia atlantica. Next base: position 8,462,195 of record JAQJVK010000011.1, read on the forward strand.
TTCAAGTCAATTTAATACTAAATTACCTAGTTGCAGCAGATCTTTACAAACAGTGAATTACAAATAAATGTTTGTATATACATTATTCAGATAAAGACTTGCATATTCACAGGAATCAATATTAAGAAATTAATATGAGGGGTGAGTTTCTAGCATGAGGGAGCAGGTTTCTTGCTATAGAAAACTAATTTTAGGTGGTAACCCCTTATACTACTGAACTGAAGCCACACGGCAGGTTTTATTAAAATATGAATAAATATGCAAGATGTAAACTATTACTGATTTTAATTAAGGTTAATTGAGAATAACTGCGCATGTTTCCTGATACAGAAAAGTAAAAAAGGGGATTTTGAGCCATATGCACTGATCCTGAAGACATCACCTACATGAAGCCACATGCCAAGTTTTATTAAGATATGTATTTTAAAATAAAAAATATATATATAAAGTTGTATTTATTTTCCGTAAGGTTAACAATGGGACAAATCTACTTACTACATTTACACAATACTCGAAATATCAGTAACCAATTGACAATTGACATAGGCTAGAGGCTAGGGCAACGGCACAAATAACTTAGTTATTTGTTTTTTAGAACTTGATTCAATGGTGAATGGGACTAAGAATTAGAGTATTATATTTTTGTATATATTTTTTATATTTAAAAAATCCGAAAATATACAGCAAAAGTGGGTGAAATCCCCTTACCCCCCGTACCAATGGTCTGAACCGGTTGGTTTTCGAACTGGGCGTAATAGTAATCTTTCTACATGCCTACAACAAATTTCATTAAGTCCGGGCCTCTTTTATGAGATAATTCGTGCTTACGGACATATATATATGTATGTGGAAATAAAAACTAATTGTGTTATTTTTATAACTGGGGGCCACAATATAAAAGTTATGATGGTGTCGGGCTTAAATATTCGTGACTGATCTCCTCGACTGTGGTTTGATTTTTCATCCTGAACTTCTAAACACATGCGTATTAATCAAGAAAAAGCTATTATGGGTCTTAGTTATGACTTACAAAGGAGTTCTTAGTTATAGGGCTGTACATAACTTGCTATTTGGGCTCTTTCTAACACAGCACAATCACAGAATCCTGCATGATGAAGAAACTTTGCTAACAATCTAGGGAAGGGTGAGTGCACCAGTGACTGACCGGTTAAGAGGGTTCCCTACCTACCCCAAAATATGCCTAAAACACGCTCCGCGCGGTGTCATTTAGCGCCTACAGTTTTCAAAAAAAAAATTTAATTCAACATAGCATTTCAAAGATAAAGAGTTGTAGAATGTTAATTGCTAATCCAAAATCGCTCATGTTAACGTATTTCGAAGATACATTCTGTTGAAGTTGGCCAACTTTAACACCATTTATCTTTCTAATGAGTGAGCATATACGATTTTGGAGAAGCAATAAACACTCTGCAACTCGTTACCTTTACAATGCTATATCCGAATAACTTTTATTTTAAGAATTAATTGGAGACGCCAAATGACACCGCGTTTACCGGTGCACCGGCTTGCGCGGCGAAAAGCGCACAAATTTAACATGGGATCTTATGGAGCCGCAGTTCCAAAAGTCGCCGCTAGTGTCGCAGAAAAACTAAAACTGCCGTAGGTAGGGAACCCTCTTAAGGACGTTGCGTCATGTTAATTTAACATCACATCCTTATTTCTTATATTACGTTATCAGTTGCACGCGTTTACTCGATTGTTTTTTTTAGGATAAACGAATACTTTTCAGTCAGAATTCTGATGGCGAATTGAATTTTCAGACATCAATGTTAATGCTGCAGTGAATGATCGACCTCAGCAATAATTAACGATAGCAAGCATATTTAAATTTAATATATGGAATTAAAAGTATTAAAATTCACAGAGTCACATGTAAACGATTGTTTCATTTTGTAAAATTTTGGAAATATTCATAATTTACATGGTAAATGTAATTTTAGCTTGCTGGTGAGACTCAACTTGTATAGGTGGTTGGTTACTCGAGATTAAATATTATGTTAAAAACACCACTTTCGGTATCGGAAATTTGTACCAATTGCAGAGAAACCGTAATTAAGATTCCAATGCTGTATTTAAGCCTATTTATGAATTTCTAGCCAAAATAAATTTTTAATACCGTATTTTAAGCAAAACGGTCATTTAATGGGATGTGGTCAATCACTGGTGCATTCACTCTATATACATATATGAATCCCAAATTACCAGAACTTTTGAGAAAACCATAATTTTGACACCTATCAACCCAATACTTAAAAAAGAACTCGGTGAGTAAATCCAAGTTTAGTTTTTTGAAAAACTTTTCCCAAAGGGCACAACTGAATAAAGAAAAGGCAGCTGATACATTTGTTTTTATTTACAATTATTTGATTGAATTTTACCTGGCAAACCGGGACACCAATAAATTGTTTACTAAAAATCGCCCCAACATTCACAGCAGGTTATTTTTATCGTCAAGTTATCAACAAGTTCTATCAAGTTTACCGTCAAGTTCTAAATAAATATAAGAATAATTATATGTAAGACAAAATTTGTTTTACTTTTTGCATCAAGTTGAGAGTAAACTAATTATTTCACTTCTCGTCGAAGTTGTAATGTATTATGAAAACAGAATGAACCCCACCATAATAATTGACCTTACATTTAAAGTCGATACAAAGTATAAAACCCGATGAATCACCTGTACCTATAAGTGTGGCGGAATTCCCGTCCAGTTAGTTCTATAGTTGGAGTTCGCGTGGAGATCGTTGATAGCGTCCATTACACAGGTCTACAGGTGGTTTTGGCCAAATCGATGGTTAAAATTACCAATGCTGAATCTGAAAGTAGAGGGGGTCACGCGAGCAATCAAACTGTCGAAATATCCCGAGCGCCGGCTATTCTCAACTGCTGTTATTCTAGTTCATCAATGATTTCGTGGCAAATCTTCGGTTTTTTAGATTTTGGTACTCATTTTACACAAGGTTTTATTTGGGTTTTCAATAACTACTATCCAGGAACGTAAATAATTAACTAAATAACTGGAACGAGCAAAAAATGGATTTCGATTTTGTTTAAAATGTTTCAAATTTTGACAGTTAGCTGTTTGCCTGTTTCTCATAATATACAGGGTGTCCGGAAATTAAGGTAAAATATTTTAGTAAATGATAGTAGAGGTAAAAATAAGAAAAAAGTTTATGTAAACATGTGTCCTAAAGTGCTTCGTTTTCCTTCTGTGTGTCTGTTTGTGATTTTTTTACAGACGGAAAACGAAGCACTTACCTATGTTTATATAGACTTTCTTTCTTATTTTGACCTCTACTATCATATACTAGAATATTTTACCATAATTTTCGGACACACTGTAAATAGCTGATATGATTCTTTTGTTATAATTTGCTCTCCAATGTTATTTAAATGGCCCAAATAGAACTATGAGGGCTTCTAAGGAGGGGGTTCTGGGTCCACACAGACTGATTTGAGACCTTCTAAAGGCAAATTTACACTTTAAAGGCTTTCTAACAAAGCGTGGCTTGTCAAAACCAACCCAGTAGTTTAGCCACATTATTTTACATAAAAACCTTCTTATTCGCGATAAGATAAACTATTATTGTTCAAACATTGAGCGGTTTTCAAGAAACCTCCTTGGGCAACTAAATAAAACCTCTCTATTATTTCATTTGTCATTTGTAAAGAGATATTCTGCTTTAAAAATTCATACAGCTATGCAAAATGGATGATTTTCGTCGATTTGGACTTTGTGATTAGATCCCTTCTAAATTATATATCTTAAGTGCCATAAAACTATTTTAAAATTAAATTTGACAGATATTTTAAGGAGGAAAGGGGTTTACTATTTCAAATACAGGAAACGTACTGTCTTTCAATGACTTTAGGTACAGTTAATTATTCGAATGGATGTGTAGTGCAATTTACTCTAATTATAAAACAACCTGCTTTTTTGAACAACCCAAAGCCGCGCCAAAAATTACTCTTGAGTATTAATTAACCTTCAACGATTAGAATACTAACTACTTGGCCAAATATAATAACGAATTTGACATCTTTCGCTCGTTGCTCGCTCCCAAGTGACTCCAGACGATTGCCCACAACCCACCAGCCCTCCGTGATCGGTGGCCCACTCTCCGGTGGTCCCGCATCCTGTTCCCGACCCGAGACTTCACCATCTCTAGATATAAGCTGGAGATGGAGGCGGGAGTCAGGTAGGGGGGAACGATCAACATTGGTGCAGCGAACACCGACCCGTGATGTCAGTGTGACTCATAGGCCAACCACCTCTGTGAAGGTAAAAGAGGAAATGTAAAAGCTATGCCGAAGGAATTCAAGGAACTATCGTAAATGCCTAGTATCACTGACTAGACTTGAATTGATTAGAATTCAATGGACCAACTTTAGTGACAGTCATCAGGACTGCAAGAGGTCGAGCAACCAAGGGACGGTTAAAAGTAGTTTAACAATTTGACGTGACACAGACCACATAAGTCATCGACCCAAATCATATATCAGCTTAAAAACACCAGCTTATACAACATGGGATATCTGAAGGTTCGTATTTCCCACAAATTATTAGTAAGTACTTTAATGTGACAACAGTGTTTAAACCCAAGTTTGGTGCATAAAGTCGAACTACGTCCACTTACAACTATGGTCGACAGCACAAAAAGAGACACAAGCTCTAAACCATTAAGTATATTAAGCACTAAATCAATTTTTTCGATGGGTAAATTCAACGGTAAAACAATACAATTGTTACTCTGTAACACATCCTGAAGAATGGGAACATGAATTTAAAAGGTGTACCGCTGTGAATGGATGGTTTGAGAACAATTTTATTTGAAGATATGTGACATTTCCGCTATGGACTGGTTAAAGGTTCCATGAGGTTTTGTATGTAAAATCCAATGACTAATCAACAAAAGAACAGAATTTTATCAAATCAAAAGAGATCCACACAAATGTTTTCATACCTTAAAAATAAGGTTATATAATATCTTAAGGATAGGGATATCCATCAGCGAGCACACATGTGCTCGCTGGGGATATCATAAAATCATCCATCACAAAATGAATTCCCTAATTAAAAAGATTTAAGGAATTCATTTCATTTCATCCCGTAACGGTATTTAACGTTTGAATACCGGTATAATGTAATATTTTAAGCAGGCCCGCGGCAGGATTTTCGGGCGCCTGTGCAATGTACAACCCCGGGCCTTGGCGACCTATTTTTACTTGTTTCATGTGTTTTTGGGCCATTTTCAGCCGTTTCGGGCCCTTTTTTGTGTTTCCGGGCCCCCTGCAAGCCTGGGCCCCTATGCATTTGCCTCCCTGCCTCCCCCCCTGTCGCCGGCCCTGATTTTAAGCGATGACTATGTAAATATGGTTCACAGCGACTCAACTAAAGGGAGGACGTACAGATTTGACCAGTCAGAAGATGATTTTAAGTGTATTTAGTTCTAGTTAAAATTCAAGATAGTCTGAAGATTGGTAGGTACGAATAAAATTATTTTCCTACGATGTTGAAATCTGTTATAATAACTTCTGTTTTACGATTTGTAAACATTTTTTCATTTTATACCATTTGTAGCCTATACGTTTAGCATCAATGTAATTTTGATAAAAAATATTAAATCGATAATAATTTTCATGTCAATTATCTAAAATGGGTTTGCAAATAGGAATGAATCATAATTGCTTGTATAAGCATCGTCAAAGACTCTCCCAGGACAAAGTTATTTGCTAAACGATGTTTCTACATGCAAAAAGTGTTATGCCATCAAATGGAACACCTTTGCTCAAATATCCCATTTATGAAGTAATACTACAGTGCACCTGAGTGTTTTAATGACACGTACTATTTTAAGTTACAATTACTAGACTTTTAAATGTCGTTTTGAAACACATAAAGACAGTGTAGATTTAATATAAAATACACACCACTGTTGTTCTTAGACAAAAAAATTATTTTATACCCGGAATTTAAATTTGAGTTCAACAAAAACATTTCATTTACGTTAATAAAAAAAACTCAAAATAAGTAAGTGAAAGGTGAGAAAACCGGCGATAAAAATACTTTCTCTATGAAACTGGGGCCACAATCGGACGAGTTGTAGATAATACGTCATTACACCTGTTTGGAAATTGAAACAAGCCGCTCCAGCGCTGGTGCCCCCTCCACCTGCGCGGGTCGACTCCAGTTCCCCCCGTGGTGACGTTCGGTTGACTCATCACCTGACTACGTAACTCCTATCACGCTCCTGTCCTGGCCCTTCTCTTGTGTCTTGATTATTGTATGTAATTTTTTTTATTAGGGGTCAGTACATAAATATTTTTAGTGTAGAAAACCCCATTGACATAAGTAAGGCAGCTTACTCTTATGACCACAATTAGGAACCAATATGGACGGAAGTTCGAGTTTGAGTTCATTTGGTGATTAGAGAAATTCTCCAGCCATCTGATAAGGAGGCTTCTGACTAGTCTCTCCAGGTTACAGTAAGTGTCTACAGCAATACGACTTTTATTCCAGATAGTAGGACACTATATGGGCTTCAATGGTCTACACTGCAGTGTAGCCATTTACCGAGGTAAAATATTCACATTTTGACCTTCAGTTGCCGTTTCCCGCAGAGGTATCAAATGAGTAAATATACTGAATTTCTAAGAAACACTTGACATCATTAACATATACTACAGAACAATTAATTTTGGGATTATGTTTAACCAAAATAACTTCACATTCAAACTCCCCTACTGTCCTGTAAACATAATTCAAAAATGTCTCAAATATCGGGTAACGCCCCGGAACCACCTACTCTGGATGACCCCGCCAGCTGCACGTATACAGGGCCATAACCCGGGGAGAGAGCGACTTTAGAGGAGGGGGAGGAAGGGGGAAGGCGACTCATACGACAATTAACACTCAATAAAAGCAGCAATAAACCAAATTGGATGACGAAGCCGAAGCCGGGCCCGCAACTGAGAGGCTTCCTGGCCAATCATTGGAACCGAGTAATTACCCTGTTTACTTCAATCAAACTAAATTTGGAACAAACCTATGGGATGTGTGTATTGAGAAGATGTATCGACGCACAAATTATTTTCTTGTTGGTAATGAATGGACTAGTTTTACTAGCTGAGGTCGTTAAATCGTATAAAAAAATTAAATTAAAACTAAAATTGTTGTCTACATTAAAATATAAAAACCGTTTTATAGTTTCGAATGAAAAATTAGAATGTTTTCTTAGGAAAGGGCTAGACAATCAACAGATGATTTAAATATTTAAAAACATTTTATAAAATTAGTTTCTTGATTGGTTTTTATGAATTCGTATGGTTGTGGTCGATCTAGTGTACTGCCTCAACCTCAATCTCTCAAATTGTATAGATTATGCCGAACATAAAAAAGAACTAAGGAAATACAAAATAGAGTACAAGTATAAAATATCTTATTCAAAATAAATTTCAGAAGTTCGTTATGTCGAAACGAAAATAAAATTCAATCTGTAGGGGGTAAGACATCATGAGTACTATAATTAAATATATAGATATATTATAAAAGTACATAGAATATATTGAAAATAATAATAATATAATAACTCTTTATTTGTAAGACAATATTTATACATTGTTTGAAATGCGTCAATGTTTTTATGCTACACAACATAAAGTACAAATCTTTCCTTGAAAAAAGAAACAGCAAAACAAAAAAATAAAAAAAAGTCTGTTCCAAGTTGCAACGCGGGGAGATCGGGCCGGATTTAAATTTCTACTCCAGTCATGGCTTAAGAACTCGCCAACCGAGTAGAGTGCTTTGGAGACAAGCAATTCTTTGAGCCTTTTTTGAAGAGAGATGGTCTGGCTTCCTTGTCAAAATTTTGAGGTTTGTTTCGGTTTCAGTTTTCAGTTTGTTTAACAACTGAGCCCCTGCCTGAAAAACTACCATTCGGTGTCTCCCCGTTAGGTAGTTGACTATGTATGAAGGCATTAAGTATATTATATTGTTCTATTTATTCTTGGTACAATACATCTCAATTTATTGTCCTTGACTAAAATTTAGAGTACATAACAGAGTTATATTTATTGAAACAAATTAATACAAAAGCCACACACAAATACTTGTGATTTTTTTTATTGCTGGAAATGTGAATGGAATTTTTGTGATTATGGTTTTGCTGACCCAGTATACACAGAAATGTTATTCAACCAAAAGCTATGCAGCCTAGATTTTTTAATTTTAAATCTTACAAATCAAAACATGTAACCGTCCCCTAAAATCCGTCCTGTAATCTTCCCCTAAAAAATTTTGAGAGTCGACCCTTTCGTTTGATTACAATATCAATATTATATTAGTATTTTATTTCAAAGAATTGCTGGCAGTTTAATGTGTAATTACAATATTATTTTAAGAATAAATTATTATCAAATTACATAATACTGAAATTATTATTTTTAAATTATTTCATACTGTAGATGTAGATCAAACAAAGGTTTCAGTTAAATTTACCTATCATAGCCCTCTTATCCATGACTTTGTGCTTCAGCGTCCTGTAATGCCTCATGTTGTCTGGACAACCGCTCCACAAACCAGAGATACAAAATACCAGACACAACGCGAACACTTCCCGACACACGACTGAATAATTACGCGCGCGCCTATTTTTGAAAACGGGGGAGTACCGAACGCTACCGATAAGATGAAAACAGTGAATCATCCACTGTTTTGAACGCGATGGCGTCAGCGAAAAAGACACGCCTAGTAAAACACAGAGGGAGTCAGCATTGATAGAAAAACAGGTGAAGTAAGCAGTGAACAACAATGCACAGCGGGTTACAAAACTGGCCTACTTTTTGAGCAATGTTTAAAAATTACCCAACGGTTACGCAAAGGCAACCAAATTACGAAATTGAGAAGGAAAACTCCGTGGCATAAAATCAGTGAAGTTAGTTTTTGAATATTTTATTAGACTGTATATTAATGCTACTTGTTCATGCAAAGTAAAAAATATGAATGTATAAAGTTTGTTTTATTTATATTAGCTATAGTGTGAACAAGTTATATTAGTTAGGTAATCTTTAAATTGTGTTATCTGAAGATATGAAATTCACTCATAATCAATAAAACAGACAGTTTGTTAAGCTAGGTATATCAACAGTGCTTCTATAAGGTTTAGTTTTGTAAAATACTTAACGGTACGATAAAAATTAAAATTAAAACCAACTCAGCCGCAGGGATATACATTTGATTAAACGGCCATTAGTTTACTTATACTGAAGTGTTCAAGTACCCTACAAAATCCTTACCCACTTTGAATGACGCTTCATATCCGAGTTTCCTATAAAAACTTCCGATAACCTACTATTGTTCGAGAAAACGATAATAAAACAAAAAAACAAAGTGCTTCGGTGATGAATAATGTGTATGTGTTTTGTTTAGTCAAGTAGGCCTTTATTTATGTGAGGTCTTAAAATTTAAATTTAAAAGGTTTATTTGATTAATAAAGATGAGTCTAAAGCCATACAATTTATTCTTTCTGAAGGTGAGTTTCTCACAAACAGAAATAATGTTAAAATGCGCAATTTGCGCATGGGCCCCCTAGTTAATAATTATTTCGATTAATAGTCCAATCTAAATGTAGTTTTCGCGGGAAAGTTTTGGGTTAAGTTTGATTTTTATCGTTCCTTATGTTTTTTTGCATGGGTGCTGAATCCAAATACGATGTTTGCTAACAAAATTTCATGACGGAAAATTGTCAAAAATGCTAAGTAAGGCAAAGAAATATATTAATGTACATAGTTTTTATGGGTTAATCATTGACAAATCACAAAATCCCCCCTTAACGAAGTTACAACCGGCCGACATGGCTAATTTTGTAACTGGTCTAATTACATTATATGATTACATTAAATGATTTCACCAAGTTTGAATTTAATAAAAAAAACCTTTACGTGAGTTATCTTCTATAAAAGAATAAAGTGTAAATTTATATGTAAACAAATGTGTGTATATATATATATATATATATATATATATATGGATGCGCAAAAGTATTTGAATAGATGGTGATTTGGGGTCTGGGGACGTCAAAATGAAGTTAAAGTAGCCTTGGGGCCTAGGTTTTACTATAATTCATACTGGAATAGGTTATTCCAAATAGGGAACTTAGCTCATTTGAAAATATTGTCAATTTTCAATTGGCAGCACTGCTCATAGAATTTGTCATAGAAATAAAAAAAGTAGTGTATCTTGTAGAAAATTGTACGTACTTTCATTTTGCATTTCAATATTTTTCACACAAAATTTACGGTTTTTGTTTTATAAGCAAAAATATTAAGAAATTCAGAAATTTTGCATCATTTTGCATTTTTGACCATGCTCCGTCACGAAATGTTAAGAATCATCAGATTTGGATGCAGCGCCCCAAAAACATAAGAAACAACCAAAATCAAACTTAACCCAACTTTCCCGTGAAGTGTTTTTTTAAGACAATTTTACTGGACTATAAATCTTGCACATTTTCCTCTACGTATTCTGCTCTCAATAATGTATAACTAGCTAACTCATTCAAATACAATATTAAACAATGTATCGTTACAGTCCTTTCAAGAAGCAGGATTACAGAATTGCGTATTAAAGATATCCAAATTATAAATTAATAATAACTACTATGGGCCTAAATTAAAAAAAAATAATAAAGAACAAGTTAATATACGATAAAAATACATTAAATTAGCAGGTTTGCGGTTCCTTTATGACTTACCCAAACCATCGGCTCAAGCTTGCCTATTGGCTCTTCACAATTTCCGTATTTTACTATTCATATTTTTTCAACGTAAGCATGTTAGATAATTCGTTGTGTATAGGTAACATCTACATATATTTGAAAGAACGAACAAAAGATATTCTACCGGAAGCCTTCTGTCCACAAGTATAGGTTTATTTCTCCAATACCATTTACCGTCCACAGAACAAAAACTGGGTGTAATTATCAATTTTGAACTATTGTCGAGTTAAAATCTAACTATTTCCTCTGCCACTAACGATCTCCGTGAACTACTGGTCCATCAGCAATGCTGCGGGGTGAGGGTCAATGACCCCTGGTGAATCATCGCCACCCAAATAGCATGTTCAGAGCTACGCCCCCACAATAATAGCACGGGCAGCTAAATATGTCTTTTTCATTATATCATGAATGAAAGTAGTTTGGAACAGCTAATCGTATTTGAAATTTAAATTCGTTGCAAAATATTACATTTTATAAAAAGCAAAAAAGTGTTTTGTGCTCTTTTATGCAAATATACCCTGAAGAAATAATAGACAGTTCAACTGCAGCATGCAAAAACTGCTTATTTGTAAAATAATATTAAAGTTTTACAGTACCTACATCGAATGACGCTTCATATAGGAGTTTTCTAAATGCTCCCTTTAGACTCATTTCACATTTCGTTACAAACCCAAACAATTTTTGCAATACAATTTCAGTCCAAGCCAATTCGAACCACGTTTCGTCTACGAAGGGTGTTCCAAATAATCCCTAAACTTAAAGCCTGAATATTTACAAATGTGTTTCTTTTACGGCTTCGTCATTAAAATTTATAAAAAAAACATCAGCTCTTCATCAGGTTGACTTGCTTTTTCAATAATTTTTATTCATAAAAATAGGTAAATTGAATCTAATTTCATACAAATATATCGACTGATGTGAATAAAAGTAAGCAAATTATCTTGCTTGGTATTTGTTGATCAAATCCTAGAATTTGGGTGAATACAAATTTAAGAAAACACTAGATAGTTAGGCAAAAACTAATGGTACTTGCTGGTATGATAATTGCTGATAGTCTTAGCACAAGCTCGTGAATAAAAGTTAACTTTTAGCTCGCATTTCTAGTTGCTTAACTTCTAAAGTTTAGCCTACAGATAGTCTAAGTGAAATATTACTCCTTATTGACCTTTTCTTATTTACAAACATATCCCTGACTATGTGGTCTGAAAAAGGGACGGAAACAAAGAGTTTGATATAAAAACTTTGAATGGATTTCAATCCACTTTCTTAGAGTGAGAGCTATGAGTTCAAAATAAAATAATGATATTTTTGTTTTTTTAGATTTGGGGTTTAGAAGTTTACTTCTTGAGAACGTGAAGTGTTTTTTATATCTAAAATAGCGAAAATCGTCTACTTCGTTTTAAGGTCATGGACTAGAGATAATAACAACTGAGTTAAAAATTAAGAAATATACAATTAAAAATTTTAACATAAGTATTTTATCATTTATATGTATTTTAATTCAAATTAATAAATTTTTCAGAAGCTTTTGGAAGTTCATTTTGCAAATTAGTTTTCTTTTGTTAATTAATGTCATAACAAGTTTGTATATTATTTTTCGTCATATTTTTAGTACAGTAGACTCTCTTATCCGTATCCCTCGGGACCGATGCCTGTCCAGATAGGGTTTCCCGGTCAAACCGACGTTCCCTAAAATTAATTATTAAATCCAAACATAACAAATTATATATTTTACAATAATTTGTCTATTATATATTTTCGACGGGAAACGTCAATATCATTTCTCAATCTCTCTTTTAACTTATTTTACGTAAATAGAGGAGAGCTTAATTTTTGTTCATGACATTACTGTTCTGAAAAATTTCTCCACAATAATAGTCGATACAGTGCCGTACGTTTCCTGCCAATCACGTCCGCTTAAATTGATGTTTTGATAAAAATCGTCCGGTTAAAAATATGGTATTTCCGTTAAGAGTAGTCTCGTTAAACCGATGTCCGGTGAAAAGGTGTCCGGATAAAAGGGAGCCTACTGCATTGGGAGCGTTTCGATGGAAAACGCCCTGCTGTTTTGGCGGCAACACCCGCAATACACGGCAGCAGTTGTGTTGCGTTCGTCTCCACTACGGCGCAACGGTATTGGGAACAGTTGACTTTCACAAATACCCAATGAAACAAATGGGTACGTCCAACATAGTAGTTTTCCGCTTCTTCATGCAAAATTAAAAGTTAACTTTTTTTACTGGGTATAAAGTATTATTAATTGTATTTGAAAACTAAACTTGTCAACCTAACCAAGGAAGCCTGTTTTAATAAATATAAGAGGAGAACTAAACAATGACTAAACACAAATCTTTTTATCGCATTCTTTGATTATTTAGTTGCGTATTGAAGGGAATAATATTTTTGAAGAAGTATTGTAGTTTAATTCTGGAACATGTGTATTTCTTGTCGCATCGAGCATCTGAATTCATTGTCAGGATCATTATCAGCCTGTAAGAATAAATACTAGCTAAATTATCACTCTTGTAATTCCTGCCAATATTCTTTCAAGGGCTTGCTCAAAGTCGACTCGAAAGACTTTGATAATACGAAGCGAGGCAACTTATTGCAACTCCACTCAATTTTGTTACGTTTCCCTATTTGATACGTATTGTCTACATTTCCAATCTCTTTAAAGCTTTGTGTTGTAATTGTCAAGTATTAAAGGACTACTGTTTATTTAGTAAGAACATAAAACATAAACAAATACATAAATAACATTAACGCTTCTTGTGCGTTTTGGACGCAAACAGTGATCTCATTTGCAATTGAAAACACTCCATCCACTGTTGGAGTAACTGTTGTGAATTTGTCGAATGACGTGATACAACGACGACAATAATCTAAAGATAGACGACCGCGCGCAAACCCAAGGTTGATGCAGATTTGTTGTGGGTGGGTTTATTTGTGCGGAAATGCATAAACTGGAAAACAGACGCGACAGAGCGAATAGACGAGACCGAAAATAAACTCGAGGAGATTGTAATCGAAAAGGACCTTTTGAAGGTGCCAAGAACTGCTTGGAGGATTTACCTTCACATAAAACGACTGAGTAATACTCGCTAATCAGATTGCAGTCTTGTTGGGAAAATTTACAACTAGAAGAAACGTCTTCCATTGTATCACGATTGGCAAGACATCGCAGGCAACGTCTCTCTGCTGGTTTTCCTAAATGTATATTCATCGGTTTGATAATGCATACCGACGAATATTTGAGAGGTATTAACTTTTACAAATAAGCCCGATTAAGGTGTGATGCGCAAGAAATTGTCAGATAAATTCATGTTGTATATTAAATATTTAAAAAGAACGTTTTCTTTAATCAGCTTAGAGAACAAAAGTTTCCTTGAATATTTATAAATCTATCGTAGTATCTTAATTTCGCGAAAACACTGGTTATCAATCACAAAACTATTCTTACACCAAAAGTAAAAACAATTTATGAACCTTGCATTCCATACTTAATAGACAAATATAAAATTGAACATTGGCAAGTGATAGGTCTATTCATGGGCAGCTATTCGAAAATTTTTTGTTGAACTTTTAAAACCACATAAAATTCCTCTGAAAATAATCGACCAGATCGTTATTAGTTTTTTGAAAGACTCAATCAAAATTTTAAATTTCCATTTGTTCTCACCTAATAACTAAGATTTTTTAACGGTCTTTATTTTATATTTTTAATTTTATCAACTTAAATTATTAAAAAAAAATCATTTATATATGCTGGATCTATTGGTCATCTGGGATTCCAGATAGCTGTCAATTTTTTAATAAAGTTGATTTCTCTCGCTCTCAAGCACTGTTCAATAAGTTATTTTTATTTAATAAATATTCCCCGTTTCTCCAGCAAAAAGAAACAATGACATACAATTAATAATAGCTCAATTTCTTCAATAATATGATGGAAAGGCAAATACAATAACGTCACCGCCAATACCTATTATCTCTTTAAAATCAATCAACCAATAACACTGAAGTTGGTGTAAAAATAAGTCGACGGACGTTTACCGGGATGACAACGCCCCCGCGTTGACACTGATGCGTCTATTTCTGCGGCGCCGGCGTGGGCGCTTGATATCTGGGACCCATCAACTGGTGACTCCGCCGCGGAATTAGACCGTCCTCGGACCGAGGCGAGAACGGGGACCATCGGATGACTGGGGGAGATCGACCGGACTGGGACCAGTGGAGACTAAAATAAAAATATGGGACCAGTGGTATTGACCATAAAATAAATGCTATTGATCCGGAAAAGAATAATTGTTTTGGTCAGCGGCACATTTTCAATCATTATTAATAATTGTGATTTTGTTGTTAGAGCCATTTTTTATGAATGCTGATCAACGAATCCTTATATTGCCATCTGCACTTCTTATGAAATATATTCATTTGAATTTCTATGAATGACATTAATTTCCCAAACTGTTCCTGTATTTTCCCAAACTAATTTCCAGTTTCGCAATACTAGGCCACTACAAAGAAGTAGTAACATAGAATTTTAATGCCTATTTAAATATCCAATGTAATGGACATAGTTTTGATGACGACCCTAATACGGTAGTGTATGAAATTAAGGGAATAACAAGTTTCTAGCATCAGTAATGTTTTGATTTAATTATTTTTAGGTCGTTACCGATCACGACCGTGGGTAGTTGTATAAGCTGGCGGGTTGTTTAACGTTGTTTACTCGTTAGTTGTCTCGGTGGCCGCAGACGGCGGGAAGGCGAGGAAGGGGAAGGGGGGAAGCCAGGAAGAGTCGAAGGGGAACCGGAGTGAGTCAGACAAGGTCGACGACGTGAGGTCGCGCCTGTTTAGGCCACCAGACACCAGACGTCGGATATGACTAACACCTGTCGCTCGACACAGAGTAAGGCAGCTTAGTGGCCAGAGACACAGAGTAATACAAAGTAATGTTTAGGACACTAGATACCAGACAACGGATATGACTAACACTTGCCACTTGACATAGAGTCAGGCAGCTTACTGACCTGAGACACAGGGGAAGACTAGGTAATGTTTAGGACACTAGATGCCGGACGACGGATATGACTAACACTTGCCACTTGACATAGAGTCAGGCAGCTTACTGACCTGAGACACAGGGGAAGACTAAGTAATGTTTAGGACACTAGATGCCGGACGACGGATATGACTAACACTTGCCACTTGACATAGAGTCAGGCAGCTTACTGACCTGAGACACAGGGGAAGACTAAGTAATGTTTAGGACACTAGATGCCGGACGACGGATATGACTAACACTTGCCACTTGACATAGAGTAAGGCAGCTTGGTGGCCAGAGACACAGGGGAAGACTAGGTAATGTTTAGGACACTAGATGCCGGACGACGGATATGACTAACACTTGCCACTTGACATAGAGTCAGGCAGCTTACTGACCTGAGACACAGGGGAAGACTAGGTAATGTTTAGGACACTAGATGCCGGACGACGGATATGACTAACACTTGCCACTTGACATAGAGTCAGGCAGCTTACTGACCTGAGACACAGGGGAAGACTAAGTAATGTTTAGGACACTAGATGCCGGACAACGGATATGACTAACACTTGCCACTTGACATAGAGTCAGGCAGCTTACTGACCTGAGACACAGGGGAAGACTAAGTAATGTTTAGGACACTAGATGCCGGACGACGGATATGACTAACACTTGCCACTTGACATAGAGTCAGGCAGCTTACTGACCTGAGACACAGGGGAAGACTAGGTAATGTTTAGGACACTAGATGCCGGACGACGGATATGACTAACACTTGCCATTTGACACAGAGTAAGGCAGCTTGGTGGCCAGAGACACAGTGTAATACTAAGTAATGTTTAGGACACTATATGCCGGACGACGGATATGACTAACACTTGCCACTTGACATAGAGTCAGGCAGCTTACTGACCTGAGACACAGGGGAAGACTAGGTAATGTTTAGGACACTAGATGCCGGACGACGGATATGACTAACACTTGCCATTTGACACAGAGTAAGGCAGCTTGGTGGCCAGAGACACAGTGTAATACTAAGTAATGTTTAGGACACTATATGCCGGACGACGGATATGACTAACACTTGCCACTTGACACAGAGTCGGGCAGCTTACTGGCCGGAGACATAGAGGAAGACTATGTAATGTTTAGGACACTAGATGCCGGACGACGGATATGACTAACACTTGCCACTTGACATAGAGTCAGGCAGCTTACTGACCTGAGATACAGAGGAAGACTATGTAATGTTTAGGACACTAGATGCCGGACGACGGATATGACTAACACTTGCCACTTGACATAGAGTCAGGCAGCTTACTGACCTGAGACACAGGGGAAGACTATGTAATGTTTAGGACACTAGATGCCGGACGACGGATATGACTAACACTTGCCACTTGACATAGAGTCAGGCAGCTTACTGACCTGAGACACAGAGGAAGACTATGTAATGTTTAGGACACTAGATGCCGGACGACGGATATGACTAACACTTGCCACTTGACATAGAGTCAGGCAGCTTACTGACCTGAGACACAGGGGAAGACTAAGTAATGTTTAGGACACTATATGCCGGACGACGGATATGACTAACACTTGCCACTTGACATAGAGTCAGGCAGCTTACTGACCTGAGACACAGGGGAAGACTAAGTAATGTTTAGGACACTATATGCCGGACGACGGATATGACTAACACTTGCCACTTGACATAGAGTCAGGCAGCTTACTGACCTGAGACACAGGGGAAGACTAAGTAATGTTTAGGACACTATATGCCGGACGACGGATATGA
Organism: Flexamia atlantica; assembly: GCA_035578135.1. Lineage (NCBI taxonomy): Eukaryota > Metazoa > Arthropoda > Insecta > Hemiptera > Cicadellidae > Flexamia > Flexamia atlantica. Next base: position 8,479,833 of record JAQJVK010000011.1, read on the forward strand.
CTAACACTTGCCACTTGACATAGAGTCAGGCAGCTTACTGACCTGAGACACAGGGGAAGACTAAGTAATGTTTAGGACACTATATGCCGGACGACGGATATGACTAACACTTGCCACTTGACATAGAGTCAGGCAGCTTACTGACCTGAGACACAGGGGAAGACTAAGTAATGTTTAGGACACTAGATGCCGGACGACGGATATGACTAACACTTGCCACTTGACATAGAGTCAGGCAGCTTACTGACCTGAGACACAGGGGAAGACTAAGTAATGTTTAGGACACTATATGCCGGACGACGGATATGACTAACACCTGCCATTTGACACAGAGTAAGGCAGCTTGGTGGCCAGAGACACAGAGTAATACTAAGTAATGTTTAGGACACTATATGCCGGACGACGGATATGACTAACACTTGCCATTTGACATAGAGTCAGGCAGCTTACTGACCTGAGACACAGGGGAAGACTAAGTAATGTTTAGGACACTATATGCCGGACGACGGATATGACTAACACTTGCCACTTGACATAGAGTCAGGCAGCTTACTGACCTGAGACACAGGGGAAGACTAAGTAATGTTTAGGACACTATATGCCGGACGACGGATATGACTAACACTTGCCACTTGACATAGAGTCAGGCAGCTTACTGACCTGAGACACAGGGGAAGACTAAGTAATGTTTAGGACACTATATGCCGGACGACGGATATGACTAACACTTGCCACTTGACATAGAGTCAGGCAGCTTACTGACCTGAGACACAGGGGAAGACTAGGTAATGTTTAGGACACTAGATGCCGGACGACGGATATGACTAACACTTGCCACTTGACATAGAGTCAGGCAGCTTACTGACCTGAGACACAGGGGAAGACTAAGTAATGTTTAGGACACTAGATGCCGGACAACGGATATGACTAACACTTGCCACTTGACATAGAGTCAGGCAGCTTACTGACCTGAGACACAGGGGAAGACTAAGTAATGTTTAGGACACTATATGCCGGACGACGGATATGACTAACACTTGCCACTTGACATAGAGTCAGGCAGCTTACTGACCTGAGACACAGGGGAAGACTAGGTAATGTTTAGGACACTAGATGCCGGACGACGGATATGACTAACACTTGCCACTTGACATAGAGTCAGGCAGCTTACTGACCTGAGACACAGGGGAAGACTAAGTAATGTTTAGGACACTAGATGCCGGACGACGGATATGACTAACACTTGCCATTTGACACAGAGTAAGGCAGCTTGGTGGCCAGAGACACAGGGGAAGACTAGGTAATGTTTAGGACACTAGATGCCGGACGACGGATATGACTAACACTTGCCACTTGACATAGAGTCAGGCAGCTTACTGACCTGAGACACAGGGGAAGACTAGGTAATGTTTAGGACACTAGATGCCGGACGACGGATATGACTAACACTTGCCACTTGACATAGAGTCAGGCAGCTTACTGACCTGAGACACAGGGGAAGACTAAGTAATGTTTAGGACACTATATGCCGGACAACGGATATGACTAACACTTGCCACTTGACATAGAGTCAGGCAGCTTACTGACCTGAGACACAGGGGAAGACTAGGTAATGTTTAGGACACTAGATGCCGGACGACGGATATGACTAACACTTGCCACTTGACATAGAGTCAGGCAGCTTACTGACCTGAGACACAGGGGAAGACTAAGTAATGTTTAGGACACTAGATGCCGGACGACGGATATGACTAACACTTGCCACTTGACATAGAGTCAGGCAGCTTACTGACCTGAGACACAGGGGAAGACTAGGTAATGTTTAGGACACTAGATGCCGGACGACGGATATGACTAACACTTGCCACTTGACATAGAGTCAGGCAGCTTACTGACCTGAGACACAGGGGAAGACTAGGTAATGTTTAGGACACTAGATGCCGGACGACGGATATGACTAACACTTGCCACTTGACATAGATCCAGGCAGCTTACTGACCTGAGACACAGGGGAAGACTAGGTAATGTTTAGGACACTAGATGCCGGACGACGGATATGACTAACACTTGCCATTTGACATAGAGTCAGGCAGCTTACTGACCTGAGACACAGGGGAAGACTAGGTAATGTTTAGGACACTAGATGCCGGACGACGGATATGACTAACACTTGCCACTTGACATAGAGTCAGGCAGCTTACTGACCTGAGACACAGGGGAAGACTAAGTAATGTTTAGGACACTAGATGCCGGACGACGGATATGACTAACACTTGCCACTTGACATAGAGTCAGGCAGCTTACTGACCTGAGACACAGGGGAAGACTAGGTAATGTTTAGGACACTAGATGCCGGACGACGGATATGACTAACACTTGCCACTTGACATAGAGTCAGGCAGCTTACTGACCAGAGACACAGGGGAAGACTAGGTAATGTTTAGGACACTAGATGCCGGACGACGGATATGACTAACACTTGCCACTTGACATAGAGTCAGGCAGCTTACTGACCTGAGACACAGGGGAAGACTAGGTAATGTTTAGGACACTAGATGCCGGACGACGGATATGACTAACACTTGCCATTTGACACAGAGTAAGGCAGCTTGGTGGCCAGAGACACAGAGTAATACTAAGTAATGTTTAGGACACTATATGCCGGACGACGGATATGACTAACACTTGCCACTTGACACAGAGTCGGGCAGCTTACTGGCCGGAAACACAGAGGAAGACTATGTAATGTTTAGGCCACTAGATACCAGACGTCGGATATGACTAACACTCGTCGCTTGACACAGAGTAAGGCAGCTTACTGGCCGGAGACATAGTGTAAAACAATGCAATGTTTAGGACTTAGGACATAAGACACCAGGCGTCACTTGCCACGCGTTGAAGGTCAAAGTACATTGGTCAGAGGCTCACACCGGTACTCACTGGACAGAGAAAGGCGTTTTATGGGTGAAAGACCAGAGTGGCCACACACTAGAGGGAGGCAACTTTACTGGCGAGCAACAGCAGGGCATGGGAACAGACAGGTTACAGACACAGAAGAAGGTAATTCGCTGACCGCAGACAGAGTGAAGCAGTTCACACCAAATACACTGGTCGTTCAGAACACGTACTAACTGCAGACACAGAGCGACGCTCTTGTTCACAGTACATGATAAGGAAATTTAGTGGCCAAACCATCACAGTTTAGGGATTTTCTGTCTATATTGAAACAAGAGTAAAATTATTTAATAATCTCAGAAACAGGGCATACCATTGAGTTAAGGTTACGTTCACAAGGAAATAAAGTTCGGTTTCAAAGTACAAAGTTCGACAGACCCTTACAATGAAATAGAACGTAATGACATTTTCTGGCAATATAGATACTCTGTAATGGCATTTTTACTACGGAGATCACCGAGGATTGAGCTCTTTAACTCTATAAAGACGTTAAACTTAGTCTTAATCATGATTAGAGATTAAAAGTAAATAACAAAATAATACACCGCTTCCAAACAGACATCGAGCAACTTGCATTTGCAACAGATGAATGAAAACGATAGTGACGGTGACAGCAGCAGTACGTGAAGAAACTGTAAATGCAGTCGTGTTCAGTATGCAAAATGCCGCATGCATATTGAACAACTCAGCGGGTAGACTAGATAACGAGAAGGTAGTTGCAAGGGTCTCCTCTACTTAATGACATCAATATTGCGATTTTATTAAGATAAATACTGTCATTTGTTGTAAGTATAATAAAAATCAGATATCGTACTACTAAGTTTCTTCTGTACTCCTACATGATGTTGTAATCATGAAATCACCTCCCACTGCACTGGGAGGATTACCTCACGTTAACATCTGATATCATTGTGTCAGACCGCGCGTTCTTGATGTCACCGTGCGCACATATGACAGGATGATTGAAATTCCTGAACCAAACAATATAACGAATCTTAATCATACGTTTTACGGAGAAACAAATATTCTTAAGAACACCATAGTTCAGTCAAAACAGGGTTTGACCTGAAAAAATTCCGTTCATTTTGAATCTTTTAACACTTATCTGGAAGTACCTAAGGGTGAAAATACCAAAAGTCCCGGAAAATATGTGGCGAAATCTAGTGGCAATTGACGGAAACAGGGTACTTTTTTGGTTTTTCGCAAAAATCTCGAAAACTGTTGGTCAAAGGTTCTCGAGATTTTCAAGAAAAACCAAAAAACGGACCCTGTTTCCTTCAATTGCCGCTAGAGCTCGCCACATACTTTTCCAGGACTTTTGGTATTTTCACCCTTAGGTACTACTAAATAGTTGTGAAAAGTTTCAAAATCAACGGAATTTTTTCCAGGTTGGACTGTTTATTGAAGTTTTTGACTTCAGACTGGGCTACCATTCCAGTTGATTTAAATTTTCTCCTACTATCTCCAACACCCCCCACCTCCCACGCGTCAATGCTTCACACTGCCAAGAGCGAGGCCGACACATCCAGAAGCGCCGATGAGTTCAATCAATTGTCGCATCATGAGTCACCAACAACAGAGCTCTTTGTTGCCATCGACCAATCCTGATCCGTGGTTTAAACAAGGAACTCAGTGTTTCTTTATTGTTATTTACTGCTTGGGTGATGAAATAGTCATAGCAACCGCCTTCAAAGTCCAAGACCGCACGATCAATCTTAGGAAAGGTACGTATTTTTTTGTATTTTCTTAACCAAACTGTCTTTGATAACTGAAATTTTGATTAATGATCCTATGGCTAATGAATCATCTGGTCTTTGACAGAGAGAAAGCTTTCATAATATACACTCATAATTCATTGCTATTCATTTGAAAATATCCCAAACCGGTAGTCGGCGTATTAGAAGATAATATATAAACTGCATGATGTTATACTTACACTCTTTGTTGAGCTCGGTGAACGGCCGTTTCTTGGCCTGTTGGCCACTGGTGGCCAGGCTTGGCCACTGGCCCGGCGCGGCCTCTGGCCTCTTGGCCTGCGACATGCTCCTCCGCAAGCCTGCAACATGAACATATTAAGTGACAAACAAATCGATTTGTCATTGTTTCATAAAACACTTATGAAATTATGAGAACAATCGTAATAAAAATATTAATTAACCGATAAATAATTTAATATTTTACTTCAATCTGTAATGTGTACCTTATTTTAGAAATAAACAAATGATTCAATATATTAAAAAACTGAAGTTCTAGTTGACATTACACTTTTTTACTCCTCTAATAGAGACACCTTCAATAGTGTTAACTTAAAAACAAACCCTAACCATCCCAAAGAGAAATGTAAAACTTTGCGAGAAAATTTCTGTTTTTCGTCTAGTTAGGTTTTTTTAGGCTTCCCGATTGATGGGTCTTTGCAATAAAGGGATGTCTTAGTAATTCGAATAATTTTAAGGTACCAATAGGAGACTTCGTCTTTAGTAGTAAGAAACTAAGATTTGCGGGGGAGTACTAAGTAATTTACTACCTGTAGGATGTATACGTTTCGGAAAATTATTCTTCGTTAATTTCTCTTATAATCGAAGGCGAAAGGTTTGTTTGGTTTCTCAAAGATTACACCACTCGATCCCCATTACATGACGCTATCTCCGTTGTAGTGATAACAGCCGTGCAGGAAGAGTCACGACGTGTCGCAACACGTGGGCAATGATGGTTTATTACAATCTCATGCTCGCTTATCACGTCAAACAGAGCGGCCACTTAATTGTGGCCAACGATATGTGACATTTTAAAATGTACTAGTCATCGATAAACGCGCTTATCCGGGAATAGTTAATCATGAAGTGAGTTCAACCGTGCAATTCGATCGAGATTCCAGGAACCCTAGTTGAAAAATCGCCAGTGCTGGTGTAATAATTGCAAGGCAAATGTGCTTAAAGGGAGATTAATACGGATTGAACTTTACAAACCAAAAACAGTGAATCAAGAAATACCTTTTTAAATCCAATAAAAATGAGAAAATCAGAAATACAAAAAAAACTGTTGTCAGAATTTAACTACTATTATTTGTAATAACTCGATTGCTTTGGCTATTTATTTGATAGTTTCAATCATTAATAGAACCAGGATCACTTATTGTATGTAGATTTTTATTTTAAATACATAAAATATGATAACAAAATATTTTAATTTATATTATACTTAGGCTATGTACATATTTTTTATGAGTGTCCAAACCACAACAACATATAGGTGGATATCCACGTAAAAAGACTCTGAGGATATCGAACTTGAACCAAAGAGAACAGAGAATGCGTAGGGAATAACCCATTCAAAAATACAGACGGACAGACATCACTCTAAAAACCACTTGATTTTATCCAGGGAGCATTACGAGTAAAACAAATATTTCCACTATCAACTTAAATTTGAAAATTGTTACGTAAATAATACATCCTCCAAACTTACAATACTTTCAGGGAGGAGAGGATAAAAATCTTCATTTACTGCGCACTGAAAAAGATATGCAATACATTTCGTTATAGCTGAAGTATTAATTTAAAATTGTTTAAAGATCACAGGTAGTTTTCAGTAGCCCGGTTTCTACCGGGTACTAAAACTACGGTTTAGCCGAGAATCTATTTGTTAGACGTTCTCATCACTATACAAACGGCAAAATACGTTTTGGAATTCTGTACTTTTAGTTGAACAACTTTTTTTTATATAAACCCATTTTTTACTTAATAAAAAAACAACTTAGCTAATAAAATGTCCAACTCACTCAAAGCCTGTGCATGTATCTGTCTGTGTCTTCGAACCAAGAATATTCCGTTACAGCCGACATACGTGTACGTTAGATTCTCCATCGTTATCGTACCGCTACCTTCCGTCACCAACTAGCAACTACTACTTTACTGTCTGTCTCCTGGCTAATGACTCCACGTGGTGCAATGTCGTCATGACTCAGTGGTCATGGTGTCTGTCTGTCTGTGGTGGTGGTGCAACGTCATGACTAAGTGGTGTCTGGTGTGTGGCGTGTGAGTGATTCATTCACTCACCCCGTGTGTGGTGTGAGTGATTCATTCACTCACCCCGTGTGTGGTGTGAGTGATTCATTCACTCACCCCGTGTGTGGTGTGAGTGATTCATTCACTACCCCCGGTATCAGTCCAGACCGCGGCGATTCACAGCCACTCGACCGGACATAATGGGTAAATAGCCGGTTTACACGGGGGCGCCCGCGGCCCACACGCGTTCATCAGGGGATTCGATCCGGCCTAAATAAAGTGTTTAGCTGAGAAATAGACTCTGGGGAAACGCAGTGAATTTGGTCACGAGTGGTTGGCTAGTATGTTGATGAAATTAGGTTTGAGATTATTGTAACATGGCATTTTAAGGCCATTCATTTTTTCTTTTAACAGCTAATACAATTTTAATACAATATTTCCTATTCGTCTTGATTTTTCTGTTTTTTTTGTATTTTTGAATTTATGTATCTAAAAATTGTACATATATTTTCTTGGATTAAAGTTCATTTAATCATTCATTCACAATTTCATAACCTTGCACTATATAAGCCTATAACCTTTTAGAAGTAACTTATTTGTGTCTCTAATGACGACTGAAGTTATTTAACAAATGTAGTGATGCAGCCTGTACATAAGTTACAAAAGTGGAAGTTGGTGAGCTCGGGCTCAGAGCATTATGAAATTACTTCTCTTTCGGAGAAAGGAAAACAATGTGTGCAAAATAATTCAACCGAACATTTAATTACACTGGACTTTAGTTAAAATCTTTAGAACATTTTGAGGAATGTGATTACAGCAAAGAGAAGTAAGCTCTGCGGTGACAGTAAATTTGATTAATTAAAACAATGCGAATTAATTGTGACATTTCTTCCGTGCAGGAAAGATTTTTCTTCGCTCGTCGCTTTCTACACTCTGGACAGCCTTGGACGGTCCTTCCGCAACTCTCCTGGCGCGATGGCGCTGCAGGAAGTCTGTCGTGTTGTCGTGTTGTCATATACGATATCAAGTACTGTCATATACTGTCTGCCTCTCTCAGTTGTTTATTATTAAATTTCTATGTCCATATTTATAAAAGTTTGCGCTTAAACACTGATTATAAACTTAAATCGTAAACAAATTTTTGAGGCAGTATAGTTTGCCAAATTTAATATAGGTGTTATCGGGACCAATTTTTCATCAGATATGCGCTATGTTAATTGAAAATAAAACACAAACGATAAAAGGGGTTGTTTTTATTTTATATGACCTTACTAAAAATAACCCTCCATTAACAAATTTTACCTTTACTTTTTCATTCTGCAAAAATTAGATAGAGGTATTGTATTACATTTTTAGTAAGTCTTTTATTGACGTTTTGTTTTGCTCCCTATCCCTAGACTTTAAAACTGGATTAAGTAAAATAGAATTGTTTTAAATTTCATCCTAATTTATTTATCCTTAATAAGATAGGTTTTTCTTTGATAAATATTTGCTTGAGGTAAAATTTGTGTAAGTCAGAGTTAAAGGATGAGCCCTAGACTCTCTTATATACTAAGTGATTCGCTGCCAGCGAAATTAGCGTCTATATAACATTTTTGTTCAGGTAACTATTACTTATCAAAGAGATGTGAAACGAGGAAAAGTCAATAAAAAGTCAGTATCATCAAGTATGAACCGGGACTTTAAGAAAAATCTGTGGGTCACATTGTAGGGCCTACTGTTAGGTAGGGACCATTGATTGGCTGGCCTTGATATTATTTATGCAAGTTGTTATTTCCTGTAAATATAGTTCAACTGTAGCCAGTATCTCAACTTTGTAACTTCTGAACGGTTAATCAGATTTAAAAATCTAAGCCTGTACTTCCAAAAACAACATTTCAATTACTCTTTTCGGCTGAATTTTAACAGAGTGTTTCCAGTTTTTCTCGGCCGCTTGATTTTGTTCTCCCGATATGTTAGTGTTTATATGTAAGGACCCGCACCGCTCAGCCTGTGTTATGTTGAAACATGGCCAGACAGGGCTGAGTCACCACTCAGCCGTGATTGGTGGTTTCCTCATTACACAGCCCCTTGGTCCCCGTTGATGGACGAGTTTGTATGTTTATTAATGAATTAACATTATATAGTACAGGGGCTCTGGATAAAATTTCATTTTAACGTTTAGGCACTAACTAACTGAACTATATAGTTTTATAATACACTAGTAACAGTTATAGTTTTGACACTTTTGAACATCGTTATTAGTGATATTAATGTGTTCTTCAAGAACTGCACTTCGTTCTATCAACTAATCTTTTGTGACATTTGTGACAGCGGCGCGGCGGTTCATTGCATTTCGACATCATAGTGCCATCGAATGAGTCACAATTAACTGTCATCATTTGGTCATTTGTCCGAATCTGCAATGATTCAAATAGGCATGACTGACATGGAGAAATATAAAAGCTAAGATTGTTAAAATATATTTGGTTTAAAGCCAGAATAGTTCGTGAAATTTATGTTGAAAAAATGAAACCTACGTTTAAGTTGTGTTAGGGGCGTGTTCAAGCGTTTATGTTGACCATTTTACATCTTGCTCTAAGCTTAAATGTTTGGATTCCATTTTTAAGTTGTTTTTCTAATCACCGCCGTCCAATAAATAACACCTTTTCGGGGAAAACATTGTAATAATTTTATTTATTTTTGTTTACTTATATTTTATTCTCAATCGCACATATAATAAACGAAGAATTATAAAGTTTGGATTATAAAATAAGGTTTAAAAAACTACAAGTTTCGACACAAGCTTAAGTGAAATTTCAAATGTAATAATAATAGGTAACATGAAATAGTGTGAAATTTCAAATGTAATAATAATAAAATACTAAGATATTTTAAGACCGATAGTCAGTATTAAAGGGAAAGTGTATGGGAAATATATCAAAAATATTACTAAAATAACAATACGAAAATATCATGACAAACAACTTACAGCGTTGTGGCGAATAAACATAGTGACTAGTCTACACAGTATGTTTATTCAAGCCCTGTGTACAGTGCATAACACAGTGTCGTCAATTTTAAAGTTTATGCAACCTTCACAATTAACACAAGAGAAAAATAAAAACTTTTCTCTCTAATTAGTCACAAAACAAAAATTAAACTTATCAATCTCCAGACATGCTGGTATTAAGGCAACAGTAGAAGGGATTCATTCCTCAAATGCAACATAATCCTAATTTAAACCAAACCATTTATGGTTTTCAAATTTAAAAACGGGTTATGATAGTGGAGGTCAAATTGTAGACAACGCCCGACCGGGGTGCGACGCAAAACAGAGGCTGCATGCTCGTTGCGTCCAAGGCCGAGCAGGCGCACATCTGCCGTAATAAACATACACTTCTTCAAAAATGGATTGAAAGGAGGGGAGATTTAGAACTTCGTTAATCTTTACAGGGGTTTTCGGAGACTTGAAACAGAGTTGTTTCCATGAATTGTGATTGTTAGTTTAAGGAGGAAAAGAACTCCACTGCTCCAGCTGAGACAGATGTTTTTGTAAAAAACCGATTCAGAATTGTTTAGGGCTATCAGTGGGGGGTGGGAATCAAATAAAAACCACGATTTGTACATCGCGTGTATTACCTGAACTGATTTTTAACTATAAATCTGACGAACGTTTAAGGGGCTCCGCATTTTTTATGCTGCTTTAAGGGAAGGGATTTGAATTTGAAAAACATGGGCACCCTTTTTTAATATGACGGAAAAATTTAATTTTTCTTATGGAACCCTGCACCATGTACGTACCTTAAACTATGCACATGTATGTACCTTAAACCCTGTATTTGATGTTTTGGAGTAAGAAACTACTGTTTCCTGAAACCAACGATCCAGGAGATGTGGATAGTTAGTTTAATTTCCGCTTAAGAAAAGGACATTGAAATTAATGTTGCTATAAAAATTCTCTCTTGAGTTATTTAAAGGGGGGAAACACAAATTCAAGATGTTCATAAACAACTGTTGGTATTGGGAAAAATGTCAAATATAAATATTTCTTAAAGTAAACCTTTCGAACCCAGTCATCAGGTATAGTGTGTTCCTTAAGACAATTTTAAGTTGTCCACCATAATATGAAATGGCGACCATATTGTTATCGATTTTGAAACCTCTTTATATAAATGTAATTAACGTAGTTAATGTTATGTTAAGTTATAATTCGTCACAAATAAAAGTTAAAAATTCGCTATCTTTTCAATTTAGGTGAAACGCCCTGTATGTAGTGTAACAAATTCGCTTCCCGTAAGGTTTTCAAGTCTTGGAATAAAACTTCAGAATTTTCATCATTAAATGTAGAAATACATGAACTGGTTATTAAGTATTGGCAAAACACAGTGTTTTCAGTGCGATATTGAATATCTTTTTGGAAAGCAAAAATAACAAATGGCAACTGGAAATGACAATACATAGTTAACTTCTAGAGTCAATTTATGTTTCCAAAACGAACGACCTTGAGAGGGTGGTAATGCAATTTTGAACACTTCTGCCGTTATTTTAGATTTTCTTTTTATAATTATAAGGGGGTACTGTTGTAAGAGAAAAACAATCACAGATTGTTTACATTCTATAATAATTTTCTAATATTAGATTTTAATATGACGATGAATCGAAATTTTTAGGCTATCAATTGCACAATGACAGACAAAACTAATCTAAATTAAACTGTACTCGACCAGACTTGTATAAATCAGACTTATATACTTATATGGGTTGTAAAATCAGGCTGTGAAAGAAATTCATTTATGCTGTAATAGTCAAAACATAACATGTCATTCTTTTACTTTTTGAGATATTAGGAATAATTTATATAGGTAGAAATTTTTCCTAGATCACTCAATAGCATTCTTCCTTGTAATCCAAAGAAGAAATACTCGAAAAATTACGTATAGTGTGGGATATTCGAGTGAGTCACCCTTGTATCAGTCCCACATTTAGACCTGCTACTGTCGGACACGTTAGTCACTCGGAATCTAATTTGATTCGAAGAACGGTTGACCATTTTTGTCCATAACTTCATACCATCTCTCGCTATTTCGTTTTAAAATAACATTTTAGAAAATTTATTACTTAGCGATTTTAAGAAAGCTTACCGAATATGCATTGTAATATGGCTCCATACTGGGGCCTAAAATCGCCTCTATAGCGACTCCACACCTATACATTAAGGTTAGAAATGTTCATATTCCAACGTATAGTTGGTTTCAAAAAATAAGGCCCTCTCTGTCCATAAGCCCAATGCTAAAATTAACATTAGCCTTACGAACGGAATGGTCCTTATGATTTTAATCGGGTTATATAAACCCGGGATTAAATAAAATACGTTCCAGACCGTATTCGTTCCCCCTTCCACAAATGAAGTACATTCGTCTGTGCCCCTGCTCTATTTCGTTGCTCTATTCTGTTGAGAATGTCTTTAAATAAATGTGATAAATTGAAAGTACAGCATCCAATAGCATCCTTATAAAGCAAACGGACCCGAAAGTAACTGCGTGGTTTAGAAAAAAATAAAATATCTAAACAATTTTGTAACATGTACCTAATATCCTCTGCATTAAGAATTTTGATTAAAATAATCGCAATTTATTAGTTATGAACAAACATTGACCCATGTTTTATCTAACAATAATCTACCCTCTATAATGAATTCTAACATATAAAATAGCATATGACATAGCTAAACTACTATTTGGGATTTTTATAAGGTAACGTTATTTTACTATATTCTTCTCCAAATTAATAGGTGGCCTATAAGTAATAAATATGTAACTGTCCCAGGTTTTTCAAAACAATTTAAACTGGAATCTCTCGGAATCTGGTTCTGGTTTATGCAATAAAACAGCCATAAAATGTTTTAAGTGAAAGCTGCTTATGTTTAAACTAAGGCGGAGAAACCTTCCCTATATTACTGAATCCATAAGTCATTGAATTAAGTCCTAGTGTCTCGAAACTATACTTTACATGTCCAAACACGAATGAATTTCACCCTAACCTACACGAGTTCAGCGACCATACAAGTTATAGTTTCAAAGCTCCCCACTGTTTCCGATCCCGATCGTTCCTAACGACCTTGACATCAATAAAAGCTACTCACAAACCGGAAGGGAGAACCTCCTCTGGCGGAAGTGGAGGCGGACGGTGTCGGCGAGTGTCTTCATATCGTCGTCGTTGCGCGGTCACTGCCTGCTAGATACTGGCGCGCGTCGCCACTCGCCACTGCCACTGCCGCCCGGATCGTCGACGACCTCGCCATAGCCTTATCAGCGGCCAGGTACTGCCGCTCTGTTATCAGCTGAGTCATCTGTTGGTAAACACTGCCAACCGACACCCACTGACCTAATTAGCTGGAGTACACAATCACAATTCGCTTACGTTCGCCTTTTATCTTTCTCAATATTAGTTAGTGGTTGTTATGATATTGGATAGGTACCTCATACGGTTGGCTATGGGAATATATGAACCAGAACTCACTGTACATAGGGAAATAGTAGATGAGATGATCATTTCTCTTTTAAATATATTATTCATTCGAGGTTCTTGAATTTTATTGATGATGAACAAAAAAACATGAAAGCCATAAATTTTACGGATTCCAAAACGTTTCGAATCTGGTTTCTGCAATACTAATCAAGGTATTTTTATGATTAATTTCAATTATACTTAACATTTTAACATTGTTTACTATAATTTCATCTTCGTTTATCTTTGTTTTGGAAACGTCGAATTTCGAATAATGAAAGGATTTTAAATTTAATTCACTCCAATTCGCATATAGGTGTCCTCCTGCAGGTAATAAAAGCAATAATTGTATTCTTTTCGTGCTAGTTTTATGGCCCAGGCATTTAAAACAATAAACTGTAACATTTCGCCAGGATTATCTGTTTGATAGACTCTAAAAAACACTAATTATATTTTCAATTAAAGCTTTTACCCAAGGAGTAATAGAACATAATCGTCAGACTTTGACTATATTTTAGTGTGAAACTGTTCAATTCACTACGGTACCATTAAGTTAATTCTACGGTGTTTTATTTTATTTTCAAGCTATTTGTGGTATTGTAATAAATAACAATTGTTTACACCGTGAAAATACGCTGCAATGTTTTTGGCGTGACGTTTTTCGCAACCCTTAACTCATTTAACACTTCCCTGAATTTACAATTTTGATACGTTACTATCGGTGAACAAAAACCTTGATATGTTTATGTCATATCAAATGGTATCAACAACAATTACAAAAATCGAAGTAAAATATTTATCCTACAAAACATAAGAGCGACGAGCTTGTGCCTTGGCTACATATAACCCCCATAAGGCCCCCATAAAAATTTAGGATTAGGAAACCGAAAAATAATATTTCATTATGGCAGCTTAAAAACCAGAAGCAAGAGCAGCTAATTCAAATTTAATAGAGCTAATTTAAAATGCAAATGGATTGAATGTAGAACCGGTAAACCAAAGCATAATATTTTATCACATCTATTGTTTGTTCTTTTGCCTCTGGTATCATTTATTTATTTCTAATTCAGCTTTTGGCAAATAGTTGATGATTTATTTACAAATATTGATGTAACTTGTTAAAAAAAAATTAAAATAGGGTTACATTTCCTTAATAATCTTAATCTTGTATTATTTAAACAAGATGTTTTTTGCGTTCTTTCATTCCCAAGTTTAGTGTTCTTCCAATTTTTTTTTATGAGCTCTAATTGAAAGTTTTAAAATGTATGTTTTTCTTCAATACCAATGCCATTGAAATGATTTTTATGTTATACAACCTTTTGTTTTAATTTAGATAGCCTGGTTTTCCCCTTTACCTGTGGCTCATCTAAAATACCAAATGTATATTACGTAAAATATCATGTGTAGGCATATAGGCCCTTCACGTTTTTGTTTGTTTTTTGCAATGTTGCTTGATGTTTGTAACCTGAAGATATATTTTTTGTTCACGTTTTGTTATAGACTTTTATTTCAAGACGGCGAAGAAAAAAAGTGACCTCTCACAAAAATCAAGAAAAGCAAGAAAAGTGGCCAAGTCTCGCCGGAACGAAACTGCAGAGGAACGAGGTGCATTATTAATTATATAAAACGGAGATGACATCTGTCTGTTTTTCTGGGTAAATACAAACGTACTGGACTGACGTATTTTATGGGCTGGAATTTTGCAGAAATATAAATCATAAGCTCCGTTAACACACAGGCGTTTCATAAAATCCCCTCGGATTTCACCCTATGGAGTACTCATGGGTCCACGGGCCAGTAAAAAGAATCATACATTTAATTTCGTTAGGCGATTCTTTGCGTCAAAATTGTGGGCGTCTGGCAAGTCGTAGAAAGATGGGAGAGGGCTCAGATTAAAGGTCTCTATTCTGTGATGGCGGGAAAAATAATGAAATTGCTTGAAATTCACCAGAAAACGAAAATAAAAATATCTGCCATTTAAAAAGCGTCACGTAAAACATGTGATGCTAATACTTGATTGAAAACCATATGGTAGGCTAGATATAAATATAAGGTGGATTCGGTTTGCTATGAAGGCATTTTGTACTATAATAAATAAGGGTTGTTAGAATTTTCCTTCATTAGGGGCTTTTAGCCCCTTCAAGCCACTAGTATAAAATATATCTTCTTAATTTTGTTCTAATTCTTGATTCTTGCCTGTTGACTGCTGATATTGGTATTTATTCGTACGAACTACTGAATTGTTAATTTTACAATTTAACCGTGCGAAGAACGGGTGGTGATACAGCTGGTTCAAATTGTTGACTAGTTTAGTAAATATTACAGAAATTTAGTTATTCAAGAGTAGAATAAAATAAAATTGTAATAAGAGATAAGAGAGCTTGTTTAGAGTAAGCTTAACAAAGCGTTTTTCTTCAGGTGAATGAACTGATAACAAGAGATAGACACTAGGCCTAACATCAAAGGTTTACACTACTAACAATACTGAAAAGCCACAGGGCAGGGTAAATACAAGATATAACACAGGGTAAGATAAAATAATAAATTATTGCTACAAATTGACACAGTAAAAGTCGTTAGATTGAACAAGCTCAAGTTAGTCGTTCAATCGTTCAATGTAAACACCAATTGATTTATCTCCGTCACAACCGCGCTGCACATTTTTAGCCGAGCGCAGTTACTACCAACCCCGCAACACTCGCATTCACAGCGGCAACGGAGCGTCGGCGATGCAGTATTTCGGTCTGGCGGCGCGGTGGGTTGGCAGCCGTGCGGGTCGATGCGCGAGACAGCGCCTGCGCGGTGAACGCTCCACGAGCCGCCGTCGTCACCGTCACTACGCCACCGAGGATGCCGCCCTTGCCGGGGGACGTGCAGTGGTTCCCGGCCGAAATCCGGCGACTCATCGAAGCCATCAGGAAGCACGAGGCGCTCTACAACCCCAAGGTAGAGACTTTCGGCTTGCGAGACTTCCAGGCGCGCTCGTGGAAGGCGGTGGCCGAGCAGGTCGGCGGCGGCAAGACAGGTGAGGTGTGTTGTAGGAATAGTCCGCTAGGTTGCGCCGCGTCGCGTCACATTGCGCCGAGTGAGTGGCTGTTGGCTGTTATCAGTTGGATGGGTTTGCGTATTCGCGGTCGCTGATATGTGGACTATGTGGTATGTTGCTATCGTAACTTGGGGAAAAGTTTCGTTTCGAAATTTGACTATTTCAGTTCGCGTTTTATCTTATCTTATCTGTGCGGGTCATAAAAGAAGCAACTTTGTCGGATTGCACTTGCGTTCTTATTTTAGAAGCCAAAGTACTGTATAATTTACAATCAACGTTCCTGAAACAACCGTTCAAATAGGTTTACAATTCCAAATAACTTCTAGTGTGTCAGAATCTATGCAGATTAATAGAACGTTAACATATTCCCGCCTTTTGTTCACTTGATGCGCTTATCAATGTCGAGAACATTTGTCATCGTTGATAAAAGAAAACAAATGCTTGCTTACTCTTATCGCATGACTATCAAGAGAAAATAAAATGCCGTATATCAATTGATAGCTTGTTTATTCACGTGTATTAGCTATTATGTAACGCTAATAATGCACCGCTTCACTTGGTGCTGATGACTTATATTATTTACCACTACAGAAAATTTAATTCCCTTATTTTCGGTTCTAATTCTAAATATCACGTGGACGTTTGCAGTCACCCTAGCGCGGCTCGGTAGGCCGGGTGACGGGGGGAGGCAGTTGGGGGTGGGATAGCGGGGTGGGAAGTGGGCGGTTGGTCGGGATACCCCTCGTCGATACGCGTGCTAGGTACGTCACTTGTGCCGTGCGCAAAACGTTGCTAACCATGCTTTGTTACCGTGCACTGGAACTGTTTACTCTGCGCTAACCTTGACCTTGCAGTAAACTGCACGAGTGATTTAGTTTAGTTTAAAAAGTTTCTGATTGCAGCATCATATTTTACCGCTTATTACTACATCTCTTATAGTAATCCTTATTACCACTGTGAATGTCACAGTCAAATGCAGTGGTATTTGAATTTTTGCAGCAGTTCTTATCATTTAAATGATTTAGCCTACCACTTTGAAATAAAAACAATTAGGTATGCCCATAGAAAATCCACATTTATACACACTTTGTTTTAAGTACATATGTCTCCATTCAAATTTACATCGGAAACACATTTTATCCTATTTTTAAATTCTAACTTTAAGGGATTTTCTTATATTAATTAATATATTTTATTTCTTAATTAATTACGCTAATATTTTCCTAAAAATATGCATGTAGGATAATTTTTCTGGGCCTAAAAAACTGTTTTTGCTGACATAAAATTTAAACTTTGTTGCAATGTTTTCAAAATATGTATCTTATTTTGCCCTCAGAGCCATGGACTGATGATGCCATTTGACCCTTACAAAAACTTGAACTTCCTTGTTGACTCCCAAGACCCATCCTTTACTTTGTTTGAAATTCATTACTGCAATGATAATCCATTGACATATTTCTTTTGTTAAGTAAATCCTTGTAATTAGCAAAAGTAATTTGAATAACACTATATTGATTAGATATTATATTGTCTAGGGAAGGATTATTAATTAATTACTGGCTAAAATACTTACTTACGGTAGGGCCTATATAAGTACAGGATTGAACAGAATTTATACCTAGTAGAATGCAGCGCTGTATTGTATTTGAATTTAAACAAAATACTAATATTATTCTTGGATTTTTTAATTATTAATTTTTTTCTGTCTAAAAATAGCTTGTAAATTTTAATACATCCAAATGAAAACAATGGTTGAAGTAAATAAATTTTAACAGATTATTTCAGTAGTTTAAACATTCAATTGGCCCTATATTTTATACCATTCCAAAACACGGGTGAATTCCAGAACCCATTGTACTTTTACAATATAAGCTTAGTGTTAAAGAACTACTAGTATTATTGGATTAGTTTTGATGACACAGTGCTTTTACTGTGTAAACACTGAACAATTATTACTGTCAGTACTGTACA
This sequence comes from Flexamia atlantica, assembly GCA_035578135.1. Lineage (NCBI taxonomy): Eukaryota > Metazoa > Arthropoda > Insecta > Hemiptera > Cicadellidae > Flexamia > Flexamia atlantica. The sequence continues at coordinate 8,498,298 of JAQJVK010000011.1, forward strand.
GCTTAATAGAGTAGGCCAGAACATAACTTCTTGTTAATCTCTGTTGTTTTTTCAAAAGAAAGCTTGCAGTTGGCCATGTTTTCCTTATCGGTACATCCTCTTTTTCGTTGATCCTTATTGTGTTTCTTCAATTTTCAACAGGACTTTTAATTTTATCAGTCATTATCCATTTAACTTACAAAGGATAGTATCTCATGATACGTCAAAATTACCCTATAGTTTTTGTTCATTTATTTTAATACCATAATTTAAATTAAGTGTACCAATGATGATATCAATAATATGTACACTATTAAAATAAGAGCCATAAATAATACTTATAGCATTTTAAAATGAACTAGTGGCTTGTAGGGGCAAAAGCCCCTAAAAATAAAGTACAAATGCTGGATATTTAATGTTTCCTTCACACTCATGGCTCGGTAACAGTTTGACGGAATTAAACGTTTAAAGAGTAATGTTTAAAGATGTTTTGACATTTGCTAGTAAGTATCAGAATTTTAAGAAAGGGCGTTACTTCAGTATAGTAAAGGGCTGAATTTTTTGGAACAGTGGCGCTATCCGTCGTTCTCAAAACAAACTCAGTCCACTTTGTTTACAATTAAACATATGGACATGGTTTGCAGAAATTCTTAAGGTTAACCACAGACTGTAGCACTTAAATTAATTCCCAAAAGGAAATAAAATAAATAAGGATGAAATCAGAAAATGGTCTCCCGTTGACGACTCCACGCTCCACGTTGGAGACTTTGGCTCTACTTCATGAGGAAGTTAGGTTTGGAGACCATGAGTTTGGTAAATAGTTAATATTAAAGATTTTTATGGTTGCCCGGGAGTAAATACCGCTTTGTCTTTGTAGATCCAAGATTAAATATACTTTTGATTATCCAAATTTAAATGTGAACCTTTTTGGTAGGATCAAATTTAAAGTTTATGTTACATTCAATAGCTTTTAGTGCAGCACACTGTTGTTTCTCAGTCAAAACTATGACCATTTCCGACCGCGCATAAAACCGGTAGAGCTGGGCCCTAAAAGTGATGAATGAGGTCTTCTCTGTACCTATAGCCTGCGTTATTCGATTGTGTAAATGTTACAAATCACTTGGCTTTAAATCAGCATCAGCTACTACTACATGATACAGTGTAAAGGTCGAATTTAATTTGTCTGGCTTTTTAAGGTTGAGATCCCTAAATTATAAGAACGGAAAATTTAAAAGTAAAAAAAAACAGTCATGTGTTATAGTACGTTCAACCTATTTTGCTGGATTTTAAACAAACCATATATCAACATCTAGCTCTAGCACGTGGTTTTAAATCAAGTATAAGCAACACATGTTTTAATGTAAACAAAGCAGACGTTTTTAGATTACAATGATCTTATTTTCTGATAAACTTTAAGAAATTTCCGTACTTCATGGGTCCCTGGCATCAAGACCTTCTATTTGAGCCCCCTCCTATTATCCTGCGACTTTCCAAACTTCTACAATTTTGCCTACATATATATTTATATCGACCACTTGGCATTGTATCGGTTTGAAATCGGTTATAACGTAAACGAAACAAACACACTTAACTCTTTATAATTTTAAATTGTAAATGTATACTCAAAGCCGTAGTTATAAGTCTGAAAATCTTAAAGTTAAAATATTTATTTGTTATAGTACATTGAACATAGTTAGCTGCATCTTGAAAAAAACCAGATGTCAACATCTAGCATATGTCTTTGAATAAAGCATCAGTACCACATGTTTGAATGTAAACAATGCAGACTTTTTTAGATCCCAATGCTTTTTAAATGGCAGATTTTTTACGTTATTTCTCGATTTCTGGTTAATTTCAAGCAATTTCAGTATTTTTCCCGCCATCACGGAATAGAGACCTTTAATTTGAGCCGTCTCCCATCTTTCTACGACTTGCCAGACGCCCACAATTTTGACGCAAAGAATCGCCTTACGAAATTAAATATATGATACAGCGAGATGTATGAATTTTCCACATGTGTTTTTTAGTGTTCTTTAAAGACTTACTTTTTGAGGCGTTAAGGGAGGGGAGAGTTAATTATTAAGACAATAAATTAAGAAGGGTTGGCAAATAACATTCATTGCAGGAGCTAGTTTTTAATTAAATAGCAGTCAAGTTTAATTGACTTTTTTCAAATTTGAGGTTTTTGTGCAGAGAAGCAAAAACTGAATATCTGCCTAATGTAAAATTTATAATGTACATCTTTACAGAAACCGTTTTGAATGTAATTTGCTATACCAGAAGTAACTTTTTATGAAAAGTTATAAGAATTGAGTGATATAGTTCAGAAATCCGCCTCGTCCTGTAAAGAGGGAGAAAATTCTGTTTCACTACGATTATTTTTAAACTTGATTATGTTCAATATTCTGAATACTCATTCCCCATATTACTCTTGTAGGAAATCAATCTATTTATCCAAAATTAGGATTGAGAATTGATAATCAAATTGTATCCCCTCCTTATTTCTTGACATAGTCTCTTGGTAAAACTTATTAGGTCATATGGTACTTCTTGTTGAGTTTTACCATTCAATATATATAACTCAATGCTTTTACTGAATATTGATTTAAATCCATCCAATTATTTTTGACTAATCTTGATAAAATTTGGTATTTAGCTTCTTCTGCTACTTTTGAGTTCTATTATAGGTTTGAAGAGAAGGAAACATAAAAGTTTATGCAAGGAATAACTTATTTTTAAAAAATATGTTTTTTTCTGAGTAGTATGATGTAAAGTATCGTACGTTAAACGCCCGGTAAGTTTTACCGTGCTCGCATGAAAATCCTGCACTCGCCTAGCGGCTCAGCCGGGAACTATCATGCTTGCATGGTAGAACGGTACTTGCTGGGCTAATAACGTAGTATACTATTATATGAGCCTGGACTTATCTTCATACAGCACATTTCTATATCAAAAACATTTTTACCTCAAAAATGTTTTGGGTAATGAGGCTCCTAAGCATTTAAAATATTCTACAACATTTTTTAATTCTTAGAGACGAGCAACAATAAGAGCATAACAGCCTTAACCCGTGGATGGTCCTGTTACAGATGCACAATGTCGAGACAAGTGGAATTGCCTGCGGGGAACGTACCGACGGCATGTGCGGACGGAAGCGACCAACGCGGTCAAGCGGCGCAGCGGTTGGCCCTGGGCTGACATGATGAGCTTCATTAAGCCTTACGTTGCGGAGTGAGTCTCTAGTCTCTATGTTACTTATTTTAGCGAATTTCCTTAATGGAATAAGCAATTACGGTAGTACTCATGGTAAGACCTAAGTCTGAGACCATGTTAACTTTTCATTTTGGGGTCCCCAGAAGCAAAAAACACCATTCGTTCGAATTTTTATATAAATATATATATTATATATCTATATATATATATATATATATATATATGTCTGTTAACACGATAGCGGCCGTAAATATAGTCCGATCTTAATGAAATTTGGTACAGACGTGTAAAGTGGTAATCACTCAGACGAGTTCGTGAACCAGCCCGATCGGACCGCCGGAAGGGGGGATAAAGGGGGATAAAACCCCCCAAAAATGGGTTTTTTGAGCTTTTCACATAAAAAAATAAAATTTATCAAATTTTTGTTGGCACCAATGAATTCAACTCAAAAAAACAAACAATTTAGTATTTTGAATCACTGCTCTATGTCCATTGGTTACCGAGATATTGAAAGTGGTAAACACAGTACGTTGTCTCAATGTTAACCTTATGGGAAATAAGTAAAATTCTATATCTCGCTTATTTCTCAACATATCTTGATAAAACTTGGTAAACGGCTTCTTCTAGTTGAGATCTACTAAATATTAAATTAAAACCAACCAGTTTAAACATACCTGTAGCAGCAAACCTGCATACTCATTCCCCATGTTATTCTTATCAGCTTACAAAAACGTGTCAAATCTAGCTATGTTGGATTAAAATCACCGGCGCTGACTCCATGGGGCCCAAGGGGCTCGAGCCCCCCCAATGTTGAGGGAAGGGGGGCTCAGCCCCCCCAATACTGGAAGGAGAGCTCACCAGAGTAAAGTTAGATTCTTATTATGAAAAACTATCAAGGACGTGTTAAGTCAAATCTTTTCATAAATAATTTAAATAAAGGTAAAATGAATAAAATTTCTTAAAACACTATTTGAAGACAATTTAAAGCTACTTAAGTTACGTATGTAGGATACATTCTACACTCGACCTAGGAATGACTTCGTTATTCCCACGCAGGCGAGTGCCGGAAGTAGTGCATGCGACGTAGTAATAGCACTTAGTCCATCCAGTGGCGTAAGAGGTTTTTTCGGGCCCCCCATGAGTTTATTTTGAACCACCGGACACAACATAAGCCGTTTTTTCAGTAAATGATGGTTGATGATGCGTGAAAAAAGCTTGTTTACTATTTCGATTATGTTACGATAAAGTTAAATCACTACAGTACGAATGTAGCGTTCTCAATTATCGCTGTTTTTCCCCTTGTGCCCCTTAGTACTGAGACCCCTGGGCAGATGCCCATTCTATCCAGTTATAGAAACGGGCCTGCTGTGTGTTCTCTAAGCTACATGGAACTTCAAGCAGCCATTAGGATGTACCTAATCAGGGATGTCTTTTCTCTAGAGTGTTATTGTTCTCCTTTTCTATTCTTCATTTTACCTTTCAATCAATTGAATGGTTAATGTTTGCTTATGGTCCAACTGTCTTCATTATGTTTATTTTGTAATTTAAATCCTAAAGTTAAAGATTTTAAAATTATTTTGTGTTGTAACTACCATTTCCATTTGTTAATCGGGATGCTGCCAGATCAGTAGTGTTTCTTGAGCCGAGAGAGTCCTGAAAAAGATTAGTAACTAAATGATTGAAACATCCATTTTTGTCAGGCTTTTTCAAGGCTGAGGCAGGTTAATTCTTACCCATTTAGACACTGAGGCAGGTTAAATCTTACCCATTTAGACACTCACACATATTTGATTTCTTTTCACATTAAATACAACGTGGTCTTAAATCTTAAATTGGGATTTACTGATATTATTTTAACACATCATATTCGTGTACAACATCAGGATGGAATTTTTATTTGTTAAGGAACTGACAAATCTTAATCTTACAAGCATTCTTCTTATAATATGTAGATTATTTATCTACATTTACATATGAGAATTTAAAATTAATAAAATTGCGTTCCTTCCAGCCAAGAATTTCTTCCCGAGTTTCGACGGCAGGCTAGCACTCCGCCCACCAAGCCAGCGGCCGCCATTCAGACCCAGACGGTCGTCCTGACTAAACCGACAGTTACCATGGTGAAGGCCGGGGTGACTCACAAGCCCAACTGTCCGTTGACCAATAAAATTCCAACGGTGCAGGGGGGTGGAACCCTTACCCCCATTACCCTCCCCAGCAACATGTTTCCCGGAGGTATCATCTTCAACAACGGAGGCATCGGCATCGTCCAGCCCAGCCAAGGCAACGTGATGAGGGTGGTCCAACCCAGCCAAGTCAATCTAGTCCAGTCCTCGCAAGGTGTAATGAAATTTGTTACCTCTACCCCAGCGACGGGAGTAGGCATCGTCCAACCCACCAAAAAACCTGTTGAAAAGGACAGCTCGACTGAGAAGAGAAAATCACCGGATCGTGATAATGATTCGATAAAAATTGATCTCAAAAGGGTCAAACGTGACCCTGACAATTCAAACGCACCCACCTCAACAGAATTTGTTGATATGGAAATCGCCATAAAGAAGGAGCCTTTGGAAGAAGAGGAACTACAGTTACCTGAATCTTATAACTTTATTCCTGAAGATTCTAGTCAGGAAAACAGCCAAGATGCCATCTCGAGTCGGGAATCCGAAGTGGAAACTCCTGATAAGAACTTGCCAGACCAAAGCCATGAAGATATCGACTCCAACGAGTTGTTCTTGCGGAGTACTATCTGCCACATGCGCAAACTATCTGCCTATGACCAAAGTGTCTTCAAGCTCAAGGTTCAACAACTACTTCATGAAATGATGTTCCCAAAACAGCCATAGTGTAAGTGAAATGTTTCTAGTCATTGAAACGATACCAAATGTTAAACCAAACTGCTTACACATTCAAAGAGTACACTATATTTAATTTAGTTTTATTTTTGTTTTCAGAGTGGATTTTGATTTCTTTTGAATAAACTTGTTATACAAAATTTGTTTTTAATTTTTACACCTTGAAATGTAGATCAGGTAAGTTATTTCTTGGGTATTCTACTTCTAAGTGCTTATAGGTTAATTAACAGCCTATGTTACCATTTTTAAATTTTTTAGATTTACTGAAAAAACATTTTTTATCACTCTGTATTGAAAATAGCCTGTTATCATACAGCTGAGATCTACAAAAATCCTCAATTTCCTTACATCAAAATAAATCATGATCAGCAGCCTTTTCCGGATCTAAACATTACTTTTCCGTACCCAAACATTGTTTTTCTGTACCTTCTATTTTGCCATACCCAAACAAAGTTCCTATTTTGACAGTTCAACCAGCTAACTTTAAAATAAACTGTACAGCCGTATTGTGTTTGCTTTTAGAAAAATAACTAAATTATGAAATTTCGGATGATTTTTTATAAGTTTGGTTACTTATTTGCATCATGATGAAAATTATTATTCACAACTCGTCACAAAATTCCCATTTCGGGGCTCAATAGTGTTTTAAATGCTTGGCTTACGCCTCGCAAGTAAAACACTATCTTGCATTGAAATATATTATCTTGTAACTAGTAGTGAAATGTACTTTTGTTTAATGAAAATCAATTGAAGTTGAAGAACCTGTTCCTGTCAAACTTTAACCATTTCTTAAGATAAAAAACCAAATGTTTTCTTGGAATTATTTTGGTCTTAATTTTTAGAGCCTAGCCGCAAGGTTGGTTTACATTGGTTGTGTAAATCAGTACTCGTCCGAGTTGGTAACAGACGAGAACCCAATTGTTTGTAATTACGTTTTCCAGTCAACTCACCCGCCTCTACTCATTTTTCTTTTTACACGTGGCGAGTTGGTGGTCAAGTACTTACTTGCCTTCCCTAAACCGAAGGGAACCGATCTTAAAGGTCTAACTACCTGCATTTTTTTTGTCTGAACAAGACCTACCATTGTAAGGATAAAGAGTTGATGTAGAGTGTTTATTGATTTTATAAAATTGTTCATGTTCACTTCAGGCCCGGCGACAGGATTTTCGGGCCCCTGTGCAAATCTTCAACCCCGGGCTCTAAGACCTGACTTTTTTTACTAGTTTCGTGTGCTTTTGGGCCCCTTTTCAGCCATTTCGGGCCCTTTTTTGGTGTTACCGGGCCCTCTGCATGCCCAGACTCCTATGTATTTGCCTCCCCTGCCCCACCCTGTCACCGGCCCTGGTTCACTGTTACAAGTTTAGGAAATAGAATGTGTCAAAGTACCTTCTAACTTTACCAAGTTAAACAATTTTGGAAAACTAATGAACACTTCTTAACAATTTATCTTGACAATGATATTTGAAATTAATTTTATTTTGAGGTCTGAAGACACATAACGACACTCACTGACATTTACCATTTCGTGGCAGAAGTGCACAAATTTGATGCGAACTCTTGTGGAGCTGCAGTTCCAAAAGTCACCGTTAGTGTTATTGCAATAGGTAGGGAACTTTTTTTAAGCAGTAGCACATACCCCACCAGTGCATTTTACTGATCGTACTTTTTAATCAGTTTCTTAATTACTTGGATGTTTATGATCAAGTTGTATAAAACTTTGGCCAGTATAAACTTTGGTAGAAATTTTACTTTCAGAAGTTGAAGCCATTAATCAAGGCCACATTAAAATACAGAGTGACCTTGCATTAATTATAGTAAAATTTATTACATAATTATACAGGACTAGTTTCATATTTAGCTCATTGAACGAAGCTTGATTTGATTAAATTACAAAATAACACACAATCAACAAGCACAAAAGACATGTCTATGTCTATGTTTGAACTCTTAAATAAACACAGCAGTAAGCGTTTATCATTACTATAAGGAATATTTTAGAGGGTAAAGTAAAACAGAAAACTTGATATTTTGGATGAACTGAAATTAAAAAGTATTTCTTTACAACTAATCAAAGCCCATAATACAAAAATAAAAGTTACAGGTTGAACAATATAAATTTTTCTATTTAATTAGGTTATTGTTCTTTGGTTGAAACTTAAAACTGAATAATTTTTAATTATTCTGGGTAACCGATCATTGAACTAGCAGAAAGAACCGATTCTAAATAAATATCGCAATAAACATATAGTACATTATTGAAAGCATATCATCAAAAATCGTAATATTTCAAATTCAGGTGGTGTGTGATTTTACGCTCAATTCAGTACAGAAAGCCAATTTAAAATGATCTGCTTAGGCCTACTCATTAAAAAAATGTTCTAGCGATATACGAATCCTAAATTTTGAAAAAGGAGGATGGGCGTTTAAGATAAAATATATCGGACTTCAAGGTCATCCCTTATCACGTTATCAGCCGTTTGATTGACTCATACTCTGGGTTCGATCAGCTGCGTGAAGCCTCGAGCCTGTTGCGAAATGTCAGCTGGCCACAGTGACAGGAAAGTTCGAGTCAGCTGTTAATCATCTGTGTGCACTCCGCAGCTGATTCGCGTCTTGAATCAATTAATGGGTCATATTGATTCGTTAATTTTTTTCGGTATAGTTCAAGTCAAGGGTAGTTCTTTCAGGTCTCAGTGGAAGATAATATTTCAGGCTGGATGAAAGACCGGCCACTGCAGATGACGCATTCACCGATAACCTCGTCTTGAATCGCCTCTTGTCTAAAGATAAAGAAAACCATATCGAAGCATGTTTATAGCTTTTATAGAGAACCCAATTTTCCTTCCACCATGCAATAAAATGATAAATAGATAAAATATTTTTTTAATGCTTTTTTCAATTTGGTGATTTGACCAAAATCTTTTTTATTTTTAGTTTCTTTCTTGACGCTTTGTTAATCAAATAACACAGTACTGTTAAACAAACCAATTTATTCTTTGGGTGTATGCAAAAAATAGTCTGCAAACAATATATTTTTAAACAGTATAGTGCGGTCCTTTTATTTGGAAACCCATGTATTACAAAATTATATTGTGTGTTTGGAATTATCTTTGGCCGGATACGCTTTTTTCTGTTGACCGTCCAGACGAAGATTTGTTTTTAATGAGTTTGTTTGACAAGGATTTGAAAATAAAAAACCATTCCGAAACTAATCATAAAGACACAGAATTGCAATTATTTGTGACAACAATGAGGTTTGAAACATTTTTATCAAGTGAAAAACTAGGGTTCGCTAATGTCAATAAGGAGATAAATATTTTTATGTTGATAAACTAAAATGTTACAACCAACTGACTTTATTCAAATTATTGATTAAAGTTCAATGGGGATTAAAGTTGAAGCAAAATTAACAATGATTATGACCTTTTAAATCACTTCAAACACACAGATGCTCCAGACATATATATATAGCTAAATGGAACCTGCCCCAAACGGTACCAAGGTAGTAACAGCCGATACATTATATATGCCTCCCTCTAAAGTAACATTCTGAAAAATATTTAGATTTTTCAATTTCGAGTTGTTTACACGTTGTATAAATAAATGTTTTCTTATATTCATTTTTCAATAGTAGGCTAATTAAAATATTCAGGACAAAAAACAAAAACTTTATTGCACTTTATGAGTTTTGAGTCTATCGTTGGACAAGAAATCTCATGTTTGTAACAAGCCGCGACTTTTGATAGTAAATAATGAAATCTGTTTGGCTGCCAAGGGCGAGCACGTGTCCCTCCCCCCACAACTCACGCGTGCACTCGAGGGGACTTCTGACTAATAGTCCGCCCCTCCCCCTGTGAACGAGGCTTCTGGTTTTATGACTAATTTCATCCGCTAACACCAGTAAATAAATCTTACGTACAATGAACCCATCTGAGATTGAATAATGCTCGTGAAGAGAACCTTTAGGGGTTCATGAGGGGTTTATTTACAGTATAATTCTTGCATGAGTGCTCATATTATGGGTGCATTGAATTATAATTCAGAGGATTTTGTAGATGATCGATCTGTTGTGAAGATCACACATTTAATAACATAATAAATTAATGTCTAATGTAATTTAATTTGTATGTGACCCTCTCCAGTATACACGCACCCATAAAAAACCAGCAAGTCTCACGGGCGACTCACGGACTCACGGAGACGTCCACTGGCCCACACATTTTTTCATCCCTGTCGTTTATCGTCTATTTATTTTCCGCAGACAACAAAAAAAGCAAAATCTTCATCGCAAATTGATTGCACCAACATTGTCCTTATCACCACAACAGACTCTGTCGTGGCGTGCTCCAGTTCCAAGTTCCTATTGTGGACCGCGAACATGTGCGGCCACGCGAGATCTCGTGACTCACGAGACGTGGCTCATCGTGAGTCATGCGGCAATGCCTTCGCTATCCCGGTCACGACGCTAGTTTGGAAGATTTTTCGTTTGGTTTGTCAAAGCTCAATGCAATTTTAGGAGAGATACTAAACGCTTTTAGGGAAAGTGGTCAAAACCCGTCAGTTTTTAGAGCTGGGATGGAAACATGTTTCGTAAAATTACTAATTAATTAGACATAATTTACATTTCTGCAATGTAAAGTGTTGGTAAATAAGTATTTAATACTTATTTATAAAAAAAAAATCTAAATGTACTATATATCGAATAATGTACTTGGTGTAAGGCAATAAAGCTATGAATGGCTTCTACTACGGATGGACTATTCTAAAAGTTTTAGAATGATACTACTTTTCTAGTAATTTTGAGCGGTTTTAGCCAAACTAAGGATGACGTGCGACATTTAGGTAGGCAGGGTTCGCAAAGAGCGCCATAACAGGCGGTTATTGAGGGTGTCTGATATCTAACCGAATCAATTTCTTTAGTTGAAATCGAGCGCCAAAACCGCAGAAAACCTCGAATAAATAGCCACTAAAAATAATTAGCGTTTTGGTTTATTGACGAGGTGTAGGTAGGCCAGTTGAATGTTTATCTTAAAGTGATGAATCTGTCAAAACATTTCGCTGGACCATGATGACTTGACCCGCTAGGGGCAAGGTAGGACACGTGGGTCACAACTTACCTCCTGCACTAATTACAGTTTAAGGGAAAATAATATAAAGGGAAGATAATATAATTGAGTTGGTATCCTTATAACACAGTACATTTCAAATTTAACTGGAATAACTATATACATTTGTTCTCAAATTATTTGAAATTTTTTAAATAATTAATGTCACTGATCAAAACAAAGTCGACGGTAAGATTAAAGCATAAGTACTCAATTTTATTTGTATTAGCTTATACAATCCCTCCGAAATAATTGTTAAACTAGCTTATGTTCAATCATCGATCATGTTTTAGGAAAGAAATTTTTCAATGAGTAGGCTTAATCGCTTGAGGAGTAACATCTTCCTGTTCCAAGCAAAAAACATGTTAAAACTAACATAACACACCGCATACCTATTACATCAAGCCAGAAATTTCAACCACTTCGTCGGAGTTATAAATAGATGTTGAGTGAGTCGAAAGTTCTTTGGAATGCCGAAAACGATCGGCGTCGGAATGCTTGTGACATTTAAAGGGGTTCTTCACTTAACTTCTCCGTAGTTTTAGGTAGCAGATAGCAAGTAAGCTATGAATCACGTGACCTTGACATTCCAGCTGACTGCTGACTCCGTGGGAAAGGTTCTTGGAGGCATCAGGAGTCACCAAGAGTCACCGAGAGTCATCGAATGAATGAGTATATATGAAATATGCACCCGTGTCCACTTATATCAGATGACTCACTCCATTTGAGATCAGATTCAGATCGGTCTTATTGTACAATCTGTTTTGAGTCAGATGCAAGTTTACACACATCAGAGTCATAGGCTCATATTTCGAAATTCTTAAGACTTACTGAATGATTTATTTGCCCCTCTATTTATTGAGAGTTTTAGAGTTGCCGAGGTGAATAATCAGAGTACGATATAAGAGAAATGTGAGTTCATCGAGAATGCACGTCAAGAGAAGACGCACTTGGCGAATTTATAAATTAATGTTTTATAAAGTTTTAAGTTTAAACTTTGAATTTCAATTTTTTGAAATTTTAAATTTAATTAACTTTGAATTTTTTTAATATAACGAAGGGAGTGATCGAATGTATCGAATTTAAGTTAATCACTCCCGAAACTTCTAAGAAAACCGGGGACAGGTTAATGAAAAAACGCGCTCTAATATATCAACTGAGGTAGTGCAGTGTAAAAAAAAAACACCAAGGAAAAAGCTGTGCAAATTTGCATCTCTTCGTGTGGAACTTCATCTAAATCTTTAAAGAAATAGTTTGGTAAAATTTGTTAAGAATGTCGTGTTATTTTTTACCTTAAACATTGATGGAACTAAAGAAGCTATATACTCATGAGCTGTCTGCCGATTTGAAATGATATTTTCGTAGACATACTTGATATTTTAACGCATATACATTTTAACCCAAAGTTTTATTTGAGGGCGTTTAATATATCTATGTTGTGTGGTAAAAAGCTATGTTAAAGGTAAAGGTTAGAGCTATTAATTCATAACAGTGAAGAACCCTGAAATAGTTAATCCATGATATCAATTTTCAATAATTGTAGAACTCAATTGCTAGAATGTTAGAAGTACTACATCCATGACATGTTTATTGAGCATTTTTCTAAAATTCTTCCTAAAATTCCCCTCAATTCTAGTTCAAATTAAATTTGTACTTCAACAGGCTATAAGTGATGACTCAAAAGCACCTCTATACAATTTACGTTGCGTAGATTGAATCCTTTCCTTATACATTTTTAATCTGTTAGCGCTATCACATCGACGTACAAGAGGGATCAATAAACACAAGACTGAAACAAACACCTATTTCGCCGAGCTAAAACTAGCACACTTGTTGCGTGTGTTTTAATAGCAGTTTCGACCAAATAAACTAATTTTATTGATAAAACCAAATGTATTTCAAAAATCTTATTTTCCTTTGGAGTTCTAACTCTAACAAGTGCACCCACTTGTGACATTTGCACAAAGTATGAGGACACAATAGGTATATCGCTGGAGGACATTTGCATGTATATACCTATCGCTGGAGTTTTATTTACGAAATAGGACGGGTTGGGGATGTGTTTTATATTTTGTCCTATCATGGTTATCAAATTCATTCTGTAGGGTTCTTTTAATGACGTCTTTGAAATTATGTAAAAATGTAGTTATTAGCGGTCAAATAAAAGATTAAAACATTTCGTAGACATATGTAATTGTTCTAGTTTAAAGAGTACATAATAGATACAATATCTGGAAATCGTTAATAACCAACGTTTCTCAACATAAAAACCTCGAACTGATAAGAAATTTTAATTAAATTCAAATATGTGGGACGGTTATTTTCATCATACTGTCCCGAAAACAGCCGTTTTTAGTTCTCTAAATCGTACGCAAAATGATCGTTTTTGGATCACTTCGAATAGGAGTACTGGAAAAACATATGGTAAATTTTGCCGTACTCTAATGTCAAAATTTGTTTATGTTACGTTTGAAAGGTTGAACGATTTCTTAGCTCGTGTTTGTTAACAACTAACAGATGTGTAAATGACTATGACTATTTTGGATAACCTCAAAATTATGTAGTCTAATTTTTTAACGATTAAATGATTATTTATACATAATGATGAAAATAGTTGTTCATCACACAGAGCAAAAGAGTCTCCTTGGTACTCGATCGCATTTCCAAGCTCGGCTGCGCATCGCCTGTAAATTACGATCTCGTACCAAAAAGAGCCACTTTCGCTCCTAGTAATGAAAACTACTATTTTGCTTTACTAATATTATATTTTGAAAAGCATGCGCTCAAAATAAATCTAACGGTTTCTCGAAACAATGATGCACTACTTCTTAGTGCAATGTTAAAATAACTTTTTGACGTCACCTAGGAAAACGAGGAAATAAATAAATAGTGGCGTTTAGATTTCTTCTTCATTTTATGACTTAAATTGTCCGCGCAGTTATAGATTTTTGAAGTCGATCAGGATTAAAATTGTTATTGATAGAAAGCTTAAAATCTAATTGTATACATTTTGTACCCTTATTCTATATTTTTTCTACAATATTCTTTGTAAGTATTAGGCTACAAGAAACTCCTCGCAATAATATCAAAAATCTTGGCGACCTAGATACCTCTAGAAATACCTGAACTATTCCTATAGAATAAAGGGGACTATACCTCTAGAATTAAGAAATATTAAAATTGTTTTAAGTAATAATTAAATGAATCTATTACGAATTTCTAAACACATTCTATATTATGCAAACATTTAATTAAAAAATAACAAAATAAAATGACGATTTCGTCTTGCATAATTTACAAATCCCACACACAGCTCCCCCTTTTACAGAAATCTATTGATCTATTTACTAACATTAATGATAGCAACATTGAGAAGCCAGATGTTTCTAAACTTACCGGACAGGGGGAGACCGAAATACCTGTGCATCGGTGACGTGGGGGGTGGTAGGGGGGTGGAGCGGGCGCACGCGCCCCGATAAAGATTCTCGGATGACTCATGCTACCCCCCTTCCCCCTTCACCCCCTGCCCGCAACCCCCTAAACGTCAAACACCCTTGTATTTATATCGCTGAGCCGCGCTCTTCGATCTGCCACTTTAGGAACTCTATTATCTGCCCGACCAGTTTATTCCTTCCAAATTTACTTATGGATTTTCATTTCTGAGAATTGGCCGGCAGAAATACCAGAATGGATTTTATACCAGGGTTGTTTGGGTTTCGTTTTAGACTCGTCGGTTTCGTAAGGGTTTGCTCGAAGTTTTATTTACGAAATGGGATGGGTTGGGGATTTATAGGTCAATTTGTAGTCATAATCTTTATAGACCGTGTCACTTTTGTAGCAAGTAAATGTTTTTTAATTAACTTCATTTAGTTGTTAATTTTAAGCGTAATTAAGCTTGATGACATGACACGTGCCCTTCCAAAACACACAAAAATGTATTTATTTATTAGGCCCTAATTAGTTTTTTGAATTTTTCATTTCAACATAACATTGAATCCTTCTTGGTTTCCTTTTTGGGGAAAGATTTATACATTCAAATTCAAAAACATTAAACAGAGAGAGGCAATAATTAAAATACAGAAAACTATATATAGACACAATCAGAAATATCAACTGAAAACAAACGAAAAAATATAATGGCGACGCAAATGTTAAACTCTTATTTTTGTCTGTTTACTTCCAGCGCATTGTCTTTAAATACATGCAAATTTATCTATATATCTATCTATAAAAGTGGATGTTGGGGGTATTTTATTTACTTGAACAGGTGCATGATCTTTGCCAAGGGACGTCGCAGCTACTGTAGGCAGCTCACGAGAGTGGGACTGAAGGCGATGCAGCCCTCAGAGCGTCTCAAGAGCAGCCTGTCCTTGTTTATGACGCTTTTTCAAAAACACCCACATTCAAAGCCGTAGCCAGGAATTTTTTTCGGGGGGGGGGGGGGGTTTGGACAGGGCCGACGGCTGAATTCCCGGCTCGGCAAAAGTGGTGACCTTTCTTTTTTTTACTCGGGTGTGTGCTTTTCGGCGCCTTTCTCGTCATTCGACCCTTTTGAACTGTTTCCGGGCCTCTCTACGTTTGCTCGGGGGGTTTAGACTATTTCGGGGGGGGGGGGGTTCTGACCCCCTAAACCCCCCCATTGGCTACGGCCTTGCCCACATTAATTTCATGGCCATTAAAACCAGTGACTCGTAACTTGATAAAATATAGAATTTCCATAGGTATTTATCAGTCGGAATTTTCAAGAATGTAGGCAGGGAGGAGAAGATGGCAGTTTTCGCAAAAAACATTAGTAGGAGGCTCCTACTAAGTAGAAGAGCTAATGCAGCCACTTTCGGGGGAAGCGACCAAGCGCCTGCAATTCCCAGTCCCACACTCGTGAGAACACTGCAGTGCTGTAGTACTGTTGGTAGTGCTACTTAACACAAATCCTGTTCATGTGTTTTGTATGCGACAAGCGACGCTTGTTCCTTTCGGACCACGGGACCACCCCCAAAAGTCAATTGCTGGATGGTCAGTACTTGATTTCGACTGAGGACTCATTTTTAGTCAACATACTGGATTTCCAAAAAATGTAAAGGTGTTCGTGGACCCGTAATTTAAAAGAAGCCTTTTCTTGTTGATTACAATACATTTAAACAAATATTTCTATTAATACTCAAGTGAAGATTCCTCTTTGAACATTTATAATATACAGGGTGTCCGGAAACTATGGTAAAATATTTTAGAATATGAATATAGCAGAGGTAAAATTAAGAAAAAAAGTTTATATAAACATAGGTTCTATAAAGTGCTTCATTTTCCATCTGTGTGTCTGTTTGTGATTTTTAAATATTTAATTATATCTCATGAACCTCCTAACATATAAACTTCAAACTTGGTACATGGATGGCCAATGTTAAAACCTACTTTTTTATGGAGTATCAAATTTCTACTTTGTATTATTTCTAAATGGTGCCTTTTTTCAAAGCTAAAACAATAAATTTTAGAAAAAATTTACAAGAAACCAAAAAGTTGCAAAATTTAATCCAATTAACACTGGTATTAAGATTATGATGATCGCACTACTAATAACGGATACATTTTAACTTTTCTGAATAAAAACATGGTTCTCTAGAACATACTGTCTGAGATTTACATGTTTTTATTTAGAAAATTAAAATTTCTCCACTACTAGTTGTCCAATCATTATAACATTCGTGTTAATTGGATCAAATTTTGCAATTTTTTCATCCCTTGTAAAATTTTCATAAAATTTAGGAGTTTTAAGATTTTCAGCTTTGGAAACAAAAAACAATCGCCATTTTGAAATGGTACAAAGTACAAATTTGATACTTCTTACAAAAACAGTTCTTTATAGTGGTCATCCACAGACCAAGTTTGAAGTTTATACGTTAAGAGGTTCGTGAGATAATTAAATCTGTAAAAATCACAACAGACACTCAGACGGAAAACAAAGCACTTTAGGGCCAATATTTATATGAACTTTTTTTCTTATTTTTACCTCTACTAAAATATTTAACCATAATTGCTGAACACCTTGTATATTCTTTACCGTGAAGATTTTTAAGGATTTTTTTCTTTCATCTCCCATTCTTTTTAAGACATGCAGATCCTCCTACTTTTGAAACAACCAATATGGTGACTATATTACATTTTAGCCATTTACTGGGCTGTATCAAACTCAATTACAATATTTAAAACATTTTTCCAAGTTTTTTTAAATTATTAACATTTCAAAAAAAATTCTTCAACCAAAGTTTAGGTTTTAGGAGCCTTATTTGTTCTGTGTGACTAAAAAATTATATGTTTCTGTTTCTATTTTTGAGAACCCTATTCTATTGAATTAATGTTCAAATTACTGGTTTTTAAATGTATAATACCAGTTTTGTTTGACTTATTTAATGAAAGGCACTGTAAGGTTAACTGTATTTTTTGTTAGAATGTTGGTATAATGTTTTACCACAGATAAATAAATCAGTGCTTTTGTTTATCCAACATTGAATAGTTCTAACATGTTGATGCTGCTTACTGGCAATGTAAACTAACCATTTCAGTAAGGGCATGCTTACTGGCAATGTATACTAACGGCAATGTATACAAACCATTTAAGTAAGGACATCAAACATAAATTTCTTTTGTTCTGCCGCCAAAAAAAGAGAAGAAATTAACGGACACATGGAATGGCTCTAGTTGGCCCGTTGTTCAAAGGTGTCATATTGAGAATGGTTGGGAACAATAATCATGTTCTAACTACAAAAACAATTCATATAGCTGTTTGAAGTCATAAAATTTAATTGATCTGTAAGCAGGTATAAGAACTGAATTGGTCTGAAAAGGTAAACAGACTAACAGTCCTCTACCTCAGGACTCCAGGTGGCCAGGTCCTCCCCTGGCTGAGGCTGAGCAATTAATTTAGAATAAATTGCTACTGGCCACGAAAATTGATTCTTTTATTTAATGATAGTTTTCCTCAACGGGAAATATTTAAGGGGAATTATTTTCAGTCAGCAGTCCAGAGCCGTGGCAGTTAATAATTTTCGGAAAAAAACCTTTTCTGAAATGCAGTTTGGATGGATGTAAAGAAATCACAACAATTCACTCAAATTGTGAGTGGCAATACTTAAAATTTTAAATGGTATCAGGAAACTGGCACACTCCCGCATGTGCGTCGGTGGCGAAAATGGCCTTAGAGCCATTTAAAGCAAAAAACTACTATAATATTTAAAAAAATTACAATTATCTAACAAATACATAGTTAATTTTATCAAAATTGGTTACTAATTAACGGAGTTATTGGTAATATTTGTGAAAAGAATAACATTAGACAACGTACAGCGTTTACCGCCAAACGAAAATATCAATCATCTCCGCAGCCAGTTCACGTAGACTAATAATTCAAAATACTTTATCATTTATTTCTTAAACCAAATTTAATGGTTCTAAGTATATTTTGATTAAATATTATAATTTCATGTAAATTTGAAAAAATTAAATTTTCATCATACTGTCTCGAAAACAGCCGTTTTTAGTTCTCTAAATCGTACGCAAAATGATCGTTTTTGGATCATTTCGAATAGGAGTACTGAAAAAACATATGGTAAATTTTGCCGTACTCTAATGTCAAAATTTGTTTATGTTACGTTTGAAAGGTTGAACGATTTCTTAACTTGTGTTTGTAAACAACTAACAGTTGTGTAAATGACGATGACTATTTTGGATAACCTCAAAATTATGTAGTCTAATTTTTTAACGATTAAATGGTTATTTATACATAATGATGAAAATAGTTGTTCATCACACGGAGCAAAAATGTCTCCTTGGTACTCGATCGCATTTCCAAGCTCGGCTGCGCCTCGCCTGTAAATTACGATCTCGTACCAAAAGGAGCCACTTTCGCTCCTAGTAATGAAAACTACTATTGTTAACCTTTAATCTGCATAACCTTGGAACCTGAATTTTTACAGACATTCGGATGGTGTAATTTTGTTTTTCATGTAAGGCACTAAAAACAATGAAAGTTTTATCAAAATCGTCGGAGCTGTTTTTGAGAAAATTTGATTTTTGTCATTTTTATTGAATAAATAACCTTAAAATCGAAAATTCAAAAAAAATCCCTGAAGATATTACAGTTTGCTACTTATACTCAATTCCACGTTCACCTTTCAGTACAGCAGTACAGGCCTTATGGGTGATAGCTATTCTATTACCTTTACTGAGTGTATTTGTTTACTAAATCCGTATCATGTGATGGTAAAATCATCAGTTTATTATTTCACATGGGTAGTACAACCTTAATTGTCATTTGAAACATATGGCTTATGAAATTTCCATACTGAAAGAAGGTGAATGTGGAAT
This sequence comes from Flexamia atlantica, assembly GCA_035578135.1. NCBI lineage: Eukaryota > Metazoa > Arthropoda > Insecta > Hemiptera > Cicadellidae > Flexamia > Flexamia atlantica. The sequence continues at coordinate 8,517,808 of JAQJVK010000011.1, forward strand.
TGAGTATATATGCCAAATTTAATGAAAATCGGACCATTTATGTCGTCTCTAGCTCTGTTTATATACATCCATGCATCCATATGGACAGACCGACACCACTCCGAAAACCATTTTTTTTTTTGATCTGGGGAACACTAAAACAAATATTTCCACTAACAACTCAAACTGTTTATGGGGGAGGAAGTAAGATGAGGTTCAAGAAACAATAGTAATAAAGTAATTGAGTGCAAACATTGTTTAATTATTTTCATTAGAAAACAAACTAAATATAAACAAAAACAACATAAATAACTAACTTATCACAGAGAAATAAATATTGAGTAATAAACAAATACACAAAATCCCTTCTTATCAGGTAAGTAATAAATGCACCTTAATATCACCTTAGACATTGGCACTTTAATAATTAATTCTTTTTTTATTAATTTCACTTAAACTTTGTTTTTAGGGTAAAACAATTTTAAGTAGGCATTGCTATTTTTTCTTCTTCTAATTATTGCTTCTAGTTATTAACTAAAATTTAATCAAATACAGGAATTTGAATATAGCTTGAACTATCCAGATTTAAAATATTTTTTGAACTCTGAAATATGCACATGAATTATACATGTTATGGAAATGTAGTAGTCTTGCATCAATCCTAAACCTTCAATAAAGGCTCAATCTACAAAAGTCTACAGTCAAATCCAACAAGCTTTGACGAGACGAGTGATGGCGAGACTCGTTTTTCATGCAACCTGACCAAATCCGTCAGCTTCTATACTTCTTCAAGTTTGTCTGGCAGACAAATTTTTGTGTTATACGCTGTACAGTGCCTTGAGAACCTCACAATACTGTAGTCAAATGACGTGGGATTTTTCTACCATATTAAGGCAGATATCTGCTGCGATATTATAATGAGAACCTTGAGCTGATGAAGACGACGGCAGCACTATTGGTGACAATAGTGCTGCGATCACTATTTTTATAATACACCCAGTGTTAACATTAACTTTAGATTATCAAAACTTTTTACTCTCTGCATCAGATCTCCATATTAATCCTAGCTTTTATTTTTTATTAGGCTACACTCACCATTGACAAATACACAATACAATACAATGTCATTTAGAAATTCTACACGTTAATCATGATAATCCGAAGCATAGTATATGTTACTCATTTTTATTCATTTGTTATGTTTAGAAGTTTTAATAATTTCCAGCAATAGTATTAAGTATCTGTAAGTTATTCAGTATCATGAGTAAGGAAATAATTTTACATTAGTAATTTTATCATTTTTATTAATATTTATTTGTGGATCATAAATAAACTTCTAAAACATGTTTAGAAGTTTTAATAATTAATTTTTACCAACAGTATTAGGTATCTCTAAGTTACTCAGTATCATGAGTTAGGAAATAATTTTATATTAGTAATTTTATCATTTTTATTAATATTTATTTGTGGATCAACAGCCATATAATTAAGGGTATCTAGGAATCTACATTTCAATAACGTTCAGCGAATCTCAACGGAATAGAAATTAAGGCAATTTCATGTTTTTACCTTGAAAATAGGGTAACAACATGTTCCTGAATGTTTATGAGGTAAACATAAAATTAACAATGTTTTGCATTAATTTTTACCATTAAAATAAATTCACTCATTTTAAGACATATCTGTAATAAATAACTAAAAATAAATTATGTTTTTTTAGTCACTGAGTTTGATAAACTAAAAATTCTAAAACCCTCCTTAATTTTAACATGATTTCTAAAAAGGAATTGCTTTTAAGATATAAATGCAATGTTACATACAAGAGAGTATTTACCTGAAAACCCAAAAGTTGCATTAACAACATTTTACTCTTCATCAAAGAACAGAAATGTATTGATAGACAAAAATACTTTAAATAAAGCACCTTTGGATAAAAAGCTAGAAATAAAAATACTTAAAACTAAGTAACAACATAAATAACAAAATAATTTGAACTTTGGTCGTGTTCTAGGAATTATACGGTCAAACGACAATTAACTAACAAAAAACCACAGTAATATAAACTAAAACAACGTATAACAAAAACATCAGTACATTATTACAAAAAATAATATACTGAAAATTAAAATTGCTTTTATTTTTCCTTTGATTAATTATCCATCTGGAATGTAGCTGTCAGCTGCGTCTGGGTGAAGACTAGTGCAGGGTGACTCTAGTGCTCGGCGGCAGCGCGGGATGAGACCGCTCGGCTGGACTTGGCTCGACTCTTGGTGGCCGTCGTCAGCCTCTCACTGGTGTACGACAGGTACACCTTGGACAGATCTGGTACTGGGATCTGCAGGAAGCAACAGTAAATGTTTTATGTAACAGTTATATTGTTTATGTATTATATTTAAAGGGTAGTTTACCTAAGCTAAGCGTGTCAAAGATTGCACTATTACATTCTAGGACGGTTAATTTTATCTGAAAATATTTTATCTAGATCTAAATTTACTAAGACAAGCTTATCCAAAGTAAAAAATACGATCTCTTACAGTGACTAAACTATCCATATTTTTGCTGACTAGTATTCATCACATAATCCAGGTATTGTGAAATAAAATGACTTAAAAATGAAACTTCTGAATGGAATCCATTATTAAAATCAGGCTTTACTCTGTTTTAGATTGTTAAAACAAGACATAACTCAAGACAGAGTCTATTTGAAAAATCAAAACCAAATAAAAAAAGTACTAATACTGTGAATTACAGGCTGTAATCATGGAGGTTAATATCTTTCTGTAGATTTTAATATCACAAATACAATAAAAGATTTATAGTATACATATTTTTTATACCACTACCATTTAATATACAGAGGATAAAAGGTCATCAGCCGACAGATAACATTCAACAAGCAAGTTAACACTTCTAATGACAGTGCCCTTTGACTGACGTTTTTTTGCCAGCGCGGCATCAGCAAAGGTGTTCACAAGTGATGGACATTGCTACTAGGGTTTGCAGCGTCGAGTTTTCACAAAATGAGTACATCACTCCTTACTACTACTGACTTTGAGCCGGTGAACCAAAAGACAAATCCGAATGCTACATTACCTCCTTCTTGTCCCTGGGGCTGAGCGGCCCCAGAGTCTTGCGCATGTTGTTGCCCGTGTACGCCACACACTTGAGCTGCCACTCGCCGATGTCCTCGTTCCAGTGGGCGTGCCGCTCGATCATCTCCTGAAAACATACTTCAGTTTTACAGCCTGTATGTATGTCATAGCTACTTGCTGTAATTTGGTACTTCATGAAGTGTCCAACACAGTCCGGGCACTTCATGAAGTGCCCAGCGCGCCTGGGCACATAGTGTAACTCGATCATTTCAATCAAAATTACAGCATGTGCCCAACAAATTGATAGTTAAAAAATAATTCTTTGAAGAAAATAATTTTTGGGAAGATAATTCTGATTTTGGAGATAATACTTGTAGGAGATAAAAGATGAAGCCTGTAATGGATCCTGATCAATGGTCACAAACCTTTATCTCAAATAAATAAATTAATACTAAAGTACCACACCAGCTAAATTAAAAATCTAGTGTTTCTATACTTCGTCAGGAACATGTTGAAGCTTGGGTGTTTACAAAGACTGCTTAAATGGTATTATATGGTATGGAAGTAAAACAATTGTTATACAATCGTATAACTCAATGAATTGAATTTAAACTAGCATTTGAAATTCGCTTCTTAGCCTGTTGGCTAAGATCAAAGTGTAACTCAATGAATTTTTACAAATTTCATGAATTAATGCTCTTTTGTTCTTCCCGAAACCCAAAAATGTGGCCCAAAACCTTCAACATGTTATGTTCAATCTGTTGTGGAGCTTCATCAAGTTCCTCACATGACATACTCGATGGACCTACCCGGTAGTGGTCGGGGATGAAGACCTTCTCGATGGTCTCCTGCAACGCCAGCTCCTTGGTCAGTTGCCGCACGTTGTCCAGCAGCCCCTCCATCTCGCGCTGGTTCTCAGCTGTCACATCCTTCAGCTCCTCCCGGGCCGACAGCAGCAGCGCCGTCACCTTCCTCAGCTTCCGCGTCAGCCCCGCCGCCTCCTCCTGCAGCGACGAGTACCGCTCCTCGATGTTGATCCGCTCCGCCTGGCGACGGACAAACAAGCGAGTATAGTTCCACGTCCTTCAGCTCCTCCCGGGCTGACAGCAGCAGCGCCGTCACCTTCCTCAGCTTCCGCTTCAGCCCCGCCGCCTCCTCCTGCAGCGACGAGTACCGCTCCTCGATGTTGATCCGCTCGGCCTGGCGACAGACAAACAAGCGAGTATAGTTCCACGTCCTTCAGCTCCTCCCGGGCCGACAGCAACAGCGCCGTCACCTTCCTCAGCTTCCGCGTCAGCCCCGCCGCCTCCTCCTGCAGCGACGAGTACCGCTCCTCGATATTGATCCGCCCCGCCTGGCGACAGACAAACAAGCGAGTATAGTTCCACGTCCTTCAGCTCCTCCTGGGCCGACAGCAGCAGCGCCGTCACCTTCCTCAGCTTCCGCGTCAGCCCCGCCGCCTCCTCCTGCAGCGACGAGTACCGCTCCTCGATATTGATCCGCTCCGCCTGGCGACAGACAAACAAGCGAGTATAGTTCCACGTCCTTCAGCTCCTCCTGGGCCGACAGCAGCAGCGCCGTCACCTTCCTCAGCTTCCGCGTCAGCCCCGCCGCCTCCTCCTGCAGCGACGAGTACCGCTCCTCGATGTTGATCCGCTCCGCCTGGCGACGGACAAACATGCGAGTATAGTTCCACGTCCTTCAGCTCCTCCTGGGCCGACAGCAGCATCGCCGTCACCTTCCTCAGCTTCCGCGTCAGCCCCGCCGCCTCCTCCTGCAGCGACGAGTACCGCTCCTCGATATTGATCCGCTCCGCCTGGCGACAGACAAACAAGCGAGTATAGTTCCACGTCCTTCAGCTCCTCCTGGGCCGACAGCAGCAGCGCCGTCACCTTCCTCAGCTTCCGCATCAGCCCCGTCGCCTCCTCCTGCAGCGACAAGTACCGCTCCTCGATGTTGATCCGCTCCGCCTGGCCACGGACAAAGAAAAAAATACACAGTTACATCCAAACCGGATAGTTTGACACCACCAGGAACTATCCAGGGGGGGTTTATCCGGGTAGTTCCAGATAGTTTCACATCCAAAACGGTTAAATTCAAATAACTAATATGGCAAAGAAATAGTTCACTTTGTGTAGCCTAGATATTACAACAAATTACTAAATGGGAACAATTACTAAATGGTTAAGAACACAATGTAATATTTTCATTTGAGGATATACAGGGTGTTTTTTTTTAAACTTGCTTCTTAATTTATTCAGAAACAAAAATAAATTTTAGTATTCTGTTTTCTGGAAACGTCTACCAACGCAGGGGGAAGTCAATTTCACAGGAAAACTTTATCCCCCCAACTACCCCCTTCTCACCCCAACCCCTAACTTAACATTTTCAAATGGCAACATACCCTTTGTGACATATCAAATTAAAGAGCACAAAAAAAGGAAAATTTTGGTGGAAGAAAAATTAAAATTGCCTCATGCGTTCTCGAGTTATTTGGTTTTTAAGGGTGTTTTTCGTTTAACTTCAAATTTTTATTATTTAAAAATTAACACAGACATAAATTTGATGTTAGCGGAAAACATCTAATTAATGAAAGGGGAATGTGTGGTGAACTCAAAATCAACTCTCATTTCACCCCCTTCCCCCAACCCGTTTATTGAAGACAGAGACTTAACCCAAGTGATATATCAAATCAAAGGGTATGAAAAAACTAGATTTAGTGCAATAACTAAATTGAGATCCAATACAGAATTTTTGATATCCTCATATTTTACAATCTGACAAATTTAAATTCATCCATCCTGCAAACAAATTATTATTTCACCCCCTTCCCCCCAACCCCTATGTTGATTAATATTTTTTTTATCATGTTATGCTGTCAGTACTTGTTAATAAATAATGCCCTCTGTAGCTATCCGGTATCGAAGAGATTTATCTAACCAAAAATAATTTTTTTGCAGGATGGATGAATTTAAAATAATTTGCACTTAAATTAATTGTCATATTGTAAAATATGAGGATATCAAAAATTCTGTATTGGATCTCAATTTAGTTATTGCAATAAATCTAGTTTTTTCAAACCCTTTAATTTGATATATCACTTGGGGTAAGTCTCTATCTTCAATAAACGGGTTGAGGGAAGGGGGTGAAATAAGGGTTGATTTTGAGTTCACCACAGATTCCCCTGTCATTAATTAGATGTTTCCCGCTAACATCATATTTATGTCTGTGTTAATTTTTAAATAATAAAAATTTGAAGTTAAACGAAAAACACCCTTAAAAACCAATTAACTCGAGAACGCATGAGGCAATTTTAATTTTTCTTCCACCACAATTTTCCTTTTTTGTGCTCTTTAATTTGATTTGTCACAAAGGGTATGTTGCCATTTGAAAATGTTAAGTTAGGGGTTGGGGTGAGAAGGGGGTAGTTGGGGGGATAACATTTTCCTGTGAAATTGACTTCCCCCTGCGTTGGTAGACGTTTCCAGAAAACAGAATACTAAAATTTATTTTTGTTTCTGAATAAATTAAGAAGCAAGTTTTAAAAAAAACACCCTGTATAAGTTCGGTGGTGGGGTAATTTAAGTGGCGAAGAGGTGTAGATTGGTACAAGCAAAATTCATGATTGGCGCTTTTTATTTGTTCAATGAAAATATTGTAACCTTTTGATCATATCCAGCTGCGTTCGTACAGTATGCCAATTGCATGCATGCTTAAAGAAAACTTGACTTAAGACTCTAAGAAATCTTAAGATTTTTGCACTTCCACACAGCTTTTAATTATAAAATAAAGATGTCACCAAGTACATAGTGACCTTTAAGCTAGTAATCCGGTACTAAGATATAAGCTATAAAATCATCTTTAGAACTTAAGACCACAAACATACTTAACAAGTCCTTACCCGCTACAATAAGGATCCTGTTACCTTACGATCTTATTATTTTAGTCTTGGAAACCTATGTTTCTGCTCCGAAGAGCTATCATCAGTTCTAAGCTACCTATTCTATTTTGTCATCTCTTGATTGAGATGTTGTCATTTCTGTCAAGTTGGTAAAAGTAACTTTTAATTTAACCTAGGTCCCCAAACTTAAATAATAGGATCACAAGCCTTAAGTACCAATATGGTAATCCTATATAAATTACAATACAATGCAATAAAATAACCATCCAGAGGCTATACATCTAGAGGCCTTAAAACTATCAATTATATAGCTTTAAACTAATATGATAAGATATAAGTCATAAAACTATCAATCAAGCTGGTCCATCAATTATTTATGTTGTCAGAGTAAATTTTCCCACACCCCTCCGTCTCTCGTGGAGACTCACCTCCTTCTGCTCCAGTTCCCGCTGCAGCTGCTCCTCTCTCGTCATTCGCTGCTCCAGCTCCTGAGCCGAAGCCTCCAGAAGCTTCTCCTGCTCTTCTGCCTTCTCCAGCAAGTTCTCTCCGCCCACCAGTATTTTCTTCTGAAGATTCTCCAGCTTTTCCTTCAGTGCATTGACTTCAGACCTTGTAAAAATTTAAAACTCAGTTCAGAACGATCTATTATGCTTTAAAATACGAATACCAGTTTGTAAGCCTATACTGGTATTACTTAAACCACTCTACTTGCAAGATGGTTTTGGAATCTAGACTATTTCTAAGTGGAGGTCGATAGATTTAAACTAATACTGAACATTTTTGGTTTTTATCAAATTTGTGGTTTGAGTTCAAAACTAAAAACTCGTTTGGAAAGTTTGTGCATGTAACTAAAAAAAATGTTACAATAATTTACCTATTTTTCATCTTATATTCAAATAACTGATTTACAATAGTATAAATAATAGAAATATTATTTGGTTCCAGCAAAATATTTTGGTTTAAAACAAAGAGGGCCTTAACTAATGAATTTAAAAAAGTATTTAAACTTAGTTAAAGAGGTCCATTAAGTTAATGTTCATGGTGAAATTTCATTTATCAAACTATAAAATTACCATTCAGTTTTTAAAGTGAATTTTGGTTTTGATTTAATGGGAAACAAATTTTGAATTAGGCTATGTCCAATCAGAGTGATTCTGTAATTATTATTCCCTGTAATTATGCTACAATCTAAGGATCAATCAATGTATGGATTTGTTTACATCAGAGCCTTATTAAACTACCAAGAAGATTCTACAGCCTGTGGTAAAGTTAGAACCCGTTGAAGCTTTACGCTGACTCATAAAATGTGTGATTCTTTCCAAAATATTAAGTTATTTACTGACTGCTTCTAATTAACCCATATGACTTGAAAATAGTGTTTATTTTTGAAGCTCCCATTGATTCTAACATTAGTTAAATGAGTGTGGTACTGACGGTGCGACGGGTGTGTCCGGGTGACTGCGGGGCTCATCGCCCCCACCCTCCTGCACCCCCAGGGCATCCATGGTCAATGGCTCCACCCGCAGTCTCTCCTCCCCATCACTGCCCTCGCCCTCCGACCCGCTGCCTTCTGGAACACAACACCACATCCTGTAGCACTGCAACATCCGACAGCCTCGATACAAGAGTGATTTTTTTTAATTTTAATTTTCGGTTTTTTTATTCGGCAGAAATAAAAGTTTGAATTTCTAATTGTATTATATTTCACTAAATTAAGCTTTACAACGGTTTAGCAATGAAAGTAGATACTACAAGGTAATTAGTGAAATTTTCACTGATACTAATTACCTTGTAGTATCTACTTTCATTGCTAAACCGTTGTAAAGCTTAATTTCGAATGTTCCATTTTGGTTTGGCACTTTTTTGTTAAAAGACACAAAATGTTGTCACGCCCGTCCATGACTTTTGGTGCAAAAAAAAATAGATCAACTGTTGTTTTCATGTTGTTGTAAAGAATTCAACTTGTTTCAGTGATGGTACTTTATTCAAAAAATATATCACATAAGGTTTTGACAGCATAAAAAATACGTTTTGGGTACAAATTGCACAAAATTAGTAATTTTGGGGAGAAAAAACAACTTTTTTTTGGTGGTGTGACCTCAAGGTACCCTATGTGATAAAAAAACATTTTTTATGATGTTCTGTTGTTTAATATCTTCATTTTGAAGTATTAAAAAGCTAATTATATTTTTATTTTAATATTTTATGAATGTTCATGTATACTGGACGGGAGTGACAAGTATGGACAGGCGTGACACAAAAATAAAGCAAACTGGACGGGTATGTGACTTTTGCGAATGGGAGTGAGGTTTAACTACTGATAAGTGTAGTTTAATAAAAATAATACATATTACAGTGAAAAATTTAAATTAAATTTATATTTTTTATTAAATTCAATTAAGGCTAACATTGACTTACATAGTTCTTACTTTTTTAACACAAAACTCCTTTTTAAATCATATACCACAAGAACTAATAGCCAGTAGGAAACATATTTTTAATTAAAGATACAAGGAATTATAAATGTGTTAACTTTAAGTAGTTTCAGTCACTACCGTCCAGAAGTTTTAATTCAGATTCTGGACGGGCGGGACAGAATCATGGACGGGTGTGACATGGACGGATGTGACATTTTGAGAACTTTTGCTCCCCATGTGTGGTAGAACTGGCTTTGTTGGTTGAAAGTATATTTCTAACCTGTCCATTATACAAGCAAACAAAAATCAATCAAACATAATATTTTCAACTGGTCTGAGTGAGCTGAAACTTGTGGATGTTATGTGACACCTATGAATTTCAAATTTCACACTTATCTTAGTAAATAGATTATTTCTCATCAAAATAAAGTGCAGAAACATGAGCAGAAACACAGTCCTGCTGCTCCAACAAGTGCAACTCAAAAAACTGAAAATATGGCCACAGGGTTGCCAATATCGCAAGCCGAAACGCCTTAATTTGCATGGACGGTAGTGACAAAACTTCCCAGGGACAGGGTTACTTTGCCAAGAGAACGTAAAATTAAAGACTGTATAACATTATATTTGAGGTTATTATGAACTTAAATACTTGATTGTTTTTAAACAAGTACATTTGGTTAAAAATAAAAATTTAAAAAGATTTGGTGCAGCTTTAAAGTTGAAGTTTTAAGTGTAGGGACAAAGGACGGGCGTGACTTTTTTAATTCTTAAATTTAAACAAAAATATTATCTCAATTGAAATACACAATATTATATTGTAACTAGATTGCCCCAGATATATATCTTTGAATAAAATACTCATGAATGGTACTAGAAGAGTCTACCTATTGAAAAAACACCAGGGACATCAAAAAAAATTAAAATTAAAAAAAAATCACTCACAAACTGAATTCAAGGGCAAGGCAATGTAACTTTTTACTGGTTTAGGATTATTTAAGATGGATAGCAGACTTACCTTGAATGAAGTTTATTCAAGGTGATTGAGTTCTCTAATAATTGAAACACAACTGGAATATTTCAATGCCACTGGCACCATTCTCAAACATTTTAATGGTTTATTTAGAGATTCAGAAGCTACCCAACAACAGGCTAGTTAGTGGCCTATTTTTTTTTTAACCAAAATCAATCTCGGTCAATCTCAAGCTCAATCAGGCTCGGTCAATCTTAGCACATATTAGATGCATCAATCATCAATACATCTTTCATTTTTGGTTAGCCTGAAAATCTTCATGCTCCTGCTTTAAAATTATAATATCCAAGGCAGTTCAAATTTTAATATCTGCAGGTTTAAACCTTTCTAGAAAGTCAAAAATAAAAAGCCACAAGACTTGCTCAAAGGGATTAAAGAAAACGTTAGAGCTACATATGGATAAGAGACATAATCTACCTTAGTGCTAATTTTCAACTCAACTGATTAAGTATTTTTTACGTTTACCCAAAATAAAAGACACACACGCAGAGAAACCACCTCCATTTTATAATGTCATAGTCAGATACAAGTAGAGTAGGCTCCCACTTATCAGGACTGAGACACATCCGGATAACTGTTTTCCCCGAATAAACCAACAATCTTACAAACTCATTAAATTGTAACACCTAATGCATACTGCAAAAATATTAAAACTAGTTAAAAAATGTAAATACAAATATATGTTTTAGGCTTTGTGTCTATAAAGTCCTCATCAAACAAACAACCATTACAATTTATGTCGGTGCAAGATTTTATTTCCAAAACTTTACCACAGAGATTGTTGATGCAGTACTGTTTATTTCCTACAAATCGTGCCCGGTTTATCTCAACCGATGTGTTGATAAAAATTGTCCAGACAAAAAAGAATCTCTCTCCCGACCCTCCAGCCTCTGTTGACCGAGGCGGTAGCTCAGAGGTAAAGCACTTGCCTTGAGTTTCAAACATCGCTGGTTTGATACCAGCGGTGGGCGACTCCTGATCCTACATGAGCGGTCACCTCTGGCTGGCCTATGAGGCTATTGCCGCTACGGTACCTCACTAACTTTAGATCGCCCGCACAGGCTTATTGGCCCATGGTGACAAGCAGTTGAGGTTAAAAAAAAAAAAAAACATTTCTGCAGAGTTTTGTACGCTTTAAACGATGTATAGATAAAAGGTGTCCGAATAAGAGACAGTTTACTGCAGTCGTAATACACTGAGACCCACCATCACCATGGGGCGCCACCCCGTCCTCCAGCTGCTGCCTCAGCACCTCTATCTCCAGCTGCAGCTGCCGCAGCAGCGCGTCCTTCGGGTCCTCGTTGATCCTGGCGCGGTTGCAGATGTTCTTCGCTCGGTTGGCGTACCGCAGTGTGCTGATGGTCTCGTCATAGTTGTAGCTGGCCGGACCCACCGTCGCCACCTGCAAACACCCGAGGGAAGGTCAAATTGCAGTTGCAGATGTTCTTCGCTCGGTTGGCATACCGCAGCGTGCTGATGGTCTCGTCGTAGTTGTAGCTGCCCGGACCCACCGTCGCCACCTGCAAACAACCGAGGGAAGGTCAAATTGCAGTTGCAGATGTTCTTCGCTCGGTTGGCGTACCGCAGCGTGCTGATGGTCTCGTCGTAGTTGTAGCTGGCCGGACCCACTGTCGCCACCTGCAAACACCCGAGGAAAGGTCAAATTGCAGTTGACAATCATTTCTTAGGCCTCTTTACTTGCTATGGTACATTCTATGCCTATTTAAATGAAAAAATTAGCTGTGCCCATAAATGAAGCTTGGACAAACCTACAACTCTCATCCATTTTTACTTTCGCTCCCTGCATTGTGTTCCTTTCCTCGCTGTCTGTCATTATGGTCTGGATGATGGTTCTGGGGATCCTCCCTTCCTTTCCGTTAGCAAGTACGGCTAAAAAAGTTTGCCCCCTTGAAAGGATTTTCCTGTTGAGAGCTCTGTAAAAAGTGAGCGCACTATACAAAGTCCCTGCAAGATCACTTCCACACCTCTTTTAAGATTTTAAACTTGTCAGAAACTTTCTTTCTAAGTGGTGCAAACTTAACAAGACATCATTGGAACAAATATCCCCATATCTCCATCCATGCCTTTTTCTTCAAAAATATGTATGTCTTACCATTAAGTCTTCTAGTTACCGAGCGCTCCACTCACCATGACAGTCTTGGAGTTGCCGCCCAGGGAGTCCTGCAGTATGCGGGTCAGCTTGGAGTTCCTGTAGGGGATGTGGGTGCACTTGCCGTCCACCAGGGCCGAGATCACGTTGCCCAGCGTCGACAGCGACAGGTTGATCTTCGTGGCTTCGGCCAGCCGCTGGCCTGTCGCTCCCGTCTTGCTCTGCCTCTCCGAACCCTGTAAACAGAAAAGTAAGTATTAAAATTACTTTAGACCAAGAAGAATGCAAAAAATTACAAGAAATTTGTCTTACAATGGCAAAATCACACAACTATTAGAGGTCGCAATCATGATTTTATATTTCAAATTAGTTTAATCCAAACTGATTGGCTTGGCTGGCTAAGCTGAGGGCCAGCGGTATATCCAAGCAGAATGTGAGAGATTGCTGTGTTTTTATTTGTCCAACAAAACAAAAACAAAGTACAGTAGGAAAAAAGTTTTGATTTTGATATTTGCGGACATTTGCCATCACTGGTTAGCCAAAACAAGATTCACGATGATGTTTCGGAATCATGTCATAAAACTTTTTTTTTACCAACCAGTGATGGCAAATGTGCACAAAAATCAAAATCAAAACATAAACTCACCATCGTCAACAATGAATTTAAAACTAAGAAAATAAGTAGGACATGTGTAGAAAAAGTACTACAACACGGTTTCACTCGTACTGGTTTCCAGTAAATTAACGTACAGCTAGATCGACGAGGTGGAGTCTGCCCATCTTGACGTGTTGCTGCTTGTCTTCTCGTATGACGCTAGTCTCAACTGTGATGGAGAATATCGCATGCGAACGCGAGCTCTCAACGTTCATCGCAGTGGCAGCCACTACTCCTGTAATGTGAATAAGAGTTACTGACATACAATAGGCAAGTTTATATTAATAATGATTACATTACGTAATTTACACAAATTAAAGTGGATGTCATCGAAACATTTAGTTAAAATTGGAAATATCTTTTTTTTAAATATTCACATATGTTTATGTTAGTCTAAAACATGCAAAAAGATGAGGTTATGAGGTAGAGCTCATCTCATAACCTGGGGGTTGCCGGTTTGAATGCTGACAGGATCAAAATTGCATCCATTTGCCATTTGTCACTGAACTATGATCGATGATACTATCTAACAAAAGGTTGCCGTTTGATAGTAACAAGACCCAGGTTTGGATCCCAATAAAAAACTATAAAAATGCCACTGGCACAAAAAATACATTCATTTGCAAACTTTCCCCCCTTCATTAATACAAAAAAAAATTATTTGCTAACTTTTTTCACCCAGCCCTTTCATTTTAATCCCTTTGGTGAATTTCAACCTAACCGATTGTTGTGTCCTTCAGTCTGTGCCATTTATTATGACAGTTCTAATTATAATCAGATGTTATATTTGTTATCATTGTATGTTTACATTCTATTACTTTACAAAATACCAATGCAAATAAAATGAATTGACATATTTTCATTAATTTTATATCATTCCTTGTTAAATAATATTAGACATCCAAGGATTTAACACTGGCGACGATAAAAAGGTAAAATAAAAATGGGTCCAGAACAATTTAATCAGTTTATGCAAACTATCACGACTGCATTTCAAGGTATGTTACAACAACCTAGAAACAACATTCTTTTGGTTTCTAATTTTGAACAGTTTGACAGTACCAAAGAAAGTTTTCATCAGTACAAAGAAAGATTTGAGAATTATTTAAAACTCAAAAATGTTTTCAATGACAAAAATGTTTGTGCCCAAATTTTTCTTAACAGTATAGGGCCTTCAACATATGACTTGCTTTGCACCCTTTCTTCACCTGGGAGTGTTACTGATAAAACTTATGATGAAATGACAATCTTATTAGAAAACCATTACCCTAAACAAAATGAAATAATTGAGCAACATAAACTCTTATCTAGGGTTCAAAACACGAATGAATCAATCTCAGATTATGTCACTGCCCTTAGAAAACAAATAACTTCATGCAAATTGACCTGTTCTGCATTTAGGGCCCCAATCTCTGATTTAATTCTTAGAACCCAATTTATCAGGGGTATTAGGGACTCGTCAATCAGAGAAAACCTTCTACAACATAAAGATCTCACTTTTGACTCGGCAGTAAACAAAGCGTTGGCTATTGAAGCCTCTAAAATCGACAATCAAACAATCAATGGATTTTCCATTCAACAATCCTCAGACGATGTAGACATAAACAAAATAGCTATTAAAACTCGAAGACAACACGATCCAGAGAAGAATAACAGGCGCTCAACACCTTCCAATCAGAACTATACACCTCGCAGAGAGTGTGTGAATGATCGACCCAGAAGACATATCAATCTCACTGAGCTTGGATTGCAAGATGTTTGCCTCCGATGCGGCAAAAATAACCACAGATCCACCGACTGCAGACTACAATGGTCTCAGGTACGTTGTAAACTATGTAATAGAAACGGTCACATTGCCAAAGTATGTATCAAGTCTCTTTTATCTCATCATAATGATTCAGATTCAATTCAATGTCTACAAGACGATCAAGTTGCTGAAACTGAACTAATTGATCTTTACGGAATAGGACAAATAGGGAAAATAAATGACACACATGTATTAGATACTGATAAATTTACAACAACTGTTTTTATTAATGGCCATTCACAGGTATTTAAAGTCGACTCAGGGTCAGCTCATACGCTGATTCCGAAAGCAGACTTTGATCGCTTGTGTATACCAATAGAATCACTAAAACCAACAACTATGAAATTTCGATCGTATACCAGGGAAATATTTTCACCTTTAGGAACAGTTTCTTTACGTGTAGAGATTAACGGTATTTCATCCACCGCACAACTGTTTGTCGTTCCTGACGGATATAACGCCTTGTTAGGTCGTACATGGATAAGGCATTTCAATATCAATTTGAACAAAATTGATGAAACATCCCAGGGTGATAATAATATAAATACAATTACAAGTAACGTAGATGAACTCATACATAAAATTGAAACTACTTATTCAGATATACTTACTCCTACTATTGGTTGCATCCCCAATCTTTCCACTAATCTTCGATTACGACCTCAAGCAAAACCAGTTTTTCTTAAACCAAGACCTCTTCCTTTTGCACTTCGTGACCAGGTAGGGAAAGAGTTAGATAGGTTAGAAAAAGATAACATCATAACCAAAACCGATTTAAGTGATTGGGGGTCCCCACTTGTTGTAGTTCCCAAGTCCGATGGTTCGTTACGGTTATGTGCTGATTATAAGACAACAGTAAATCCTCAACTATATGATGCACACTATCCAATTCCAAAAATAGATGAGAATATCCACAAATTAAGAAATGCTCAATACTTCTGTACCTTAGATTTATATAAGGCGTACCTTCATGTTCCTGTTGATGATGAGAGTGCTCAACTTCAAGCTATTTCAACACACAAGGGTACTTACAGGGTCAACCGGCTATCTTTTGGTATCAAAACCGCCCCGAGTATATTCAATCAAATCATTGAACAGTTATTAGGGGATTTACCGGGTGTAAGTACTTTGACGATATTATTGTTTATGGCTCCTCTCTTGAAGAATGTTACAACCGTCTCTGCTCTTGTCGCGAGCGACTCAAAACAAACAATCTTCACATAAACCGGAAAAAGTGTCTGTTCTTTCAAAAAAGTATAACTTACTTAGGATTCGTTATCGAACATAACAAAGTCTCAAAGTCTCCAGCCAAGGTTTCAGCTATCCTCGATACTGAACCACCAAAATCCGTTGACGATGTGCGTAAGTTTTTGGGACTAGTAACCTACTATTCAAAGTTTATACCCTCAGCTTCTACCCTGACATACCCATTACGTCAACTCCTTATCAAAAACAGGAAGTTTTGCTGGAACAAAGAATGTGAAGATGCCTTCATAAAAATCAAACAAGAAATTGCTTCTGATCGAGTATTGATTCCGTATAATCCTGACCTTCCACTATCATTGGCATGTGACGCTAGTCCCTACGGCATTGCTGGTGTTCTATCTCACAATATTGATGGAACTGAACGTCCTATTGCTTTTGCATCTCGTTCCCTAACAAAAGCAGAAAGCCAATACAGTCAATTAGACAGGGAAGCTCTTGCGATTGTTTTTGCAGTGAATAAATTCTTTCCGTATCTGTATGGACGCAAGTTTGATCTGGTCACTGACAATCAACCACTGACTCGGATTTTTCACCTGAACAACGTACCACCCATGACTGCGGGTCGACTCCTACGATATGCAGTATTTCTCAGAGGGTTTGAGTACAGCATCAGACACAGAAAAGCTTCCGACCACAATAACGTTGACTATCTATCAAGATCAACAACTCCAGGAAACCATACAGGGATCGACACTGCACTCAATCAGGAAGTAGAAGAAATTGAACAGATGTCCATTATGCAAATCTCTTCCATAGACATATCAAGTAAATCAATAGCGCAAGAAACTATTCATGACCCCACAATGAAGGAAATTCTTCAACAACTTAAGAACGGGACTAATGATCCTATATATTCAATTAATCAAGGAGTCATCTTTAGGGGAGAACGAGTTTACATACCAGTATCCCTGAGACCACAAGTTTTGCAAGAACTTCATTCAACTCATGTTGGAATTGTGAGAATGAAACGGCTCGCCCGTAAATACTGTTACTGGCCTGGAATCGACAAAGAAATTGAACACATTGTCCGTTCTTGTATACCATGTTCCATAAACCAAAAACAACCAGCCAAAATAACTCATTCCTGGGAAATACCCAACACAAATTTTGAACGGGTTCACATGGATTATGCAGGTCCCTTTCATGGTCATCATTTCTTTGTTCTTGTTGACGCCAAATCAAAATGGCCTGAAGTACGGATTACAAGATCTGCTCCTACAACAGCACAAACAATTGAATTCCTTCAAGATATATTTTCCAGTCATGGTTATCCGGCGGTATTAGTTTCTGACAACGCAACCATTTTTACAAGTAATGAATTTCAAGAATTTTGTAAACAAGCATGTATAATTCAGAAATTTTTAGCGCCTGGGCATCCAGTGACAAATGGCTTGGCGGAGCGGTATGTTCAAATCATCAAATCAGCTTTGAAAAAGAATTTAGAAGAACAAACATCTTCAATTGCCAAAAAGGTAAGGGAAATTCTATTCCATTACCGCTCTACTCCTCTACAATGTGGGAAGTCACCAGCTGAATTGTACCTCAATCGAGAAATACGTACAAAATTGGACACTTTAAGACCAACGACTCATGTGAGTAAATGTATGGATTATTCTTCAGTACCTCGTTCATTCAACAAAGAAGATAGAGTCCTTGTGCGTATGGGAGAAAAATGGAAATTTGGTAAAATAATAACAAGACTTGGTAATTTGCACTACCAAGTGAAACTTGATACTGGTTACATATCAAAGAAACATATCAACCAGCTCAAACGGACGAGTGTTCCAGAGATTATTCCCAAAGAAAATAAATCAATAAATCTCACAAGACCTAAAGAATTGCCTTTCACTAGATCCGAAGAATCGAGGAAAGTAACCAAGATCAAAAACTCAGACATTATAGTATTGCCTCAGGTTCCTTCAAGTGATCAACCATTGCCTCAGGTTCCTTCAAGTGATCAACCAATCTTGCCTAATCAACCGGCAATTCAACCACCTCGTAAGACAGCAAGAAATAGAAAACCTCCTCAGAGATATAGTCCATGAACTTTCCTAGTGGGGAAGAATCTGTTGTGTCCTTCAGTCTGTGCCATTTATTATGACAGTTCTAATTATAATCAGATGTTATATTTGTTATCATTGTATGTTTACATTCTATTACTTTACAAAATACCAATGTACAAATAAAATGAATTGACATCTTTTCATTAATTTTATATCATTCCTTGTTAAATAATATTAGACATCCAAGGATTTAACACCGATGAATAAATCATTTACAATCAATTGAAACAGTTTTAACTGTCTTCGCACACAAAAATTAGGCTAATTTTCTGGATCATAAACAGTTGAGTCTCTCCAACTTATGTTTCACGATAGATTACTTTACCAGAAACACTACTTGATAACCAATGACAAGACGGTTCGGCCACTCACTGTTCTTGTTGCCGAGTGTCATGATGCGGTCCATGTCGTCCGCATTGTTGACGATGTACGTGGACAAATCCTTCACGAACACTCCGACGTCCGGCCGCTCCTTCACCTCCAGTTTAGTCGAGCTCTTCGTCAGCAGGTCGCGAATCTCCTCGTTGTAGATCTCGAAGTATGATACACGCACCAGGAATCTGCAGAAAAAGAGGTGATTTGCCAGAAAAAGGAATTCTAAATGAAACAACATTTGTTTTAGAGTTGGTTTAAAGTCCCCTGATATATCTTAATTTGAAATTAATTGTTCTTCTTATTTTGTCAGCATGAATAAAACACATTACTCTACTTAAACATTACTTTTAACATATTGATGCCTGCAAAAGTCACAAAAACTTAAAAAAGCTTAAAAATATATCCATATCCAGATTGTCTCCAAACTGGACAATCTGGATACCAAAGCTATTGGATACCAACAGCCTATTGGATACCAATAGGCTGTTGAAAATAAAACTATGGAATGAGATAAAATATTTTATATTATATGATCTGTTATCCGTAAACTAATTACAAGCACGGTTATGGTAAAAAATGGAAAACACATTACACATTTAACTCCCAGAAAATATAGATGTAGACTAGGTTGCAAATATTAATCAAGCTGCTAGGCCTAGTGACCCAATATTCTATGGTACTTACTTAGTATCTTCATTTGCTTTAGCAATGTGACCAAAAATGTGGGCAAAAGAATTAGGAATGATTCCTTTGAGTTCGGGCTCCGAACGCACTCCTTCCATGGTGAAGGTTTTGCCAGTGCCTGTCTGGCCATATGCGAGGATTGTGCCGTTGTAGCCTGCGAGCACCTTGTCCACGATTGGCCGGGCTGTTTCATTGTAAACATCCAGCTGAAAACCAAAATTTGGAGTCTAAATTTACTCTACAATACCCTTACAACTAAATTTACCATCACGACTGTCATATAAGATATTTTGTAATACTCTTTTAGTTATCAGAGATCAATAAAGGCAGTTTGAGCAAAGGAGGGTTTAACGATTGCTATAAAAATTTGTGTTAATTTTAAAAGATTATTGATTATATTTTAGCATATTACATTCATAAATTTTGTGTATGGACATTTTAAGACAATTTAAATATTCTATTCAGGAGCCTACCTGTTTTAAAAGTATGAAGTGCAAGTCGTTTTTTAATTTTTTTCTCATAAAGTGAAATTACTTACAGCTAGTATTTATTTTATTTCCACTAATCTTAGAGTTTATTTGTATCCAGAGGTTACCTAATCAAAAAGAGATATAAAGGTAACTCTAACTTTGTTAAAATCATTTTAATATATTTTTCACTTGCCTGTTTTGAGTCAGTGTCAAATACGATGTCAAAGGTGAATGTTTTCGGGGGCTCTTGAGGGGGAGCTTGAGGATTTGTTACAGCTATAGTTCCAGTGACAGGGTTCACTGATATCACGCTATTGAACCCACTCTCTAACTCTTCTCTGCTTAGAGGTCTCACTCGAATCACGACCCTCACATTTTCAATTTCTTCACATAAAGTGAGACTGCTTTTGTTACTTTTCTGTAAAAAAACATATTTCGGCTAAACTATGTTATGTACAGATTTTAAGCTCTAACACACAATTTTTTTGTAATGCTACACACAAAAAAATTACCCATTGCAGGTAGGGACTAAGCTAGGTAAATGTTACGAGCAATCCCCGTAGACAGCAGTGCCAGGAATGCTGCACACATAAGGTAAGGTGGATTTATATGGGTGAAACTAGATGGCACAGTGGTACAAGTAGGCTTGGTTATTTGTATCACGTGCCCATTTTTTTATTGAACCTATTAACATGGTAAGACCGAGCGGTTCTTATAATCACACAGACATAAAAATAAGTCTCCTCAAGAATACCACAAAAATCTATGGCCTAAAATAGATTGGAATGACCTGCAGGATGTGACCTGGTACCTATTTTTCTAACACGGACCATAATTAAGTTCAAATCAATATAAACTTCAAGGTCACTAGTTTCACTCAATCATGTTTCTTGCAGGTTGATCATTAAATATGTGACAAAAAATGTGATTTTAAAGCTTCTATTGCTTTCAACTTTATTAATATTACTAGTGGCCATCTCCAGTGATAATGGTGCAGCTTTCACAGAGACGACACTTTGCTAAGGTTATTTTCACCTAAAAACCTAATCACTGAACCAATTTCCCTCAACCGCATAAAAACTTAAACAAACAAGTTGTTGTTTTCCTGGTAGTTTGACTTGGGTGCATTCTGCCCGCTAATAGGTAAGCCTGTTATGCCTAAGAGCATGGTATAGCAGAAAGTGAGAAAAACTCTCACACCTAGTTCCATTCACGTAGCCTACGTATGATTTTAAACCTTGCAATCTACCTACTCATTAGGATAAAACAGAAACACTTTGATAAATTTATATCTTTTACTGTCATCAGTCATTAACCACTTTGGCAGATGTGCATGAGCTGACTCAGTAGGCGGGAGGGCGGATGGGGGTTGGTCCGGCCGGCAGGATTAGCCACTTACAAGCGGTTCTGGCCTTCAGTCCAGAACAGCAGTGTCCCAGCTTCAAGTATTTCCCATGCAGCCGTCTGGCCAACTACATGCCTAAAGGAATTGCCGTACGTTGTGTTCTGACTTCAGTCCAGGACTGTAGGACAGTCTCAGCCTTGGGGAAAAACTTAAAATGTATGGTCTAAACCTAAGCATTCTTAATTTTAACAATTGAAAATATGGAACCAACATATCGCTTATAAAATATGTAGCCTACTTAGTAGGCCTATATCAAATTTACTCACTTTTAGCGAATTTCCCCTATAGGGAAGAAGCTATTACGGTAGGTCTCATGGTAAGACCTAAGCCCGAGACCATGATAACTTTTCGTTTTGGGGCCACCAAAAGCAAAAAAACACCATTCGTTTGAATTTTTAGATATATATATATATATATATATATATATCTATATATCTATAAAATAAATTACATTCACTTGTTAGGGCTACTATTATAATTATAGAGATTATCATTTCTGAATAACAGAGTACCCTTTTTTGTACATAATAAAATATTTATGTATGTACAAAAAAGGGTACTCTGTTATTCAGAAATAATAATCTCTATAACTATATATCTCTATATGTATGTGTCTGTTAGCACGATAGCGGCCGTAAAAATGGTCCACTCTTAATGAAAATTGGTACAGACATGTAAAGTGGTAATCACTCGGACGAGTTCGTGAACCAACCCGATCGGACCACCGGAAGGGGGGGTAAAGGGGGAAAAATACCCCTAAAAATGGGTTTTTTGGGTTTTTTACAAATAAAAATAAAATTTATCGAATTTTTGTTGGCAACATTGAATTCAGCTCAAAAAACAAACACTTTAGCATTTTGAATCACTGCTCTATGTCCATTGGTTGCCGAGATATTGAAAGTGGTAAACACAGTATGTTGTCCCAATGTTAACCTTATGGGAAACAAGTAAAATTCTATATCTCACTTATTACTCAACATATCTTGATAAAACTTGGTAAATGGCTTCTTCTAGTTCAGATTTACTAAATATTGAATTAAAACTACCCAGTTTTAATATACCTGTAGCAGCAAACCTGCACACTCATTCCCCATGTTATTCTTATTGGGCTTACCAAAACATGTCAAATCTCGCTATGTTGGATTGAAATATGTTGTTTTGCATTTGAAATTCGCTGGGTATGCAGGTCTGCTGCAACAGGGGTATTATGTTAAATCATTTGTATCGTTACACTCTCTTCAGTACTTGGTACAGGGATGTTATCACTGTACAATCGGGTCCAGTTTCAGTCAAAACTCAAACGGCCAACTTTGTGAAAGTAAAATCCTGTGGAGTCAAACAATTGAAGTCTATCGAAGATTTTTCAAAATATGAATAGGCTACTTTCAAACTCAATTTTTAGTCCTAATATTGTTGTAATGTAGGCTGCATATGGAGCTGCAGCCAGAGGACTTTGCCCAAAAAGAAGCCTCGAATATACCATTAATTATAAAAATGTCTAGATCAATGGGAGCGTTTAGCCGCACTCACCGGATAGTAACTTAAGCTACCGACCAGTAATAAGCGAACGGCAGTGATGGGATTTACCACCTACCAGTCACTGCTGAGCGTACTTTGGTATTATACGGAGGCCACTATTTTTTGAGAGATTTTGATTCACTGGATACCAAAAATAACCATAAAACTCTAAAGAACATACTTTAATTGATTTACAGTCCAATTTTGACCTTTATGAGCGGTCTTTATGTTCTACCTTCCAGAAGACAACTATTTTGGCGAGCGTTGAGTTGAACCCTCAACAACCGGGGGGTGAATGTGCCTTCGCTAGCGGCCACACCCGGTCGCCAGATGTACGGCAAACCTTATACACCGCGCTGCGGCGGTTCTGTTAGGTTGGGTTATCATAAATATGTTAGTAGGACTTTCGTTTTGTAATGAATCGAACCAGGGCCGCCCCGAGGCTAGTAGGCGCCCGGGGCGAGATTTTGATATGCGCCCCCTCAAAACTAATTGGTCTAAATACTATATTTATAAAAAAATCAATAATACAATGGACTTAAAGTTCTCACAATTATTTTATATATTTATGCTATTTTGTTGGTAGCAACAAATCAAGCAAATGGATAATTAATTTTCATTGCTACTAGTTTATATTAACCTTGTTTTATATCATCAATAAACTTGTAGACTATCATAGGTGAAACAAAACCTCTCAAATAAGAGTCCTTTGTATTTTTATAAATTGATTCCAGAGTAAAATTCATCCAACAAATCATAGCAAACGTAAATCTGAATTATTTTGTCAGACAGATCCATCTGTAAACCTGGGCCTTATTTCGAAATGGGATCACTAGTACAAGTTATAAATCAATAACAGGGGTCTAAAGTAATTCTATGGAAAATATTTGTGATCACCAATTTGACTAACTATAAAGTCAGTATAAACAGGTTCTTAGCCCCCGTTTCAAGGATTACTAGTAGATTAAAAATGTTGATTTTGATCTTTTTAAAAGGGGCAGTCAGTATAATTTTCACTATATAGTGTTTACTAGTTGCTGTTTAATGACTTGTTACTAGGTTTTCTTGTGAAGCCCGTTTTGAAACGGGGGCCTGATCTAAAGTAAAGGCTTACATTTGCTATTGTAAATTATCACAACCTCTACGCCAAAAGCACTAAATGAATAGGCCTACTATAATTAAAAAATCTCAATTTGTATCAAGAGGACGTTAGCCTACATATTTAGCAAAACTCAATACTATTATGATTTGCGTGCTTATGTACTAGAATGACATTTTTTTGTCCATATAGGTACTTATCTACGACATATTTTATTGAGTTTCAGTTATAGCTTATTGCGAATAGAAAACCCTAATTTTAATAGCCATTTGATTAAATGTTTACGCTTCTTACCCGTGGATTTTTTGTGCGTTGTAACGCGTCAGAGATATTTTTCTCTCATACAACTGCGGGACCCTCGGCCACAACGCGCGGCGCCCCCTTAGCCGTGGCGCCCGGGGCGATCGCCCCAGTCGCCCCGCCCTTGGGGCGGCCCTGAATCGAACAATACCAGATGATTCATACTTTCGGCAGTGACAGGTGATGCGCAAGCTCCAGTCAACGACCTGACCTTGGCCTACTTGGAAGGGATTAGCCGGCAAAAGTATGACTCAGCTGGTATGGTTGGATTCATAACGAAACGAGGAAAGTCCTACTAACATATTTATGATAACCCAACCTAACATAACCGCCGCAGCACGCTGTATAAGGGTGGCTTCCGTATAATACCAAAATACCCTTTTGAGCATCCGCTGAAAAATGTTTACGATTCACGGTAATGTTTACGGTGTTTGGTAAGTAACCTGACATTGTTGATTGTCAAGAAGGTGGATTCGACTGATAACGACTAGGCCTATGGTAACCAGTTAGTCACCAGTGAGCGGCTGGCTGAATGTGCCAAATAGACTATGTTAAAAAACTAAACGGTTGAAAAATTAGGTCAGTGATAGAAAAATACTTACTGCAGACATTGTCCAATGTTTCTTCAAAATTAGAGGGAGGGTCTCTTCAATAAATGCTTTACATATAACCTACAAAACGGGATTACTGTAGTAGGTTAACAGTTGCTAAGCACTTTCTACATTATGCCCATAATGACTAATTGCCGTTTCCCTGCAATCGTCCATCCGAACAATATGATATTCAAATTAACTTCTTGGGATTGTTAATTTGCGACAAGTAAATTTGTAAACAAAATGGTAACCACAACGGTATTCTTCTTCACTTGTAATTATTTTTGTCTATTAGAGGCGTCTGCTTGCGTTAAGTGAAGACGGTTTAAGAAACAAAGTGGTATAGTCACAGAAGTATCATTGATTGTATAGTGTAAGTAGTACACTAATATTATCAATGAAAGTATGTTTGTCCAAGACCACACTGAAGTGGCCTTGGTTTGTCTCTGAATAACGTCCAGCCGTACACGCTGGAATTTTTCACACTGATCGTACATACTGTAAGTAACAATAGTAAACCTAACAAAAGAGGCAAAACTAAAATATAGTAGTAATAATGTTAGTAAAACTTAAAATCTTTAAAATATTCAATGATTTGGTCTGGTGATGGCCATACCGACATTTGCTTATTTCGGTGAAAAAAGGAATTTTGTTATTGTATTCCCATAGATAAAAACATATTTTTTATCTATGGTATTACCACCACTGGAGGCGCACATAGCCCGATGGGTATTATGGAATTCTGGATGGCAGACGTGCACTTTTTGTGGTACAAGCGTAATTTGCCTACGGTGCGAAAGGCGATAAAGTTGCAAACTATGGACATGAAGTTAGTGATTTATTCTTTAGATTCTTGTCATGAAAACGTTAAAAACAAACGAAAGGCTACGTTTTGGAAATCTCAATCAGAAATGAGACATAATAAATGGTATCAGCAAACTGACACATAATTTCTCCCTTAAAGCAAGAAAATCTACAATAAAAGAAAATAATTTACCACTATCCGACAAATATATACCAAATTTTACCGAAATCGGTCAGCAATTAATTGAGATATCGGTTTTTGAGTGTTTGCTATAAGAATATTAGACAATATACTTCGTTTACCGTGAAACGAAAAAGCCAATTACCTTCGCAGTCAGTTCACATAGACCAAAATTCAAAATTTAATGGCTGCAAGTATACTTTTTTTAGAAATTTGAAATTTTAAAAATAGTAATTTTTTAACACTTAAACCCCTATTACTTCTGAACCTGAATTTTACAGACATGCTGGTAGTATCATTTTATTAGTCATCTGAAGCACTAAAAACCATGAAATTTTTATCAAAATCGTTGAAGCCGATTTGATTATAATTTTTTATGGGTTTTTATGGAGCAAATATCTTTTAAAATCGAAAATTTAAAACATTAAAAAATACGCCTGGAGATGGCTGTGCAAGCCAAATTTCATGAAAATCGTACCACTGGTCCAGTCTCTATATAGCTCTGTTTACATACATCCACACACTCACATACCCCAACAATGAGACTTAAGAAAAAGCAGGGATATTCAACCCAACCTCTCCAAACCATAAAAAATATTGGTTCTATTAAAAGGAACTTAAGGTTTAAGATTCATCGGGTCAGGAGGAAACTCTTGCAAGCTCTTCAGTGCAAGACATTTAGCTCTTGTTATGCAGCAAGACCACTGGGAGGAGTTCCATCTTTATGATATAATACTGAATAATTTTTCTGATCTTAATTCTCATAAAGTTTTCTCTTAACTTGAAGGCAGAATGATTATTAAATTTTCATCTTAAATTTAAGGACCAAATTAAGGTGTCTTTAACAAATACTAATTCTGACCTTTCATAATTAAAATTCTTTATTTCCATCACACATTACATTAAAAATTAATTGATTACAAAAAATACAATATATTTTTAAATTGTTCAGTTTTATTTTAGGAATATTTTCATTTCTACATAAATTTTACCTATGTAAAACATGCATATTTCACAATAATAAACTTAATGAACTGCAAATTTTGCTGCATAATGATTTAAAGAGTCTCCTCAGTAAATGACTCCAATTTGCATGGATGCCGATCCTTTGAGATCGTGCCAGCTTCTTTCAGATCACCCTTCTTCTCGAAGGCTGTGAGGCAGACAATGTGTCTGTTGGAGACTAGAGACGATTCAGTGTCTATAACAAAATATTCATAGTTATTTTTCTTTTAGGGACCCCAAAGTGAATTCACATATTTGTTGGTCATTGAGTTTGATAAGCTCCCATAAGCTCTCATTGTTATCTTCATATATGACTATCTTGTTTAAAAATTGAATTACAATTAACTGATCTTTGATAATCCGACAGTTATATGTGACCGGAAGGATGAAAATTTACCAAAAATGTCAGATTACCAAAAATAATAATAAACTTAACCAATAAGTTGAGAAAATACAATTTACAAATGATTATTATTGCCAGACTTACTACAGATGAAAATTTATCAATTTAGGCATTTTTTTACATGAAGAATTATTGAAAAGTTTATAAAAACTATATATAAGCTAGTTTAATTACTACTCAAGAACCAAGAAGTTTATATAATGAAGGCCTGAAAAACATAAATTAAAACCTATACTGTGCTCTAAATTCATGCTGGCTTGTATGGATTACAAAAGTTAAAACGTTAAAAAGTCAGTGATTGTCTTTTGTTTTAGCGAATTTCCCCCATAGGGAAGAAGCTATTACCGCAGGTCTCATGGTAAGACCTAAGCCCCAGACCATGATAACTTTTCATTTTGTGGCCCACAGAAACAAAAAACACCATTGGTTCAAATTTAAATATATATATCTATATATCTATATATATGTCTGTTAGCACGTTAGCGGCCGTAAAAATGGTCCAAACTTAATTAAATTTGGTACAGACGTGTAAAGTGGTTATCAGTCGGACGAGTTCATGAACCAGCCCGATCCGAGCACCGGAAGGGGGAGTAAAGGGGGATAAACCCCTCCAAAAATGGGTTTTTTGAGATTTTTACATAGAAAAATAAAATTTATCCAATTTTTGTTGCCACCATTGAATTCAGCTCGAAAAAAGAAACAATTTAGTATTTGAATCACTGCTCTATGTCCATTTGTTACCGAGATATTGAAAGTGGTAAACACAGTACGTTGTCCCAATGTTAACCTTATGGGAAATAAGTAATTCTGTCTCGCTTATTTCTTAACATATCTAGATAATATCCCCACTGCAGCAGACCTGCATACTCAGCGAATTTCCAATGCAAAACAACATATTTCAATCCAACATAGCGAGATTCAACATGTTTTTGTAAGCTCCATAAGAATAACATGGGGAATGAGTAGGCAGGTTTGCTGCTACGGGTATATCAAAACTGGGTGGTTTTAATTCAATATTTAGTTGATCTGAACTAGAAGAAGCCATTTACCAAGTTTTATCAAGATATGTTGAGAAATAAGGGAGATATAGAATTTTCTTTATTTCCCATAAGGTTAACATTGGGACAACGTACTGTGTTTACCACTTTCAATATCTCGGAAACCAATTGACATAGAGCAGTGATTCAAAATACTAAATTGTTTGTTTTTTTGAGCTAAATTCAATAATGCTAGCAAAAATTGGATAATTTTTAATTTTCTATGTAAAAAACTCAAAAAACCCATTTTTGGTGTGGTTTACCCCTCTTTACCCCCCCTTCCGGTGGTCCGATCGGGCTGGTTCACGAACTCGTCCGAGTGATTACCACTTTACACATCTGTACCAAATTTCATTAAGATCAGACCGTATTTACGGCCGCTATCGTGTTAACAGACATATATATAAAGGCTATAGATATATAGATATATATAAAAATTCAAACAAATTGTGTTTTTTGCTTCTGGGGGCCCCAAAATAAAAAGTTAACATGGTCTCGGGCTTAGGTCTTACCATGAGACCTACGGTAATAGCTTATTCCTTTAAGGAAATTCGCTAAAACTTGGTAAATGGCTTCTTCTAGTTCAGATCTTCTAAATATTGAATTAAAACCAACCAGTTTTAACATACCTGTTGCAGCAAACCTGCAAACTCATTCCCCATGCTATTCTTATGGAGCTTACAAAAACATGTCAATTCTCGCTATGGTGTGTTGAAATATGTTGTTTTGCATTTGAAATTCGCTGAGTATGCAGGTCTGCTGCAACGGGGGTGTTTCTTCATAAAACAGCTTATCATGGCAATTACTTTTATAACGTTTCACATAACAATATTAATGCAGTCAAATCAATGTATTAGTAGCTGTCACGACATGGCTACACGTGTCCAAGTACACTTTTGCTGGGGCAAGTGCGAGAGAGACATGATACAGTGTGCTCTTAAAGTTCATGAATGGTGAAATATACTTTTTTTATTTTATTGCGGTACTTACATAAAATATTCAAAACAATATTTCCCTTAATATGTTGAATATGATCACATATAAATAATAGTTTAGAAATTTGCTGAATATGCAGGTTTGCTGCGACGGGAGGATTGTTTAGTCTTCTCTCCTTCTTCTTACTTCCCTCCATCTTCCTCCCATCGTTGGCTAAACTAAGATATATTTTTAAATGTTACAAATTAAACTTTTAAATGACCTTTAGAGAAATGCCAAATGTTAATTTTTGCTCACCTGCACTCAAATGCTTTTTTGAGTTGTACTGACTCCTCCTGGTGATGATGCCGCCGAGATCCTTGATGATCTTGCAGTACTTGGGGGTGGTGAATGTGTAGAGCAGAGGGTTGAGAGCGGAGTTGACCGGCAGCACAAACACGA
Source organism: Flexamia atlantica (assembly GCA_035578135.1). NCBI lineage: Eukaryota > Metazoa > Arthropoda > Insecta > Hemiptera > Cicadellidae > Flexamia > Flexamia atlantica. The sequence continues at coordinate 8,547,379 of JAQJVK010000011.1, forward strand.
CCACCCACGCGTACAGCGACCCTGCGACAGCCAGAGTTGACAAGTAATGTAGACTATTACAGAATTTTTAATAAGTTTTAACTTTTAACAAAATTAGGTTAATTCAGAGGTTGATCATCCATTTAGTTTTTATTTTAAAATCAAGATAATTTCAGAAAAATACATATGTTTCCAATTTACTTGATAACTTTTTCATGTAAAAAGAACTCTGTTATACGTAAATTAACACAAAATTTTGAGCAATTTTTAGAAGGAGTTCAAAATCTTATTAAAAATCCCACTCTACTTGGCTCTTTGCTGAGTATTCGAGACTTGAAGAGAACAATATACTTCTTACAGTGACGTTGAAGTTATACTGATGCAATAAACATGACTGCATGACTGATAATAGAGAGATTACCAGGCCATTAATTCCTACTTCACAAAGATAAGAACACCGAGTACTTCCATCACCTCTCTATCTCCTACCTGGAATCGGAACCCTGGAGAGAGCGAGGATCTTGATGATGGTGATGGGAGCCCAGCAGAGAACATCGGTCAACACGATGAGGAAAAACCGAACGGCAAACTCCGAGTCGCCCAAACTGATGGTGGTGGCTGTGCGAGTCTTCACAATGCTGTGGAACATGGCTGAATACACAACAACCATCAAGAGCACACTGCAACCAGAACAAGACCAGAATCACTCATATTAATTTTGTTAAACACCTGAAAAATTATTTTTTACAATACTACACTTAGAGGCAGTGTGTTAATGGCCAGTTTCTCAATCAAATTTTACAACTCGCTTCTGTTGGTGTAACTGATTCCCTGATGATCTGACATAATATTAGGGACCAGCCAGTTGTCAAGAGTCCATCCTCGGTCGGCGAATTTCTCAGAGTACTGAGGGTGGCCTTTCATTGGATGAGCCTTTCCTTAACTGCAAAAGACATATTTTTGCACCTCAGGTATATTTGATTGATTGTATTTTTTAGACAACTTTTACCTATGTTTTTACCCTGGGACTTGACAATAATACAGACTAAACAACAGGGCCGGTGACAGGATTTTCGGGCCCCTGTGCGATTGAGGAGTCCGGGCCCCTTGGCAACTTTTTTTTGCTAATCTCGTGCGATCCCGGGCCCCCTGTGAGTCCGGGCCCCTATGTATTTGCCCTGTCACCGGCCCTGTTAAACAATAAAGTCTAGAGGGAAAAATCACAAAATACTAAAATATTTGTCTTGATCAACATTTTATTTAACTGTTTATTCATAACATTTTTTTCAACAAATTTACAATGAGTATACATGTACATCCCATTAAGCAATAGCAGTAATTACTTAATTAAGGATTTTGTAGGTACTACTCTGTTAGTTCTAAGCCTTAACTATTAGGCCTTGGGCATGACACAGGTGGCAGGCGGCGGGGTGTACCTGACTTCTCTGGTTAGGATTTTAATTGCTTTAGATTGCTGTTCAAAAAACAGTATTTCATTACTAAATTACTAATTGAACCCCCTCATAATGCAAACCTGACAAAATGACATCCGCTTTTTCATCAACAAAAGCATTATGGCGTTATCTCCAGTATAGATTCTAACCTCAAACAATGCAACAATGCATATGGCGAGCGGCGAGCGACAAGCGAAGTGAAAAAAATTCTGCAACTAATCCAGGCGAAGATGCAACCCTTAGCTACGTCACTGAATTCCATTCACTGCTTGGGACAGTTGAAAACACCTTCAAAATTACCACCTCACAAATATATGCTACTCGAAAACCGAACGGAGCTGCTCGCTGCTGGCCGCTTGTATCGTACCTGAGGCCCAAAGGTTATAAATGTAAGAAAGAGGACAAATATTTACCCCACAAAAATATTGAATTTTAGATTTAAAGGAACACTTTTGGTTTGTGGACAAGAAAGTAGTTGACTTCCTGAATTTAAATAACTAAGAGGAACATGTCATAATGTCGATTTTACTTACACTGTAGTATTGACACCAAGGAAGACAAAAGCCGAATACTTCCATCCCATCAAAAACGGAATATCAATATGCAAAGGGAAGCAGACTGCATTGGTTCCATAAAATCTTGTTGAGTTTTTCCAGTGTAAAACTGAAAAATTTCAAATAAAATTTCAATTCTTAGATGTATCCTAAATAAGAATAAATGATTATTTTAAACATCCTAATGTATTAAATAAGAAACATGGTAAAGGTAGTGTGCTTACATTAAAAACGGTTAGAGGTAGAACCTAATTTTGGAGTTTAGAGAGAACAAATTATATTAGTTCGTTATTTCAATGAAAATTAGTTGAAAGATGTCAATCATTGTCCATCAATCCAAGCCAAAAAATCTGATTAAAACCAATTTTGTTTGAAAACACCCAATCTCCACCATGTATCTCACAGGATATTGATTTTATTACTGGATATAAATCTGTTATGTTTGACATAAATCTAGAATGATGAAGCAGCTTTGTCCGAATATCTGAGCAAGGTACAATAACACCTCTGAAGAAGCTCTTTACCAGGAGCCACAGCAATGATGAGCCCCACCGCCCAGATGGTGACCAGCGAGAACATTGCAGTCGACATGTTCAGCTTCTGGTGGCCGCTGAAGGGAACGGCAATCAGCAGGAACCTCTCCAGACTCAGGAACGCCAGGATAAGAACCGACACCTGGACAAGGGAAACGAGAAATTAGAATCATTGAAAATGAGATAGACTGTATAAACTAGGATGGAAGCATTATGCACAAGAGGACTTTGTATTTCACATTTTGAATCGTGTGCCTGGTTTAAAACTTGATAACTTGAGGCATGTAATACGTGAACATGTCTATTGTACTGGTGTATTCCATCAATGCATGTTTGTGTGCTTTATTAGAAAACACATTATTAACGCTCTCACAATGTGAAAAAGGCCATCTAATGATGCCTTGTTTAAGGACTATGATTTTACCTTGTTTTTTAAATGTATAGCTAGAGAAAAATTGTTAACATTTTCCAGAATTACAAGAATAATTACTCTTACTAGATCACTCCCAGACAGCACAAGATATTTAGTAGATATCTATTTTTGTTGTTATTAAGTCTAGAAATGTCTATAGCTTTACCTCTATATCTAGTAGATATATAACCAAGTATAAATATATTTATATACCTAAGAAGATATATACTAAATATCTATTCATAAATGTTTTATATATGTCTATGTGAAATATTCCAGAGATATCTAAATACATCTTTATAAATTTTTGGATGTTTCTTAAATATATATGGTTAGATGTTTGATAGATAGTCAATAGTCAATAGTCAATATTCTTTATTGAAATTTCTTGGAGAAATACAATAGGGTCAATACAATAGTGTGTTCTGTTAGATATTATAGATGTTTACGGTTAGATGTATGATAGATGTCTACGGTTGGATGTATTAATAATTATATGATTTATGATAGATGTTTATTCAATACTGGAGTGTTTCAGTATTTGTTCAGTTTTTCATACGATATGGAGGATTGTACAAGTTAAAGAAAAAGGCAAAACAATAATTCTGTCTGGGTCAAAAAAAGTTTTTTCGTTATACTGCTTCAAAAACAGATGTTTTTAATGCATGTTTTCCGGACCTAAAAATACACTCTTTTTATTCCTAGGAATTAAAAGCTGATGTACTCGATACCAGCTGACTCTTTATAGTCCTAGGACTATAAAAGTCAAAAAGTGCCGAGTACGTCGTAATGATTTTTTGTAGATGTTGAATAAATATCTTTCGTTTACATCTGTCAGATGTTCATTAGATGTTTCACAGATATCTGATTCAGACGTCTAATAGACGTATAATTGTGTGACATTTGAACGTCTAATAGATATTCATTATACATATAGTAAGATATATACATCTATGAGATGATATTAGATATTTGGTTAAGATATCTACTAGATGTCAAATAAACGTATTTGTGATGTCTGAGCTCAGTTACAACACTGCAATCCGTGGTTTACTCGTGCAACTATTTCAAACTATGTCCATATATTCAGCAGTGTAAAAAAAGTGACCTGAGCTTGGTCAAATTTCAATGGATATTGCCATATTTCTGAAACTTTAGCCCTTTACTATCCTTAAGTGATGCCCTTTTTTAAAATTCTAAGACACACTGGCGATCCTTTTTAGAAATACCTTTAAATTGACATCTTAAATGTCAAAATTGGTCCAGCCAATATTGAGGTATGGCTGTGAAAAGAAAATCCCAATAGTAAGAAAGCCTTGGGCTGAGTAGGATTTTGTTCAGGAAAGGGACAGAATTCAGCTAGCTTACCTGAAGAAATAATTTTCAAGGCAGCACAGAGAAACACTAAGATGCACACATAGTTTTTCACTCAACCAATGAAAAACCAGTGAAAAACTATGTGTGCGTGAACATACTTATGATTACATTTGAATTCAAACATGCAATATTTCAAATTCCCCAAAAGAAAATATTAGACAAGGGAAAGCAACTTAAATCTTCCAACAAAATCATAATTATTAGAAGAAGTTTATAAACTGACCATGAGAATAAATTCAAGTAAATAAAGCATTAGAATTAAATTTGTTTTGAGTTAAAAGCCAAGAATGAATTTTGATCATTTTTATATAGATCTAAATTAACGATCCTTTAAAATTCACATCCAACAAGAATGTATATTTAAGGTTTCCTACTTCGGAGGAGACCATCGCAATGATCCCGCTCAAAGTACAGACGGCCGAGGACATCCACTCCTGGGCGTGGATGTTGTAGCTGCCTCGGTAGCTCACGTCCTTGTACGCAATGATGGCCAGGTACACTCCCATCAGCAAGTCCGAGACTGCAGGGCCGCAGAAACATAAGAGAAAACCACTCTATAGGCCGTGACTCGAACATCAGACACATTTACAGGGAAATTTTTTCAGTTTAAGGGAGGAGTAAGTGAGAGCTTTGTCTAAAACAAGTCATCTCACATGTTACCAATCCAATACTTCACTAATATTCATATTTTAAATATTTCACCACCTTGAACAGTGATTTGGAATAGAGGTATAAAGTAATGAAGGCATGAGTACTTTTTTTGCGAGTCTTTTTGATTTTTTTAATAAGCTACCTGATGAATAGTTTCAAAATTTTACAACAATTTATCTACTTAAATTAGATTTTTTCCTAAAAGAACAATAACAAAAGTTTGAGATTAAGTAAAGTTTTTCTGCCTAGCTTTCATCGATATAGCTAATGAATAATTTCTCCGGTAACGATTCTGAACAGGTTTACTTCATAAAGAAAAAAGTATTTACTTTTGTAGACAGCAGTCAGTTAAATGACAGAGTTTTAAGTACATACCTGCTAAATTCCGAACTACAAAACTCAAAGCTTGATTTTCATCTCGGGCTGTGAATCTTCCCAAAATGACCAAAATATTTGCTATGCATGTAAAAGTTGCTACCCACCAAACTGTAATGCGTTGGATTGGTGTCGATAGTAAGTTCTCAAACGAAGATAAACCTGAAAAAATATTTAAAGGGCGGTTATCAACAAAACAGCATAGCAAAAAAAATGATTTTTTACTGCGTATTTAAGGCCTATCAGACGGTAAAAACCAAAATTGTACCCCGTAAGTTCAAACCAAAATTCTTAAATTTAGTTTTTAGTCTTTAGGAAGTTTTGAACCCACATAACACAGAGATCAGCGTCTGAAATCAGGGTTTCACTCTTAAATGCGAACAAAACTGTAAGTTACCACAATCTCAAGCAAAGGTTTTATATGCCAGATAAAGCTGGACCTCTAAAGGATAAAATTTTCTAAAAAAATAAATTCATCAAAATTACTTTCAGCAAAATCCATCAATGATATATTATTGAATGAGATGTTTAAGATGTTAAGCTCCATCCTGTACTCTATGCTATTATAGGAATTTATGTATGTTTGCTCGATTGTTTAATTGCACAATCATCTCAAACATGGCTCCAAGGATTTCCTTCAAATTTTGGAAATAGTTGTTTTCGGCTCAAAAATGCGTACTGTGTAGATTACTACGCTAGGCAAAAATCTAATTACATAAGAAAATTCATTTGAAAGTTGTAAAATTTTAACTTTGGATCGTATGTAAAATGTAAACATAAATAGAACTTAAGCTGTCCATCCATATGTTTTATAACTTAGCAAAATGGATAAGATATAGACATCGAGTAAAACTGGAAAGTAATGAACTACTGAGCAAGGCTTGGTGCATCGGGTACTAATGAATGAATTGCAGAGCTTACCATCTGACTTTGGCTTGCATTTGGGAACTTTTGGTGCATATGTGCAGTAGTAATACTCTTTAAAGTACCTAAAACAAATATAATTTCATTACCAAAAAAAATTTGGAAAATAAAGCTATGTTAAAACATTACCACCTGAAGATTTACAGCACCAGGTATAACAATTTCAATTACAGCACAGTTTGGTTGGGTTTGCAATTGAATAATTAAATGCTGCATAGTGAAAATGTTTGATTCACTTACACAAAATCAAGTTTCTTCATAGCTTGAAACATCGTGGTGTCAATATGTTCTATTTCAATGTCTTGTAAGTCCCTGAAAGGTAAATAATAAAAAAAAAACATTAATATACCCAAACAATTTTTCTCACATTATCCATAGGCAATATACAGTAATACTTAGACTGTTAAAATGTAAAAAAGACACCTCATAGGCTGACTTAGCCATCTGCAGCATCAATAATGACAACTTTGTAGTCACTATTGTTCAGAGTTGATGACTCTGAGGGTAGGTTTTTCTATACTAACAACCTCGCCAAGTGATGTTGACAGTTCAAATCCTGCAACCGTCTTACTAGACATGACCATGGCCCTGCCACATACAAAATGGAAGTTAAATAAATTCCTTATGGTAGTTTGATATATTGTATAACTGGCGCCAATTCTTGGGGCCTGCACCGTCCATAAGACTAATGTTAATTTTAGCATTAGGCTTATGGACGGCGTGGGCCCCAAGAATTGGCGCCAGGTATAAAAAGTTTTTTCAATAAACTTTTTTAATTAAAATGTACTTCTGTAAAGACATGCTTGGATTTAAGTGTATTTTAAACTATTTATATTTTAATTTACTGGACTTAAAAATAACACTGAGACAGGTATCCAAAGCACCCTTACATTCAGTGTCATAAAAATAAAAAATCTGTATAGAATAAGGTAAGCTAGGGATGTGAAATAAAAGTAATAAAATACCATCAAAATTGTAATATCAACCAAGTATTAATCTACCTGAGTAAATTCTAAAAATGATCCCTTACTTACAGAGAAGACAAGTTTCCTAGAGAGTTGAACAACTTTCGGGGGACATTCTGAAGAGGGTTGAAACCAAGAATCCTATAGAACAATATCATTTCATCCAGTTTAACATTTTTAACCAGTTGCAAAAATAAAAATCAACAAATGTGAACAACTTCATTGCACCACATAAAATTCAAGCATCCTAGAATATCAAAAAGTAAAAAAATAAACCTACCTCTGTATTTTTGTTACTAAAATGTATAAGTGACCATATACGCTCACAGAATTTTACCTTGATTGGTAGCCGATGAACTGGAAATGCTGTAGTGCTAAATAGGCGAGTTTGCGGATTTATAATGTTTAAGCATTCATAGTCAATGGTTTAAGGCTTTCAATGAAGTGATAACAGGTCAATGCTGATCCAACATTAATGAGTGCTTATGTATAATGCTTCATGGTAGCCAGCATATTCTGTAGAACTCCTCTAAAACATATTTACCCACAAAAAAAACTACACACTTCTTTTGGAGCTGTGGAATTTTAAGTCACATATCAACAGATATGCAAGGGTCAATGCCATAACTAGAAAACACCATTGTCTGCCTATATACATGAAATCAAAAAACGGTTGACTAACTGACTGATAACAGTTTCTCAATACTGGTACCTATAAGGCTTTGGGCTGTTAAAATAGGCACAATCTTTCTGGGCTCTATTTGCGTTCAAAATATTTTTTCTTAAAAGGCTAAAATAGGGGGGGTACATTATAAAATTTCAAATAGTGGCTGTTAAATCAGTTTTCAAGGCTTATGAAGGCCTCTTAGGCCGTCAAACTTGGAGCAAATATTCTTTATAGTCTCTTGAAGAATAATAAGAAAGAATTTTAAAATATATTTTCTCAAAAGGCTATACAGGTCCATTCTCAAATTCTAATGAGTTGAGAATCCATCCTTATCTCTCTTTTTCATCTGCACTAGTTTTACATCCCGAAGTTTTTGTCTCATATTCTCATGAGTAAAATGGAAGGATTAAGACGAGTGCACAATGCATTGAAAGTTCTGATTTAAACATCTTGAAAATTATATTTTTTGTTCAAAAACTACTGGAAATTCCATTTTTAAAGTTGAGAGTTTAGGAATTTTAATTTTTAAGGCTAAATTTAAAAATAAGAAAGTGGTGTTGGCAAATGATATCTATTTCATACCATTTGCGCATCTAAGGGGAAACAGAAAACATTTTTTCACATTAAACCTTCTCATTTTAACCTGGAGTGAAATCACCAGCTGCAATCATAAGGGTGTAATTGAGCGCTTAACACGTTCAGCCCGACGTGAGCCACTGGTGGTACACGACTGAATTTTAAAACTTATTAAAAGGACGTTGCATTAATGGGTAAACTGACCAAAAAGACAAAACTAACCTAAGTCGTGGTTTTAACTAAATTTTTAAAATATCCATTGATTTTACCTTGTGTATTCCTAAAATAGCTAATTTTAGTGAAATTAATAAATTTTAATAGTGTACCACCAGTGGCGCACGTCGTGCGGTGAGCATACTGAAATCTCCACGGGCCGACATGCCAGCCAATGTGCGCCATCCGTGGCACACACATGATTCGCCGATGGCGCGGCAGGCGACGAAATGGCGAATGATACACATTGTAACCTCCATACGAGTAAAGCACTTCCCAGGTCTTCATACGTCCCTTCCGCTATTTTTAGCATTTTTACGTCACCTTGATCTTTTCAACATTTATTTTTTTTCAAAAAAGTTTACACGTGCGCCATTGGTGGCCACGGTGTGTCTACCAACTCTACAATACGAACACACTAATAATATAACCCAGCAAAGCTCCGAAAGCACTGTGAAAAAGCATTGAATCAAATGGGAACAGTGCGCCACGGGTGGTACACGTCGGAGTTTTGGACAGTTTGCATTGCACCACCGGTGGTGCATGTCGGGATTTTGGAAAGTACAAAAACTGACTGATGACTTCCGTCGGGCTGAACATGTTAAGAATGAACAGGACAGATATAGTATACAATAAAAAGTAATCAAACCATTTGGTAATTATTTATAAAAATTGTACATGGCATTATATAATTTCCTAATAAAATAAAATAGTCAAGGCCGTAGCCAATGGGGGGGTTAGGGGGTCAGAACCCCCCCCGAAATAGTAGAAATAGCATTGAAAACGTAAGAAATGGGGGTGAAACCCCCCCCCCCCCGGAATAGTTGAAACCCCCCTAGGTAATGACGCCGAAAAGCACACACGCGAGTAAAAAAAATTTCCCGAGCCGAAAATTCACCCACCGGCCAAACGAGTGAAGCTGTGGGTATCTGCTAATAGTATTATATTTTATAGGATAGTTTATAAAATTCAAAAGATACTTAAATCTATAAAGATTTGTCTTACTTACAACTTGTTAAGAGACTGAAGAAAGCAGAACATATTTTCATCAAGAATATATAGACGGTTGAAGGAAAGATCTCTGTAACAGATAACAAAAGAGGAATAATTACATTTTATTTTTAAAACATCATTTTTCTTTGAGTACTCATTTGGAAATCAACTATATTAAAAAATATATAATTTAAATCATATTTATTTCAAAAATCATTTTTAATCAAAAACAGGACAAGTTTAAAACTACCCTCGTTACTTGTTTTTGTAATTCAAATTATAGCAGCACCACTACAATTTTGTTTGAGGGAACCATGCAGATATTACAGTGTATGTTGAATCAAACATGGATTCAAATAAATGCTCATCTAAATTTTAAAGAGTTAAGTGAAACAAGTTAACTACTTACAAATAATCAAGCTTCTGCAATTTATGGAAAGAATCCTCTTCAATGTATTGCACTAAGTTGTGGGCCAGGTCACTGAACATACATAAATTTAAGACTCATTATAACAGAGAGTATTTGCTCTTTATTTTTACTTTGGATCTCTTTATTTTGTAAGTGCAAGTAAATACTTAATTAAAATAAGATATAATCTAAAAAAATTCACATTTTTTTGTTATACCTATGACTTAGAGAATTTGTTTATGCCAGGCGGTAAACAATTGAGCTTCGAAATTACTAAAAAAAAGTTCTTTCCTAGTAGAAAAAAAGTAAGTGGTGAACTGTTTTAGTAATTTCAAAGCTGTATATATATTTAATTGTTTGGTGCTTAGTATAGCATATCTGTTATGTCAAAATGTTTTTACCCTTTTATGTGTGACATAAAAGGTCTTACAGTTTACTTTAGATGGTCGTATTGTACTTAGACACTCACTTGATGTTGCTCATCAGTAAATAATGTACTTTCCTCTACCTACTATCTAAAGTCGTCTTTTAGTCCCTGAAACTAGAATACTAAAGTAATAGTTTATACTCCTTGGGACTTATTCACTTACTTTTTCTCCCACAGGACTAAAAGTATCATTCTTCTTATACGGGACTAAAAGTTATCTGATAAGAAGTCCGGAAGAAATCTCATAAGTAATCATGGGAAGAAATCAGGCAACGTCGTGATGGACAGTGATAAAAATATGGCAATACAGTTAATTTTTATTTGTTTACTCTAAATTTAATCAATTTAATCAAGGTGAACTTCAGTGTTTCAATATAAGAAAACAAAACTGTGAGCATTTAGTAGCCAGGAAATAATTTGTTTTCATGAATTATGTTGGTAACACTGAATATAAAAACACATGATTTATTTAGAGTTTATTAATGCCAATATATCAAACGTTTTATAAACATGATTGTTTCTAACCTACATTTGGAAGTTATTTTTTTAATTAATAGGCTGTAGAAAAAATTATGTTTAGAAAAATAGAGTGAAAGTATGAAAAAATGATTGTTATATTGCCTAAATACCTTAATTATGTCATTTATTTACGTATGATTCCAGCCCAGTTTAATGGAGCAAAGGATCATATTAAGGATCCTCTAGATGCACAAATTACTGTTTCCCCAAGTGTCTGTTGAGAAATCACCTTTTTTCATGCTCAATGACTAGCAAAACAGCTGATTTTTACACTAATTTCACTTTGCACACTTTCAATTTACTTTGCATACTCAAGTGTTCCAACTTAAGAACACAAAATAATCAAAAGCAGTATGCATTTAAAACTGTTTATATGCATTAAATTAAGTTGGCAACACTGAACACAATCATCTGATCAATATTTGTTGTTGCCAACCATCTAAAACATGATTACTTCTAGCATAAAAAATCACCCCTGGGAAGTCAGGAGGAAATTTTTGAATGTTTTTTCAGGCTCTCGTCTACGGCTTGTACGTAAACATTTATTTCTCTTGAGTGAAGCAAGGAGGCACTTTCCTCACTTGCTGCATAAATAACTATTTTTAACAGCATTCAGATTATTTTGAACAGCTTGAGTTTTACATATTATTTTATCAACATTTTGATAATATTATCTACCAGTACTTCTTTATCAAAACAGTGGCACAGTTAAACACAACTATTCATGAACTTCATAATCTTTCTTTCTCTATTTTCAATTATTTTTTAAAATAATTTGTAGGTCATCTTGAAATTTTTCATTTTCAATATAGCACATACCGTACGGTACATACATTACAAATAGTCCTTACAGCTCTGTTAACTGAGGAAGCTGAGAGAAGGTGTCATTCCTTATAATCTTTATATTGTTGTGAGCAAGGCCCCTGCAACATTAACAAAAAAATAAATAATTATGATAATTTTTAAGTTAAAAATAACAACCTTTTTTTAAAATAAAATTGAGGCTCCGTGCACTGAGCTAACATTGATTATCTGAAGACTGGTTATCTACGAGAAGCAGTGCCAACGTGAGGAATTAATCCCAGGGTTTGGGAAGTGCACTTTGCAACTGAAAAACTCTTGTGATATTTGCAAAAGTGACTTTCTCCGCCGTTAACCTGTGATTGGGGCCACGTCACACTGGTCAAGTAGGAGGGCGAGTTAGACGGGCGAGCTAGACTCGGCCGTCAATTCGACATGTATAAATCGACCTTTTTCAAATGGGCGAGTCAAGTTAACAATTCTAAACTATAGGAATCAGCTGATTCTAAAGCAACTCGGCCGAGTTACAGATCAAACGTTTTAAGAAGGCACTTGGCTGAGAGGTAGAAAGTCTGTATTCGCCTTTTATAAAACATCAGGCACTGACGCGACCCCTCATCGGGACCATAAATCGTGGCTAGCCCGTCCCATCCCCTTAGACAATCCTATTAGAACGTTTCCGTGAACGCCCTAGTTCAAAATTCATTAAAACAAATTATAACAAATATTAGGTTTAGTGATGATCAATTATATATTGTAAGCTTATGCTATTAAATATTATTTACAAGTCACCATAATTTCAGTTTTTGGCCCATTTTAGTCGATTTACTTCAATGATTTTATAATACAGTAATACAGTTACTATATGCTAGTTCATGAAAGTACAGGCCCTGCAAGTAAATTTTCTTTCAGAATAAAAAACGTAATAAAAATGTATATTTGTAATCTTAATTAATACTAAAAAAATTACTATACAATTTATTCGTTACAAAGTAATCATTTGTATATGTTCACTGTTAAACCTCACTATAACCACAGAACACTGTTCGGCAGAACAACCATAAAACCCACCCTGTGAATACACCCAATAAACATACCTGTAAATTAGCAGACTTACTTAGAGAAGTCCAAGGGTCTCCAAGGGTCAATATCTTTAGAAATATCCTGTGAGCCCCTCCACCCACCCCTCGCCTTCGGCCTCTCGCCCGGCCCCGCAGCTCCCAAGTGCCATCTTAAAATGTTTCATCTGTACTCGACCAATTTGACTTGGCCCTTAGCAAAACAATTTTTTCTAGATATTTTCCAACAGTAAGAAGAAAAGTCCCCCATTAAAAATCTTAATTTTTAAAAAGGCCCAACATTTTGGGATTCGTCCAACTTTAATGTAACTAGATTATTTTGAATACAATGGCAATACATAAAGTTTTTCCTTTTTATTACATTAACCCCATATACACTTCTAAGAATTAAACAGGACCTCTTTAGAAATATTTTGCATGATGTATTATAAAAAAAAACATTCTCCTTAGTTGTTAAAGATTTTCAATGTTCTATTTTACTGCAAAGGTTCGTCAGCTATTAATTGTCACACATCATAACCACTCTAACTTAGTACAGTAAAATTTGTCCAAAAAAGACCAAACTGAAAAAAATTAGCCCCACCTTGAAACTTGGTATACAGGTCATCTTTAGGCTCTAATTGAAGAATCCGATGAGTCCATAAAAATTCAGGGGGTGGAAGGCCCCTTTTTCGAGGGGTGTAGGGGGGGAAGGTTGTATTTTTTTGTAAATGTAATAACTCCGGCGAAAAAGGTCCGATCCATTTAAAATTTGGTGTGGGCTTTTAAAACAGTATATTTTAACACTACATAAAAAATAAATTCGATCGTGTCATCCTAAGGGGTCCAAAAGGGGGATTTAACACCTCAAAAATGGGTTTTTTAATTTTTTGGTACCCAAAAATTAAAACTATGAAAATTTTGTTTTTTTTAATTCAGCTAAAAAACCAAACAATTTAGTATTTTAAATTATTACTCTATGACCATTGGTTGCCGAGATATTGAAATTGGTAAACACAGTACGTTGTCCAGTATAACCTCAAAATGTACAGAAACTTATAAATCCCGCTTATTTTTTATCATTTATCAACGATATTTCGAATTTGGCTTCCTATAGTTAAGTTTTAATGGATTTTGGCTCATAAGTCCCACTTTTCTTCATCCCCTTGTCAGCAAACCTATATACTCATTTCCTATGTTATTTAAATGGGAAAACATTATGATATGTCAATTTCTCTTATATTTCTGGTTCTAATGACAATAATGAAACAGTTTTAGACTTATTTTACTAGGAAAATCTTTGGCTTTAAGATGAACCATTAACAGATCTATTTGGTTGGGTTTAAGGCTAGTTGAAATGCTATTATCAAAGCTGTATTGTTTAAAATTATTTTTGTTTTTAATTTTTAATAATGAATATCTCAGCTCTTAAGAAAGAGAATGCATTTATTTTAGTCTTGAATTGCTCCGTAAATTATTTTCTTTCATTTAGCCTATAATTTGATAAAATTGGTTTTGATTTGGATCAGTTATAATGCGTAATTCAATTAAAAAATCAGTTTTTTTTAAGTTTTACTTACAGTGAAAGGGTGATACCTCCAGTTCTAAAGGAGATAAAAAGTTAGTTTTGGACTCAAATTAAACAGGAATGTAGCAGCTTTAATATGAGCTATTATTCGATAAAATTGGTTTTGGTTTAGCTCAGTTATAATGCGTAATTCACGGAAAAAATATTTTTTTAAAGTTTTACTTACAGTGGAAGGGTGATACCTCCGGTTCTAAAGGAGATAGAAAGTTAATTTTGGTCTCAAATTAAACAGGAATGTAGCAGCTTTAATATGAGCTATTATTCGATAAAATTGGTTTTGGTTTGGCTCAGTTGTAATGCGTAATTCAATCAAAACAAATTTTTTTTAAAGTTTTACTTACAGTGAAAGGGTGATATCTCAGGTTCTAAAGAAGATAGAAAGTTAGTTTTGGTCTCAAATTAAACAAGAATGTATCAGCTTTAAAATGAGCTATTATTCGATCAAATTGGTTTTGGTTTGGCTCAGTTATGATGCGTAATTCAATGAAAAAATAAAATATTTTAAAGTTTTACTTACAGTGATAGGATGATACCTCCGGTTCTAAAGGAGATAAAACGTTTGTTATGGTCTTAAATCATTCAGTGAACCATTGGCTTTCATTGAAGCTATAGATCATTTGAAACCGTTAATTTTAAGAGGAGTTATAAACCTTTAATTAAAATAAAATTTTTGAAAAATTTTGTTTTTATGACGATAAAACATTACAACTCCCCTCAATATCAACCAATCTACATGATTTATAGGTCAAATGAGAGAAAATAATTTACAGAGCAATTCAAGACCAAAACAAATGCATTCTCTTTCTTAAGAGCTGAGATATTCAATATTAACAATCAAAAACAAAAATAATTTAAAAAATACAACATTGATAATAGCATTTCAACTAGCCTTAAACCCAACCAAATGAATCTGTTACTGGTTATTCTTAAAGCCAAAGATTTTCCTAGTAAAATAAGTCTAAAACTGTTCCATTACTGTCATTAGAATCGGAAATATAAGAAAAATTGACATATCATAATGTTTTCCCATTTAAATAACATAGGAAATGAGTATGTAGGTTTGCTGACAAGGGGATGAAGAAAAGTGGGACTTATGAGCCATAATCCATTAAAACTCAACTATAGGAAGCCAAATACAAAATATCGTTGATAAATGATAAAAAATAAGCGGGATTTATAAGTTTCTGTATATTTTGAGGTTATATTGGACAACGTACTGTGTTTACCAATTACAATATCTCGGCAACCAATGGTCATAGAGTAATAATTAAAAATACTAAATTGTTTGGTTTTTTGAGCTGAATTCAAAAAATAAAACAAAATGTTCAGAATTTTAATTTTTGGGTACCAAAAAATTAAAAACCCCATTTTTGAGGTGTTAAATTCCCCCTTTGGACCCCTTAGGATGACACGATCGAATTTATTTTTTATGTAGTGTTAAAATATACTGTTTTAAAAGCCCACACCAAATTTTAAATGGATCGGACCTTTTTCACCGGAGTTATTGCATTTACAAAAAAATACAACCTTCCCCCCCTTCCCCCCTCGAAAAAGGGGCCTTCCACCCCCTGAATTTTTATGGACTCATCGGATTCTTCAACTAGAGCCTAAAGATGACCTATATACCAAGTTTCAAGGTGGGGCTAATTTTTTTTCAGACAAAGTAAGTTTTTACTGTACTAAACTGGGCTGGCAAAATATTTAGCCAGAAGAAGGACATTGGATGATGTGAAAGGGATTGCTTTGAGATAAATAATCTTTCTCGCAGTGATGTGGCAGGCAAATTTGGCAGCTAGGCAGATTGTAAATACTGTTAAAGCTGTCAAGACAGATAATATGCAATGAAAACCCACATGGTGTACTTACAAATTATTCAAAGATGGTAAAAAGGGGAAGGATTCATTTTCTAGGGTAATTTCATTGTCTATTAACTCCCTGAAACAAAAATAAAATAAAATAAAATAAAAAACTATCAAGGAAACCTAACTTTAAATGTGGAATAAGTGTAATGAACATGGCTTTTCAGAATTTGTATGTTATGAACAAAATATTTTGTCAATTCTAGATTACAATCTGTCTATAAATTGTACAGTCTTTTTTATCTACCTCTCAGAGATACTGTACTCAAAACAGCCCAATTATATGTTTATCCTATATGAGCAATGATTGCTTGCTTCCAAAATTATCTCAAAAACACTCCAAGAATTTCCTTGAAAGTCTGGAAATAACTCATTTCTGACTCAAAAACAAGTTTAATGTAGGTTTAATGTTGGTTACTTGACTAATAACATGAGATACATTACTTGCAATGGCGACCTACACAGGTAGGTATTTTAAGCCAAGTATGAATGACAGATGAGTGAAGGATGATTGTGACGAGATCTTGTAGTCTTGTTACTGACTAAGGCCAACATTTTCCTTTGACAGGACTGTTAATTAATAGCCCAACAGCCAATGACAAATAAGGGACCTACATTTTAACGTGGAATTTGAACCACCATTTCCTCTGTTAACAGTTTTCAAACTGGTCTAATTATGAGGACAGTCTTATGAACGTAGTATTTAATAGTGTGGACGTTAATCCCCACTAAGGAACACCCCGTCCACAAGCTGTCGCTCTTAACTATCCAAAATTCGTGACCTCCAAGTAGCTGGATTACAGGACATGTCACAGTCCCAGTCATTTAACGTAATAAAATGAATTTTATAGTAAAAAAATTCAACTTTGAGTTTTAGAGTTGCCATGCTAGCAACGAAATAAACAACAAAATCTAAACAAATATTGTATGTAATCACAACAGTTGTTTACAAACTACAGCCAACTAGAAAAATTACAGTGTGTGGGGTAAAGCAAGGCCACTCTGGTAAAAACAGACCATGCTGCAGCGATCCAAGCGCTGCGCCACATCACACAAGTAGGCAGGGAACTATATCATCCTATGTTTACATTTTATTGCTAAACGTCAAATATTCCTTTTTTATTTAAGTTTTTTTCTGTTTACATTTCAATACTCAATGTCAATTATTATCTGTTCATTTACGTTTTAATGTTTAGATTTAAAAGTACCCATACAGCACACAATAGTTTCAGAAACATTGCAGAAATATGACACTGTAACTTCGAAACATCAAAGGTCACGTTATTTTCACCTGTCTGAAACTATGTTATGTCCTCGACTGAAACATTATTTAGCAAGGTTTCAGAGATATAACAAAGTAATATAACCGGCAGACAACAATGTTCGTTGTAATGTTTCTGCAACATTACTGAAATGACTGTGAAATGTTTATGAAACTATTGATATTTCAAAGTTACTTTATTTTTATTTGTCCGAAACTATGATCAAAAATGTCCTCAACGGACTCATTTTTTAGTTGATCATTAAGGTTTTAGTTAACACAAAATCACATAATGTATCTTAGTGGATTTATCATTAAATTATGCTTCGAACTACTCGCACTGATACTAACTACATTTTCATTTGTAAACGATCAACTTCCGCCAATTTCTAACTCCGTTATCCTAACTAGCCCGGGCCATAGTTCTAAGCTGATAGGGTACCTAAATTTAATTTTAATCAAATCTAACTGTGTAATCGAACAAAAATAATGAATTTGATTTTTATTTTTAGCTAAACAAAAGCAACAAAAGCAAAAATAAATTTACCTACCTTAGTTTGCGTGGGAAGGGAACCAAAGTTAAAGCCAACAAACAGAAAATCTACACATGCACCAAGCTCGCCATTTCTTGGGTCCGTCACGATCTAGGAGATTAGGTTAGGAATTTTGACTGCGTTATTTGTCGCCATGAGGCACGCGTCAAAGTAGCATCGCAGCAACGTTATTGTGGTTGCAATTGTAAGGGAGGTGTCAAAGTTTCATGGCAGCAACGTAATTTATGTTGCAGTTGAAACACTGAGTTATTTACCTTACAGAATGGTTACAGAAATGGTTGAATAAACGTTGCAACTGGAATGTTGCATCACGGCAACATCATTAGCTGTCTGACATGTGACGAAACTAACGGCTGTAATGGGCATGTATGGGCATTAAATATAATACTATATGGGGCTACTATATGGGTAACGGATGAGCAGCACGGCTGTGAGTCCTGAGCCAGACTCTCAGACTGCCTACTTGTTTGACATCATAAATACTGCAGCATGGCCTGTATTTGTAGTGCGACCTTGGATAAAGACTGCATGGAGCAATTAAAAAAGTGTATTTAAAAAATTTTATATTTTCTACACAAGTGATAATGCCACAGCTTTCAAACTGGTAATGCCACTCATGGTTTGCATTGTAAAATACTTCAGTATAATACTTGCAGTGTCAGCTGATTTCAAGTAAATAAGAGGTAGTGCCATAAGAGAGAATGGATAGACGAATCAGCTGAACCCTTATGAGCGATGTTGCCATTTTCCAGCGCTAAGGCCTTGTTACTGGTTATGATTTGCAGTACGGTAATTTTATAAACTGGTAAACATGAAATAATGCCGAGCAAGGCTTGTTTCACCAGACACTAAACCTTAACTGCCCATTATATTGAGCCAAATAATGGCCAACATTGGTTTAGACACCAAGGTAAGTAACAGAGGTGGTAAGTCATTTTGAAAAATCAGAGGAGCCTGCTTCTGACGAATAATGGTAATATCCAAGATGTATAGAATCTATTGGCCCTGACTATATCTGACTTACTAGATTGATCAGAACTACTGATTTCGGTGCTATCCAAGCTAAGGCCACAAATTTATTGATTATTAACTTCTACACACTATGCACTTGCACCCACTACTCACTCTACTGCCTAAGCTAAGATTACAATTAATTATCTATAATTCTACACAAAATGCACTCACACCCACTCAAGCCTCGTTAGATTTCCCCAAGTCTGCAAGTTCATGAATTTGAGTTTGTTATGATGCAGGAACAGCCATTTTAAGCGGTTCAATCCACAAAATAAACAGGCAGGCAGGTATTCAAGCTTGTTCCTCTGTAAAAACCTGAAAAACAGGAATTCACAAATAAATATGTTTTAGGATTAGTTTACTTCATCAAGGTCAGATTTACTCGGTTCGCTTAATTAATGAATCTATATCTGTAAAAAATCAGAAATTTTTAAAAATTGATTGAATAAAAAGTATTTAATTATTAGATTATCGAAATGAGCACAGCCTGCTCATCAGAGTTCAATTAATTAATTGTTTGTTTTCAAAGTTGTGCTGTATAGTCCGGACGCCGAGCCACGTGACCTTGAAGTAGGGTTTTACTCAAATTTTATGATTGATAAGAATAAGAATAATAATAATAACCTTTATTGTCATAAAACATTCTTTTACAACAAGCAAAGCTAGTACAGAATAGATGACATTGTCAGTATCTTTATCTAACCTAAAACAATTGAAATAAAAACAAGTAGAAAAGAAATCAAACGTTAAAATAGTTATTTAAAAACAAGAAAACAAACTATTTACATTTTATTTTCAATCTTATCATTTAAAAATGAATCAACTGAATAATACATTTTTTCAATAAAAAAACTGTTTTCCTTAATTATTTGTTTTAACTTGTTGGACAGTCTGTTAAAAAATTTCATTCCCGTATATTTTGGTATATTTTCAGATAAAGTCAGACGATGTCTTGGATACTGGAAATTTGTTTGAAATCCCATAATGATAACTATGTTGAGTTTTCTTAGATTTTCTAAATTATTTTTAACAAACATCAGGCTATGTGAGGTGAAACCCTCTCACATATTAGATAAAATTATAGTGATTTATTTTTTTACATACTTACAGGTTTTTTAGTCTGCTCTGGTTAATAAATACTTTTGCTGGTAGTTTTTCAAGATTATTTCCTTCCAGGTGACTGAAATATAAAAAGGATTGTAAAGATAAAAATATATCTAAATACAATTTTCTGAACGAAATATAAAAAACAAAAACATTCTTAGGATATACAAGGATTCCTGGAGGCTTTAACTTTACATCAGATTGATTGAGGAGTGAGCTTAGGTTTGGATTTATTACCAAGGGTTGATTGATTTTATCAACACTAATAATAATTGGGTTGACAAATCTCATAAAACATAGGTAAAAATAGTTTGTTCTAAAAGATCCAAACTACTCAATCCTTAGAAACTTTTCTCAAAAGAATGAATAGTTAATCAAAACAGCTATGGTATCCTTAATATAGACTTTATTTTTAACCTCAACAAGGAAATCTTGGATTAATACAGTAGACTCTCGTTTGGTTGATACTAGAGGGGGTGTTGAATTATCGAAATGTCAAACTATATGGAGCATAAGAGATTTTACATTAATAGATGCATTAGGTTGCACATATTTATCCTCTAAATGTGTTAACTTTGAACCTAAACCATTGCACAGCTAATCAATTAACTTTTATCTTTTATCATAAAATAGGTCACAATAATTATTATGAACAAAATAACTGGTAGAGTTTGAATATTTGTTGAGTGTCAGCATGTGTCGAAGAGTGCCGAAGTATCTAGCGTTGAACAGTTGAGATTTTATTGTACTAAGAATATGCCTCCATAAATTCAATGAATAGACAATTCTAGCCTATAGATGGAACTCATGTAGTAAAAACACTATGTTGGAACATATTTCAACACAAATTACCACTTAATTTAAAGTAAATGGGAAATTTTTAACACACTCCCGATTGAATATGTTTTCAAAACTCTGAGCAAAATAAATATAACATTATTATGGTATTACTATTTGAATGTAACATAATTCACCACTTAGGTTGTCATAAGGGTTGGAAAAAAGCATGAGTTATTCCACAAAATTTGTTATTTCGACTCAAAATAGATTTAATTTATTTTACACAACAATATTTGCAAATGCAAATAACAAATAACATTAAAAATTAGTTAGAAACAAAAGCAACTAAAAAGAACTAAAAATCAAAACATCTATAGTTACCTGTGTTACTTACATAACAGTTATACAACAGAACTTTGAGAAGGAGTTTTCAGTCAGTGAGATTGAGTTGTTCACCAGTTTCCTGAAAATAAGTATACATGTATTGCATGTATTGTTCTAGATTTGTAAATAATTTGATATTATAACTCTTTTTCACAACTGAAGATAAGCTTGACCCCTGTCAGTAACTCAGTGTGATGGAGGTTTCACAGCAGAATTTTTTAAATTTGAGTTTTAATATTCAATATTCTAGTTAATGAATGTAATAAAAATACTTTTAAAAAATTTCCCTAAGTGAGCCTAACATCTTTTAACATTATGAACTACTAGGGGCCCCATGCGCAAATTGTTATTTCCGTTTGTGAGAAAATTAGCTACGATTAGAAGAAATTATATGGCTTTAAACTCGCCGTTATTAATAAAGTAAACCTTTCAAATGAAATTTAAAGGTCTCACCAAAATAAATAAAAGCTTAACTGAACAAAATACATTTATAACACTATGTTATTAATTTGCCTTCTGGCACAACAGTAGTATACCGGAAGTTTTTCTTCGCGTATTCATACCCTAATATCATCGCAAGTCGCTGCAAGTAGATAGGTGAAGCAGTGTCCCTCGTCTCTCGGCAGTTCTCGGTTCTCGTCGAAGGTACATTAAATACATTAGATACATGTATCTAATGTATTATGTTTTTCCTTAATCTCATTGACTCGGTTTTCTCTTTGCCTCTCTCTCCTCAATTAGGTTGCAATTTCCAAAAAAATTGTTTATTTAAGAATTATTTTCCATCAAATGTATTAAATATTTTTTAAAGTTAGTTGCAGTCTGTTTATTTTTGTTTACAATATGACTTATATAGGTTAAAAATCCATCTGAAGGTAATCAACTGTTAAATTACCAATCACATTTTAAAACCGTTATAACGCAAGTTGTTCAGCGCTGGAGCCTTGAAAGCGCCCTCTAGAAATAAATCAAAGGCTTGGGGGTTGAAGCCATTAAAGAATTGTTCATTTTAATTATCAGTCGCCGGTGCGCTACATTATAAGCTTTAAAATGACACCTCAATCATAAAAATCGGTTAGGTAGGACGGCTGAAAACGGGATCTAACAGAAAAAACCCTTATTGTATTAAGTATATAGATTTCTTTTTGGTATACGTAACCCTAGATGGTAATTTTATCAATACCTCCATAAAGTACCGTATGTTTTATATAATTTTTATTTTGATTCTAATCTAATAGGAACGAAAAATAGTAATTTTGGTTTAACTTTTTTACTGTAAAAATAGGAAAGGTGACAAAATTATTTTGCTTACTGATTATGCTTCTTACATTTTATAAACATTCTGAGAAACATTTTGAGGCACCTCTGTAAGTCCTCTATTGTCACACCAAAGACCAGTTCCATCTTCACAGTCACATATTGCTGGATATAGATCGAGCTCTGAAAATAATAAAAACATAAGAGTATTTCAAAGATTTGAAGAGAACTATCTTAACTGTACAACCTTTACAGTCTCTGCTGATATTCACACAAAAGCAACAGAGACAAACAGCGCATTAACAGCGCGTGTTAGCTTATGGGGGTTTTGCTTCATATTCCATTTTGGAAATATTCAATAAAACTGTTTTATTCAGCTAATAAAACTAATATTAGAATTCAAAATATTTTTCTCACATGTAATATAGAAGAATATTAATAAAAATACTTACGGCACTCATGAGGATGTTTCTTTCCCTTCAGATTTTTTTCCATGAATTCATCGGTAGCCCCATAGCTATCAACTGAAAAGGTAAGATAATTATAATAAATCTATAAGAAAAATAGGGTTTTGGCAACATATTTCACCCTGCAGTTAAAACTACATCAGAAACTGATGCTTTTGGTATATGGCAGTAGCTTAAAACCTCCCATCATGCACAATAATGGTAGAATGCCAAAACCTTTTAAGGCTTTTTCCCAATGTCAAAGGCACTCATAGTGAAAGCTATTTTAACCGAACTTGGATCAACTGACCACCTTGGAAACATAAAACTTCCCATGAAGTAGCTGATGTCAAGATATCGATCCAGAAATAACTTCTCTCAGGTTACAACTGGTCAGTTAAAATTTTTCATAGCAATTCATACACAGTCCAGAGTGTGTTAACATCAGATTTTTTTAAACTATTCAAAAATTATCTAAAAGATTAAGGAATAAAATAGTAGAGAATTTCAGAATAGAACAATCAACAGACCGTTGACCTGCCTTCCCCCCACCGACTAACCGCATCAATGACCTGAATTCCTGGAATCCCCTGTTTACAAGAAAACCCCTTGAAACGGCTGGAACATTACCTTCCCTATATAAGCGAGGACTACAACGATTTACAATAGTAGTGCTGATGATGGCAAACCGCCGAAACCCAAGTGTGACAGTGTTGCCGTTGACGGATACCACTAGTGTTGAAGTTTTGTACATTAATCGCTAAGTGGTACCTAATCCAATAATATTTTCTACTCTCAACACTCAAGAAAGAGTTAAGTTCCCTGCTCATGTAACATAAGAGCAAACAGGATGAAGTCAAACATTTCTTTAAATTGCTTTTCAACTTGACAACCATCCTTAACACTTTAATCGCATTGAGGAAAAGTTTATATACTTTAACATGATAATGCCTATTCTTTCTTAAATTTTACTTCTGATAGTGCTAAATGAACTTGTAGATAAACCACTTGCAGAATCAAAGAATTACATTAGCACTAAATTGGTACACTTGACATAAGTATTGACAATATCCTTTAAATAACTTCAACAATATACATTTTGGGATCTTTGCTTTGGGAACAGAGTATATTACGCAACCAGCGATGATGCCTATTCTTCTGGGTTTGTTGGTAAGCCACTATCATTTTCTAAACCTTTGTTTTTCGGTAATTTTTAAAGTCCCAATTATTTCAATTTGGCCAATCTAAAATTCCTTAATTGTAATTGTGGATATTGAAGTAAAATTATTTGTTTGAAAACAGTAGGCATAGCCCTTACTTGCACACAGGCAAATAAAGTGTCAGAATAAGATTTTATTGTGACTTACTTTTGTGAAATGTACTAACACAAAAGGTAACTCAACCTTAGACAGTATACCAAGGCAAAGGTACACACAACGTCTGCCAGAGGTCCAGCTAGTGCAATATAAACTCTAAATATTTTCCCTTTTCCCTGCAGATCTGCTCCATTTTGACCACGTCAACTTTGGGAAGGTCTCAACATACTTCCCAGCTCAGTGGGAACACATTTTAGGAATATTCAAAAACGTATACCCACAGCTAGGTATACTTGTATCTACAAACCTTTGTAAATTCTCAGTATAATGAACTTTGACATTTTTTCATAGATCTGAGTTAAAACTCTTAACGATTCTAATAAAAAAATTAGTTTAAAAACCTTATGCTGCAAAAAATGTAAAATGTTCTATTTTTAACTGTTCAAATATTGGCCATGAGTGATTTTTGTTGTTATTGTACTTACACAATTTTAACACATTTGAACAATACTGAGCTTGTAAATTTGTTTCCTATACATCCCATGCCTTTAAACTTAGTTACAAAACATCTCTTATTACCTTTATAAAAAAAGAGGATGTTGGTTTGTAAGTATAAGTATAAAATTATTTTATATATATACATCAATTTTTATATATAGCCTATTTGAAGTTTATGGAATCAGATATCTTTGGACCGTTTGGCATGTAACTTTGTAAATATATGTAAAATTTCAAAGAAAAAGTTTTTGAGCCAACTTGTTTTCCCTGAATGCATATACGATGCGTATTAGGCTATGTATTTTAAGCTCACTGAATTTACTGAGTCTTCAAGAAACTATTTAATAATTTGGATGATTTCTGGAAAAGCAAATATAAAAAAAGTAGTCTATCTTTTTATATTTAACTAACTTTATTATTTTCACAAAAGAAGTTATTTTAGAAAAGGTTATTAATTAAGTTAATAACTACTGTTATGTACGTTAACACCCAAAATAGCAACATACATAACCTAATTTTTAATTGACATTCTATGCAAGGAAAAAAGCAGAGAACTTAAATAAATTAAATCCATAAAACAGAAAAATTAATTACGATGACTTTTATGTACGTTGTTGTTAACCTTTAAAAAAACAATACAAAACCACATTTTTAAATAATATATTCTAGACAAAAAAAGCAGAGAACTGAAATAAATTAAATCCATAAATCATAAAACAGAGAAAAAACAGAGTGATTAATTACAATGAAAGTTCATCGACAGATTGACAAATCAGGTTTTCAAGTAGTCAGCAAATGCATTCTCTTCTGTAGTGGGCTTGTGTTTTGCCTGTCGAATCCAGGTCTCATTAGCCGATCGGTGGTGTTGCCATAACCAGGTCCTCACATACTGATCTAGATCTCAAATACAAACTGGAAACACTGTTTAATCGTGTTTACAAATATGATTTTTAAGTAATGCATCTTATTATTGACATAGAAACGTATTTTTTTAATATTTTTATAGTCTTTACTGTAATTAATGTTTGGAGATATAAGATTTTTAGCTACTTTCCTGGATTTTCCCTGAACGGGGCACTGGGACGTTCCCGGGTTTCTGAAAATCAGTGTGGGAACGCTGTTTCCACGCGTTCCCGCACCACTACACCACTGTACATTGTTTACATACAATCTATGACATGTTTACTTGAATAGGTGATCTTTAGTAAGTAATCTAAGGCATGACAACAGTCTGCCAGGTTCAGATAGTGCACTACAAATTCTACATATTTTCCATTTCCCTTCAGATCTGCTCCGTTTTGACCACCTCAACTATGGGAACGTCTCAACACTCTTCCCAGCTCAGTGGGAATACATCCTGCACAAGAGACTACTCATGCCTGGACTGCACCACTGTCCGAGTGTGTGCCCCCACACCCGATGGTCAGAGCCTGTACGAGATCAAACGCTTCAAATGTGACTCATATCAACCCTATTGCAACTACAATTCAGGCACATGTTCCGATGAGATAGATCCTACTTGTTATAACTCCAGTGCCTCCGTTTCCAACAATTTCACATGCATGCGTGATGGATACTTCCCCGACCCTTATAACTGTTCTGTCTACTACCACTGTCAAAATGAAGTAGCAAATCAGTATAATTGCCTGCCCCCTTATACTTTTTACCACCCGGGATATGAGAGCTGTGTTAGTTATGATTATTACTGTGCAAATTATACCGCATCCTACTGTCAACAACGTTATTACACTGGCAATAAAGTGGCAGTATGGGATGGTACAGGAAATGAAAAGTTTTTCATATACTGCGGACAAAACAATTCAGTAATCACGGTTGACAAATGTATTGGATCTTATATTTTCAACTCGAATACACAAGTTTGTGAACAATCTTGTCCACATGGGGGATTGTTTCCTAGCGATGATGATTGCGCTAACTATTACAAATGTTCTCCCAAAACCCATGGTCCTTTATCAGGCTTTCTCATAACAAACATGACTTGCCCTGTAGGCCAAGCTTTCTCAGAGACTGAATACACGTGTGTTGATCGTTCACTCGTACCCAACTGCCAAGTTCCTTATCCTGATTTATTCAACAAATAATGTGACCTGTAATGTGGTGACCTTTGTAACATATGCTTACATAAAACTTGTAAAATATTACCCCTTGAAATCACCATAAAAAGTAATAACTCTTGGGAGTAAAATAATTTATTTTACTAATAAACAATTTTGTTCTGGGAAACATAGTTTTTCTTACTAAATTCCTTGTATCCTATATTTTACAAAAGCCAAGAGACAAAATTATCCAAGAAGTAATTTTGTTTTCATAGCACAATGGCTTTTCAAGTAAATTTTTTGATGGTGAAATATCCGCTATAATAGGAAGAAATTCAGGGATATTACTTGATTTTTACCACCTACTTTTTTTATTCGTTTATGCAGAATGTTAAGGTTTATTTGACTTGTATTAAATATTAGAGATGAAATCGAATTTTATTCATTGTAATTTTCAACAAATTAAAAAGATTACTCAATCCATTATGACCACTTAAAAGGATATTGTATTGCACATTAATCGCTGAAGTGGTACCTAATCCAATATATTTTCTATTCTCAACACTCAAGAAAGAGTTAAGTGCCCTGTTCATGTAACATAAGAGCAAACAGGGTGAAGTCAAACACTTCTTTAAATTTGCTTTCCATCGTTACTACCATCCTTAACATTTTAATCTAATTGAGGAAAAGTTGATATAATTTAACATTATAACGCCTAATCTTTCTTAAATAGTGCTAAATGAAGTGGTAGATAAACCACTTGCAGAATCAAAGAAATACATTAGCACTCAATTGGTACACTTAAACTTAAGTATTGACAATATCCTGTAATTAACTTCAACATTACACATTTTGGGGATCTTTATTTTGGGAACAGAGTATACTAGGCATCCAGTGATGATGTTTATACTTCTGGGTATGATGGTAAGCCACTATCATTTTCTAAACCTCTGTAACTTTGGTAATATTTTAAAATACCAATTTTGATCAATTTTGCCATTCTAAAAATTCTTGATTGTGTCCATTGGAATAAAATTATTTGTTTGGAAATACATACAGCAGGCACAGCCCATGTATACCCCCTTATACTCACATGTACAAGGGCAAACGTGTCAGAATATGAGATTTTATGATTTTATTGTGACTTTCTTTTGTGTAATGTACTTGCAAAAAGGTAACTCAACCTTAGACAGTGTACCGAAGCAAAGGTACACTCCACATCTGCCAGGTTCAGCTAGTGCATTATAAACTCTAGATATTTTCCCTTCTCCCTTCAGATCTGCTCCAATGTGACCACCACAACTTTGGGAAGGTCTCAACACACTTCACCGCTCAGTGGGAACACATTTTAGGTACATTCGAAAGGGTATACCTAAAGGTATACTTGTTTCGATAAACCATTGTAAATTACCAGTATTTAGAACTGTTATATTTTTTCATAAGTCTAAGTTAAAACTCTTAATGCTTCTAATAAAAAATAGTTTGAAAAATCTCTTGCTGCAATAATGTTCTAACTTTTAACTGTTCAAAGATTGGCTATGAGTGATTTTTTTAGTTATTGTACTGACACAATTTTAACACATTTGCAAAATTCTGTAGCTTGTAAATTTGTTGCTTATACATCACATACCTGTAAACTTAGATACAAATATCTCTTATTATATTTATAAAAGAGGACGTTGGTTTGTATATATATGTATATAAATTTTTATATATTTACATACATTTTTATTTTTAAATACAGTATATTTGAAGTTTATGGAATCAGGTATCTTTGGACCGTTTGGCATGAAACTTTGTAAATATATGTAAAATTTTAAAAAAAGTTTTTGAACCATCCCTTTTGTCCTAACTCAATCGGGTTCCTCCCCAGAGGCCCAAAATGGTTCCCATATTAACCTTATGAAAAGATATTCTTTACATACAAGCTATAACATGTTTACTTGAATAGGTGAGCTTTAGTAAGTAACCTAAGGAATGACAACGGCTGGCAGGTTCAGTTAGTGCACTATAAATTCTACATATTCTCGCTTCCTTCCAGATCTGCTCTGTTTTGACCACCTCAACTTTGGGAGGGTCTCAACACTCATCCCAGCTTAGTGGGAACACATCCTGCACAAGAGACTACTCATGCCTGGACTGCACCACTGTCCGAGTGTGCGCCCCCACAACCGACGGTCAGAGCCTGTACGACATCAAACGCTTCAAGTGTGACTCATATCAACCCTATTGCAACTACAATTCAGGCACATGTTCCAAGGAGATAGATCCTACTTGTGCAGTGACAACGACTTTGGACCGATGAGTCACGACTTAACGTAGTAAGTTCGGGGCTAATCGGTAAAGCTAAGAGACAAAATAATCCAAGAAGTTATTTTGTTTTCATATCACAATGGCTTTTCAAGTCAATTTTTTGATGGTAGAGTATCCGCTATTAAATTTTCACGAGCCTATAGCACAGTAAATTAAAAGCTTATATTATTAACAGAATAAAAATTATATTTATTAGTTATATTAGCTTGTAATTTCGTCTGCAATGTGCTCAAGCATATGTATAAATAAAAACAATAAAAATTCAAATATTAAAGAAAGTGATGAAGTCAACAGTCACCACAGTCCATAAAGGCAGATCCACCTCAATCATCAGTTTCATCTCCGAGTACTAACCAAACCTACCAAAAAATTTTACCCACCATGACCGGTAGGTGGTAAATCCTCCACTATAGTTCACCTATCCTGGTTGGTAATTACTCAATGGTGACCGTGGCTAATCTCAACCATAGTTACCACTACAATAAAATATTCAATTACTTATTTTAAGAGGTAATAAACATTCAGCATAAAACCCACCAAAATTAAGTTAATGTTAAAATTGAGTATCCAAAAATTTAGTTGTTCTGTTTAGTTGAGAAACTAAATGGAGCAAGGAAGATTGTATTTTTTTTAATAAGGCAATAACATTTTTAAAATAGTTCAGCAAGCTTCATTGTAAAACACATACTGAAGCTTTGTAAGCTTGACCACATACTGCAGGATATAATATAAGCAAAACCTCTTTTTTCAATCAGATTTTTGTAAGATATTTTGTATTGTCTGATCTGTTCATAAAACCGTTGGACATGGGTATGCTTTAAATACAAAATGTATGTAGCGACGACTGTTTGACAAGCAAAGGCAGAAGACAAAATGTTTTCTCACATTGTGTGCATCGTGTGGATACCTAAAAGGTTGCCACATATTTTGGTAGATAGTCTCAACTCAAACCAGCTGACCGGCCGGTCAGGGTGCCGGGGGAACAATATCATTAATTTTCCAAGAGTATCAGTTTCCCAAAAATTTTGGAGAGGTATATGTTGCATACATTTTATCCTGAATCAGGTAAAGTAGTAATTATAAGAAATCAAGTAAAATTATTATCATTGGAAAGTAATTATATATGTAGTAACCCTTAACCCATATAGCTTTTAGATGATAAAGAAAAAAAATATGACGTACGACAAGTTATTAAGTCCTCGTCATCAGCCATCGGACAGTCGACGTGCTGATTGCAGATGAAGTGTTGAGGGATGCACAGTGTAGAGTTGGAGCAGGGAAACGAACCCTCGGGGCATGAATCTGGACCTGAAAATAAATTTGGGTCAATAACATACATGGTACTAAATATTTGCGAGGATATTTTACAGCCTTCTCTTTAAAACAAAAACTTAGCAGCATTTTTTAATGAATTATGTAAATTACTCTGAAAAAATGTTAATATACTTAAAAAACAAAAAAAATTTCATAGGTTCTAAATACACATCCAGTAATCTATATATATTTATTATTCCTTTTGATACACTAGGTTTTTTTATAAAAACTCTTACAGTTCTGAAGGGTTATAGATAATTTAGGTGCCACTGGAATAATGACACCTATGTGGAATGATATATTAATAGTTTAATATTAATAATTTATTTTCTTTCAAGCAATATGATTTTTTAGAAGGCAAGAGTACTGATTGTGCTATTGATGAACACATTCGTTATATAGTTAATTCAGTAGATAAAGTAAAACCAGTAGCAGCAACATGTGTTAATTTTAGCAAGGCATTCGACCTTGTCGATAGAAATATTTTATTGTATAAACTTAAGTGTTATGGTATAACTGGTACAGCCTTCTCATGGTTTGAATAATTTTTAACAAACAGGCAACAGGTAGTAAAAATAAACGGCATAACCAGTCAATCAAAATACTCCAACCATGGTGTTCCTCAGGGCGGGGTGTTAGGACCTTTGTTGTTTGTAATTTTTATAAATGATTTGCTGGAAAAAAGTTTTTGTTCCAAAATTGTGGCCTACGCAGACGATATCACACTTGTTACGACAGCAACTTCATTTCAAACGCTGGAAACTTTTGTCATTAGGGATTTAGAATTAATATCGGACTGGGTTAGAATAAACAAACTCATTATCAATACCAACAAAACTAAATCTATTCTATTTTCATATAAGATTAATTCAGTTCAAGACCAAAGAGACAGGCTGCGCTTTTATGTCACAAATTTTTATGTTCATATGGTTGTAATTGTAAAATATTGGAATTAGTAAACCAAATAAAATATCTCGGTTTAATCAGTGACTTCAATTTAAAGTGGAATTCTCCTGTTGACTATTTACTCTCAAAATTAAGGGCAATTAACAGGAATATTTATTACATGAAACAATTTCTTAAAGAAGAACACTTAAAAACTTTGTATTTTTCATGGTATCAGGCCACGTTGTTGCGATACGGGATTATTCACTGGGGTGGGACATATTCAACATAGGCCTAGAGCCAGTAGAAGTTTTGCAGAAAATGGTACTGAGGACATTGTGTGGAGTGAAAAGATGTGATAGTTCACAACCACTATTTCAACAACTGAATTAATGAAATTTTCCGAATTATACTTGCAATGCATTTTTAATTATTTCAAAACATATTTCCATCTATTTTCAGTTAAAATTAACGATAGATTTACAAAAAGTTCACATTAAATACAGTTTAATGTGCCAAATATTTTCAAACAAAACCAGCAGAAACCAGTTTTATTTCAAATCAATTCAATTTTTAACAAATTTAGCAAACATATTGATTTCAACCAAAACAATAAATCTTTCAAATATGCTGTTAGACAATTAATCACGAATGGTACCATTTCAATTTAAGAGCAATTCCTCTATGCTGATTCCCTTAAAAATGATGTATACATAGTTATTTATTTATTTATTGTCTTTTTTTGGTATAAGAAAAGTGTGTCAGGCTTAAAATGAATTTGTAAAAGTGAACTGAGTGCAGTGTTCATGAAGAGATCCAACGGATAGAATTAAAAGACTGCCGAAATAAATTTAGTTTAACACTGTAAGATTATTTATTCCAGACCCACGCGTGCTTGAAGCACATGGGTCATTGTAATTTATATTTGTTAATCGATTAAAATAAAACATTATTTCATTTCATTTTAATGATCATTTACTGTCATTAGTGCTCGACAAGAAATTTTGCAGAAACGAAGTGTTATATTTGTCCTTAAGATTTAACAAGGGAATAGAAATTTCAAATAAAACAGATGATTGGGGGTACTACCCATTATCCAGCAAAATCAAATACTATGTTAGTTCTGGAACTCCAATCATTGAATTTGAGTAGGCATGCTTTAGGGCCATGTCACATTGGTCAAGTAGGAGGGCGAGTTAGACTCGACCAATGTAAAGCTACCTTTTTCAAATGGGCAAGTCGAGTTGACAATTTTAAACTATAGGAATCAGCTGGGGGTCCTACAGCATCTCGGCCGAATTACTCAACCAATGTGACGCGGCCCTTAAAGCTGCAGGGCAGTACATTTTTACTATTCCCATGACAATAATGCTCACTGAGTAAAGAGAATTTATGAAGAGGGAAATATAGAGTACAGGTGTTCAATACAATACTAAAACAGTTTACCAGTATAACCTACTGATTCTTTAACCATCAAATTGACTTCAACAAAACATTTGTCTCGGGCTTTTAAATCAAAATTAAAGGCTACAGTTTTTTTTACTAAAGTAAATTATAACAGTTTTACATATTATATGACAACTGACATTTCATTTCATTTAATTTATTTTCCATTTAACAGTTTACATTACTGTAATAGGCATCGTCAATTTACATGTGGTTCTTAATAACTGAACTAAAACTTGTGTCTTAGGTTAGGGAAAGTGAATATTTACAACATGTTGCACATTGTAATGCATATTATGGTATTTTTCCTCATTTCTAGTTTCCCACTAAATCACATAAAGAAACATTTCCTTCAAATAGAAATAATGTTATTTTTGGGCACTTTAAAACTTATTTTATAATCGTTGTGTGAGATGGCTTAAATGTTATTTTCTTACTTTATTATTTGAGATAAAGGATGCAAAAACAACCAATGAATTCATAATGTAGTTTATTATTAAATTGAATAAATTACTGGCTGGCAAAGAGAGATGTTAATTAAATGTTTGATCTGCTTCTAGATTTTATTGTTTTTAATGAAAGTGTGAATGTGTGCCCAAGAGTGCCTAGAACAGGGGTGCCCAGAATTGGGGAGGATGTGGCACTCAAGGCGCCATCAAAAGAAATTTTGGGGGGATTTTTTAACTTTAAAAAAGTATGAAATTTTGTGATCATAATGATTGAAAATTCTAGTATGCTCAGAAGGATAACCATTACACATAATAAACACAACCACAGAGAAGGTAGAGACTACCTTCTCTGTGACGCAACCCATTTTTAAGATTGAATAATGCACATATAAATCTGAAATGAGTTTTGTTTTATTGATCTTTATACTTTATACAACATATTGTTTAAGTCTAACCACATTTAGTTTACATTATGTGCTCAAACAATCCGCCATTGGTATTTGTATTAACACCTATACCGAAACCCTCACTGTGGGACATTAACCGAAACTCTCGGTCTATGAGACCCCCATATAAAATAATGGACAGCAAATAAACAATCAGTAACTGAAACCCTCAGTCAAAGCCATAGCCAGGAAATTTTTTCGGGGGGGGGGGGGGGGGGATTTGACAGGACCAGCGGGTGGATTTCCGGGTCGTCAAAAGTGGTGACCTTTTTTTTTTACTCGGTGTGTGCTTTTCGCCGCCTTTATCGCCATTTTTGGCCCTTTCTGTTTTTGGGCCCCTCTGTGTTTGCTCGGGGGTTTCCACTACTTCGGGGGGGGTTTTACCCCCATTAACTACGTTTTCAATACTATTTCGGGGGGGGTTCTGACCCCCTAACCCCCCCATTGGCTACGGCCTTGCCTTCAGTCTGTGAGACTCCCGCATAAGAAACAATGAACAACAGACTAACGGGAACCGAAACCCGCGGCCTCTGAGACCGGCACATAATTAAAAATCGGGAAGTCAAGTACGGAAGAACCATTCAAACTGAAAAAAACTAAGCTGAGGTCAAGGGGAAGGGGAGGGAGGAAGGTATTGGGAGGGGTAGTGCCACCCCTCTTGCGGTGTTGCCAATATTAACGAGTGAAATTTCCCTGAGATCTGTAAGACCGGGGGTTTCGGTATAGGTGTTAAGTAGTGCTCTCTCCATCAAATTCCCGAACACGTGTTGCAAGGTACCTCTTTGAATTTCTTGCATTAGATGTGTTATGTTTGTTTTGAGGTGCTGAATATCTTGTCAATTGTTTTCGTAGGCATTATTCTTTATGTATCTTCAAAGAAAATAATATTGTGGGGCCAAATCCGAGAATCTTGGGGGGAAATAATCCTTCACTGATAAAATAAAGTTTTGGGTTGCGTTAAAAAAAACACCCTGTATTATCAAATAATGTTATTGAACTATTGTTATACTGTGCAATAACGCAAAGTATAAATGCATGTGTCTATCGAATGCGGAAAACAGTGGATTTAATCTTTGCAGACGCCACAAAGTGTGAAAATCATGCGTAATATCGAACGCGAGGGTCGGCTGAAAAATGGTTCAGCCATTGATTTCATTCATAAAATAATTCAGGATTTGTTGTGGACGCAGAATTACTTTTCATGGGTAAATTAAGACATAGTTATAATGGGTATTTATGCATTCAACACAAGTAATAGTAAACTGATATTTTTTTAGTGATTGAAATTTCAAACATGTAAGTGATATATTATTAAGGTTTAGAAATGTTTAGTTTGTGAGGTATTTACTAATATGTAGTGTTAAAAATACTTATAATTGTTGTTACCGTATTTATATTTAAGGAATGCATTTCCTTTCAAATAATAGCTACAAAAGTGTATAAAAAATGAAATACAAAGTTTACAAATAATGTGCACAAAAATGCAATGTGATTGGGGAATAAAATACTAATAATTAGCATTTAGCTTTGTGAATATCATGAACTAGTAAATAAATTAACTAACAACAATGTTTTCAAGTTTAAAAATTAACTGTTACAGATAAAATAAAACACTTCTCACTAATAAAATTTAATAAATTATTTTATCATCAGAAAATTATTTCAGTGTGTTTAAAAGTTAAAAGTAAAAAAATACAGGTTCTTAATGAAGTTTTCTTGCAAAGTAATTGAAAAGGAGGATTCTTTGTCCGAGTTATGGCAGTCATTGGGTGTTAATCAGATGAAAACCAGCTTGGTGGATAACTTTTCAAATGAAACACAGTTGGAAAGTTCTAAACCCTAGTTAAAAACTTTGTAGTAGCAGTGTTAGAATTTTACAATTTCATTTATTGATTTTACCATTATACTTCAATAATAGTAATTTGTAAATTTATTTGATTAATATATCACAAAACTAAAAATATTAGCAATTACAGGTAAATAAACATGCTAAATAAAATTTTAAGAGAATACCGTATTGAACTAAATCAGTGAATTGTTAATAAAAAAGGAGAGTGTTACTATAGTTAGAGTGAGTTTGTGTTTGCATACGTGCACATTCAGCCACTTGCGGCAGAGAGAACGTGTTCGAGCGTGTTTGTGTGTTCATTACCGCATGTGCAACTGATGCGGTTAATCCTAATGCTTCAGGTGGATCACCAAACACTGTTCAGGGTAATGCCTTTCAAACATTCACATACTTAATTTTAAAAAATGTGTTGGAAAACAAAGTCGTCTCCTTACCTTGTATATATGGATTGCCAAAAGACAAAGTGTATCAGAAAGCAAATGTTTTGCTTTACCTCTCTTTAAGTAAACTTTTTGAATTCTTTTGGATAATAGTTATTAAGGATTTTAAGAAAGGTTGTTAAATCATTCAATTACTTTTTACAAATCCATTTTTTGTGTGAATTTGTAAAAAATGGATTTTTATCATGAGTTAATAATTATTATCGAATTTTGAGGGGTAAAATTTTGAACATATATACATAATAAAGTATATTTCTCATTTATTAAATTTATTATTTTACAATGATTTTTTGTTTCAACATAATTATTTATAAATTGTATCTTATGAATCAAAATGATAACAAAATCATACCATGCGTGATTTATTGAAATCTAAATTTAACAATTTTGTAATTAGTAAAATATTAAACTAAGGCACCG
Source organism: Flexamia atlantica (assembly GCA_035578135.1). Taxonomy (NCBI): domain Eukaryota; kingdom Metazoa; phylum Arthropoda; class Insecta; order Hemiptera; family Cicadellidae; genus Flexamia; species Flexamia atlantica. The sequence goes on from JAQJVK010000011.1 coordinate 8,583,946, forward strand.
ACACATCCTGATCCGGATTGAAAGCTGAATAAAACCTAAAGATACATGAAGAATGAAAAAATGACTTTGCAGATTTATTAGCAAATATTAGTTGATTAATTTGTCATGATCAATAATTAACAGCCCATCAAACAAAGGCAGCGGGGACCAAAAAGAATACATCAGTAACATACAGGCTTTTCTCATAATTGAATTGGCCATTTCCAGATTTGAAGGTGGGACCATTGCTACCTGACCTCACAATCAATTTGTATGTCTTAATTCTGTCCTTTTTGTGTTACTAAACCATATACAACAGATTATCAGGAAAATTTTGGGAAGTGTTTCTTTCTATACACCTGAGAAGGTTCTGTCTTATTCCCGTCCTCAAAATCCCTTAGGGCGTGCGGAATAATCATTATACCTATGACATTATCTACTGAACCTCTTATTTTAAAGGGTAGTTTAAAAAGGTCAAGTTAATTGTTTCAAGTTTGCTTGATTCAAGTAAAATTTTACAACTTGACCTGTGTAAACCTACATTCAAGTAAGTTTTTTTGTTATTCAGATAATATATGATCAAATTGTATTGTTGTTTTTAGAAAAGTGATGGGTTTACACAAGATACACAAAAAATGTTGGCATGTTTTACTTAGCATTATTTATATTGAATTCAAAATTAAAGTAAAATTCTTTGTCCTTTAATTAACAACCTAACTCATATGCATACCCATTCCTCTGACCTCACTAATGTCATTTGGTTGTCAAATATCATTTGATTTTCTGAGGCTGTAGGAAAGACAAAGTTTTTTCCCTTTACCGTCTCAAAGCTTCAAGAGCTATGGAAGCCCATTTACATTGTCATAGCATTTATGAAACAATCAATGCAATCCAGCAGAATTGATCAACTATTGAATCAGCAAGATCAATTTGAAACTTGTTTTACAGGTTTTTTTCTTCACACTTGGTCACATTGTGCCCATGTAGGGATGTCTACGAAAACATTATGAGTTTTCCTTTCTATTAATGTAGTTTTTATTTGTATATGTTCGGTATCAAGTTCACCAGAATGTTTTGAGACCTGATTATTCTTTTATAAACACAGTATACTTTTTAAATTTGATACATATTTTTGTACTGATCAATTTCCAAGTTCTCAGGAGTCTTTTATAGACCATACTTTGGAGTTTTTTTATTCTAGACGAGGGCCAGACTTAGAAGTTTTTAAGGACATGCACTGCAGCTTACTTAGCTTATTGTGCACCCTTAACCCGGGACCCGGGACTTTGTCAACAACTTTAGGAATTTTTCTTTACATTTCCTCATGATTGACTTCAGATCTTGAGTATCTATGTAGGAGCTCTTAGATAACAAGACTTTTCATAGAGAACTTTTAATTTGTTTTAATTTACAATTGAAGGGGTCCCCCGTAAAACGTTCTATACGACAAAAACCTAGTTTTGAGTAATCAAGGGTTGAAAGTTGAATTCTAAAATTTACGGTTTTTTTAAGGTTAGAACTTATAGTCATGAATAATCTTTTAACACTCTATTTATAACATCATAATGTAGCATTATATTGAATTTTTACTTGCCATCAAGCATTTTAAAACATTTTATGTGTTTTTTTTAGGGGTTATAACGTTCTAAATGACTGGCGCTTGGAACGTTTTCTGACGGACTGCTCTTCTACTTTGGAAGAAAACATGAGGGAGAGTAGGAATACCAACAGAAACAAAAAAAAACTGAATATAAAACAATTTTATTGATGTAAAAGTACAAAATCGTAATGTTGTTAATAAACTGTGATATGTCATTTTGTTAAAAGTTATCCACATGTGGTGCTTAAAACGTTATTCTACCCACCTCTTTTGGGGGCTTGGCTTCTTATTTTTTGAAATATAGGACCACACTTTCCAACTTTTCTATATTCAATCCTGGTCTTATCCTTCCACATTCCAATATTTACTTCACGTCTTTTATTTTTATTTACGCGATTTTGGTCCTTGGGTGACAGCGCAACGATCGGCGGGGATTCCATCTTTCGGCGAATAGAACGTTATTACCCAGAAAGTCCGTGCAGTCTCGCGAAGCATGCAAACTTTGACAGACAAAATCAGGGCTACCAACTCAAATATCTTCAAAACAAAATATACCACGGTGTAGCTCATGTCCTGGAGAACCTTTTTCACTGAATATCTCCGATTTTGAAATTTTGTCGCTTAGAACGTTTTACGGGGGACCCCTTCAATTGTTGAGTCCTTTTAGCGAATTTCCCCTATAGGGAAGTATTAGCGAATTTCCCCTATAGGGAAGTAGCTATTACCGTAGGCGGCACGGTGAGACTTAAGCCCGGGACCATGTTATTTTTTCATTTTGAGGTCCCTAGACCCCAAAAACACCGTTCGTTCATTTTCATATATATGTATATATATATATATATATATTTATATACCTGTCCGTAGGCGCGATAACTTTTGTAAAAAAGGTCCGATCTTGATGAAATTTGGAACAAACGTGTAAAACGTCATTCATGACTTCGAGTTCGCAAACCAGCAAGATTGATTTACTCTAAGAAGGTTTTTTTCACAAAATAAAATTTATTTTCAAGATTTAACACCTTTTTACTAATTATTTTTAAACTTAATTGTCAAAAATGAATTCAGCTTAAAAAAACAAACAATTTAGCATTTTGAATTATTATTCTACGTCAATCCGTTGCTTAGATATTGGATAATATTGGATGTGCTAAACACAGTACGTTGTCCAATATTGTTTTTAATTTTTCCCTCCAAAAAGTATAGTCACCCTGATTTGAGATGTTTTTTAAAAATACAATTCTGAACATATGATTAAATTTGCAGGTGTTGAATATTTTATTTGTGTTTATTTTGAATAGTTAGAGTTCATTGATCAAGATTTTGCAGAAAATATATACTATATCAAAAAATACAAATTATTTTTAAATTTAATAAAGAAAGTAAGAGCATTTGGAGGGGGGGGGATGTCTCGGTCTAAACTGCCTGAAAATGTAGCATAATATATGATATGTTTAATAATGAGGATTGATAATGTGTTTTATTGAAATTGGCTGGATATGTAGGTCTGTTGCAACAGGGATGTTTTAATTACTATAAAACTGACCATATGATTGAATTTAATTTTTTCATGAGATTGAATTATTTGTTTGTTTTGAGTGTTTTGAGTTCATTGGTTATATGTTTGTTGACATTTATATTCTATAACAAGATTACAGTTATTAAAAATTAAAAGACTAAGAATTATATAAAATACAAAAGTGTATGTATTACTAATGAAAACTAATATGGTCTCTTTGTTAATTTTCCTCATGTTTAAAGCTCATGAATGATTAAATATGCATTTTTAGTATATTATTTACTTAACGTATTCAAATGTATATTATTTACTTAACGTATTCAACTTGTTTGAAGGATCCTTCAAACAAGTTGAATGCTCACACATACAAAATAAATCCTATGGAAATTCGCTGAGTACGCAGGTCTGCTGCGACGGGGGTATTTTTTTTTAGTTTAATTAAAGTGTTTGTTATTTCTTGCAGTTTTGTTGTGTAAACTTAGAAAAAGATTAATAAAAAAAAGGAAACAAGTTTAAGTTAAAGGAGGTTTTAATTAAGTTTCAAACCAATACAATGCAAAGAACTCTAGCTTGTAAATCAATGCAAAGAATTAGGATGTGTAAATTGCAAGTGCAGGCGAGCGGCTGTCAGAATAGTGTTAGGGGGAGAACAGTACATGTGGTGAATCTGTCCTTTGTTGCCAGATTTAAGTTTGTAGTTGTAAAACATTTGAAATTCAACTTTGAATACAGACCTGTTAATTCACAGTGCCAAACATGAAAGAATAAAAGAAATAACATTTTCTTTTGAAAATGAAACGTTAGATGAGGGCAAGTTGAACATAAACTGCAGCTAACAAGCTGCTGATTGTAACAGCGTTCATGTGGAAACTTGTATAACAGGGTGTGAGTTTTATCTGGCAAAACACGTTCGCCATGTTTCATTACAAGTTAACTTTAATGGCCTTTCAATTGTCATTCTAGTTACGAGTGAAATCAGGTATACTTAAAACTTAAAAAAGTGAAGCATTCGTTGAGTTGTTATAAAAAGAAATGTATTAAAACTTTTTATTCAAGTAAACTCATAATTAATAAAAAAAAATAAATAAACTTATGCAACAGATTGTTTTACTATGGTCACATACAAACCATCTCAATCCTACATAGTGCTGCTTGTTTTCCTGGTTTTGTTACCATTTTCAAATGTACTCTGGATTCGCCTGAGAGCCCAACTACACTCTGGAGGCCAAAGTATTGTGGAGATCGATTACGTAACGACACAAACAAGTCCTGCTCATCGGCTAACACACCGGCCCACTCACATCTTCTATTCATCCAAAAAATGAAACCATCCAATTAAATCACACTTCGTATTAACCCAAGTACACAGGATTACATTGATAATAATAATGTTACAGTTTATGTTTGCAAATTTATTGTATCCAACAGAAGTATGAATTTCTAATTTCCCCTGTATTGTAATAATTTCCTTAGTCAATATTGATTATTAAGGACTAAGGACTCTATGTTTGAAATGGTGGTAGAGATGTTATATCTGCTGTTTCTCTAAGACCATTGATAACTAATTTTAATGTCCTCAACTAGTGATCTAAACTTGTTAATCTATGAGTTTTGAAAAAGCAACACATCTAAAGTTCCGGCCAAATCATTAGGCGGGTGGCGAAAAATGGAAACTCCAGCTGTATAAATGACTTGATGTTAAAGACACCTCCGCTCCTCTACACAGTTACATGGTTGAACATATTTCCAGCAGATAGAAGCACATTTTCTTGGGTATGTTTGGAGAACTAACTCAGCTGATTTGGAGAACATAAACAAAAAGCATAACTGTCTATAACTTCAGATGGGTAAATGATTGGCCAAAAACATATTATGAAAGCCAGCAGCGCCCTCATTCACCTGCCTAATGATTTGGCCGGAACTCTAGTGATTTCATTGAATAATTTTAGGTCATTGTAAATTTTATCATTAAAACCCCTAAAAATTAAAGTTTGGATTAAACAACAAAAATTATTTAGGGGCCAGGAATAAATATACAAACAGTAACTATTTGAAAAAAAATCTTAGTTAGTTATGAGCAAAATTTGTTTAGATAGCCACACCACCTAACCACCCACCACCCTTCCCCCCCACCGCCTTGCTTAAATACAAGTAAACATATAGCTTTAAAGTAGAATTTATTAAAATTTAATAAATTTTATTTTAATTTAATAAATATATTCATTTAACTGTAAAGCAGGAGAGGGAGCATAATAAAATTATACTTGTTCAGTGAGTTGTCCAGTGAGCGACAAACCATTCCAACGAAGGCAGACGAAAACACACAAGGAATTCCAAAATAAACTAAATCAAAAACGTCACCATCTAGCAGGCAATCTACCAACTTTTTAGAGCAATATAAAAACAACAACAAACCAAATTATTATTCACCCAATAAGAAACCAAATTGTGACAACTACCAAAATGCTCCAACCAATCAGTTGGTACCTGAGACTTTAGGCATCTATTGCCAGACAGCAATTTATTCTGAATTTTTTAGAGGTAAGAAAGCAATTTATTCTGAATTTTGTAGAAGTGAGAAATGTTTTTGCAATTTCTCTTATGATACAACTATGATTTTAGCAATGAAACATTTGTAGGAATGTACAGGAATTTGAACAGACAACTAAAGATGCAAACCTATATTTCAATTCAATACTCCAATAACAGTCCTCGAGATAAACAACAATGAATGAAATATGAGTGTGGGGTGGGTGAGATGATTTATATTTATTTATGCTAAGCAGTGATTACTAACAATGTATTACTACTATGTTTATTGTTTATGCACTAAGGATTGAGCATAAACAAGAATTCTCTGTCACTTGCAGACTTGCAAAGTTGACTAACTCCTAAGTTTATTTTATAATTTTTGTATGCTCAATTTATTGATTTGATATTTTTCATGAAATAAATAATCTGAACATATCTGGAACATATGTGATATTGGTTGGTCTATAATTGTATCAGACAAAAATGTTGTAGTAGTGAAACACTTCTATGTGACCGTAGTGGTATTTAATGCTGGTATTTTGGCGGTATTTTAATAATAAATAAGGTAATGAAAAAAGTTTTGTACTTCATAAAATTGTTTTTAAATACATTGAATCATGACAATGAATCACTGTTGAAGTTTTGGATTACCAATACCATTCCCTGAATGTATTCTAAATGAATGTCTGTAATCTCCAAAGTCGTCATTATTGAAAAATTGAAAAATCACATTATCCCTACACATGACACATACAATAATCACAATTATATATTAATCAAAATAAACTAGACAATAAATAAGAAATTATATCCTAAATCTTTGTTATGTTTGCTGATATATCATGCAGACTAGCATTTCAATAAATGACAATTATTACTATTATGCAATGTCTTTTGAATAAATAGCTTCAACAATAAGAATTCCCATTTTCCAAACTGTTCTGTAGCAATACTTAATTTTCAAAACCTTCTTCACGTTCTTTATGAAAATATATTGGTCTAAGCGAAATACATACAATTTTTTGTTAGTAATCAGATGTTAAAGAAATTGTTCCTTCAAAATCTTACTGATACTTCAAGAATAATATATTACTGAACACATTTTGTACTGACACATTTAAAGTGATTAAACCTCCAAACTCAGTTATGAAGTAATTATTAAATAAGCAAAACCTTATTTCAAAGAATTTTATCAAAATATATTATATATTACACTATACTTTCTTAAACTTTGATGACTTCTGTGTTGAATATAAAAATCATAATGTCCCATTTTAATCTATTATTATAAAATTTATATAAATTGAATGTTCCTCAATACATGTTTCGTTATTGTTGAAGAACATTTTTTGTTGTTGCATTTAATAACTCAGTCTACAAGAAATCAATCAAATTAAGAAAATGTTTAAAGAATTATTAACATTATCAACGAGGATATGTACTCATTTGAAGAACTTGATTCTTGTTTTATTTTTTGCACATTGAAGAGTATAACGAACTTTCTTTATAATTTGGAAGAAATGTAATTGTTACTTTATTGCAATAACCAGATTGTCTACAGATTTTTTTAAGCATTGTTGATTATTTCAATATATAAAATAAACTGATAAATAAATTCGAATTTAGTTAAGCAATAAGGTTTTACTGACTGTCAGTATAGAAGACAACGGAACACGCCAGTAGAGCGAGGAGCGACAGAAGCGACGTAGCGATGAGGACAGATCTGGTGCACTGCATGTTCGGTTCTCGCACTGCAGTCGAGGAGAGAGTTGCAGTGAGAATGCAACGCCTCCCCCACCCTAGCAGTAAGGGAGGCATCAGGGGAGCCACGGATTAAATATCCTTCATGTTCTTAGGATTAGTTTACGAAGTAACACATAATTTTTCCAATCTAGAAAAATTATGAGAATATCTCTGAGGATAAAGCCACCGTAATGAAGTCAGCAAGTGAAACAGTCTTTGTCTGTGACATTGTTTTTGATCACTATTTGCTGCTTAACAGAATTGATTAATTTTATTTTTAAATAGGCTTTATATAAACTGAATCAAGAATCAATAATCAAGGTTCAAGATATTTTTTGGCCAACAAATAACAACTGTATTATTAAGACCAGGCAACAAATGCTAAAAAAATGCATATTAGCTTAGCATCAGAAATTAATATGACTTAAAAATATAATCAAATTCACTATCATGTGGATCAGAGGGCGTTTGAGTTGAAAGGAATCTCAAATCATCAGCATAGAGTATTGGTTTTGATAGATACCAAATTGGCTCCAGACTGTAATTCATTGATAAACCAGTGAGTAAGATCTGTGAAAAGATTACTTTTCTCTTTTTTCTTTTTAATGGCATTATATAAATCACAAATATTTACAGATTTCTATGATTTTTTTATTTTTTAATTATTTTGTATTGGAATCAAATAAATTTTATAAAATTGTATGATGTCTGTAATAGTGATAGATTATAGATTGTGAGAAAATATTGTGTCGTCTGAGTGGGTTAAACAATCCCTCAAAAGGTTTGACTCACGCATTACTGAAAATTGACCTAAATAGGATAAGGAATCTGTACAGTATTTATTTTACTACTAGCACGACTGAGTGGCATAGTCGTTATAGTGCCCGCCTTCAAACTGAAAGGTTACAAGATTGACCCAAAGAATAAGGTGAAGCTTTTGATCAGGTTCTTTTTGGTCTTGAACCCAGTTGTCAATGATCAATGGGCTTTTAATTAAGGTCCCTACAAACGAGTCAGCTGGTCTTTTCCAGCAGCAAAGTTGTAAACATCAGTCATACCATCGTATACCACTTTAAACATGCAGACACGTCTGTGCTATCGTCTTAATTAGTGATAAACAAGGTGTCTTCTAAGCCATCCACGACAGATTGAAGACGGCTTCATAAACAAAGACAAAACAAAACTTCTCCCCACTAACTAATATTCAAGGAACAGTTTAAAAATATTTTTAACCTTTTTAAAATAAAGGATATTTTAAAAATTGGCGGTCATGGGGTTGATTCTCAAAATTTAAAAGTAAATATATCTCATGTTGTGCATCATTTTAAAGCTCTAAACAAGACAAACAACGAGGTGAAAACAGAAATCACCTTCCTGTATTAATTTCAAAAAGGCGGTAATTTTTGTTAAAAATATTAGTATTTACTGAAAGCCTGTAACTCAAACCACTAAAATAGATTTAAACAAAGAACAATTTTTTTTTAATAGCCTGCTTATAATCTTTGTAAACTCAGCTTTAATTTGATATGTGATATACCGACAATTAAAATATAAAATTTGTTTTACTTTTTATTTTTTTATCTTGGTAGATCTGAAATCAAAAAATTTAAGGGGCAATATATGTCACATAGCCTATAATTTTGAAGGTCTTGCAAAAACTAGTAACTTTTCAATTTATGCTTACCTCCTATCTTTGATTACTTCACAATTATAAACATAAACTCTATTTTCCTATAATGTGCAGTCCCTAAAACATTTAAATTTGCATCCTTAAAACTTGAATATAGGTACTGCAAGTTTAAAGGTAGAGAAAATCAAAGACTACCCTCAAATCGATCCAATTTGATATTCAATTAAACCAAGTTAAAACTGTCATGTTTAAACAATGATTTAATTATCCTTGCAACTAAGATCAAATATTACATCACAACTTAATTAAACTCCTCATCCTGTCCATGCTTCATTAAGTCCGGATCTACATTAAGTCCATCATCTACTGCTCCTACTGAAGTTAATCAATGGTTAAATTTCTTTTCTGAAGCAGAGGTTAATACTGTGGCTATTTTATCAAGGTACACCAGACAAAAGCGATGAAATATTACTTTGATCAAATGCATTTAATAATTCAATTGCAGTTTTATAGGTTTGGTTGTTAGAGGTAGTCCGGTAGAGCCATGTGACCATGAAATAGAGTCCGACTCACATTTTATGGTTGATTCAGGTACTATCTGAAGAATGTGGCGGACGCCAGAGTGGCATCCTTAGGATACTTTGAATATCGAAGGAATGCGGCTTTATAACTCATCTCTTACTGGTCATATTTAAATGATAAATAGTTAAATTAAAGTCATATTCTTGTTCAGTACATCAAATGGTAATAGCTAGCATAAATCATAAAATACCCCCGTCGCAGCAGACCTGCGTACTCAGCGAATTTCCATAGGATTTATTTTGTATGTGTGAGCATTCAACTTGTTTGAAGGATCCTTCAAACAAGTTGAATACGTTAAGTAAATAATATACATTTGAATACGTTAAGTAAATAATATACTAAAAACGCATATTTAATCATTCATGAGCTTTAAACATGAGGAAAATTAACAAAGAGACCATATTAGTTTTCATTAGTAATACATACACTTTTGTATTTTATATAATTCTTAGTCTTTTAATTTTTAATAACTGTAATCTTGTTATAGAATATAAATGTCAACAAACATATAACCAATGAACTCAAAACACTCAAAACAAACAAATAATTCAATCTCATGAAAAAATTAAATTCAATCATATGGTCAGTTTTATAGTAATTAAAACATCCCTGTTGCAACAGACCTACATATCCAGCCAATTTCAATAAAACACATTATCAATCCTCATTATTAAACATATCATATATTATGCTACATTTTCAGGCAGTTTAGACCGAGACATCCCCCCCCCCCTCCAAATGCTCTTACTTTCTTTATTAAATTTAAAAATAATTTGTACTTTTTGATATAGTATATATTTTCTGCAAAATCTTGATCAATGAACTCTAACTATTCAAAATAAACACAAATAAAATATTCAACACCTGCAAATTTAATCATATGTTCAGAATTGTATTTTTAAAAAACATCTCAAATCAGGGTGACTATACTTTTTGGAGGGAAAAATTAAAAACAATATTGGACAACGTACTGTGTTTAGCACATCCAATATTATCCAATATCTAAGCAACGGATTGACGTAGAATAATAATTCAAAATGCTAAATTGTTTGTTTTTTTAAGCTGAATTCATTTTTGACAATTAAGTTTAAAAATAATTAGTAAAAAGGTGTTAAATCTTGAAAATAAATTTTATTTTGTGAAAAAAACCTTCTTAGAGTAAATCAATCTTGCTGGTTTGCGAACTCGAAGTCATGAATGACGTTTTACACGTTTGTTCCAAATTTCATCAAGATCGGACCTTTTTTACAAAAGTTATCGCGCCTACGGACAGGTATATATATAAGTAGATATAAAATACCATTTTCAGCCCAAGTCACTTAAATCCCACTTGAAAATTAAATTAGAGAAAAAGATCAGGAAATTGAACTTAGAGGAAAAGATCAGAAACAAAAAAATAATTCAAATGAAAAATATTTTATTAAAAATTTGTATTTCGATTTGAATTTTAATAAAGAGAGAAATATCAGAAAATAAAAATTATTTCATACGCAAAATTTGCATTTGAAATTTGCGTTTGAATTTCACCTTTTCCAATTTTATTTTCGTGTAAATCTAGTTTTAGAGTGAAATTATCAGTGATTTTATTTTTAGTGAAAAAGATCAGAGCTAAAAATTGGAGTTTCGGTAATGGAATAAAGATCAGAAAATATAATCTCACAGTACATAGACTATAACAGTTAATGCCTGTTATAAAATTTCTGTGTAATATTACTTAATATTTTATACTATAATGTCCCCAGGGCAATGTACTTATGTTATCCTCTAGTATGTATCTCTTATCATCTTTAGGTGATAGCGCTTTCTTGTTCATCTCTATACTATAAATATTGTGCTTGTAACTTCTGATCATGTTCATGTGCTTCATGATCTCTTTATTTTCTAGTAAACAGTATTTGTAGTCACTAAATTTTATGTCATTTTCAACAACATTTTTCTTCACACCTTTTGACTTCTTAACTCCTACCTTCTTTTCACGTTCATCATCACCCTCCACACTTGTTGCATACATCTTCGACCTTAACCCAACCATCTCTCTCATAATGAGGCCGTTAAGTTCATCTTTCATTTTACCTAAGACTTTCTTGTTCACTCTGGGTAGTTTATATGCATTATCTTCAGCATAATCTGAAGTATCGAAATGATCAATCATTCCTGCGATATCCTTGTACCAATCTTCAGTATATATTATGTAAATCAGCGAGTCGGTGTCTGTGTAGAGCAATCTCATCTTATCACCATATTTTGCCTTCATTATGTTATAGTGAAAATCATACATAAGAGTTTTTGACAGATCAAGAATGCTCATTCCTACGTAAATTGGCTTGTTGAACACCAGCTTAGTCTTAGCCATGTGAACTGCTGATAAATTCTCTGTGAAAATTGATCGTGACTTGAAGTTGGGCTTAGCGACTAACTTATCAATCTGTTTTTCTTGGGTACAAAGTCTGATGTCCACACGATTGCGGATATTCTCCATTGTCTTACCAAATACGCTGTTGTTCATTAGCTTGTACAGATCTTTCTCAAAGTCATTTTTGGCTTTAGTCCTGAGCTCTGTGTTTAGATCAATATATTTTTTCAACCAATTAGACTGACTGAAGCTAACAACACGGTGAATCTTTTTTAATCGCAATCCAAGTGACAAGTATAACTTCAGATTTCTGTAGTGTAACACATATTTTTCTTTGTCAAATAATGTAGTCACAAGCTTAGTCTCCTTTGACCCTGGTGGAACTTTGTGTTCGGGTGCCAGAGGAAGATCTCTGTGGTGGTCATGCAACTCCTTTGGATATTCAAGATCTACCTCTAATATGTAGCCAGTTTTTGAGTCATCAGGTATTGTAGTGACATCTATGTTTGAGTTACACCACTTGAAATTACCGTATGGCATGTATTGACTCATGGCCCAGCCATAAAGATTGTTGGCATCAAGATAAGTCAAATAACTAGTGTCCTTTTTGCTGTCGTAATCTTTCATATACTTGTTGTTTGCCTTAGCGTATCGGTGACAACACTGAGATACTCCACCTCTGATTCCTTTCTCAATCATCATGATCATGTCATAGTCAGTCAGCAGTTCAAGTTTTACTCTAGTCATTTTCAACATAGCACTCCATGACATACCAGGAAGTGTGTAATACCAGGCAGGATCAAGACCATAAGTCCTCAGGCATTCATCTCTGAAATTTTCCATAACATCAGCTAAAATTAAGACATCGCTTTTGTTGTATAGTTGTGTGTAGTCTTGTAAAGTTTCACACTGAAATGTGTTCCACACTTTCCATGCATGTTTATAGTCTTTACTGTCTATAGCTGTCTTATTTAATCTGTTGTAAAAATAACGTTTTCCTGGTAAAGTTGTGTCATTCATTTTCTCTATGGAATCCATGTAGTCATAAGGATAAACACCTTTGCGAGTTAACAAGTCAACCTGTTCACTTGAAAAATACTTTGAGGTTTCTCTGAACATGTCCTTAGGTGTTATCTTGGCTAATCCTTCTACACTCTTGCTTAAGAACTTGAATGAGTCCAAAAATCTCAGTGTCATACAACCTGGTAGACTGACTGAGAATGAGATGTATCTTTCCTCGTTGTTTGGTATCACTGTTACTTGCTCTTGTAAATATCCAAATTCTTTGATAAATAAATGTGTGTCATAGCCAGCTAAATTATGTATGAACACAGGTAGAAAGGGAGGATTCTTGTAGTTTAAATTGCAGTTAGAATGTGCGGCTCCTCTATATTTTCCAGTTAAGTGGTTGTGATCTCTTACCCGGTTATTGCCCAACTTATAGCCACAAATATGACAGTGAGTTGCTGTGACATAAGCTTGCTGTTCCTCCTCTGTTAGTGGTTCCATTGGCACAACTTTATCATAGATTTTCTTGATCATTAACGATTCAATCTCCATTCTCGCAGCGAATATGGTAGCTGCATCCAATCCTACGTAATCAAACAACTGGTTGTAGTGTCCGTCTGGTCCTTTCACATAATAACAGAAACTAACTGGAGTGTGCTTCTGATATTTTATGGTATAAGGTTTACTTTCATCCATCTCGTAAGATACACCAGATATGTCTAGGATCTCTTTGACTAATATTTCTCTTTCTTTACCGATTGGATCAATACCAAGTCCCTCCGCAATTCTGTGAATGTCCTCTTCTTTTTTCTCCAACAAACATTCAAAATCTGCATATATTACAAAGGGCACCCGTAGTGAATTGTTAAAGTCCTTAAATTTCACGTAATCTCTTCCTTTTTCAGGGAGTGTTATGTTAACAGCAGCATATTTTTTGCAGTCTTCTTCGTGGATGCATAACTTTTCTTTACTGCTAAATTTCCCGAGACATCGATCGCAAATGTATATTGTATGTCCGTCTTTAGTCATTTGCTTCTGAACTAATGCTGACATATTCTTAATCCAGCAGTAATGGGAGTTAGATTCATTTTGCATGTAAAAAAGGTTTACATGTTTTTCTGATTTATTTTTTGTGATTAAAAGTGGATACACACAGCGTTTTTCATCATCATATCCAAAGACATTAACTGATACTCCTGATCGAATTTCAAACTTGGGGATATCGTGTAGTTTAAAGGGGAACTCAAAGCCATCAAGAGCATAGTCAAATTCATGTTCATGATTCTTGTACATATTTACCCTATCTGAATGTTTAGGTACAGGATGAAGAGCAGACAGAATTGACCAAAGAAAACACTTATCGTCGTAATTTTTCACATTAATTATAGCACGCTTCTTTTTGATAAATTCCGGCAAATCCATGTAAGAAGATCCCCTAAGTGGCACATATTTATTCACGTTCAACTGTAAACTCTTGATCCTTTTTAGAGCCCAATTTGAACCTCTAGCATAAAACTCTTCCATTTCCCTTAAGATTTTCCCAGAAGCCTCTTTGTAAAAGTTCTGTAAATCTGTAGTTTTTAGAATTACGCTGTTTTCTGTCTTAAAATTTTTCTCCATATATTCTGCAGTTTTGCCAAGTCCTCGTTTGTAATCAGCCAGCAACACAAGATTGACTTTGAGATTCATTAGCTCAAGTTGCTCTGTTACTTTCTGGATAACATTATTTTCAGTATCCACTAGAAATTGAGATGGATCGAGTATACCAGTAGTGTTGGTTATTTTGAATGTCTTCAATCTTCCCTTGAACGCTGTTTCGATCTCTATAATTTGTTGCTGTGTTTTCTCTCTTTGATCGGCTCAAATAAATCATCACTGAAGCTTAAGTCCTGCGCAACACTCTGTTTGAACTCTAGATTTTGTGGCTTCAACAGAACCTCAACAATTTCCCTCTTTCGAAATTTTCTCGGAGCTTTTAGTCCATTTTCCTTGGCTAATTTCCTGAGTTCATTCACTTTCAATCCTCTCAGAAATTCCTCATCAAATCGTCTGTATTTAGTCCTGTTAATTTGTTCTATAAGTTCACCTTTTTTCATGTATGATATTCCTCTGATGTTCAAGTCCTTTGCGATTTCCCGAAGATCCTTTACCTTTACCTGTTTAATCTCTGGTGATTTTGCTAAATGTTTCTTGGTCTTAGTGTGATGTGACCAGTTTTTGTAACTGATATTTACATCACAATATTCGCAATGTTTAGTAGCTACTCCAAGGCTACGGTTTAGGGAGTTGTTCATTCTTATATTCATCATGCTTGTATTTTATTATACAGATAAAAAAAATTTATTCAATTTTATATTTGAATCTCAATCCTTTAACACTTCCCGTAGTTTATATGAGAACCTAATTCCTTTAACACTACTGGAGTTTCCCATAAGTCTCACGTATTTTAACAGATATTACCTGTTAAAATTAATCAAGAGAATACAACACAGATTTAAGATGACTTAAATTTCCCTGTGCAATATGGTTAAAGGCTAGTTTTCGTATTTCAGATTCACTTGACTTTTTAGGTATTTTAACCTTATTTTCTCTTAAATTTTTTTTTACTTCTCTTAGACTATGGTTTGGGCTTTGACCTCCTAGTCCTAAGATGTTTGATGCAAGTTTTATCATACTATTTTCAAAGTGTTGAAATTCTTCACAAATTTTACTCAAAACTTCCCAATTTTCGAAGGCAAATTGAAATTCAGGTTTTTGAATGAGAGATTGAATCCCACCATGCTCTTCACAAAACTGTTTGATGCTCATTTTATATTACAATCCAGTTTCTTTAACACATGGGTTTAATTTTCAAGAACCGAGATTCTTGAAAATAACGTGTGAGAATTTACTTAATCAGATTTCTGGTAATATCGTAAGAGAATTTCGTCAGTGATACAACCACAACATATGCGACTGTATTTGTTCCTGTAATAGCCGTGGAAAAATCAAGATCAATTTGTATGTCGTTCTTTGATCTGTCGTTCGATATTGGGTGAAGCGAAGTATCAATCACAATCAGTGGGTACAACCTGATGAACTGATCTAACGATAAATGTACATCATCATCACCAAACTTGGATCTCCTAAAGTTCTGATACATGTCGTACAGAATCATATGCTTGTTATTTGTGATATCTAAGTTCTGTGACTCGTGAGGATATCTTTCCTGATTAATTTTCACTACTGCATTTTTAACCTTACAATGATCAAATCCACACGGATTTTTCTTCTGATTGTTTGAACGATCGGTTTGAAGTCCGATGATGATAAACTGAGGATTGGTAACATTTCTGTATAAGTTTGTGATATCGAAAGAGAACGTGGATCCAGTCACTCCTTTATGTTCTATACATTGCCACTGAAAATATTTGTACACAAGTTTATCGCTATCACTCAGAGTTTTAAGTGAATCCAGCAATTGAATTTTACTTGTTGGTGCGTATTCGACTATTGGGACTCTCAAAGTGAAACTTTCAAGTACAATTTTTCCATCAACAGGTTCAGTATCACCAACTTCTGTTCCTTTCCAGTGATGTATCGCATCGTTATCTTCTGCACGGATAAACGAAATCTCAAAACCACCTTTAAACATTGGATAACGTAGGCTGTCGAAAAATCCGAGTCCAAGATGTCCTAATGACCCATACGCTTCAAATTTACCTCCACCAGTGAAATTGGAGACAAAACCACTTGAGTATAAAGTGTGTCTTTGACTTTGAGAATATGAAACCAACCCTTTGATTGTACTAGTGATTCCGGGATGTTCTACACTATCAATGAGATAGTTGTGTTTTCTCACTTCAACTCTGGAGAATAGAAATGCCGCAAAATTATCCACTAGTTTTATTGTTGATCCATCTGCATAATCAGCTCCATCAGCTTTTTTCACAAGTTTTCCTGTGATGTGATACATAATTCTACCATCGTAAAATGAGTCTCCATGATCTACCTTAAACACAGTGTAGTTATTGGGTGTGTTAAAATTCAGTTCACTAACAGGCATGACTGTTCTAAAGTCACTCCTGATAATATCGCTTGAATATTCGTTATATACTTTGTTCATCTTTCTTTATTATACAGATGAAAACTTTTAAACAAAGTCCGGATACACATTACCACTGGTAGGTAATCCTAATCCCAATTTACGTTTAGCCCACATAGCTCCTGTTGTTACTAAAGCAGGCAATCTCTCTTGTATTAAGTCAGCATCATCAGAAATTACACGTTGCCACGCTTTCTTCTGCAAATCTTTATCAGCTATCCAACGATCCTCTGCATTCCTATGATCTCTGTACCAAATATCATGTTCTTTTGCGGCTGCATCCAGTTTATTTACACCTTGATCTCCTCGCTTCAATCTCTCTGCTAGTTTAGTTCCTGGTCCTAGGAATTGCATACCAGGCCAATGTAGTTCAAAGGGTAAATTGTTGATGATATCGTTTAACACACCTTTCCCCTCGATCATACTTTCCGGTAACACAGAGAGGCAACGCACTAAATATTTTATTCCCTTTGGAGTTTCTATGAGTTCTTCCAGTCGATCACCAAGGAATTTCGCTAAAGCTAGTTTTTCGTTATGGAAATTGTTGTTCCCTGCTGTTTCCTGTGCTTGAATATAAGTTAAGCGTTTGATGAGTTCACTCAAATTGCTGACATATTTATATTCGATTGGATTTTCGGTGTACATTGCGAGACCAGAACCAGATATATCATCTTTTCTAGTGAGTTCTTCCCAAATTTGCTTAATCATCCCTTTGTACTTTCGCCCACCACTGGATTTAGGTTTGTTTGTGTTGGGATCGTTTCTTTGGTAAAGTGAATTTGTACTGATTAAAATCTCCTTGTATGCTTCCCAATCTTCGTCTGTATACATGCCTTCTTTCTCAAAGAAATCGTTTTTTGTCAACAATCGCCATAAGCCCTCTGTTCCTTTATACTTCTTTTTCAGGTTTATCAGTATAATATCATCATTATCAAATGTTACTGGCTCTGACCCAATTTTCACCTTCTCTTCATTTTCATCATAATAAATTCCAAACTGTTTATCGTTAGCTCTTGGGAAGTATCTAGCTGCGATTAAGCCCAGCCTCACCATTTTTGTATCCAACAGCTGTTTTAGAGATTTATTTTGTCTGAATGATTCGCGTTCTGGAGTAGAAGGAAGACCTAAGGGAGAATCGGACATGTCCTCACTTTCACTGAATTCCTCATCTTCAAACCTGATTGCTCTGTTTGGTTTAGGTGTACTTGTGGCAAATCCTATCGGAACTATATCTTTTGTAGTCATCTGTTCATTCTTCTCTTTAATTGCTTTCGTTATAGGTTCATACTTCTTTTCTCTTTGTTTAATCTCGGCGATATCTCGCTGATACTGAGATTCGAATTCTGACCTAAGTTTCTGATCTAGTTTGGCCAGTTTCCGAGCTTTAGCTGGAGTTAACCTATCTGGTTGAATGTGCTTAGATTTCACAGTTTCTTTTTCATCACATTCACTTTCTTCCCTTACTAATTCTCTTTCGATGTTACCTAATCGTTTCGCTTCTTCTTTTTCAGCCATTCTGAATTTTTTTAGTAAATCTTTTTCGATGTTACTCAGTCGTTTAGCTTCTTTAGCATTCATCTTTATTATATGGAGAAAAAAATTAAACGTCGAACGTATATTTACGTTACGTTTTTACGTTTGACATTATGTTTTCACGTTTGACATTACGTTTTCACGTTTGGTGTTACGTTTTCACGTTGATTTCACATTTCAACATACACATGTATTTACCACGTTTCTTTGTCATGTTTACCGTTAAAAATCCGTAAGGAATATTCCAACATTCCATATAAATGTTTTCGAATTGTTCTAGTGTCATGTCTGATCCTACAAAATCTTGGTAAATACGTTTAGTGTAATGTTTGTTTTGACTGAAAATACAGAGGAAATTTACGTTATTTCTGATGACCTGCATATCGACTTTACCATAACTTTGACTCAGATAAACGCAAGATATTTTCTTGTGACGACCTCTGATAAAATAATCCTTGATCTTTGACTGTTCTTCCATTAGACAATCATCAAACACTACTAGAGAATTCTCTTGACATTCATCAAGAGGGATGAGATCTTCACAATGTGCGAAAAAATGTGCGATCTTCTTTTCACTTTTATTCTCTATTTTCTCATAGTGCTTGCGAAGCTCCGAATAAGCTTTCTGCTCAATCGACTTGCTAAACACATACAGATGTTTGAACTTGATACCTTTTTCTTGACATATAAGATTGAGTAATAAGTTAGTTTTACCACAACCGGAACTACCAACAATCAGCGCTCGCATAGGTCTTGGTAAAAGTTCGGAATTTTTTTCTTCCCTATAATAAACAGCGATATCCATTTATTATACTATGAAAAATTTCAAGCTTGTTGGACAAACATCAGTGCTCACTCTTCACCTTGCACAACCGATGCATTTAGAAGATGGAGATTATAAGATAGCCTTAACGGGATTTTATTCAGACAATAACATCGCAAATTTAAAGGAAAAAGGTAACATTTACTTTTGTGTGGAACGCTTGGAAGAAGGGCAGATATCAAACAACATCAGCAGTTTTACTCTCGATCCTGGTTTCTGGACTCTAGAAAAAATTCAGAGTAAATGCAGAGAATACATTTCTTCACTGTCTGCTGGTGTTGATGCTCAAAAATTCATGTTAGCTAAATATAACGATAGAGTTGCAATATATTCTCCAGTAAAATTTTATCTTGATCCTGTTATTTGTGACCTCATTGGATTTGAGAGAAAACCAAGCAGTAATGACATCAACAACTACTATAAAGTGAACGAAACCATTGTAGGCCAAAATACGCCAAAACTCAGGGCAGTAGATGTGATAGAGATTCACTGCAATCTAGTTGAACACAGTTTTGTCAACCATGACACACATTGGCACAAACATGACGAAACTGAAATTTTGTATCATTTCTTCCCAAATGTTCCTCATGGTTACAAAATATCTGAAGTTCCCCAGGAAAAGTTTTATGTTCCACTGAAAACTAGTGCAAAAACTATCAGAGAAATCAAGGTAGTTATCAAAGATCAAGATAACCAGTTACTACAAAATGATGGTGTGAAAAATATAGTGTATTTAAGTTTAATCAAGGTTTAAGTGATTTTAATGGATATAATCCATTAAAATTTTAAAGTGATGTCTTCTGCAATTCTTGCTCATAAAATGATCCCTCTATATCTTCACCTGATAAGTCTTTAATTTTGTAAGTCACTGGAGCTGTGTTTTGAATTTCGCATATCTCAAAAATTTCTGTTGACCAATTTCTTCTATATTTATTGCTAAAAATATTTTTCTTCACTGTTATTCTAACTCTATCTCCAATTTTCAGCTTAGGTTTTGTGGGCTTTTGTGTTTTAAAACGTTTCAATAAATCATGTTCGTTATCCTTTGTTACCTCTTTTGGTTTCATGCCGATAGTTCTGTGCTCACTGTTGTTGTAGTTTCTCAGGATGTTCTGCAAAATATCAACCCATCTAAAACTTTTACGTGCTTCGAACTGAATTTTCATCCGACCATTCAGAGTTCTGTTAAAACGCTCTATGATTGCACTTTTCTCTTCGTTTTCAGTGTGGTACATTTTTATGTTGTGTTCCTCTAGTAGTTTCTTGAATTCTCGGTTCTCGAATTCTAAACCTTTATCTGTATGCAGTAGGTTTGGTGGCTTATGCCCAACAGCAAGTGCTCTCTTAAGAATGACTGAAAATGCTTTTGTCACATCACTTCCACTTTTTCTCGTCAGTGGTTCTGCCCAAGCGTATTTAGAGAATGTGTCAATGACATTCAGCATGTACTTGTACCCATCATTTTCTGATGCATATTTATCCATTATTACTAAGTCAGCAGCCCAGAGATCATCGATCCCCAGTGTGACTATCTTTCTCTTGGGAAATTTCTTTATGACAGGTTTATGTAGTTCTTGGGCTTCTTTTAACGCTTGTTTTCCTGTTAAAGGTTTGACTTCCTTGATTACTTGTGATGCTTCTGGAGCTTTAGTAAATGTGCTCTTTTCGTGGTTACATATTTTGCATACAGATTTTAAGCGCCATTTATTGTTGGTAGTTTTCACTTGTTCAACATTTAAGGATGGTGTCTTCTTGCGACATTTCGAACAGTATAATTCCATTGTTTATTTATTACGAAAATTTAGTTGGAGCAGATGTGTACAAACAAAAATCCTCATGGATCATGTAGAAAAAGCCGCCCTCCAGATGTGGATGGGGGCTTCATACGAAATAACTGGAGATAATAAGGATAATTTGACGCAACAGATTACAGGTACTTATGTACACAAAAAATTAATACTGGCAATTGCATGTTGGATTTCACCAGATTTTATAAGGTCACCGGAGATAATCAAGTCAATTTGACTGAGTAATGTGATAATTTAGTTGGCCGGAATTCCGGCCGACTAAAATCCGTACACTAGTTGCACTGAGATTTAAGTAAAATAAACTCACACTACAATTTGCACCGAGATCCCAGTTTAAATTTAGTCAACTGGAATTCCAGCTGATATTTCAGTCACACTGAAATTCTCACTGAGATTTTTCATCGGCTCGAATATGAGCCGATGAGAAAAATCCGTAGTTTAGCCGAGGTCGAGATTCCAGCTGTGGCTTTCTGGTGGTAAACAGTTTAGAGATTGGATTCGACTAGATGTAAATAAACCATCAATGTTAAAAAAAATATTCTATATATAAATGGATGACTTAATTACAATGATTGAACAAAATTTATTAAGGTACAATGAAACACAAATTACCATGCTTTTAGACATTTTTGGTGATCCATGGTGGAAAGCCAAAGACGTAGCTGAAGCCATTGGTTACATGAACACAGATGATGCAATAAGAAGGCATGTTGATGAAGAGGATAAAACATTTTACCAAGACTTGAGCAACCCCCGGGCTGCACGGGGGTTACATCCAAACACAATTTTTATCAATGAATCAGGTTTATATTCATTAATCTTTGGATCAGAACTTCCAGCAGCAAAATCATTTAAACACTGGGTGACCTCTGAGGTACTTCCTTCCATCCGCAAATACGGGGAGTACAAACTGAAACTTGAACATCAAAATGAATTACTGATAAAAGAAACCTTACTTGAAATTAAGAAAAAAACCATCACAGATCTTAATCGAGAGATAGAGGGTTTAAAGGTAGATAGAACAGAACCTACTGATGATGAGAGAAAACACCATCAACTTGTTTTAATCAAGAAAAACAACAAGGATGATTTTCCATATTATGTTTTGAGAATCCAGAAATGCAACAGGGAAAGTAGAATAGAGGAACTTAAGGTAGATTTCCCGGAGTTAGAAGTTATTCTGTCAATCACAGTACCTAACAGTATCACCCTTTACAACAGGATGAAAGAACAACTACAGATTGAATGGGTCGGAAATCACTTTTTCTCTTATTTGAGTGAAGATGAACTGAAACAAAAAATACTGAAATTGCACATGAATTGTTGAATATAAAATGGTTTAATTTTATGGGCACTGCTAATAAAATTTTTATCTGTATAATAAAGAATGGAGAGTTTTGAAGCTTTAATTTGGAGAGAGCACCGTGAGCCTAACGGAGTTCTCACAGATAAATTCGTCATGCGATTCGATCGCTATGTCAACTGGCCACTTTTATCACAACATTACGGTGTTGATGCACCACTCGATATGTTTCGAATCTACCAACACAGGTTTGTCTGGAAAATATTACTGCAATACAGATTATTTACTGAGAGTTTCCTTGAAGAAATGTCTCCTAATTTTGATAGCGAATGTTGGGAGGTTTTGAGTAAATACCAAAAACTATCAGAAA
This sequence comes from Flexamia atlantica, assembly GCA_035578135.1. Classification (NCBI taxonomy): domain Eukaryota; kingdom Metazoa; phylum Arthropoda; class Insecta; order Hemiptera; family Cicadellidae; genus Flexamia; species Flexamia atlantica. The sequence continues at coordinate 8,606,810 of JAQJVK010000011.1, forward strand.
ACTTTATTCATAATCATTCCTCAAAAGTTTGCTGGGATTTGATAGAAAAATATCAGGATGTCAGTAGGGAATTCTTGGTTGAGTTCAACATACATCCACCTACGACAAGTGGGGTGAGAAGAAGTAGCGCTTAAAGAACAGTTAATTTTAATAGCGATTCGCTGTTAAAATTTTTATCCATATAATAAATGGTAACACTACATAAACATAAATTTAATCTGTCAGAAAGGCATAAGAACAAGCTTAGAATTGCATTCAAAAAGCAAACGAGTGCAGTTATAGGGCTTTCAAACGATCAGCTACAAGGTAACGACTTCATGTTACTTACGGATGAACAACATAAGGCTGTGCTTAAAGCACAGAAAAATAACAAAGGTTTGCGGCTTACAATCACTTACGAACAATTACAGAAGAGTAAAGATGGGGGATTTCTCAAGGAGATTTTAAATTTTGTAGAGGATAAATTGCCGTTCGGTTTAGGTAAAAATGTTGTTACTCCACTGGTTAGGAAGAAAGTAGCACCTTTACTGAAAAATAAATTTATACCATGGCTAAAGGAGCTTATCAATGGGGAATTAGACGAAGTTATCGAGGGAAGTGGGTTAAGAAGGCAAATTTACAGGAAATTAGATGAGATTTTAGCAGAAGCAACACAAAAAAAGTCCAACCATTAACCTTAGGTGATGTTGAAAATTACGCTAAACAATTAAACATTAAAAATTTTCGTGGGGTTTTTATGCGAGATACATTACCTTCAAAACCACATAAAGTAGAATGTGGTGTGATTAATCTGGATAGTATTTTTTCACGTGGATCTCACTGGACATGCTATTACAAGGATGGCAGTAACGTCATTTACTTTGACTCGTTTGGAGATGCGAAACCACCGATTGAATTAGTTGACTATTTAAATGCAAAAAACATTCAGTATAATACAGATTCAGTTCAACAGTATGATGATCCTCCAATTTGTGGTCATTTGTGCTTAGAAGTTCTATGTAGGCTGTCAAGAGGTGAAAACTGGAAAGAAATTTCTCATATAATAAAGAGAAATAAATATGTTTTTAAACAGTGGTTTTAAATTCAACAGGTTTGGAGAGGAACTTGATTCCACAAGTTCTTCTGATGTTTCAGAATTACGATTGGAGGAAAAACTCAGTGAATTACGGGTAAGTAATACTTCAGAAATTCATGAGAAAATAAAAGAGTTGCAAGATGAGTTTAAGAACGTAGCTCACTCAAAGTTTGAGGAGGTGAAAAAGGAACTTATAGAAAGAGCAAATAAACAAGTAGCATTTGAAAAGCATTATATAAGTGTTAAAAAGAAGAGGATTGTTAATGCGAAAAAAGCAATAGATAAAACTGACGTAGTGATAAAAGAGCAATTGGATGAAGTAAATACCAAGGTTGATGGCGTTCTCAAGGGTCTGGAAGTAACAAACGATTGTATAAAAATAAAAAATGGGCGAAAAATATGTGGTATTAGCAGAAGTAACAGTGCGTATGACGCAATTAATGGAGTTGAGTTGGTTGAAGTATATAATAGGATACACGCAATAGAGACTAAGTTAGGTTTGGTTAAGCCAACCCTTCATTTGTAACCACCATGTTAAAGAAATTTACTCTGTATAATAAATGGAAGACCTACAAAATATTTTGAATAATCTGAATGGATATAGGAAGATCTCTGATATTGAGAAAAACAAGAAATTCGAGGTACTTGACCTGGAAATTGTCGAAACATCTTTCGGAAACCGAGTATGCATTACCACTAAAGATTTCCAGTTCTTACTACCAGAAAGTTGGACTTCTAAGATTACCGCAGAATGCATCGAGGCTATGAAAAAAACTAAGGTTTATGTAGAATATAAGGGAACTATAAACTTGCCTAAAGGTTTTAAAAAACATAACATAATTTTCTCACTGTAATTTGACTAGCTGACATGAAATTTTAATAGCTTTTAAGTTATTAAAATGTTAAGGGAAAACAAAGTACAAATAAATGTTTTGTCCATTATGTGAGAAAAATACTAAAACTGTTAAGTATGAAGAGGAGTTGTTGTGTGCTGAGTGCAGTGCTGTGATTGTTCAGTACGTTTTGCCCTTTCAAAGTCAAACAATGGTTGATACATTTAGGAAATATTTCAATCAGAAATTACCAGGAGAGTTTCATTCTTTATCTTCTCAAATATATGCAGATTTTGTGGCATTTAAACATAAATTTGATGAGATAAATATAGGACATGATTCCAGAAAGTACTTCATATGCTTTGAGCTAGTGTTGTGTTTTATTCTGAGAAAATTTGGTTATAACAGTAAATTAGAAGACTTAAAACAACTATCGCGAATGTGTTTATTCATCAACAAAAGCAACAGATCACAACTGAAAACTGTAGCATTTTGCTGGCAAGTGATGAACCGTTTGGGATGGGACAAATATTTTTATCTCTGTAATAAAGAAACAATGGATCAAGTACAAAACTCTGTCATTCAATTTGCTGAAAGTCTTCAGTCGCTTAAAGAGAGTTTGCCTAAAGACGAACTGATACTTGTGTTGGAGAGAGCTCTGATGCCTTACTTCATGGATTGTCCGCAAGATACATGTGATCCGCAGGAGAGTACGTGCATTTACGTTGTAAAGAAAGGAATTTCAAAGGGAAAAGTTTGTGGAAAACGTTGCAAAAGTAATTACTGTTCAAAACACAGTAAGCGTATGTTTAAGAATGAAACAGAAAATTATCAGAGCTAAAATATTAAGTAATATTACACAAAAGTTTTATAACAGGCATTGCCTGTTATAGTCAATGTAGTGTGAGATTATATTTTCTGATCTTTATTCCATTACCGAAACTCCAATTTTTAGCTCTGATCTTTTTCACTAAAAATAAAATCACTGATAATTTCACTCTAAAACTAGATTTACACGAAAATAAAATTGGAAAAGATGAAATTCAAACGCAAATTTCAAATGCAAATTTTGCGTATGAAATAATTTTTATTTTCTGATATTTCTCTCTTTATTAAAATTCAAATCGAAATACAAATTTTTAATAAAATATTTTTCATTTGAATTATTTTTTTGTTTCTGATCTTTTCCTCTAAGTTCAATTTTCTGATCTTTTTCTCTAATTTAATTTTCAAGTGGGATTTAAGTGACTTGGGCTGAAAATGGTATTTTATATCTACTTATATATATATATACATATATATGAAAATGAACGAACGGTGTTTTTGGGGTCTAGGGACCTCAAAATGAAACAATAACATGGTCCCGGGCTTAAGTCTCACCGTGCCGCCTACGGTAATAGCTACTTCCCTATAGGGGAAATTCGCTAATACTTCCCTATAGGGGAAATTCGCTAATTTGAGTCAGACCTTAGTCCAAGGTTCTTGCCTAATTCTTATTTTGCTACTAGACTAAAGTTTACTGTAAGGGTGGAAAGCCAAAAAAATCAATGGACCACCTGAGATCTTTAAAAGAGAAAATATTTCATGAAATGCTAAGAATCTCCATTATACGGATTCAATATTTTGCTAAGGAAAATATACTAAGAAATTTTTGAGAAAATAATTAAGAATGGTTTTCAATGATCATTGAAATTATGATACATTGTAGATTTTCAATCAGCCAACTGTTATAGTTCATTTAAATAATGAAATAGATCATTTCAAAAGAGTATTTGCTAATCAAAACACTTTATTTCTCGGAAAAGTATTCAATTATGTTTTTCTTCCAGTAATTTATTCTGCCAACGGAATAACTAGTTTAACTTTGTTTTCTTCATGACAGTTTGCCTGATCAAAACATAGATTTACAGTAATGAAGAAAGACGCTGAGTGTAATAGGACTAAATAATATTTAGTTGAATAAGTTTGGATATTTTGGATAAGACTTACTGTAACTCTACTGATATTTTAATATTGATGTTTCAAAAAACAGTTAATTTTATACTTATATTGGGGTGAGCCATTCTTCTAAAATTAATTATGTTTAACACTTTTTCTGTGTTGATCTACCTTAACTTTAGTAGAAAATATATTTTTAAAGTAAACATGAAGAAATAATTTTTATAATGAACTAAACAAGGCTATAAATATTTTGCAAGTTTTAAAGGTCCATTTTCAGTCAAAACCTCTTTGTTAATACCACTCTACCCCACATTATTTTTACAATGTCTTCCTGTTATATTCAAGCATGAAAATAGAGAGAATGGATTATTGTGATTGAAGGTTAAATACATAATGGTTGAATTATTGTTGTCATGGTACAAATGCAAGAAAACAATATTTATGCTACAAAATATTAATATTTCAATGTAACTTTAAAAAGTAAATCATTCCCTAAACCACCTGCAAAAATTTAATATTAAATCATCCAACAATTTATTTGTTAGGTACTAATTTGAATAGGATATACAAAAATGAAATAACCCGTTGCAGCAGACTTGCATACATGGCAAATTTCAAGTGAAAAAGAACAAATTTTAAACCAAGATAGCGAGATTTGACTTGTTTTTGATAACTCCTTAAGAAAAACATGGGGAATGAGTTTGCAGGTTTGCTGCAATAGGTATTTTAAAACTGGGTGTTTTTAATTCAATATTTAGTAGGTCTGAACTAGTAAAAGCTATACACCAAGTTTTATCAAGATATGTTAAGAAATAAGGAAGATATAGAATTTTTTTTTAATTTCCCTTATAGTTACTTTATTTGTGATCGAAGACCAGTGAAACTTGTACCATTAAAAAGAGCAGATTTTTCCAATAACTAAGCAGCCTATTGTTGCATTCTCAAATGAGTAGCTAACTTTTTATTAAAACAGACATTACATCATTTGCAGCATGAAAACTTGTGCCATAATTAAAAATTAAAACATCGTGTTTTGCAGACTTTCGAATATTTAATTCGTACCTTATCATTCACACAGACTTTTTTTAAGTTCTTGCATAGTGGTTTTTAGGCTTCTCCTCCAGTTTCGGGTCTACCTATTCACCTTTTGTCTGATAAGCTACCATTTTCCTTAAACATCTTAACAATTTACATGTTTCATGTTTCTGAATAGGACTTTCATTGAAGAAGAGCTAAAACTATCTTTACTCTGAAATCAAACTTTTATATATTAGGAACTTCAACACATGTTTATGCAAATGTGCCATGCTCCCATTTTTAATGATAACTTTAGCTCCACATCAAAGATGGCTACAACAGGTTGCTCAATGATTGAACAGAAAACTTTATAATCTACTCTTTTAAATGGCATAAGTTTCATTGGTCTACAATCATGAATACAGTAGCTATGAACTATTAAAAGGGTCACATTATTTTTGGAACACACGGTACATTTAATCTGACATGATATTTTTTATGGAAAGTATGTGGACTAATGGTTCATGTATTATTTATGGCTGTGCCATGAAATAAACATATTTGTTATTTATATGTTGAATTAATTTTGTTTTGTTTCGCTATTAGCACCTGCGATTTGGGTAGTTGCAACCATCCACCCACCAGCAATCAGCTGACTGTTGCAGCATTCACACACGTTTAATAATTAGCTACTTGTAATATTATTCTAATACAGTAGACCCCCTCTTAACCGGCCCAGACGGGACTGGACCTAGGTCAGATAACTTAAAAGGTCGGTTAAAACGGGTAATCCTGTAAACACCTAAAAATTAAAGCTCAATTGATTTATGGTTCTATTAACATCATTCTAAAGCCGTTCGTTGATTATTTAGAAAATAAGCTATAATTATCAACCTATATTCCAAAATAATTACTGTAGAAATATCACAGATAACCCCAAAATACGTTCAAAACAAAACCTTTTTATAAACTAAATAGTAGACGTGTTTATAAAAAGTTCTTATGTTAACACCTTTGATAACGTGTTCATATATTTTTAACAAATATTTTGTAATGATCTATTGCCAATGCATATATTGTCAATGCATCTACTGTATATTTCCATAGATTAATAAATGCTGCATTTAAAAATATTTTAACCCGTAACTACCTGTACCGTTGAGCGTAAAGTTCCCATCGCCAAGTATGGAAACGGAAATGCCGCAATTCCTAGAAAAGGGCGGTTAAACCAAACTGTTCTAAAAATAGGGTCGGTTAAAACGATCTTTAATATTTGTTCGACAAGGGCAGATAATCCGATTGTCGGTTAAAACCGAGAAATAAACGAGGTCGGTTAAGAGGGGGTCTACTGTAATGACCCCCTGTTTTCCTGCTCCTGTTAGTGCCTGTAATCCGGTTATGAGCTTCAACATCTTTGCATGTCTAAGTGGGCACCTGACAAATGAGTGAATAAGTGTAGTTAAAATTTAATTCCTTTTTTATCTTTTATTTGAATATATTATTTTAAGTTTGTTTGTATATAGTGTAGTTAAATAGTAGGATATATCTCAAACTATGTATTAAAGGTTAAGTGTAAGAAAGGGCCGTGTGGCCCTAACTTTGCCTGATAAATTAAAGAATTTTTCTTTTTTTTCATTACTTTTCGTAGTAATTTCAAGAAAATCATTATTGTGGTTGAAGCAATGGTTAGTTTTTTTACAGGATAAATATGAATAAATTAATTGCAGATAACCATTATTACAGTGGAAAGTCAATTTTTAGTTTTTTTTAAGCTTTGACAACACATCCACTTCAGTGTACTACTTTGAGCAAGTTGTGTGGCAGTAATTTAGGAATGAATTGCACAAGTCTCTATTGGGTACCAACTTCTTGACCATGTGAAACTACTTTAAAGACTAAAGCCAATTTCAATGTAAAATTAATATAAATTACTCGTTCTATAAATATGGAGAGTGTCTTTTATTAAAATAATCTACACAAAAGTATCCAAATTAATTTGGTGAAATTTGCACAACAAGTAAATAGTTCAAAATCTTAATAAAATCTAAACCATAGCAATCATGCATGTTTAATAAATACTGTGTTTTAGGCAGGGACTTTAAGTTATTTTTTACCAGAGGGAATCAGGGCAATCAGGGAATCAGGGGGGGGGGGGTGGCAAGGGATTTTTCTGGGACAGGCGAGGGCCTACATTGGCACTCCTTTAACTTGTATTTCAGTTAGGGCCTACCCCCCCCTCCCCCAGGGTGGTTAAAGCTACAGTAGAGCGCCGATCATCCGAACGGTCATCCGAACCGTCGGTTAACCGAACGCCGTAATAATTCATATTTTGGACATGATTCTCAAGCAATTCAAATTCACGAAACTCCCGTTGCGCCGGGATATCAATGTATTTTGATAGATTTCATGATAAAATTACGTGAATAATTTTTGTTTGAACATTTTTAGCCTTTTTACTACTAAGAATTATGTTACATATATAATTTTAAAATGTTTTCTTTTCATGTTCGATTATCCGAATATTCAGTTATCCGAACACCCCTTGTCCCCAATTAGTTCGGATAATCGACGCTCTACTGTATCATGATTGATGCTGGCTGGATATATTAAGTCAAATAAAATTATCTAAGTAAGAACAGGCACACCACTAATTAGACTTTTCTTGCTTCAACTTAAAAACATTATTTTCAACATTGGAGCCCAGTCAAATTAGACCAATATAAGAAAGAACATACTGATTGGCTGTTGACACAGTTGTTCATTGTTCAGGGAGAGGGTGTTAGATTCGAGTTTCTAGAAGTTTTCAGTTTCCAGGTCTTAATTTTGAATCTTGAAATTTCTTTTGTAAACCAAATTGCAAATTTAATTTAATTTTAAAGGTCTGCTTAAAGGAAACTCTGGTAAAAACATAACTCATTTACGCCACATATTAATTTTAAATTGACAGCCATTTTGTTTTAATAATATTGCAGCTACAATTCACAAACCCAAAAATTTACACTTTGAATAATTTGAATAATGATAACTCCACGGGCACGGGTAAACAGCCACCAAATTGAAAGTTTTAAGAGTTGAACAATTTTAAAAGGCTCCACGGGCCCCAGCGTGCTCCAACTAAAAAAGTGTTGCTCTTTGAATAGTTTGAAACGGATCCACAGTCACCTACAAACACCTGCTAAACCCAAATTGTGCAAGTTGGCTAATTTTAAAAGGGCTCCAGGCCCCGATAAATGCCTCCAAATGGCCAAAACTTACGTTTAGTGCGTTGAACAATTTGTAAATGCTCCCCGGTTGCCAACAAAAGTCACAAAATTACATGATTAACACTTTTAATAATTTGAAAATGCCCTACAAGTGACGGAAAATACCACCTAAATTAAATTTTGGTAAGTTGAGCAATTATAAAAAGATTCCCTTAGCATCGGCAAACGCTACCAAAAAATTAATTTAGGTCTTTAACAGTCTGGAAAGGCTCCACGAGCGCCAGAAATAGCCACTAAGATGAATATTTTGCACATTGACCAATTTTAAAAGGGCTTCTGGCGCCGGCAAACGCTTCCAAAACTCGTGTATTGCTCGTTAAACAAAATTGTAAAGTTCTCCCCGGGCGCCAACAAAAGTAATCAAAATACATGTTAAGCACTTTGAACCATTTTAAAAGTATACTCGAGCCTCGCTGCGGACTCAACACCACGCCGGCTTCGGTGGCGGCACCCTCTCCCTGTTGGCGCCCCATGCTGCCAATGGCCCTTGTTCTGCATGGGCCCTTGTCGCGGCCCTTGAGGGAATACCCTTATAACACAATGACAGAATGTGGCAGTCTGTAGAGTTCAGTAGTAGCAGGCATATTGTGGTTAGTGTGGTGGTGTTTTGTGGTCTGAGGATGCAAGGAGTGAAGTACTGTATAGACACTTAAATACATGTAATTTGTTTCATGTGCACTATAGTCAAGTGTTTGCAATTTTATTCTTTGTAATGTTTGGCAGTTTTAAGCTTTTTTTAAATATATGTACTGTATAACTAATCAATATTTATTAGTTTTATTTTATTTTTGTCAATAGCTTTAGTTTTAGAAATACTCAAGACAATGTCCTCCAGTTTTGTAGCTCTGCTATGAACAAAATATAATCTTGAGACAATAAATATGATTTTATATTAGAACTAGCAGTTGCCCGTGGCTTTGCTCACGATAACGATTTTAACACCCGCTGCCTAAATGAAGATGGTGCCACATACTAAGTTTATGATTAAATAGATAAGGTACAAAAACTATTGGTGACTTTAATATAGTACATATCACCAAAAGAAAAAAAAATACCCCCGTCGCAGCAGACCTGCGTACTCAGCGAATTTCCATAGGATTTATTTTGTATGTGTGAGCATTCAACTTGTTTGAAGGATCCTTCAAACAAGTTGAATACGTTAAGTAAATAATATACATTTGAATACGTTAAGTAAATAATATACTAAAAACGCATATTTAATCATTCATGAGCTTTAAACATGAGGAAAATTAACAAAGAGACCATATTAGTTTTCATTAGTAATACATACACTTTTGTATTTTATATAATTCTTAGTCTTTTAATTTTTAATAACTGTAATCTTGTTATAGAATATAAATGTCAACAAACATATAACCAATGAACTCAAAACACTCAAAACAAACAAATAATTCAATCTCATGAAAAAATTAAATTCAATCATATGGTCAGTTTTATAGTAATTAAAACATCCCTGTTGCAACAGACCTACATATCCAGCCAATTTCAATAAAACACATTATCAATCCTCATTATTAAACATATCATATATTATGCTACATTTTCAGGCAGTTTAGACCGAGACATCCCCCCCCCCTCCAAATGCTCTTACTTTCTTTATTAAATTTAAAAATAATTTGTATTTTTTGATATAGTATATATTTTCTGCAAAATCTTGATCAATGAACTCTAACTATTCAAAATAAACACAAATAAAATATTCAACACCTGCAAATTTAATCATATGTTCAGAATTGTATTTTTAAAAAACATCTCAAATCAGGGTGACTATACTTTTTGGAGGGAAAAATTAAAAACAATATTGGACAACGTACTGTGTTTAGCACATCCAATATTATCCAATATCTAAGCAACGGATTGACGTAGAATAATAATTCAAAATGCTAAATTGTTTGTTTTTTTAAGCTGAATTCATTTTTGACAATTAAGTTTAAAAATAATTAGTAAAAAGGTGTTAAATCTTGAAAATAAATTTTATTTTGTGAAAAAAACCTTCTTAGAGTAAATCAATCTTGCTGGTTTGCGAACTCGAAGTCATGAATGACGTTTTACACGTTTGTTCCAAATTTCATCAAGATCGGACCTTTTTTACAAAAGTTATCGCGCCTACGGACAGGTATATATATATATATATACATATATATGAAAATGAACGAACGGTGTTTTTGGGGTCTAGGGACCTCAAAATGAAAAAATAACATGGTCCCGGGCTTAAGTCTCACCGTGCCGCCTACGGTAATAGCTACTTCCCTATAGGGGAAATTCGCTAAAACCATAAAACCATGATAAAAGGAACCAAACTATAAATCAGCTGTAGAGACCTATCTGTTTGTGAAGCTTAAACCGCCTTCTTGATTAAATGAAAATTTACAATTTAATCGAAAGATCATCTATTAAATTATACAGAAAGATTTTAGACCGTAGACCCCACCGAAAAACCCTGAAAATTTAGAATTTGGAAAAACCCGTTCTCAGCGGATGTTCACGCCCTATAGGAACGTCCATGAAAAGTTTCAAGGTTCTAGGTCAAGTTCAAGAAGTTTGGGCTGTGCGATGATAGGTCAGTGGTATTTGACAAATTCATATAAAGTAGATCCGCTAAGAACGCAGGTCTGCTACGACGGGAGTACTTAAAAAATTGCTACCCCCAGAGGCATTTTTATTTGGCCTCTCTATATTACACATGCCAGCACATTCCAGCGCCCCCGCCGACAAAGCCCTTACGGGTGTCGCTGCCTGGGAAGGCTTATACTCAGTAGGCCTATCGTTGAATCTGTGCTGTAGTACAGAGTGACCCTGAAGCAGGAAATACCCTCTTCGCAGCAGACCGTGCGTACTTAGTGAATCTTAAAGCAGTTTCCTGTTTCATGAAAGTTTATGTACGTAGAGTAGAAAATGCCTTAATTAAATGCCACCAAAGTATTTTCTAATGTTTTAAGGGTCTATTTTGAACAACAACAAAATAACATAGCCGTCCCGCAATTTTTTAAAAATGGTTTGCATTATCTCTTTCATAAACCGCTGTTACAATGAAGGAAGGACTTTTAAGTATCTCTAGTCAGTGATTTATTTTATTTTTTACAGACAGCTGGTTTTACATTCTATGAAATGTCTTGCTTTTAACATCTGTTTGAATATAAACATTTCATCGCTTATAATTCTGGCATAAGGATATTAATAATATGTGATCTTGAGAGGGTCTGTGCGCGGCCTTGGTCTGTGGTGAAATCCGAGGGTCAGATCAGGATGAAAATATTGAAAATCCTGATAAATATATAATGAATGGGAAAATATTAACTTTATATAGTACATGTCAATTGAAAAGAAATATTATAAACCAAAACATAAAACTGAATGAAATCATAAAACATCTGTAACGACGAATCCATCAGTGAAGGTAACTACCATCTGCTTGGAACGCTGAAAATGTAAACAAAACGTCATCCCCTTGAATTATGGGGAAATTCAAAACAAACTTGGTCGAAATCAAATAAAACTCGGTTTTTAGAAGCTTGATATTTAATTTCAAAACGACGTATGCTAGTTTTAAGTGGTCTAAAGCCTTCTCATATGTGCATAAAACACAGGAAAAAAGTTTCAGCCATAACAGTACTCTAGTTTTTGCGTGAGAAGCGGTCTAAAGTGTGATGTTGAGCGTTACCAACACACATCGTGACATAAATTGAGATAAGGCTTGATTCGGATTCTCTGACCTTCAAAACGCAAAAATAACCAAACATTTCATAATTCTGAGCAATGTACAGACAAAACTCTAATTTTATTTATATAGATTGTATCGCTTGTCAACAATAACTTAAAAATCCTCCTTGTGAAACCATTCATCCATGGGAACCTCCGAACAAACCATGGGAAAGCATCCATATAGATTTCGCAGGACCACTTGAAGGCTGGTGGTATCTTATTGTTGTGGATGCTTACAGTAAATGGGTGGAAGTGATTCCAACTAAATCAACTACAACTGACTGGTGTGTAAAACAACTCGACAAACTGTTCACAACATTTGGGTTTCCTTCTGTACTTGTTTCGGACAATGGGACTCAGTTAACATCATATGTTTTCGAAAACTATCTAAAGAAGTACCAAATAATACACAAGAAAATTGCTACTTTCTGTCCAAAGTCCAATGGTCAGGCTGAAAGGGTAGTTCAAACTGTGAAGACCCTCTTACATACTTGCGGGGGAGGACACAATGATGATAAACTGAACACGATCCTTAAACAACTGAGGAAAACACAGCACTCTACTACAGGACAGTCTCCGTATAGATTAATGTTTGGGAGGAACATAAGAACAGAGCTCGACCTGATGATTGAAAGTGAACATAAGGTACAAAATAGAAATCAACAAGCCAAGAGAAATTATTGCATAGGACAAACATTATTGGTAAGAAATTACTCAAATAGTTCTAATGAAAAGTGGACAAAAGGAACAGTTGAAAAACAGCTTGGGAATGTGATGTATGTTGTTAGAGCTGGTGATGGAAGATTATTAAAGAGACATAATGATCAAATCAGGGAAATCTAATTAGGGGGGAGGATTGTTATATCAATGTTTTCTATTGTGTTCTGTTTCTTGCTCAGCTGATCAGCTGATTATATATTCTGTCATTTATGGTTGTTTATATGTTTGTCTTGTTTTATATTTTCTAATAAATAGAGGCTCCAAATAATGTGTCAATTATTTATTACATATTCCTACAAGATTTAGCAATAGCATAGGTACAATGTAAGGGGCGTTTACCGCTTTCATTATCTCGGTAACCAATCAACATAAGGAAATGATTCAGGATACTACATTATTTGTTTGATTTTTTTAACTGAATTTAATGGCGTCCACCAAAATTAAGTAATTTTTTATGCGTTATGAAGAAAAAACATTTTATTCTCATTTTTAAGGGGAAAATGGCAACGAAACCCTTATTTTTAGCACCCTATAACTCGGTAATCGTTAGGAGCGCAAAAATATATTCAGTACAACTTTTTACGAAATTTAATAAACTTTGTTTTTTTTATTAAAGTTTTAACCTCAGACCGAAAATTTTCGAGAGTTTTACGGAAAACTAAAAAGTATCCTGTTTCCGTCTACTGCCACTAGATCTCTCCACATATTTACGAGGACTTTTGGTATTTTTTTTCCTTAGGTACTTCTAAATTTTTTATTTCATTTTTTAAATTTATTTTTTTAAAGAGGATGGCGGCCTCTTTTTCACCTTGGCTTTGCCCCGCCCACATAGACTATTGAGCTGTGCGTGGACGTTATCAAGCAAAGACAAGGAGTGTGCCGATACAGTACTAGGGTGGACGGTGCTGCTAAAAGTATGCGACAATCCCGAGTCTCGAACCTGCGACGCTTTGAGGCCACAGTTCCGAGGCCGAGTGCACTACCGACTGAGCCACCGACTCACTAATAGGTTTCCAAAGTTTCAAGATTAACGGAATGTTTTCCAAGTTGAGTAATTTACAGTATTTAAATTTTTTGACTGGGCTCTATCTTTAAAAATGCGAAAAAGTTACATTTTAATGTGTGAAGCAATATTTTTGTCAAGTATAAAGTTGAAAACATAAATATTAAATATGCAGCATAATATTCGCAAAGACTCATCAACTCTTAAAAGTGGTTGAGCGCCGCCACAAACAGTAGTAGTCTATACTATTAGGTAATACAATTTGAAACACATTTCGAAGTCATGTTGCATCAATTACCCAATTATACGTAATCAAATAATTGTAAAAGCTCTTGCTTAATGACTCCCATTCGCTTACAGGAGCTCGCGAGACTCACACCACAGGTTTTTATTTCATTTGTTTTTTTGTCCTCTGATATATTTGAGCCATGTTGAAGTATTACTTCGTCATCGCAACTGTTTTCATAGCCGGGATCACTGCAGCGAACGTTCCTCTGAAAGAATTCGATAACATCGAGTACAGGATGACAGGTGCTGACGAGGAGGAGGAGGTTTTCGACATTGCGGACGAGGTGGAAAATTTTGGCATATCCGCCTCAGTTTTGCAGCAAGTCAAATTTAAGGAGGGTACGATTTTTGTACTGCACACACCGAACGATGAAGGAGGAGAGTATGTCGCCGAATGGAAGTACGGAGACTCTGAACACCGGAATCAGTTCCGTCTCGGATCAGACCAGCGTCCGAGACTATCTGTCAGCAGCGAGGCGGAGGCGAAAGTGACCTATAAAGCAGATGGCAACAAACTTATTAATACTCTCGACCTCGGTGGCAATGGTCACTACACAGTGACATCGACATGGGAATTCAGCGCTGATCAGTTAAAAGAAACAATCGTATTCCGTGGACGACCGTGGACTACCATGGACCCACCAATAGACAAACCACTCCAAAAAACCGAAAGAGTCTACAAGGTGAATAACAAATCGGCTGAAGATGCTGGCAAAGCTGCTGAGTAAACTGAAAGTCAGAGTTGCAAAGATAAGCTGTATGTAATCTTATTCAGTTTAGATATGTTTAATTAAACCAGAAATGTGCTTGAAATTTGATCATTATTAATTAATCCCTACGTATTAATTATGACCACATAAAAGTTGGTTTTATTAAATAAACCGTTTGATGGTACTGCAATTACGAAAACGTTAGAAGACGTAGGAAACATGATAACGAAATAAAAATAAAAGTTTTTCAGTTGTCATTCATATTTTTAGGCTAAACGTTTTTTTCATCAAATAACAGGCGAACAGGTAGGTCAATCGATAATCAATTAATAAATTGATAACGTTTGGATAGCTTTGGCTGGTATCCATTTCAAAATACCATATGTGAAATAAACATTATGGAGGGTTGATGTTTAAAGTAAACACATTTCTCTTAAGGTAGACTGCAGAAATTACTCGTACATATATAAATATTTTTGATTTCCACTGGATACTTCTACTACTACATTCAGTTCTCAAAAAATACTCATGAAACTTTAACAGTAAAGAGGCCTCAAAGTAAACTGGAAATAACGTCAACCCACTTAAAACGGGCATAAATCTCAATCCGTAATTCAGAGTAGGAAAATATACTAAGAAGTAAAACACAACAGGTAATCCTTGAAGTATCGTGTGTTAAACGTTATCTGAAATTAAAGCTCTTGTTTATAACTACAATAATTTAATTAATTTGAAGGAAAAAAATATGGAACACTTTATCATCTTGACATGTGTTAATGTTAGTTCCAAGTTAAGAATATTCTCTTAAATTACTTATTTTTTAAATTTACGCTTTAAATAGTTTGAAACCTTATTAAAATAAGAAAATTAAATTGAATTTGAATATTTACCTATGTTGGTTTTAAAAATTAAAAAGACTATTCTGCTAGGAAGGAAATTTGTTTATAAGTTATTCAGTTTGTTATTGGGAATAGCGTGGGATACGTGGCATCCGATGGAATAACCTCCCATTTAATGTTACAAACATTTATAAATAAAAAATAGAATCTGAAGTTTTATATATATAACGACTTTTAAATTTCAAGTTGATACAAAACTGAGTATTTTCTATTAAAAAATCATAAGAGTGATAAATTCCAGGGAATTCGTAATGATTTAGGTAATTGTGTTAATAAAATAAATATAATGCAATAAATGATATATAAAAATGAACAACAAATACTTATTTTAATAAGAAAATTCACAGATTTTCTATGGGATACAGGAATGTCTGAGAGGAGTAAGTTGTTGATTCAACGCCCCACCTAACCGTGTCATAGCAACTTTGTCGATGTATTAAGAGTGTGCGAGGGCCGTTAGTGAATTAGAACCAACAGGATTTGCAGCATTCTGTTGCTTTGTTTTTACAGAGTGAGAGTGTAAACTAAATGTGATCAAACTTAAATAATAGGTTGTATAAAATATATCAATAAAACAATACTTATTTCATATTTATATGTGCATTATTCAATTTTAAAAAATGGGTTGCGTTTAAAAAAACCCTGTATTTTCAACACACCTTCAAATGCTACCAAAAAATAACGGGTATGCAAGAAGCGTTGGTAAGAATATAAATTGGTATTTTAATTTAAAAACACATTTTTAGTGAACAATTTGTCCATCGATTTAATATGAAAAAGTTTTCTTAGTATGCACTTATAATTTAACAAGACTTAACTTTTTAACTTTTTAAATTAGAAGATATTCTACTACATTATTTTTGTGTCGTGATTTTTAGGTATTTATTTTTTTCAATTTTGTGTAGAGTAGATGTCGTGATCATTATGATCTATATGAATAATTCAGGGTTCCTGTCTGTGTGTGGATCGCTGTTCGGATAGGCGTAAACCACAAGGAGTTAAAACATGAAATTTTCAGGATAGGCTCCTTACGGTTGCAGTTGTTCCATCTGACACTCGGTTTCCTCTAAATCCTCTAGGGCTCCACCCCGTGGGACATCCAACATTCCAATAATAAATGAGACAATATAGCTTCAGTTTTCTGCTTTTATTTCATATTATTAAAATAAACAGCTGATGCGATTTCAATTTAATTATTTTATACAGTACCGTAACAAAAGTTAGAAAACCTTCTGTGAAGCCGGTGTTAATATTCGAAATAATCAAAGCGTGAACATATCGACCGATCAGCCCGTAGTCATTATCTTATTTTCTGAGATATTCAACGAAATTCAAGAAAATCTTAAACAAAACAATAGTCCGTGGTTCGCACGTGAAAATAATGAGGAGGAATGGTTGTAACATTCCACTAACTGAGTTAGCGTAACACAGACTGTCGATGTTTCTAGAGGAAGATTGGTGAGTTATTGTGTAACTGACCGTCACGATTCACTGCGTACTCTGTTTAGTTTGGTCCCAAAGTAGTTAAAACAGGAGTTTAATAAATGCTATTAATGATATTAATTTAACATGACAGTAAATTGCCCCTACATTGCAATGTATTATGCAAATGAATACACATAAAAAAATTAAACTAACCTAAATCTTTTTATATCTTAAATAAATAAAACTAAAACAATTATATTAACATTAATGAAGCTGCAACAGCACTAGTTAAAACCTCCATGTTAAAAAAAAACGTGATGAAAAAACAGGACAAAACAACAGAGACTTGCAAAAGAAATAACATTTTCAGCGTTTTGGATAAACTGTTGCTCATAGTGAAAGATATATATTTTTTTCTATACCAGATTTAAGTCAATTCGTTCCTGCAATCTTTTATTATTTATTAATAATAAATAAAAAGTATTTGCTTTTGTCCCCATGTGTTTTGTAAACATTATAGTGAATCTATAAAGTATTAATAAATAAATGAATTTTTTTCTTTAATTTTTCTTAGTACGTGTTTGTTGACACGTGCGCATTCCACCGTGCCTCAAAATAATCAGTGTGACAGCTAAAATTATCACATTGCTAAAATGTACCAAATTTTAGTTGTTTATACAGTTTTTCAGGGTGTTTACTTAAAACTCTTTAACACTTCGGGATATGGCTATTTACATCAAAATTAAGAAAAAGGTTCCTATAAACATGGGTTCTAAAATGCTCCAGTTATCCGTCTGCGGTATAAATGTGTTTTTAACATGATTTTGCATAACTTGAGACCATTAAAAATATCAACTTCAAACGTGGTGCGTATATGTTGACTAAGAATACGTATTTTGGTGCGGTGTATCAAGTTTCTATTTTGTACCATTTAAAAATGGGAGCCTTTTTTATATTTTAAAACTTAATGTCTTAAAAACAGTAAATTTTACGAGAATAGCACAAAGGACAAAAAGTTACGCAATTTAATTTCCTAAAAAAATGTGTCAAAAGATTATTAGATCAAATCACAATTAACGGAGTTATTGCAATTTTTCTGACGGAATATATGCTTGTTTATGGCAGTCATAGCAAATTTTCGCATACAAATTGCAAAAACTCCGTTAACTGTGGTTCAATCTTAACAATATTTATGTGGCTTTTTAAGAAATGAACTTTTTTGTCCTTTGTATACTTTTGTAAAATTTACTGTTTTAAGATATTGAGTTTCAAAATATAAAAGTGGCTGCCATTTTTGTATGGTAGAAAGTAGAAACTTGATACTCCGCGCTAAAATAGGACCTATTACTCAACATATACGCACCAACTTTGAAGTTTATATCTTTAGTGGTTCCAAAGTTATGCAAACTCGTGTAAAAACACATACATACTGACAAACGGAAAACAGAGCATTTTAGGACCCATGTTTAGGAACTTTTTATTTAGTCTTCATGTAAGTAACCGTTTCCCGAATTCCTGAAGGGTTTTTAGTAAACACCCTGTATAAAATCTTAAAAGATTTTTTCATTACTCTACACATACGAAAAAAGTACACTTCCTAAACGTAAAATGAGCTAAGAAAATAGGTTATTCCCGCTACTGCACGGAAAAATAACATAACGTTAACTTTCTGAGCATATGTGGTGGACGGAATGTAACCGTTATGGGATTTTGCGGTGCAGACCGATCAGCTGTTGCATTAATGTACCTCGACATAAGCACGGAAACTCAGCGTTATGAGTTCGGTTTTTTTTATGATACTAAGTCGAATAAACAAAAATATTCATGTTTACAAGTTTTTCGTTATCGTAATGAAAAATAATGTTCAATACTCGTCTCAAAAGTGCTATTGCGGGGCTCGATAGCTGTACAATCTCTTCTCTTCTCGATAGCTGTACAATAATCTCTTCCCGCAATAGGTCACTTTCAAGACTATTAATGAAACCTACTAGAAAATGAAGCTGAGTTAAGTTACAATTTCGAAGCCAATTCACCTTGCTCGTTTGGTGGAGGTATGTGCGACTGAATAGGTAGAGTCAAATGTCATGGCACAGTCCACCCATAAGACTAATTAATGTTAATTTTCGCATTGTGGTTGCGAGCGGGCTGGGTCATGTTATCTGATGCGCCCTATAATGCAATATTACCTCTGCTCTGTGTATGCAGGTGCAGGCTGCCACGGTGCCGGCGCCGCATTGTCGGCCGCAACATCTGGTAACATGTTTCACAATCCTAGTATTCAAATAGTGTGGAATCATTAAAACTATTGGTGAATACTAAAAAATACTCGATCATACAGGTCCGGTCGTGCTTCCAGGGTCTCGTGAGACTCACACTACAGGTTTTAATTTCATTTGTTATTTTTTCCTCTAAAATACTTCAGCCATGTCGTTGAAGTATTACTTCATCATCGCAACTGTTTTCATCGCTGGGACCACTGCAGCGGCCGATCAGGCCGTTCCTCTGAAAGAATTCGATAAATAAATAAATAAATAAATAAAATCGTCTTTATTTCCAGCAAGCGTTTTTCATGTGGACATGTTTTTTAAAATAACTCTTGTCAAACAATTCTTAAAAAATAACAACTAAGACTCATAAAATAAACAATTCTTAAAATATATAACTTAATAATTAGTCATTTTCCATTCAACAATGCATTGTGCAATTTATTTTTAAAGGCTCTCTGGCCACCAAGCTCATGACTGTATTCGGTCGCCAATGAATTTAAAACCTTAGGGGCAAAATATGATAAACCTTCCCTAGCGGACTCAAGGCGCACACGGGGCATCTCCAGCATGCGGTCCTGCCTAGTACAGTGGGAACGCACCTCAAGGCGGGTCCTGAGAGTAGATGGTAATGGTCACTCTGACCCCAGCAGGGTGGTAGCGGTCGGTGACGTCAGCCCCCCCCCCCCCCGACCAACCACGAAGCCTAACCTAACCTAACCTTTTTTTTAAATGAACTTACGTAATCCCCCCCGACCAGCCACGAAGCCTAACCTAACCTAACTTAACCTAACCTAACCTAACTTTTTTTTATGAACTTACGTAATACCCCCCCCATTGGACTTTCACAACATTGGATTTTCACGTAAACAATAGATGTTTCTCGAAAGTTTTAGAAAGTCTGGAAAGTTTTAGAAAGTCTGGAATGTGTGACGTAGCTTACTCTGTACACACCTGTAATATAAGATACCCCCGTTGCAGCAGACCTGCATACTCAGCGAATTTCAAATGCAAAACAACGTATTTCAATCCAACATAGCGAGATTTGACATGTTTTGGTTAGCTCCATAAGAATAACATGGGGAATGAGTATGCAGGTCTGCTGCTACAGGTATATTAAAACTGGATGGTTTTGATTTAATATTTAGTAGATCTGAACTAGAAGAAGCTATTTACCAAGTTTTATCAAGATATGTTGAGAAATAACCGAGATATAGAATTTTACTTATTCCCCATAAGGTTAACATTGGGACAACGTACTGTGTTTACCACTTTCAATATCTCGGTAACCAATGGACATAGAGCAGTGATTCAAAATACTAAATTGTTTGTTTTTTTTGAGCTGAATTCAATGGTGCCAACAAAAATTCGATAAATTTTATTTTTCTATGTAAAAACTCAAAAAACCTATTTTTGAAGGGGTTTATCCCCCTTTACACCCCCTTCCGATGGCCCGATCGGGCTGGTTCACGAACTCATCCGAATAATTACTATAAACGCCTGTGCCAAATTTCATTCCGATTGGACCATTTTTGCGAGCGCTATCGTGCTTACAGACACATATATATATATATATATATCTAGAAATTTGAACGAATGGTGTTTTTTGCTTCTGGGGTCCCAAAACGAAAAGTTATCATGGTCTCGGGCTTAGGTCTTACCATGAGACCTATGGTAATAGCTTCTTCCCTATAGGGGAAATTCGCTAAAAACAAAGATAACCTAAACCAAAGCTTTAATTCACAGAATTGTACATTTTGAATGACAGTACTATTTACAAACATAACTATTTATTTAAAACATGTGATTATTATAACATTCTCCCCTCTCTTAGGTTTGGAAGTAGTCCTTTAGATAGACAGGGGGCTTTCGAGGTCTGGCACTCCTTCTTATAGTGTTTTCAGTAGCTTTAACATCAGCTGGAATAGTGTTTTTCTCATCCGATTCATTCACACAATGTTGTGAGTCATCAGAAAAACCAGTGCTGCTGTCAGGTTCGTCATGTGTAGACTGAGATGGTGTGGAAACCTCCTCATTATGATCGAATTCCTGGTCCACAGTTCCGGAAGGAGCTAAGTGGCGAGTTGAAACAGTTGTTTCTCGCCCGTCATGAAAACGAATATGAGCATACTCTGGATTCCCTTCCAAGAGTGTGACCTCCTCTACTAATGGATCAAATTTAGATCGACGATCAAAGCGTCGAAGCAGAACAGTTCCTGGGTTCAAAAGCCAGGATGGTGTAGATATTCCGTTTGAAGAATGTCTAGGAAATGCAAACATCCTTTCGTGCGGTGTAGCATTAGTTGCAGTGCACAGAAGGGATCGAATCGAGTGAAGAGCATCTATTAAAACATCTTCCCATCGAGAAATAGGTAGTCCACGATCATTGAGGGCAAGTTGTATAGTCTTCCATACAGTTCCATTAAATCGTTCCACCTGCCCATTACCCTGAGGATTATAGGGTGTAGTTCTACTTGTAGCCACTCCATAAGCCGAAAGCCAAGTTAATTGTAAAAGAATTAAATTGTAATATAAGAAAACAAAGATAACCTAAAACAAGGCTTTAATTCACAGAATTGTACATTTTGAATTACAGTACTATTTACAAACATAACTATTTATTTAAAACATGTGATAACACACCGCTTATTTATTTAAAACATGTGATAATAACACCGCTCAGTTTAGTTTGGGAGCTCGTCTGCGTCGGTCGAAAACATGGACTGCTGGGACTGCACTATAACTGATGAGGAGCTGGAGCGAGCGTGTATCGAAGCTGAGAAGATGGAGGTGGAAGAGCAGCAAGAAACCAATTATAATTGGATCAACTGGAAATATGAACCACTATTGTATACACCGGAATATGCAGATTTGGACTGCCGTGACTTAACACCGGTATTGGAGCCCAATCTCTCAAACCACGAGGACAGGGTGATGTGAAGAAGAGTAGATATAACTTCAGTTTGGCAGACACAACCATGCGAGTATTTTGACTATATGGTACAATACGCATGCGACATGGATTACCTGGAGCAACATTACGAAATAGAAAAAGAAGAAACTTGGTTGCCAATTGAATTTGAACAGAAATACCTCCGGGAAGTTGAAAAGTATTGGTTCCCGGATGAACACTGGAGCAGACCGATGGAATTCATATGGTGGCCAGACGAAAGTTACAGGGACTTGATGCCGAAATATAATAAATAAAGAATAAACTAATAGTTTAATACATTACCATCCTTCCATCCCATCCTTCTCAGCAAAAACGGCCTTTCTAAAGCAGTGGCGGCTTGGCCCTGGGCGGCTGGTGGGTTAAATGAACGGGAGGGCTCACTTACTACCTACTAACTACTAAAAGAGCATTAAGGATTTTGTGTATTACCATTGACTTTGAATCTCTTTGAAGAGATTCAAAGTCAATGGTATTACACCTACCTTTGATTGCTATTCACAATTTCATGGTCTACAATATTACCAATATCCGCTGAATTCACTATTAAAATAATAACAATCACTTATCACCAACCCTGGTTACCCACTCAATGGAGTAAAAGAGACACATGAAACACAGAATGTTAACAAATAACCTCTTCTTTAGCTCTCATCCCTCACCGTTTAGGTTACGGTTTAGAGGTTAGAGAGATTGGTAGGTTGCTATGGTTACTAAAACGAATAAACAACAGTTGCACAAACATGAATCGTGCAATCATAACGGCAGCAAAGGTTCAGCTTCTTAATGCCCTAAACAGATTATGGTGGCTGCACTGATTACTGATGTGCGCGCGCATCTTCGGACTCTGCCCCAGACGGCGTATGACACAACACGGCAATGACGTCAGAGCACCCTCTCCACTGTCTGCTGGATTTGCCATAAGATAGCATGCGTTTGGATTGGGACGCTCTGGCCAGCGTCCGCGAGATAAACGCGCAACAGCAGTTGACTCCTAAATACTTTTGCAAAATATTTAGATGCTTATAGTTAAAATGAATTTATTATTAATGGTCAGTATAATAAAAATTAGTGGTTTTTACACATTTTATCGGATACATATGTAAATTAATTTATATCAGTATATTTGAAAATCTTCTGGGGGGGCGGCGTCCGAGAGTCCTTATGGGCCGGCCGCCACTGTTCTAAAGGCTACCCTAAACTTTTAGATTAATTAGAAATAGGGTGGAATACGGACGCTCGCTCGCGGGCGCTCTGGCAGACCAACCACAAAGGGTCATTGACCTCCCCCCCGGCTGGAAATGAAAAACTGAGAACCCCCGATAAGGTGATTGACAGGTCCATTAGCGGACCGTTAGGGAAAGTAGACTCGGCACGGGGTCGTGGAAATAGACTCGGACTACGACTGTTTGGTCACGTAGACACTTTCACCAACAACCGGCGTGTTGTGCCTCCTCAGATTGGATCGAGAGTTCACAGGATGAGGAAGTTACAACAACTGTCTGCTGCGTGCATCGCTGATGCCTTCGATTCCTGGGGGGAAGTTGAAAGAGGAATTGGACATCTGCTACCACCACTGCTACCTCGTGGCAAAACCTCCGGCCAATTATACGTGATTGTATTTTGCGGCAAATTATCCGTCCGATTGATCGCGATCGTCTCTTATAAAAAATACTCCGGCCGAATACACGCGATAGTCTTGTGCGGCAAAGTCTACGTCCGATTACACGCTATCGTCTCTTACGACGAATACACCGGCCGGTTATACACGATCGACTCTTTCGGCAGAAAGAGGTCCCGGAACGCCGTTCCGCCGCGTTCCACCGCAAATCAAGCACTGTCTAAACCTTTATTTGTTACTTTTACCTTTTTATTGATTAACTGATGGCCAAATAACTATCAACCTATTGTTACCGACAATCATGAATCTTTCTTGGTATTTAGGTCTAATTTAAATCATATACACATTTTTTGCCGTATTTATTTTATAAGAGTTGATCAGCTGGTCACCTGATTAAAGCAGTGAACACGTTCACAACGCAGAGTCTTTCCGATCTGCTCATTCATCCCATGTCAAGTCGTGCTCTCTAAATACATTGAAATAAAATAATTCTACGTAAGAGTAATCCAAAGATATAAAGTAACTAAGGCAGAACTTCCTTAAATTTAATTGAACGGAGGTTAGATTGCCCACCTTGAAAGGTAAGAGGGTAACGCACCATCAGCCGACACTGCTCCATTGCCTGTGAGTAGGCAATTTATCTTGCTCACCAATAAGAATAAATATTACCATTAACTTTCCTTATAAAATGGTTCCCTAGTAAAATTTTGCACAATATTGATTTTTTTTAGAAAATAAGTTAATTCGTAGTATTTTAATAGCAAAATTTGTATCATTTAGCTCATATAAAAAAAGGTGATTGTTTGAAGTCTTCACTACCCGATAACATAACTGAGATGCAGGCCTGTTTCAATAAGAATGTTTTTGAGACTGTTTTCTACTGTTTTTTGTATTTTCGATTGTAATAACGTGTGGGTAACGATAAAAAGTGAAAAATAATAGAGAATCGCTGTTTCAGACACTAGTACAACTGACTGTCATCCCCTGGAATAAGCCTTTATTCCCGTCAGGTACTAGAACATGCTCAAGAGTTGTTAATTTGAAAATTTTAACCAACAAATATTTAAAACCCTTTATTATTATGATTTTTTTAATCAAAATAAATTTAGAATAGGCTCCAATTAATAATATCGGTTAAACCCATAATTTTTCTCAATCAAAGTTTATCGAGTGCACATGGTTTCCTTAACTGTCAGGCACATCAGGTGCGTTTACCTTAGTTGTATTCTGAGAAAATATTTAGAAATTAATGTTGAGCATTCGTTAACGCTTATGTGACAATCGCCTATTTAATAGGTGTGGATAAGTAATCGTCGATATGTGAAAGATCAAAGGTCAAATTTGGAAACAGAGATTTAAATTTACACTATATTATATCAACGAAATAATCCTCCCTGAAATTCTGAAGGGTATAAAAGGATTCAAAATCACAAATACATTGGTTCCAGGGCCGGATTTAAGCATAGGTGCCATAGGCGCGCGCCTAGGGGCCCGCGCCACAAGAGAGCCCGCGCCACAAGAGGGCCCGCGCCACACAAAAATATATAATTTTTTTTATCCAGGAATTATCGTCGTTTGGTACTCAATAAACCTCGACCAAGAATAAAAAGATAATTAATAATTGTTATCCTAATTGAACGTGAAACATTCAATTGTTTAAATTGAATGCGAAACAACGTTTTTTAAGTACTTAAATACGAGTAGCAGACAGCTCAAAAGATATGACATCAACTCCACTGTAGGTCAGATGTTGCGGATGGCGCCGCTTTGTAGGCCGCAAAATTCTCGAAGTGGGGTGTGGGGAAAGGTCTGTAGTGGTGAAGAGAAGAGAATAATAACAGTGTTCAGGTTAGCTCAGTCGAAAATGTAAACAAATGTGACTTCTTTTGAGGACCGGAAACATAACCTGCAGTTAGTACAAAATTAATGTTAGCCAATCTGAGGAAGAATAATTATTTTATTCCTCACACCTCATTTTTTAAGCTATGTTTCATCCAATAGGCTAGTAGAGCTTGCAAAACCGGATATGAGTTTACGATTGAAGACACAAGTTTTGTATTATGAATGATTTGTAGCTACGGATTGATGCTGTATGAATCTGTATTTACTTACGTCTTCAATCCTTAAATAATTTAAGGATTGAAGACGTAAGTAAATTTAGATTCACAAGTTTTGGATCCACCACAGACCATACGGGAGCTAAGCAACATGACAGGATAATAATATTCATGGGAGTAAATTCAGCAGTTTTAATGGGGGGGCAAGATTTTCAGACCTCTGCTCAATTTTAACCCCCCTCCTCTTTAAAATGTGTTAGACGCTGTTTTGTTGAAAAATATTTGCCAAATATATGTCGGCCGTGAAAGGTCTGAGAGATTTACCGACAGTAATACGACCGATTTTCGCAGGTACGATATTGCGTAGCCTGGTCAAGAGCTGTTTGTTATTGCCATAACGTGACCGAGAAATCTGCTTGCTGCTGTAAACTTAAGAGGGTTTCCTACCAACGGCAGTTTTCGTTTTTATGCGACTAGCGGCGACTTTTGGAACTGCGGCTCCATAAGAGCCCATGTTAAATTTGTGCACTTTTTGCCGCGCAAACCGTTGCAGGGGTAAACGTGGTGTCATTTAGCGTCTCCAATTCTTAAAATAAAAGATATTCGGAAATAGCATTGTAAAGATAACGAGTTGCAGAGTGTTTATTGCTTCTCCAAAATAGTTTATGCTCACTCATTAAAAAGATACATGGCGTTAAAGTTGGTCAACTTCAACGGAATGTATCTTCAGAATACGTTAACATGAACGATTTTGGATTAGCAATTAACATTCTACTACTCTTCGTCTTTGAAATGCTGTGTTAAAGTAAATTTTATCTTGAAAACTGCAGGCTTTAAATGACACCGCGCGGAGCATGTTTTAGGCATATTTTGGGATAGGTAGGGAACCCTCTTAAAGCAGGGTGTCAACCAGATTTCACATATTCATTTCCAACTTTTTTCTTACTTTTCCAGACCATTAAAAACCCGACCAGTAAAATCAGTAATGTAGCTTTTAAATCGATCACTTGAGCACTATCTCTGATGTAAAATACAGACGGCCGCAACGCGACTGACAGATTTACCGGCCGCGATATGTCAAAAGGTTTACCGACCGCAATGCGACCAAGAAATTTGCGGGCAACGAAAAGACTGCACGATTTTCCGACCGCAATATGACCGAGAGATTTGCCAGCCGCGGTATTATGACCGAAGACCGCGATTTGACCGACAAATTTGCCAGGAGCGGTATAAACGACAGGTTTAGATTTCCCGGCCGCAGTGTGGTCAGTAGATTTGACAAAAGAGCGAGAGACTTGTCGGTCGCGAAACGACCGAGAAATTTACCTGTTAGCTGCTGTATTCCGCAATGCGACCGACAAGTCGGGAGGAACTGAGGACAATGGTTAAAAAGGAGAACATGTCCTCCTAAAAACGGACAGTTGGGCACAATGGCCCTGGGGGCCCGCACCACTGAGTGAGCCTAGGGGCCCAAAAGTCCTAAATCCGGCCCTGATTGGTTCTAGAGAAGTTTTAACATAACTTGGCGTTGAGCTATAGAAAGCCCTTTTTACGTGATATAGCATGTGATATTAGTTGTATTTGAATTATTAACTAGGTTTAACTATTACCTCGTTATACGTCCTATTGACATGAAGACTTACTCGCCTCTAATAACTAACTGAAAACACTACGATAGAAAAAGACCTCCTTTTATCGGAGAACAACAATAATCTAATGGTAGGCCTAAATATTTCTTGTTATCTATATATATAAAAGCCAAAACCCATTGACTGACTGACTGACTGACTGATCACAGTTTCTCAAAAACTATAAGGGTTAGAGCCATGAAACTCGGCACAAATATTCTTTACAGGCTCTAGGTGCGTACTAAAAGGATTTTGCAATATTTTGTCTCTAAAGGCCTAAATATGGTATATTATAAAATATAATATGGCGGCCATTTTTAGCTTTCAAAGCTTACTTTCTCAAAAACTAAAAGACTTTAGGCCATGAAACTTGGCACAATCATCCTTTAGATGCCAAAAAAAGAAAGGTTTTTAAAATATTCTTTCTCAGACGGCTAAATAGAGTATTTAAAAAAATTAAAATGGCGTCCATTTTAGTTTTCCCTAACTATGGATAGGATTGTTGTAGAATATTTTCAGGGAACAGAAAAGGTACGAGAACCAATCCACTGAAAGAATAAAATTAAAAAAATTAATGATAAACTTTTTGGAACAATAGGTTTTTTGCCAAGATATTTACCTTCTACTTTTTCTTAAAGTTTTCGGTTTATTTTCAAAAACATGCTAAATTCAGATTGATTTTAAGTCAAAAATCTATCTTTAGCCACTTATTTGTCTTATATTCCGGGTTATCCTCACTCTCTATGGAAATGGGAGGAAGCTAATTCATACCATTTCCTAATCATGAGGGGAACATTTTTAGAGGAAGCGTTACACTTTCTCATTTTCATCTAGAGTGGAATTATCAGCTGTATCTTAAGGGTGTAATTGAAAGCCCATGGCGCAAATAAATCAGCCCATTTGTTAATTATTCCTAAGAATTGCACAAGGCATAATATAATTGAATTAAAATTAGCTATCCTTTCAGCGGGCGAAGCTGTGGGTATTTCTGCTAGTATAGTATACATTTTCTCCAAAATCTTGATCAATGAACTCCAACTATTCAAAATAAACACAAATAAAATATTCATCACCTGAAATTTTAATCATGTTCAGAATTGTATTTAAACAAATTCTCTTAAATCAGGGTACAGTTCACGCATTGCGCATTATATGCGCTGGCTATGACCTAGTCAGCTGATTGTGTGGTGCGGGGGGGCGAGGGGGTACTTTTCTGAAAACATTTTCTAAAACATCGCTGCTTATCGAATGTTGTGTTTACCAATATCATTTGTTAAAAATATCATATGATACGATTAGTAGCATAGTGGTCATAGCCGGAGATATAATGTGCGAACTGTAACTATAATTTTTGGAGAATAAAATTAAAAATAATATTGGACAACGTACTGTGTTTAGCACATTCAATATATTTTGATTAGGATTTTTGCGGACATTTGCCATCACTGATTAGTAAAAACAAGTTTCACGACGTTTCGGGATCTGGAAAATGTACCAGATCCCGAAACGTCGTGAAACTTGTTTTTACCAATCAGTGATGGCAAATGTCCGCAAAAATCCTAATCAAAATATAAAATCACCATCACCAACAATGAATTTCAAACAAAGAACATTCAATATCTAAGCAACGGAGTGATTTAGAATAATAATTCAAAATGCTAAATTGTTTGTTTTTTAAGCTGAATTAAATTTTGATAGTTAATTTTTTCAATTAGTAAAAAGGTTTTAAATCTTGGAAGTAAATTTTATTTTGTCAACAAAAACCTTCTTAGAGTAAACCAATCTTGCTGGTTTTCGAACTCAAAGTCATGAATGAAGCTTTACAAGTTTGTTCCAAATTTCTTCAAGATCAGACCTTTTTTACAAAGATTATCGCGCCTACGGACAGGTATATACATATATATGAAAATGATCGAATGGTGTTTTTGGGGTCTAGGGACCTGAAAATGAAAAATAACATGGTCCCGGGCTTAACTCTCACCATGCCGCCTACGGCAATAGCTACTTCCCTATAGGGGAAATTTGCTAAAAACACAAAAAAATGTAATTCAAACTTTTTTCCAGGGTCAAATTAAAGAGA
This sequence comes from Flexamia atlantica, assembly GCA_035578135.1. Taxonomy (NCBI): domain Eukaryota; kingdom Metazoa; phylum Arthropoda; class Insecta; order Hemiptera; family Cicadellidae; genus Flexamia; species Flexamia atlantica. The sequence goes on from JAQJVK010000011.1 coordinate 8,636,307, forward strand.
AAAAAATTAGGTACTTAAACCATGTCATTTCATTAATATGACTTTAAAAGAAGAAAACTTTTGGGGTTAGATTGCTACTTTCATGATTTTTTTTTGAATTGGTCGGCTTGTGGGGGTTGCCCATTAATTATTTTGTACTATCCTCCATACAGTATTTTATATATTGATTGTATCTCTTAAAACTAAAACCTTAAAATATAAGCAACCTTCTTATTACAGTAGAGCGCTGATTATCCGAACGTCGGTCATCCGAACCGTCGGTTAGCTGAACGCCAAGGGCTGAATCAAAATCAGTTACAATAACAACAAAATTTACCTTATTTGAAAAATCAGTTTTAAAGTTCAAAAGACAAGAAAGAAAAACTAAACTAGGAGTTTATTGGGTTCCCTATGTAATGTTGCTAGCATGTTATTGTGGGTGGGGGGGGGGGGGACTGAATAAAAATCAGTCACAATAATAACATTAATCCTATGTTGCAAATATACTTTTAAAGCTCAAAAGCTAGGGCAGAAAAAGTAAATTAGAAGGTATGCCAGATCAGAAAGAAATAATTACATATACCAATGGGCACTATCATGAATTTATAGGCGCATGCTCTTTTGAGGTGCAGTGGAATTAAGTCATAGGCACTATATAAAAATAACCGGCTATAGAAATAAACTGAAAATGAAGCTGTTCTTTATCAACTAATGCGTGAATTTAAGAAGAATAAAAATAAGAACGATAAGAATATTTATATTGTCATCTAACAAAAGAGCATAAACCATAAGGGTAGTCTTGCTCAAAATTTACCTTATGTATTTTTTTACAAATTAAAAAAAACAGAGTCAAACAATATTTTTACATAATTTAATGGGATCTTTTAAGTAAAATTCATTAACTTATGAAAGGTTTTCAAAAAACTATCAATCCATCTGTTTTAAGTTACTGTATGGCCTTATACACTACACTCACTGACAATCAAAAAATGTATTTCCCCTTAAAATAGTTTCTCTTTTCATTTTAGCAGTAACAAAAATCATTATGTCACTGTGATAACATTACATTGGGGTCGCTCAAAACCAGTTCCCTGTGAAGAATGATGTCATTTCCTCCAAGGCCTTATAATGATCTGCTGCATACCTGTAATTTTGGAGTTATTGCATGATACTCACAGAGCCAGTAAAACTGTCAGTCATGAGGAAAACTTTCGTTGAGTGAGGAAAGAGTATGACACTTATCAGATGCTGTTTGCATTTATCAAGACTTGATTTTGATTTTCTGTGTACGACTACAAACATCAGGTAGTGAGGCTATATCACATTTAAATTTATATTTAATGGGATAACACTTGTGTCTTTTATTAAAGTAGTAATAATATAAAGTCTGATGAAATTGTTCTTTTAAATATACTATACACTACATAAGCAATCAATGCTTGATTATGCCTCAGAACGCGCCCTCCCAAATAATAATGTAAAAGTACATCCTTGAATGTACTTGTTGAAATTCTCTAAACTAGGCAAAACTTCTTTACCATCTCTATATCATTAAAGAAATCAAAACTCATAACATTACTAAAGTATACAATAACAAAATGTAAGATTTATTTTTAACACTTAACATTTTATTTCTTAAAAGAACAACAGTAGTAAACATGTAACATAGGTTTTCTGAAATGTGGAGTCAAATATTTTGAAAGAGTTGGTTTGAGGCGAAAATTAATGGGTGACAGGCACATAAAGTCAAATTCTAGATATTATAAGTAACAAACCCTATTTTTTGCACTTATTTATGCAGTTTAACAATTGTCTACATCAGTGCAATAAGTTTTTAAAAATTTATAATTTTTTATTCCATTATATATATAATGAATTGTTTTGAGGCTTTGCTAAAAAAATAAAGCTACTTCCCCAGCCAATGATGCACATTTTCATATTTTATTCAATTCATTACAACTTCAGCCTCATATTAAATTTCACAGAGTTTTATTTTTCAATTAGTCTGAATAAGTAGTTTTTTAATTATTTTTTATACAATCAAATTATTAGCTAACAAATTTTGTTATTTTACCTTGTTTGTGCATCTTAAAAGTCACTTCATGCTCATTGCCTCCAAAGAAATTATAATTCATGACTCTATGCAGTTAAACATTCCACATTGTAAAATATCATATTTTTAAATTTCAAGCTCTAAAAATGGTGGAAACTGAAGCAATAAGATTGAAAATAACTGACACAATAACTAATTACTGTATTTTTCAACATTTTTCTCGGTTTTGTATTTCATAGCAATCATTAAACTATTTGGGAAATAATGTTGACACTGTGACACTGTATTTGCATCAAAACGTTATAATGCCAACGGCCAGTCACACGTATTTTAAGAATTGAATGAATATAGTCCTGGGGATCTCAATCAAAATAATTTCATTAATTAATATCTTGATTCCATCCATAAATTCTTTGTCTCATAAAAAAAACCAGTAACTTATACACACATTTTATTTTAATACCAAATAAAAATGAAATAAAGATAAAATTTTGGTTTTAACATTATCAATACAAAGATTTATTCAATTTTTTGATAAAAATCATATTTTTACATTATTACTATCAGAAAATTATCATGGATAGAGGACCCTTGCTGCTCAGCAGCATTGAATTTCAAATATTAATAACAACTTGAATATGTAAAATACTTGCCTAAGTTAAAAAGGCAGATACAGACAGGAAAAACTATATTTCCCCTTAGACCGGGGTTACTTTGACCTTCTTTACTATATTATAATTATTTAATGTTATAATTATTTAATATTATAATTATATTATATTATAATTTAATACTTTTAATAACATTTTTTCACACTATTATTAAATTATATATTACATTTTCCCAAATAACTGGGGCATGGGCAGATTTATGGGGATGCCCGGGGGTGCCTGGCACCCCCTGATTTTTGGAGTATTTCTAGGTAGTAGAGGGGGGGGGATATTTTCATCATAACTTTGATTGAGGCATTGCATTGATTACGAAGAGATTGTTAAATAAAATTACAGGAGTTAGATGTTTGAATGTGAGCACAAAATACTTCAAACGTTAGGTGAGCTGGCACCCCCAAAGATTATGACCTAAATAAAATCCGTCCTTGAAGTGGGGAAGAATTCCCCCAGTGGAAGAAATTATGACAGCTCCGAATTTATGGCAATCTAGACCATACCAATATTCAATAGATCTCCAAGCATCCTAAACTTTGTTCATTTTTGTCCAAAATAGATATTCATCTTTAATATCTACCTGATATTGACTTCGTCCCCACTGCTGCGCTCTGACTTATTTGGCAAGCTAAATTCCAATAAAGTTAAATACATATTAATGAAGTAACAATTTTATTTCATTTTAGTAATCTATTCTTTACAAAATTTAACTTGATATAAACATTAATTTGGTTACTATTTTAGTTTTTTACAAATAAAACTATCATTATAGTCACAATATTTCGCTAATACAATACACTCACAATTATCCGAGGACGTTGGGACCGAGGCTGCTTGGAGACCAAGAATGTCGGATAATACGAAGGTTGCTCATATATTTTAGGGTTTAAGTTTTAAGAGACTACAATAATGGTAAGTGTAATATTAGCAAAACATTTGCTTTATCAACATATAAAGTATGGAGGCTAGTACAAAATAATTAATTAATGGTCAACAAATTATTTAAATACAGTACCTTTATTTAAACATAACAATCAGCTACAAAATACACCTTGCCAAGCGAAATAGTCATTTGTCATGCACGGTCTATTTACACTCTTACAAATGTTTTTTTATAGTGGGAGTTTTAATACGAACATTATAGTGTACTGGTGCGATTGGCATGACTCGTTTCTATATGACTCGCAGTAAAAGAGATTTGCCTCATGCGGCAAATAGTGCAGTTTGCCGAATATTTGGGCTAGTCAAATTTGCCATTGTTCAACAATAAGATGTTCGTCTCTTTGTGATTTTGATTCGAAACATAAATCTAGGTTATCGTGGAGTATTCTTATCATAAAATAACACTTTGAATGTTTATTTAAATTAATAACTTGAGTAAACAAATAAACCAACAAATTACTGATAATTTTATATTTACTTAAAAAAATACACTCTATTATTATGTTGCAACCAAAAAAAAAATTAGCTTTTAACGACCTCGGATTACCCCAAATCTTGGATAACCTGGGCTCGGATAGTCGGGGTGTACTGTACAATAATATTGCAAAATGTATACGGAACCTTATAGAGCTTGCTTTTAGTTTGTACTTATTATTACTAGAGGACTCGCCCTCCTCTGCAGCATTGAATTTTAGTAATTAGAAACACCTTGAATGTGTTGAATACTTGCCTAAGTTAAAAAATACATTTATTAGCCTACATAACATACAATCCAAGGAACTACTTATATAAAGTGTACTTATATAACTACGAATATAAAGTGACATTCACTTTATATTCGTTTGAGCTAAATATACTAGACCTCAAATGACAGCCTGTAATTGACAGAGTGTTCTCAAACCTATTAATATAAAAAGGCATAAATGATGCTGAGTATATGAGTTTACAATGAGGGCAGTAGTTATTTTAAAAAGTATTATCGGAGCATAGCACCAATTTAGGTTTCATAGATGAAAATTTCACATTTGTAAAAAGTGATTAGTATTCAACATGACAGTAAGGGGCCCCAACAGAAATTTGCCCTAGGCCCCCACACTCCTCGTGGTGGCCCTGATTTTAAACACCCATTCATATAATTTCTCAAATTCATGAAACAAATCACAGTCAGTTTTTAACTGAAATGTTGCAAGCCATGCAGACTCAATTGCCACGTAGGTGGAGCAGGATGCGAGGCTACTCAGTCTCAATTGCTAACGACACAAGAAGCGGGATAAAAATTGTAATTTAACCATCTCCTGGATGGCTGACTAAGGTGCTCTAAAGAAATTAGCGAGAAGTGAAGATAGACTTTCCAATTGCAGTGCACATTTTATCCCAGCATAATCTGTGTTAGTGCCTTCTGATTTACTATCTTAAGATGGAGCTCTGAATATGTAGAAAGAAACCTTAAAAAATAATGCATTAGTGGAACCTCGTAATTATAGAAAAAATCTAACAGCCACTTAATTTTATATGTAATAGTATATTTCATAACAAGAGTGCAAAGTGGTACTTGCATATTCAAGACTATAATATATTTGAAGTGTGAGACTTATCAAGCGCTTCATGTGGTCAAGAATATGAAAACACTTTCATTCGTGTTTTGAACGGTACTTTTCACAACAAAGCATTGAAATCGGTTGTATTGTCGATTGTGTTCTGGATAAAAAAAAATATAAGCAATATTGGCATCAATGTATTTTCACCTCTAATAGGATTCTTACCTTCGTTAGATTTATTGTACAGATGTTTATCTGCATGTCCCTTATCAGATTTGGCAAATACCATGAGAGAAAAATTTACAAGCACTGATTTCGTTTTTACAATTACAGTTTTAGAATGTCAGCAAGACTTATTGTGACAGAAATCAACATTGTTGGATGTTTGCCTTGTTTTTTAAACCCTAGTATCGTAATCATTAGTCTGACAGACGACGCAACATTGCCGAAATTAGCTGATCAGGTGGTTGTAGACCTCTAGTTGTCTCTTTTGGTCCCCTGACAACCCTACGGCAGTTTTCAGTGTGTGAAGTGAAGGTCAGCAGTTTTTACGTTAGGAAATTTTAATTTGCTCACAGTCTGGGAGACGAATGATAACGATTGGTGTTCGTGCTGTTTTTTCAAAAGTAGTCTGTGAGACGAATCATTATGATTTGTGTTTGTGTTTTTTCTGTAATTTGTAAAAATGTTGTAAAATTAATGAAGACTTTAAATATACCTCCACTCAAAATATTATTAATTTTGCTTTATATTTATAGAAGAAACATTTGAACTTTGTTTAACATGTATTTCTTGCAAATTTTTGAACTTAGTAGTCTCCCACATGAACGATTACTATTGTCATTAGAAATATGTGTGGAAAATCAATGATTTTTCCACGTTTTCAAACTTCTGCAAATATATGTTTTTTATGGAATAGGACATAAAGTCCTTTATAGTAATTCTACACTAATTTACTTTACAATGATTTGGAGACAAAACATCTCTTAGTAAAAATCCATTTATTATGACTTTTTAAAAATTACAGCGCAAAATAAAAATTTACCTTGTAGCATTTTAGGGAAAAGTGTGTAAAATTATTGTTAAATAAATTAAGACTTAAAATATGGTTTCACACGAAAGTTTATTAAATCTGCTTTTCTTCCATATAATAAATTTAAGAAGTTTTAATTTAAAATGTATTTTTTTACATAACAATTTTTGAACTTGAGTAGTCTCACAGATGAATGATTATAATTCATAGGCACAAAAATATATGATTACGATTCTAAGGTTAAGCTTGAATGTGCAACAGTGAGGATTGAGAGGAAATTGTTTAGTGTTTTTCTTTTCACTTTTAGCTTTTGCAACTAATGTTCATCATAAATATTTTTAATTGTGAATTTAATAATCATAAATAAACTTACTTTATTTAATTTGTATTATTAGATTTAATTTGATTTAGGTACTTTTTGTTAGTGTACTTGCAACAAAAAATGTAGGTATTAAATTTTATGGATTCAGTTTATATCATAACATTCTGGTATTTACTAACAAAAGTGTTAGTTGTAAGAAGTAATCATTGCTATTGTTCATTAAAACTGAAAAAAATGTGACAGCAAACTGAGTGGATGACCGTAAAATATCACAACTCTTTGGCTCTTCACTCATTTGTTTGGTTGACTCATTCACTTTTTGGTTTGTAGCATTGTGTGAAAAAGTGAGAGAACAGTAGGTACAATAGAATGTCGATAATCCTGGGAATTGGAGGTTCTCAGGTACAGTTTTTTGGATAGTCGGTCATAGATAAGCAAAGCGAAATTGTTTTACCGAGTGTGAGTAACATCAAGATTAACTTTGCAAAATGGTTCAGGAGCGGATGTAAAAGATGATTATATCTACATTTACCTATCCAATAAAAAAAACCAAAAATATCTAAAAATACCCCCGTCGCAGCAGACCTGCATACTCAGCGAATTTCAAATGCAAAAGAACATATTTCAATCCAACATAGTGAGATTTGACATGTTTTTGTAAGCTTCATAAGAATAACATAGAGAATGAGTATGCAGGTTTGCTGCAACAAGTCCGTTAATTTGGTTGGTATTAATTCATTATTTAGTAGACCTTAACTAGAAGAAGCCATTAACCGAGTTTTACCAGGGATATGTCAAAAAATAAGGAAGTAATAGCATTTATTTTATTTCCCATAAGGTTAACATGGGGAATGAGTATGAAGGTTTGCTGCTACAAAAATGGAAACTTTGGGGGTTTTAGAGTAAAATACATTAAATCTCATCTAGATGAAGCCCCAAACCAAGTTTTATCAAGAAATGTTGAGAAATAAGCGAGATATAGAATTTTAATTATTTCCCATAAGGTTAACATTGGGACAACGTACTGTGTTTACCACTTTCAATATCTCGGTAACCAATGGACATAGAGCAATGATTCAAAATACTAACTTGTTTGTTTTTACGAGCTGAATTCAATGGTGTTGGTCAAAATTTGATTATTCTTATTTTTCTATATGAAAAACTCAAAAAACCCATTTTTGGGGGGTTTATCCCCCTTTACCCCCCCTCCTGGTGGTCCGATCGGGCTGGTTTACGAACTCGTCCAATTGATTACCACTTTACATGTCTGGACCGAATTTCATCAAGATCGGTCCATATTTACGGCCGCTATCGTGCTGACAGACACACACACACACACACACACACACACACACACACACACACACACACACACACACACACACATATATATATATATATATATATATATATATAGATAGATAGATAGATAGATATATAAAAATTCGAACGAATGGTATTTTTTGCTTCTGGTGGCCCCAAAACGAAAAGTTATCATGGTCTCGGGCTTAGGTCTTACCATGAGACCTACGGTAATAGCTTCTTCCCTATAGGGGAAATTCGCTAAAAATTATTATACTGAATGAATGACCGGTTTTTTGTTCTCTAAATCATCCGAAAAATCTCATCTTTTAGTACTATTACAATAAAATGAGCTAATATTTTTTCAGTGCGCTTATCTCAAATATTGTAATTGTTTAGTTCATTTGTATACTGAAAGCGGGTTCGTAAAATTCCTAGTTTTGATCGTAAGTAACAGAAATGCAAACATTGTTAATCGCGTTTTACCAGTTAAACTTAAAGATTCAATTTATGTTAAAAATTTCAATGATTAAGAATAATTTCAATGGTGCTTCATCGTTTTTGCAAGCTTGTCTTGGTCTCGCTTGTAAAACATGATTGCGCACCAAAGCACCACTTGTGATGGAAACTAATGTTTTTATCCAATATGGCGGGTCCTAGACGACAGCTGAAAATGATCACCATAAAAATGTAGTAGGCCTACTAACTACTAACTATCCATCAATGTTTGGGGGTGGTCTGGGATTGATGTTTGAAAACTTGTAGAAAAAAATAAGGAGGAATACTATTATGGGACTGACATTTTTTTAGAATATTATACAAATTTATGATTAAATATTGTGCTGAGATTGCTAGTTAAGGACTGACTACTTTCAGACATTAGCAAACTCTAATTTTTTATTTTTAGGTGAAAATGGAAGATCAAACAAAATGGATGGATGAAGAATTTTTTAAATTGGCGATATCAAATAGAAATGAAGAGAGTGTAAAAATCATTGACTACAGCATCAAACCAGCAGTCGAGTCAGGTAACAACTACTGCTCTCAGCTGTTTAGAGCTAAGGTGAATTACAAGACAGCAGGAAACACCAATGTTTCAAAATCCCTTATCATCAAAGCTCCTCTTCCCGAGGGTAAGATAAAGTCATTAATTGATGAAGCTGAACTGCTTGAAAATGAATACACAATGTATAATGAAATTCTACCTAAAATAAATGCCATTTCTAAACAACAGTTCGGATCAAAGGCATATTTTTGTGAGAGAGAAGATGTATTGATTATGGATGATTTGACTGAGGAAGGATTCAAAATGGGCGATCGTTTAAAACAGTTGGACCAGCAGCACTGTAAGCGATTCCTTATGACCCTAGCGAAGTACCATGCAGCAACAGTGTTTCTTCACAATCAAAACCCAGAATTGGTGGAGTTAAATGGTGTTCACCCCTTATACAATGAAAAAAACGATATTACCATGATAGTCACTGTTGAGAAGATGAGAATCAAAGCGTTTGTTTCAATTTTACAAAAGCTGAGTGGTATGGGGGAGTTGGCAGAGGCAATTCAAAGCTGCGGGGAGAATCTAAGGAATGTCCTCATTAAAATATTAAAGCAGGGAGGTTCCTTAAACGTTCTCAATCATGGAGATTGTTGGACAAATAACATTATGTTTAAGTATTCAGAAGAGGGTAAAATATCTGACTGTAAACTAATTGACTTTCAACTCAGAACATATGGGTCTCCTGCAGTTGATTTGTTTTACTTTTTGTTCACCAGCGCTAGAAATGAAGTAAGGCAAGAGCACATGGACGAACTTTTGAAAGTGTACAGCGATACTCTGAACAAAGCACTGAAGGAACTTGGCTGTCTGGAGAGACTTTCCCTCCAAGACTTAAAAGAGGAGATGAGACAGACTTGTATTTGGACTGTGTTCATCGTAGCAAACTACTTACCGATGATACTCAACGAACCTGATGAAATGACGGAGAAGCTAAAAGAAAACGAAGAAAACATGAGAAATCCTGATATTGATGTAAATCCAGTCTTAAGGCTTTTTCTTGGTAAAACTTATAATTCTGTATTACTGGACATTTGCAACGAACTGATAAAACTCGGTTTGATAGACTACTTAAGAGGTATTGAAAACTGATTCAGTATTATAATTGAAAGAATGTTTATGAGTGTGACTTCAGGAATTAGGGTTATGGAAAGTAAAACAAGCTCATTTTAATCAGCTTATTGTAGAATATTTGTGCTATATTATAAATTAGAAAATGTTTTGGTTACATTAAAACTATTTTACTCTTTTTTGCATAAATCAAAACAATTGAAAATTGACTGCCTAAAGATGAGCAAATAAATCTTAAAACCTTGTCAGTGCTTGCACAAATGACTTCACGTTAATGATTAATAGCAAAAATGTCATTATGGATGTTGATTTTGAAATAAATCACGTGTTGAATTTTCAAAATACTTTATTTCTAAAGATATTTTCAAAGAATCTTTGTTTCTTGGCAAGCTAAAAAAAAGTAAAAAGTGTTACCTTCCTTAGAAACAATATCTTAACAGTAAGCATTAATACATTTGTATATTATAATTCTTTTATAACTGATAACCGAAATCCATCTTGGAATTTTCTTCTTTTATATGAATAACTCTTTATAAATAGGTACTGCAAGACTTTAGGAGGGAACCTTCTCTAAAGCAATTATATTTATTAGGGAAAATAATGATTTTATATCTATTTAGTTATAAAATTATTGTATAAACAAAACAAATACACAACAGGTTCGTACTTCTTTTAATAAGAGTTTTATTTTACAAGTTTGTTTCAGAGTATTGAAGAATTTTATGTGTGTAATTTTAGTAGAAATAATTCAAGTACTTGACTTATTTGTTATGTATTATGTAAAATAAAAATGTCAATTTCAACAGTTTAGTTGAAAGCTGCATTCTAGTATCCCTTATCTGAATAAATTAATTTTTATTTGATGTCTGTTATTATACAGCTGTTGATGGGTACAGAATTTGTAAGTACCCGAAATACTTATTATTTTTATTTACATGAATTTTTTTACGATGATAATGACCAAGTTGAAAATGATTAATTTTTACTGTCATTACAATTACTTTTATTTTACAAAAATTTTAACTTTTTACAGTCTGTACAAAAAAATTACCTCAGGGCTGAATGAATTCCAATTGCCAACCGAAGTTTGACTGGCAAGAACACACATTTTAGAAAATATCAATTTTAAAACCAATTTAGTTTATTTCAGGCTGTCATTCTTTGTTTTGATAATTCATACCGAAAATTGGACTCAAAGAAATACTCTGTCGTTAGGATGTTAACTCACCACCTCTTGAGAGGGTAATTGACAGTTGGCATGAGTATATACTCTAGTTGGTAACACTGTAACTTGGCTTTCTTCATCTTGAATCAGACAAAAATGGATTCACTTTTCTCTAATTCAAAGTTAAATCTAGATCAGTATTTAATATCAACGTACTATCATAATATAACCCTATAAACCACATTAAACCTGAATTTAAATCGATATCAAGTAAGATAATATAATGGCATGTACCTAAGTACTCCAGGAGTCAAAACTTTTAATCAGTTCCCAGATGATTTAGAGAAAGTTAAATCGAGATAACTCTTTATTGTATATACCAGGTATAAAACTGAAAATAAAATGAAGGACTACACCATATGCACACTCACTGTCTGTGGCCAAGCTGCTCATGACCAACAGACATAGCCATAAAAGGTATAAATTAACCTAAGTCTGCCGAGGTGATCCTATGGATTCCTAAAAGATTACGCGTTTCGAAGATCAATAAGTCCTCATCTTCAGAACGTCGTACAAGAACAATATCACTCGCGAAAGGTCGTCAGATCGATTAAAATTAAAAACATTGAAACACGGAGACGTTTACTTTTAAACATAAAAACTGTAGGCTTAGATCCAGACTCAGTCTCCAGCCCATTTGGGGACTAATTTCCAATTGTATTTTCGTATTATTATTAGGTATTAATGTATATTATTTTCTGTTTGGAAATAAACTATTCGTTCATTCATTCATTCATTTTGGAGTGGTCCCTGTTTAAAATATATATTTATGTTTTTATCTTACTTGCAACATCTTCCACTGTTGTTATTGATGTCGAAATTGAGGTCCAGTCTCAGTCTTGAGTCTCAGTCCAGCAGTCAAGCTGTGCAGATGTGTTTTCCTCGTTCTCTGGCTTGCAGTATTCCTACAATATGAGTTTGTGTTCCTCTTGTGGGAAAGATTTACCACCAGAAAATGACTTTGTGAAGTGTTCTGTGAGTGATTGTAAATTACATTATGCAAGTGCCGGAGTTGCTGACAAATCTTGGCGGCAAATGGGTAATGCAAGGCGTGAAACTTATTGTTGTGTACTGTGTAGAAACTTAAAAAAGGATTCTAATAGTATAACAAAGTGTTTCCTCACAGTCTGATTTACAAGATAATATTGGTAAGTTGCCGGAATATTTCCTTGAAAATTTAGAGAAGAAAATTGAGAAAATTGTACAAAATGCTTTAGATAAAAAGTCAAATGAAGTTAAGGACACCATGGGAGAATTGGAGAGATCTGTTAGCTACTGTTCTGATAAGATTGATGATTTTGTTGAAAAATTAAATTCATTTGAGAAACAAGTTAATGAGTGTGAAAAGAGTCAGCAAAAAATCATAGAGGAAAATAAGAAACTTAAAATTGAAGTTACTTCTATTAAAAGTCAGTTTGAAGAACTGCTTCAGTATGGACGTAATATAAATGTGCAAATAGATAATGTGCCTGAGGTAGAGCAAGAAAACGTTTTTGATATTGTAAGTAAATTAGCAAATGCTATCAAAGAGCCTATTGATATAAAACAAGATGTGCAGGCGGCGCATAGACTACCATCAAAAGTAAATTCAAGACCTCGTCCTATTGTGGTGAGTTCAGTAATAGACAGAAACGTGACAGTTTTCTTAAAAAGGCTAAAAAAGAAGTAGTAAAGTCTACGGCTTTGGTTAAAAATGTACCTGAGGGTAGGATTTATGTAAATGACCATCTGACTCCTTACTACAAAAAATTACTTTATGAGGCCAAAATGTCAAACGGGAAAAAAATTATCAATTCCTGTGGGTGATGAACTCTAAAATTTTTCTACGGAAGGAAAATGGCAGTAAGGTAATGAAAATTAGCAGCTATGAAGATTTACAGAATGTTAAATAATTTAATACATTGGAACACACAGATGGACAGACTTGAAACAGGTTATAGTATGCAGATGTCTGTTTTCCGTGTTTGGCTATGGACAATCTTGGACAGGTTAATTCTTTCCAATTGGACAGCAGTGGAAGTATTAGCTACTGAAATGAGCTTCTTATCTACAGGGTCACAAGGGTCACTTGTCACTGGGATTCATAGACTTGATTCATCTGTTCGCTTATTTGCCTCCTGGACTTCTTCATATTTTACAGTAACAATAATATTTTTAAGGCAGTTTAAACTTTGAATTCTAATGTCGCCAAACATTTTGGTTTATTACCGTTACATCAAATTTTATTAATATTTTTTCTAGTACAAAAATTGCTTACAAACATATAGCATTAATAGTTATAGTTATTTTTTTAATGATTTTTTTAACTATTAAAATAAATAATAAAATTCTTTAGCATTTTCTCATGTCTTCTGCTTTATTGCTTGACAACTTAGAGGAGTTAAATAGTTGGTTTAGAGAAGAAAGTGGTATTCTTTTTTGGCATCAGAACATCAGAAGTGCCAATAAAAATTTTGATAAATTTATTGCCTATTTGAATTGTTTAGAAATCAAACCACATATTATTGTTCTTTCTGAAGCATGGCTAGTTAATACTGATGAGGCTGCTCTGTACAGTATAAATGATTATTATATGTTTGCCACTTGTAATTCAAATCTTCGTAGCAGCGGTGTCATTGTATATGTTCACCAGTCAATAACATCTGTTAAGTTAGAAAGTATTATTGATGGATGTGATTTAGTATTAATATCTTGTAATATAAAAAATGTTTCTTTTTATACACTTGGTTTGTATCGGTGGCACTCATCTGATGTTAGGAATGTCATAAATAGCTTATCTAAAATGTTGTTGAATATTAAATCATTGACTTTGAATCTCTTCAGAGAGATTCAAAGTCAATGATTAAATGTAAGGATGTAATATGTTTAGGTGACTTTAATATAAATGTTAAAATTGATAACAAGGACACTGATGATTATTTAAATAGTTTGTCTAGTCTAGGTTTTGATCAGCTCATTGATATTGATACTCGAGTACAAGGAAATTCCTCCTCTTGTATTGATCATATCTTATTTAGGTCTAGTAAGTTTTTTGCAAGTAAAACATCTGTTATTGAATCTTTCATAACCGATCATCGTTCCATAGCATGTTTTTTAGATTATAACGAGGGCAATTGTTTTAATAAGCATATTGCTGGTAAATGTTTTATTGATTGTAATGAATTAAAAATTAAAATTGTTACATCGGATTGGAGTGAGGTTTTAAAAGCTAAAAATGTTAATACTGATTTTCAAAAGTTTTATGCTAAGTTTTTACCGATGATTGAAGAATCTAAATATTTTCCTCGGTATCAAAAAAACACAATGATGTTAAAACCTTGGATGAACAGGGGTTTGTTGAAGGCTTTTACTATTAGAGACAGGCTATATAAGATAAACAAGAGAAGTCCAAGCAAAACAAATAGAGATAAGTATTTAAATTATCAGCATAAGCTTAAAATTTGGATTAAAGTTGCAAAACAAACGTATTACAGTAGATTGTTTCAGAATAATTCAAAGGATGCCAGAAAGCAGTGGCAGGTAATAAATAGTGTTATTGGTAAGGGGTGTTCAAAAAGTTTGGAAATTTACTTGAAAAAAGATGACACTCTAATTAATAATGAATTAGAAGTTGCGAATGTTTTTAACAGTTATTTTATTGAAGTCCCTGAAAAAGTGGCAGCTTTGTGTCAAAACCCTTCACTTCTAAATCAAGATTTGTATTCACAGTATTTCCATCCCTTCCATAATTTAAATTCAATTTTTTTCATTCCAACTTCAGAAATGGAAATTATAAAAGTGATTAGCGACATTTCTCAATATAAAAGCACTGGTGATAGTTTATTATCAGCTGCTGTAGTTCGTAATGTGGGGAAGGAAATAAGTCCAATTTTAACTGAATTGTTTAATTTTAGTCTGTCTTCTGGTTGTTTTCCAGATATTTTGAAAACAGCTACAGTTGTCCCAGTATTTAAAAAAGGTAGCAAGTACAGTGTTGAGAACTATCGCCCGATATCGTTGCTTCCTGTTTTATCTAAATTGTTAGAAAAATTAATAAAAGTTAGATTAATTCAATTTTTGGATAGTAACAGATTTTTTTCATCTGGACAGTTTGGTTTTCGTGAAGGTCTTAGTACTGAGCTTGCTCTTCAACACTTTTTGACAAATATTTATGAGGGTTTAAATGATGTTACAAATAATAAAATAGCAGGTTTATTTCTTGATATCAGTAAAGCCTTTGACACGATAAACCATGACTTATTGTTGGCTAAATTGGAATCTGCAGGTATAAGAGGGGTACAGTAGAGTCCCACAAACCCGGACTAATGTGGACCGAACGGTGTCCGGGTTTGTGAAAATTCCGAGTTATCGGGAAATAAGTAAAAATAAGAAAAAATAAGAATAGTTTCTGTTATTTCTATAAAAAATCATTTATTTATTGCATAGTGAAAAATACAAGAACCACATTATCAGTTCTGTAAAAACTTAAAGAAAAACCAAAACTGTTTTATATGTGTCACACTGTGCTCTGGCCTTGAATCTCAATGTACTTTATTGCTCTGGCAGGCTTTCCGAGTTATCCAGAATTCCGGGTTATCGAAGTCCGGGTTTGCGGGACTCTACTGTACCACTTTCGTGGTTTAGATCTTATCTTAAGGGGAGAACGCAGGTGGTAAAAATAAAACAAAATAAAAGCAGAATGTTGGATATAAATTTTGGGGTACCCCAAGGTTCTGTACTTGGCCCTGTTTTATTTTTAATATATGTGAATGACTTTTGTAATGGTAATTTTGAGGGACATGTCACAGCGTTTGCTGATGACACTGCCTTTTCATACCGCGCTGGCACTTTAAATGAACTTCATCAAAAAATACAAAATGATTTGGATAAAATTTCACTATGGTTTAATTTCAATAAACTCTCACTCAATGTATCAAAAACAGTATTCATGATTTTTTCTCTATCTGAATCTGGTCATTTCGAAACTTCTTTAAAAATTCATAAATCAGATTGTGCTAAAATTGACTGTGATTGTGACACTATAGGGCAATGTAATTCTACAAAATATTTAGGTTTATATTTGGATGAAAATTTAACTTGGAAGAATCACATTTATCATTTAAAGAACTCACTTCGGAATACCTTAAGAATCTTTTTTCACCTAAAGTATTTTTGCCCTTCAACCACCTTAAAGCAAATATATTATTCATTGATAAATTCAAAGCTAGAATATGGGATTTCTCTGTATGGCAGTAGTTATTACTCGAACTTAAGTCCAATCATTATCTTACAGAAAAAATACATTCGACTTATATCAAATGCTACTTTTTATGAACATTCTTTTCCATTTTTTTTGCCATAAAATTTTACCTTTCAGATATTTGTATATATTTAAGGTTTTGTCTATTTTTTATAAATCAAGTGGTAATTCAGGACCAATAGTTGATAATATTCATAGTTACATCACAAGGCAGGTTTCTAATAACTTTTTACGTCTACACAAACCAAACTGTACCTTATTCAAGAAAAGCTTTGTTTATTTGTCTTTAAAATTTTTCAATATTATACCTAATTCTGTAAAGATAAGTCAGTCCTTAAGTTTATTTAAAAAGAGGTTAAAAAACTGGTTAATGACGAAGACTTATGAAGAAATAGAAAGTTTCTATTTAGATAACTGAAAGTAAAAAAAAATATTTCACAACTTCTTTTTTATGATTTTTGTTTTCTACTGCTTCAGATGTATGATCTTGCCATTTTTTCCAACTGTGTCGTAATAGTTAAATATTTCATACCCGGCTGCATTTTTTCCTTTTAAATTGTATATTTCCTTGAGTTGTTTTCGTTTTGATGGTGGTACTGCGCCAAAATAACAACAAAAAAAAAAAACAAACAAAAACAAATAAATCTGAGACTCCCGCCCATAAACAGAAGGCTTGCACTTCTCTTGGGTGTGAATTATTTCTCTTTACTAACTATGAAAAAATTTCTTTTGAACAAACTAAATTTTTATGAACTATTGTATTATATATATATTTATTTGTTACATTTACAGTGTTTGTTCATGAACTTTGTTTAATTTGTATATTTTGAAGAGAAATAAAGATTATTATTATTATTATTATTATTATTATTATATATTATTATTATTAGATCAACAGGTCTAAAAAAGTCAGAGACAAGAAAACAAAAATATGAAACAGACGGACTCATACACCTTAAAACGAACATGCTATCGGTTATGCTGAGAGAAAACTTGAGACTTTGGAAGGGGCAGAACAAGCCTCAAATACAGTTAGTTCACAATAATAATCTGGTTATTTCAAGAATAAGAATACCCAGCTTATATTATTCTAGGATTATTATTTTGAACACCTAATTGCTTAGCATATGACAGCTGGTTATTTCCCAAAAAATTCCAAAATTTAACATGGTTTTGCATACTAATTGGATTGTTTTGAGTATGTTTTTTGCTGTAATTTTAACCTAAATATATGGGTAATATTTCAGGGCGTAATGTGACTTATGCCTGCTTCCATCTTGGATGCTAGTTGATCCCTTGAATCTTTACATTCATCCTTAACAAAGCTAGGAGGAAAATGAATGTAACACAATTTCATTTTATGATATGTTAATTTATTAAATTACTATAATTTTAATACTTGACAATAAAATCAAAAAATAAATCCACTTCATATCCAGAATAATATGATAAATATTTATTACCTTTCCCAATAATTTCATCAATTAAAAAACATAATAATAAAATAAAATAATGGTTCTCTTAAGAGATACGTAGAGATCTAACATTACCCAAAATTGTA
The DNA here is from genome assembly GCA_035578135.1 of Flexamia atlantica. Taxonomy (NCBI): domain Eukaryota; kingdom Metazoa; phylum Arthropoda; class Insecta; order Hemiptera; family Cicadellidae; genus Flexamia; species Flexamia atlantica. The sequence goes on from JAQJVK010000011.1 coordinate 8,654,291, forward strand.
CACGATATAAAAATTTAGATTATTATTACCTAGCATTACAGTACAGCCCTTTATTTGTACAGTCAACCATCTTATTTACATATCAAAACATATCTACAAGTCTGTGAGGCCATTCAACTGTGTTTTAGTTCCTCCGGATACCATTTCTCCCGAACCACCAACCAAATTACTTGCACTGTAACATACGAAGCAAGTAGATGGTTTCAGCACCTTTATGCAAGACAAGCTAAAAATAAATTAAAGCGATAAACAACCCTCGTAAAAGCAGGAACATTTGTATTAAATAGACAATTAGACATTTGACAAACTGGGCTTAAGATGTTCTTCAGTGTACGAAAGGGCACGATTTTATATATAATTAAAAACCACAAACAGTATTGGGTTAAAATATCATTCTTTATAACAATTTTATTTGTATGAATTTTATATTAAAAATTTAATCAGTCTTAAAACAAAAAAAGAACTGTAATGATTGTCAAAAAATAAAAAAATAAACTACCAATAAACAGTGGTATCAAACAGCATTAAAAACAAAAATGTCGATTGTATCTGATGAAATGCTAACAAATAAAAACACATACAGCAAATGACATAATACAAAAAACCTTTTTTTAATGACTGGAAATAAATAGCTAAATAAACGTTGCCATATAACAATATTTTATATTTGACAATTAGTTTCCAAACTTTTTAGGTAAAGTACTCAATATTTATATTTCACTACAGCATTTTAAATTACATGTTTCAACTAGAATAATGCTTCTTAAGCCATATACAGTGATGTCAGTTCCCTGGAAGTAATGTAGTTTGCATTTGGTAGTTTATTATGAGACTGCAAGTAATATTAGTAACTAATACAAAAATCTTAGTAAGGGCTACAAAACAGAAGAAATAATTCAGGGTAATAAAAGCTGATAAATATTTTACTTTAAGATCCATAAATTACAAACTAAAACATTTATATTAGCTCAGCTACTAAAACGCAGCATAAGCCAATTGATTTTTAGACACTGGTTACCACAATGGCACTTCATTCTTCTATATATTTCTGTTGCTATTGCAATTATTGGATGAAAAAATAGAATGCATAATTTTTGTTTGCCTATTACAATCTTTCAATGAAAAGCAAAAATACAGTGTGAATGGATAACATGAATTAACCACAGAGATATTTTGGGAAAAATTTTAAATTCACCTCTTGGGGTTATTTTAGATCCCATAGCTCCTGAATCCTTTAAAACTGAGACAGTTTTTACTTTTTGGTTCAATGATGGCAAAATACTTTTCTCCAAAATAAATACCCAAAAACAAGTTGGGGTAGGTATCAATCAATCATATTGTCTCATACATATTTTTTTAAACTTCAGATTAATAGCACTCCACCCCCCTCCCCCAAATAGTTGACCTTCAAAAGTTTATCTCATATATTTCTCCTAAGGAATTGGTTAATTGTTATTAATTGGATTTTTACAGTCTTAACAGAGAGGCAGTAATGATGGAGTGGCAAAATGTTCAGCGGGAGGGAACTAAACATACCAAAATAACTTTCAACAATAAGTAAATATTTTCTTTTTTTGAAATCAAAGTCAGACGTGGAAGGCCATTCCCCTTCGATCCCCTTTTACTACACTAAGGCAGTAACCACTGAGAAGCAGTAAGTTGACACTGGAGAAAATAATCTCCATAACCACTGAAAAAATATCATCTCCACAGTCAAATTGTAAAGAAAAATTGAAATACAATAATATAAGTACTAGTATTGAAAGTGACAAAAGTTGATGATACTTTCTAATAATTTATTGAATTAATTGGGAGAAATAACTATTTTAAGTATAACTATATTAATATATTATGTTTTTCACTGCTATCTTTTTTTATTACTTTATGTTACTAACCCAACAATTTTTAACTTCCCGATAAAATATATTTTTTATACTACCAAAATAAAACAAAGTAAACATTTTAAAACAAACTTCAATGTAAAAAAAACATCCTTGGGAATCCCTAAGATAACAAAGTATATTCTATATCACAATAAAATACTTAAGCAGAGCACACAGGACTGAGTTTTAATATGTTTGAGAGTCTTCTCAGGACTTGTAGTGAGAGGGGTTGTAGAACGTTGGGTTTCCTTTATTTCCGTATCCACCCTGAAAATAACAACAATTAGGGTTATAAAGAGAACCGCTTTAATTGGTAATTTTAACCCTAGAATCGTAATCATTAGCCTGACAGACGACGTAACATTACCAAAACTAGCTGATCAGGTGGTTGTAGATTAGTCAGATTGCCATCCTTCCCTCAAGTTGTCTCTTTGGTCCCCTGACAGTTCTGCGGCAGTTTTCAGAGCGTGAAGGTCATCAATTTTAGGTTAGTAAATTTTTTAATTTGCACCGTAGTCTGGGAGACGAATGATTACGATTGGTTTTTTTTCCAGTAGAAGCCTGTGAGACGAATCATTATGATTTGTGTGTTTTGCTTTTTTTCTGTAATCTGTAAAAATGTTGTAAAATTAATCAAGACTTAAAATATGCCTCCACACAAAATATTATTAATTTTGCTTTAAATTTTTCAGAAGAAACAATGCAACTTTGTTTAAAATGTATTTTTTGCAAATTTTTGAACTTATTAGTATCCCAGAAGAATAATTACAATTGACAGTCATTAGAAATATGATTGAAATCAATGATTTTTTAACGTTTTAAAACTTCTGCAAACATATCTTTTTTCTATGGAATTGAATATCAAGATCTGTATAGTAATTCTACACTGATTTACTTTACAATGATGTGGGGAAAAACATCTCTCGATAAAAATCCATTTATAATGACTTTTTAAAAATTACATAGCAAAATAATAAATATACCGTGTAGCATTTTAGGGAAAAATCTGTAAAATTATTGTTAAGTAAATTAAGACTGAAAATCAGCTAATAAGACTGATTAAGACTGGGTAAATCAGCTGGAGATTTTACCCACACTGGTATTTGGTTATGATTCCTGGCACTAGTAGCATTGGATTACAATTACTGTATCTTAAATCAGCTGTTTCTAGTTGATTTAATAAGCCTAAAACATTATGACAATGGTATTGTTGTCATTATGAGAGATATTTCTGAGCTATTGTGATTAAATTATATTAATGAATTATGGTTTTATCATTATTAGTCTGCACGTATTGTAGTTTTTAGCGACAGTTCAGTGTCAATGTTGGTTGCAAGCGCTAAGAATGATTCATAACAGCCGAGAAAATAAGTCCAAATAAATTAATTTCCTTGAATTCAAGGTTTTATTTATTTTTTTGTTATTACTCATTTGCAAATTCTACCAGTGAAGGTTAGATATGTGAAAAGTGAAATCAGCTATTCAATAACTTAATCAGCTGTATAAATAATTTCACTGATGTCATAGTACTACTGCAAAAAACAAATGAGCATCTGGGTCGAAAGTGTTATTCAATGCCTGGATCAAATTCCACGCTCATGCCTCTTATGTAAACTCGGTCGTTGCCCGGAAAAAACTACTTTCCATCCTAGTAATGAAATGTACTATTTCACTACACTATTAATAAATCATATGTTTTTGTTATGTGTTAATCACCTATGGAAATCTATATAATTAATACGCCAACACGAAATTTGTCTTATGAACTCCTCCGTCATTTCTTAACCGATTTTGATCATTGACGGCTCATTGGAAAGAGCGTGTCGCGTAGATTTGCAAACTGGCCTTACATTTTTGAAAAAGTCCCTTGGGCTCTGCCTCATTGGCTTTTAAAGTTCCCATGTTATCCTTATGAAGAACATAATTGTTTACATTTTCATCAGCTGGATAATTTAATTGCTGTTATTTTTTAATTTGTGTAAACATAACCCTCAAGACGGATCGTGTTAGCATGATTGTGTTTTAAATTTGTCGCCATTTGAATTATCGCTCTGCTAGAGTAGCGCACGATTCCGTGCGCTCGGATCCACTAGTTCATCATTAAATTGGTTACTGTTTGCTGAAACATCATTAAAATAAAATAATATTAACTATAAAAAAGTCATTTTTACTGTCTTTTTCATCTTTTCCAATATAAAAAAAAGGATTACAGATAATTTCAAAATAACATGGTTAAAAGTAATGTTCAAAAAAAGAATAAAAGTGTCATGCATATTCTAGACCATATAAGGTGCAAGAATCATTGAGACCATTGAATATGGTCTTGAATATGCAAATTCCTACTTTCCACTCTTCTAATAAAAATACTATTTCACAATGTGGTTGATTGATGATTGTACTACTAAGGAATAATCATGAAAAATAAACGGTATCAGGAAACTGACACATACTTTCTCCCTTCAAATCATTTAAGAAAACATAATATATAGTGAAATAAAACAAATTAACAATTAATTATCACATAAATATATACCAATTTTATCAAAATCGGTTAGTAAATAACGGAGATATTGGTTTTTGAATATTTGCCATAAGAATAACATTGGATAACGTACTGCGTTTACCGCCGAACTAAAATATCAATTATCTTTGCAACCAGTTGACGTAGACTAATGATTCAAAATACTAGATTATTTAGTTTTTCAAGCCAAATTTAATGGTTGCAAGTATATTTTCTTTAAAAGTTACAGTTTTTGTGAAATTTGAAAAATATGAATTTTTTAACACTTAAACCCCCATAACATCTTAACCTGAATTTTTACAGACATGCGGGTGGTGTCATTTTGTTCGTCATCTTAAGCACTTAAGGAAAACCATGAAATTTTTATCAAAATCGTTAGAGCCGTTTTTGAGAAATTTGGATTTTTATCATTTTTTATGGGTTTTTATGGGGTAAATACCCTTAAAAATCAAAAATTCAAAAAAATAAAAAATAAAAAATACGCCTGGAGATACAACGGTTTTATACCGTTAACGGCTTCATGGCAATATTCTGCATGATAACTGGACAATAGCGCGGCCCAAGACGACAGTGCAGGTGAAGCAGACGACGAAAGCGAGCAGAGAGTATCCCATTCGAATGCCGCGGCTGCCATTGATCTAGTGCTACGCTATGTAGAACAACAGTCTGCTGCGACCCCAGCCGATACCTTGTTCCTGAGACGCCGGCGCTATTACGATTCAAAAGAGAGGTATTCTTCTCTTCGACAAAAAAGTGTTACAGACTTTTATAAACCAATGTCAATAACGCTGTTCTGTTTTGTTTATTACATTTTCGATCTTTGAAACGTACTGTAATTTTCAAAAATACACTTAATCCATGTTTTTCCTTGATTTTATTTATTCCTTAATATTTCCTGATTTCGGTTTCGGATTAAGCGGATTTTCGGATTACCGGATTTCGGATTAGCGGGGCTCTACTGTATTTTCAAAAATTTACAGCTCAATTATTAAAATAGATTCAGTTCAGTAGAAGGGGTTTAATCACTCAAAACGCCTATCTCATTTAAAAAATAGTAAAATAGAGACAGATAATCTATAAATAAAAATATGATGTCTTGAAAAAAACCAACCGCTTGCGATAGAGAAACTGGCTTCTCTAGCTATTATAAAAGTAAAGAAAAAAATACTTAGAACTTTTCTGTTATGTTAAGCCATAAACTAAGTCAATAGTCAATAGTCAAAATATCTTTATTCATCAAAAATTGTACAATCAAAGTACATGAATGGCGTCATCCTTGTCGCATACATACTACACAAAATTAAAACTAAAACAATGCATATAAGTAATTTTAATATGAAAAAATGTTTATTCAAAATAAACCATTTACTGAACATTTATCATTTTTGTAAAATATTCCCTCACACAATAACACGGATTCTTTATCAACAATTCTTTAAACTTTAACTTAAATTTTGCTACGCTTTTTTCATTTTTTAAACATTTTGACAAAACATTTAGCCCCCATATAAGTAGTTTTTTTCTTAAAATATTCTAATTTATGTTTAGCCAATATAATGTCATTTCTGAATCTAGTGTCATACTCATGACTGTGGCCCAACAGCATCTCATTGGACATGTTCTCCTTTATGAAAATGACACAATCATAAATATATAAACTAAAAACAGTTAAAATTTCTAATTTGCAAAATTTATCTTTTACATGTTTATTAAAATTTAAATTTAGCATTACCCTGATACATTTTTTTTGAAGTTTTAATATCCTTTCTAAATTTTTGTGTGAGGTGGCTCCATACACACATATGTTATACTATATTTGAGACTGAATTAAACCAAAATAAATTGTTTTTAAGGTAGCCAAATCAGATAATTTAGAAAACCTTCTAAGCACAAAAATCCCTGGATTAACTTTACTTGCAACTTTGTTTATATGCTGATCCCAATTGAAATTACTATCTACTATTAACCCTAAAAATTTTGTCTCCTCTACCTCAACTATAATTTGATTACCAACAACTATATTTAGCGGACTTAGGTTTTTATCTCTGTGTGCACTGAAAGTAATGTAATTGGTTTTATTAAAATTAAGATCTAGGTTGAGCAAATTAAAGAAACTGAATATATTATTTAGCTCTAGCTCAGCTGTTTGCTCAATGCGTTGATAATTAGATCCTGATATTTTAAAATTGGAATCATCAGCATACAATACCAATTTAGAACAAATCTTATTTGCCAATACATTTTGTAATCCGTTTATATAAAAGATAAATAAGATTGGCCCCAGTATTGACCCTTGAGGAATGCCAAATTTTATGATTTCTGTTTGTGAATTTATTTTGGTTAGATGTGTTTATTATTGATATCAGAAATTTGGACAAATTGCACTCTGTTACTTAAGTATGACTTTAGCCAATCAAAAGCTTTTCCTCTGATGCAATTTTTATGAAACAATTGAAACAAAGTATCATGGCACACACTATCAAAAGCTTTATGCAAGTCCATAAAAATCCCTATGCATTTATCACCCCTATCTATGGCATCAATGACTGCTTCCATGAAATCCACTGTTGCTGATTTTGTCGACTTACCTACTCTGTACCCGTGCTGATTATTCTCCAGCAAACTATTCCTCTCAAAAAAGGACATTAGTCTTGTGCAAACTGCTTTCTCGTAAATTTTAGAGATTACAGGCAAAATTGACAACGGTCTGTAATTTGATGGGTCTTTAGGGCAATTTTTTTTTATAAATGGGGCTTATTTTTGCTATTTTTTATTTTTGAGGAAAAATGCCTGATATAAAAGATGAGTTAATTACTACCAGCACTTTACTAATACTTTAACTAAAAGATGAGTTAATGTACCAGCACTTTACTAATACTTTTATCAGCAATCTTAATTACTTTAATAGGTACCTCATCAAAACCACTAGAATTTTTATTTTTCAATTTCTGAATTATCCTCAAAATTTCCTTTTCAACAACTGGTAAAAAATATAGCTTTTGTCCAATGAGATTTTCAGCCACATTGCTTTGAATGTCAGGTTGAGTTTGACCTCCAGATTTGTTTTCAGCTACCCTCATAAAATACCTATTAAATAAATCAGCTATCTGCAAAGGATTTGATACAACAGCACCATTATTCTCTAAAGTAATGCTTTTTAGCGAGTCAACTCTCGCTAAAACTCAAAATTCCACAGGACAACGATTTTTCGTTGAGTTATGTAAAGTTCGTCTAAGGCATAAAGATGGAGGCAATTCTTAGTTAAAATTAACTTATGGAGGCAATTTAAGCTGGATTTGAGATTTAGAGGTAAACCAGATGAAAATCCAAGTTTCAGAGGTAAAGCATAATAACGCTGGACTAGAAATGACTCAAAGACATGTTACTATGTAACGATCTGTACCCAAAAGTTTTGACTAAAAGAGCTTCATTGACCGAAGAAGTCAACTGCAAGACAAGACTACAAGAAATAGACTATAAGATAAAGAGTTGTAAAACTATAAGATATAGAGTGAGGTAAACTTCGCAAGGTAACAGGAGATGGAGGTGGTGAGGTGGAGGGAACAGACCAAGTTGAATTTTTCTTATCTACTGAACTTTGAGATAGAGAGGTTGTCTCTTCGACTTAATTGATTTAAAATACAGCCGTTAATTGTTTTAAATTATGTACAGTTATTGTTATGATGATGACAGATGTTCCAAGGGGATTGAAAATAATTCTAGATGTTTAATATTTTTGAGTTATTGAGGTTTGAGTGAGCAAAAGTCAAATGTAGTGGGTGAGTAGTGAAAAAGGTGCATCAGAGTTAACAGATTTTGTAACAACTGGCTTTTAAATACAAATCAACCTTTTATAACTAAGTTTATATTGTGAAGAAAGGCAAAAATTACAGCGTGAATTTGCATACTTTCGTAGCTTACTTTTATTTTTATAAGGTGATAAAAATTCATTTTTATTTTAAATACGTGCAAAACTATTAACAATTCACAAGTTCCTATGAACATTATAGTGTTTCAATTATTGGTGCCCCCATATGTTGTGAAGCTATTTTTCAACATTGGAAGAAAAATCTGTTACTAAATGAATTTCAAAAATTCAAAATGGAAGAATTGGAATCAGGATATAAAAAAGGACAATTCTGGCAAGCAATAAAAAAGGAAGAAGGCTTATAAGAGATTTTACAGGGGAAGGATATGTAATTAAACTCACATTATCAAAGAAAACTGTAAGAAGCTTTTTATAACGAGACCTACTTGTTGTAACTATCGAATCATGATAGGTTGAGTTGCTGAGGTGGCAAAAATCATAACTGACAGACTATTGGGAGTTACACGCTAGAGCTATCTCTTAGTCAACACGTTCAATTCCTGCCAGTTAAGTTTATAATCCTAACATAGAAACAGAAGTATTAACTTGTCAGTCACAGTGAATGTGTTAGGTGAAAGGTAAAAAAAACTGCATCAGCTTTAAATTTTAGATTAGGTCTCCCTTAGCTATTTAACACTGTTGAATCAGTGTAAAGGAAAACTAGAAAGGGTTTAGTAACTACTACGAACCAATTCATTCAAATTACTTATTGGACTTTAAAAAATTACATTTCTTAAAAAATATAAATTTTTTGATATTTTAGACCAGAAAATCATTTATTTTGCAAGAATTTAACGCAAATGAAATGTATCACAAGATTCAGCAAAGTGTCACTTATAAGAATCAATAAATTGATCATTAGATTGTTCCTTTCTAGTGCATCAACCAAATAAAGCCCAAGCGTGAGTACAGTTAACTATTGATCTAAGATGAATTAAATAAGCCTGTTTGATTAGTGAAGCGTTTGATGAGGAACATAATACATGCAATGGAGTGCAGAAACATAACTTAGGGTATATTACATTTAAGTTGTAAAATTGCTGTTTCAAAATTTTCCACAATAATGTGAAATATCATCCATGCATTTTCAGTTCTTCGTGTCTCAAATTTATGTAATTAGCATACATTTAAGGTGATTGAAAACATTTACATTAAAATGTCAAATGCAAAATAGTAGCTTCCTATCAAGTTTTGTAGACAAGACAAGCATTTTTCTGTAATACTGTAATAAAGAACTAATAATAAAATATTAATTTATCTATCTATATATAAAGCCCAAACTACCCGTAACTTTTGAGAAAACCATAAGTCTGACACCCTGGAAACTTGAACTTAAATAAAAAGGTCTCTATGAAAAAATATTAGTTTTTGATAAAACTTTCCTTGAGGGCGTACATATAAAGAAAAGGGCTGAACAGCTTATGTGTTTTTATTTACAGTTACTTTTCTACATTTTCCCCATCAGCTAGTTTCACAGAAGGAATGAGTTAAAGTTGAGTTTGGCAATTTAAACAGTCAAACCCCAAATTTCATATCAAATGTTTTAGCAACACCTAACGCTCCTAAGTATTTAAATACTTAAATCATGAAAATTAAGAAATTACAATGTAAAAACCAATTTAAAAATTCCTCACATTGAAAACAATTGGGTTTATTTTAGTTCCCAAAGAATAAACATTTGTTAAACCAGGGTGTCTACCAAATTTAATATATGAAATTCCCGACTTTTTCCTGACTTTCCCGACAATTAAAAAAAATTCCCGACCATAGGAAACATGACCATTGCCTCCTATAACGAATATTGAGAACGATAATTGTAAATAAATACCCTTAGACGGCTACAATGCAAGCAAAAAATCGCCAAAAGATGAGCAAGATGACCGCGATAAGTCCAGTAGATTTGCCAGCCGTAATGCGACCGAGATTTCCGGCTGCGGAAAGAACGAGCGATTTTCTGGCCGCGTTGTGATCAAGAGATTCTCCGGCTCTGGAATAAACGACCAAGATTTGACAGCCCCGATGCGACAGAGAGATTTGCCGGCCGCAATACGACCGAATCATGTAACGGCTATGAAAAGAGTAAGCAACACAATACGATCAAGAAACAATCGGCCACCCGACAACCGAAAAACAAGCGAAAGATTTCAGGCCGCAATAAGTCCAAAAGATTTGCCAGCCATGTTGTAGATTACAATGTCTCCGGCTTTGAAAAAAATTAGCGATTTTCTTGTTGTAATACGACCGAGAGATATAACGGCCACTAATTGAGCAAGGAACTCATCTGCCGCGAATAATAATAATAATAATAATAATAATAATAATAATCTTTATTTCTCTTCAAAATATACAAATTAAACAAAGTTCATGAACAAACACTGTAAATGTAACAAATATATATATATATATATATATAAAATACAATAGTTATCATAAAAATTTAATTTTTCGACCGAAAAATGTTTCATTCCTAAAACGAGTGAGCGATTTTCCGGCCGCAATATGACCGAGGTCTAATGGCCTCGAAATGAGTAAGGTTCTCATCGGCCGCAATGCGACCAAGAGATTTGCTTGCCGCAAAATAAGCGAAAGATTTCCGATCGCAACAAGACCGAAAATCTTGCCGGCCACGGTATGAATGATAGATATTCTGTCCGCGAAAAATCAAGCGATTTTCTTATCGCAATACGACCAGGAGATGTGACGACCACGAAAAGAGCCAAAAATTTGTCTTGCACGAGATGACTGAAAAATGTTTTGGTCCCAAAATGAGTGAGAGATTTTCTGGCCGCAATACGGCCGAGAGATCTAACGCTCGCGAAAAGAGGGGTTAAGTCATCGGCCGAGATGCGACCAAGAAATTTGCCGGCCGCAAAACAAGCGAAAGATTTCCGGCCGCAATAAAAGCGAAAGATGTGATGGCCGTGAAAAGTGACAAATTTGACGGCCGCAAAGAGAGCGAAATATCTGACAGCCCCAATGTGACCGAGAGGTTTGCTGACCCCGAAACGACCGAGGAATTTGCCGGCCGGGTTACAGATATTCTGACCTTCATGTGGCCAATAGATGTGATAGCCAGGAAAAGAGCACACGATTTTAAGGTAGCAATAGTAACGAGAGATCTGTCGGCCGCGTAAAGAGCGAGACCTTCGGTCGCATAAAGAGCGAGAGACTTGTCGGCCGCGTAAAGAGCGAGAGACTTGTCGGCCACGTGAAGAGCGAGATACTTGTCGGCCGCCTAAAGAGCGAGAGACTTGTCGGCCGCGTGAAGAACGAGACTTGTCGGCCGCGTAAACAGCGAGACTTGTCAGCCGCGTAAACAGCGAGAGACTTGTCGGCCGCGTAAAGAGCGAGACTTGTCGGCCGCGAAACGAGCGAACGTTTTAACCGTATTAGGACCGAGAAACTTGCGGCAGCGGAATAAGCGACAGCTTTTCGAACGAGAGACTCCGAAGACAGACCGTAGAGACTCGTCGGCCGCGTAAAGAGCGAGATACTTGTCAGCCGCTTAAAACTTGTCAGCCGTGTAAAGAGCGAGACTTGTCGGCCGCGAAACAAGCGAGCCTTATTACAGCTGTATTAGGACCGAGAAACTTGCGGCAGCGGAATAAGCAACAGCTTTTCTGGTCGCGATATAGCTAAAATTTTGTCTGCAGCGATTCGTTCGAGAGATTTGACGGCCGAGACGATGACAATAACGAAGAAAACTGCTATTTCGTCTTTTAATAGCCAAATTCGAATTTCCCGACCAAAAGTTGAAATTCATTACTTTTTCCTGACTATTCCCGACCTTACAAAATCCCCGACATTTTCCCGAATTTTCCCGAATTCCCGACTGGTAGACACCCTGTACACTAAAAAATTAATTAAATTTACTTACTATTATGACTTTTAAATGTTTAGACTAAATATTTTATGCTGCAAATTTTTTAAAGAAAAAGTACATACTGATATACTGGAGTGCTCAATCCACCCATGGAGTGCTCAATATTATTTTAACTTAATTGCCAATCTCTTTAAACGAATTATTTTGACTCATCAAAGTTTGCACCAAAATACCTTTCTATTGGATCAGCTGATTAGTGTTTAAACGTAAGTGAATTTTATCCCTATTAGGGGATTTTCCAGGCAAACATTTTATATTATGTCAACCTAGGGCATCCCTCAGCCCTTTTTCATTTCTTGGAGGCCTACACAATCCTAGAAATTTATTAAAGTCTAAGGCCCATTCTGTATGAACGACAAATGCTATGTTATAGAATTTATCATGTTACTAGCGTCGCGATAAATTTTGTTTAGCAGGTCAATAGAGTTACTGTGTATCATCTGTAAAGGCGCCATTGCCACATGTGGTAGCCCTGCTCACACGGCGTTGATGGTTTCAACGCGACTTGCCCTACAACGAACGCTATTAACGTGACGGCATTGCCGCGAGGTTCATTCTATACGGATGCTATTGCTATCAGCGTCGTAGTGGGAAGCCCAGCATTCTTGTTGTCAGTCTGCTTTATGAGCTAGTGGCATTCGACTCAAAAATGTTCAACACTGAAAAGTTTATTTTTGAAATAAAGAAGCGCCCATCAATTCATGATGTTAAATCTAAAGAATATTCAACCAAACAAATAAAAGCACAGTGGTGGATGAAAATTGGGAGAGCGATGTTCGACGATTGGGACGAGATAACGCCCAATAATAAAGACACAGCATGTAACTAATAAGTATTTTTTAGTTTTAACTAATGTTATTTTGTACGTGAATAACATTACCGTTATTATAGTGTCACAACGACATTACCGAACATGTAGAAGGTCGGAAGGACAGCAAAGCGTCCGCATAGCGTGACAACAATAGCATCCATATAGAGGGTCGGTTTTCACTACTGAGCGTTAGTAGCATTAGCACGATGCAATTGTCGTTCGTATAGAATGGCCCTTTAAAACAAACACAGATGGGCTGGTTGGTGGACAGGTGGGGTTAGGTTAGCCACTACTCACCGAGCGATGGCCCGGCCCCTGCGGCCGGCGGCTCATGTAAAACGTCACCTCACGAGACAGAGAGCTCGCCGAACTGCTACGGGACAACTACAGCAGCACAACACAACCTCAGCATCCGTGTCAGAGAGAAGAGAGAGGGTGAGGTAAAGAGGTTGGAAAGCTGTCGTTTTTTAAATTGAAAATTGAATCCTTTGGCTGCTTTTCAGCTTAAAAAGTAATGAAAGAGAACTGCAAACAGCCGATGAGATCAGGCTGTGGCTGACTTTTTTTAGACAGTTGTTTTGTAAACAATGACTGTTCCTGTTTTTCCCACTGTAAAACTATTAAGTTAGTTTATGATTATTTTGGTTTAATACATCAATAAATGTCATGAGGATTTTTTTTGTGCCAGTTTTCAATCAAAAATAGGCTGATTTATATTTATAGAGTTCTCAGACTGACTTTAGGTTTTTGGCAAGGCAACATCTCACAACTAAAATCCTCACTTTCATGTGACCAGATAAAATTGAAATCGAAGATCACCTTTGGCTTAGGAGCTAAATTATTACAGTCCAGAGCAAACTCAACTTCAATAAAATATTTGGTGTCAACCCTTTAAAAGATGATTACTCGAAAGAGGATTGAATAAAAATAATATATTGTGTGATTAACAGTTTTTGTAAGATTAATGCCGTTTGGGTTGTTTTCTTACAAGAACTTTTTATAACTATGGGGCCTTTGGAAAGTAACCTCAACTGACAGGTGGAAAAGGGAATGTTGGAGGTAGAGGCAAAACCATGTAAGAATTTGGCAGATAAACTCGGAAGATGTACTTCTTAATGTCATGGTGCTCAATAGGCCTTTATTATGGTCTATAACTTAAAATCAAATTACAACCAGAGTAAAATGACACTGACAGCAAAACGTGTCTGTCATTTGATATCATTGGCCAAGAAATGAAACTTGTGGATATTAGTGGTTAATTATGTTATACAGTATATTCTTGATATACATCAAGATCACAAAACTAGCAACAGTGCAGTTCACTTGGTAGTTCGTTTGGTAGTTCATTTGGTATAGTTTGTTTGAAATGGCGTTTTTTTTTAAAGAGAATGCACTAGCTTCCATGATAAAGAGAACAGTGGCAGCTCATCCATGGTAACTAACGATTTCCTAAAAATTTACATAAAAATGGTTTTGTAACAATGGTCTACACTGTAGTTCATAAGATGTTACAGAAACACTCAAGGAAGATCAATAACAACTAACTGTGAATTGGTTTTTTTGAATTTCATAGTTGATTATTTTGGCACAAGAGGACCTTAACCATTGACGGTTAGCAACTATATTCTTCCTTACGGAAATTAGAACATCCTCTTTCAACAAAACCCAGCATTGTCACTAATTTTGTTACTCGATAAATTAAACAAAATTAACAGTAAATATCTGCAAGTTTAATTTTTTAGCCTAAGGGATACCAGGCATGTTTTTCAGTCAATTCAATTTTAACTAAGGTGACCATTTCCATTTTGTATTACAGAGCATAAATATAGACCTTTCAACCTCCAAGAAGTAAGGGCAGTCTCCTCCTGGGTCTATCAATCAAACTCCAATGTGCACAGTCCTCTACCCTACGTTAGTTTTTTATCTGTTAACTGAGGTTACAGAACAATCTGTTACCAGAGGTTACAGAAAAGTCCTTGAATTTCAACAATTATTTTTAGTCAATAACTAAATTTAATATCTTTGATGATGTAGTAAAAAAAATTAAGTAATCTACATGCATATTAATGGACTTTCTTTATTATTCTCCAGGTCAGTGGTCAAACAGGTTTCGACCACTTGTCATAAATTTTACAATAATATCAATTTTCCATAAATATATATTTATATATATATCTCTTAATACAGCTTTGCAACCTCAATGAATTTAAGGGATTTTTTGTTACAAAAGCATTCTAAAATCCACAGATAAACAAAACTAAAAGAGAAAACCCAGAGTAAATAAGTATTAAAACAGAAAGTTACATCTAACTTTGTTCAAACAAAGCTGGCCAAATTTTGAAAAAAACTTTTCAAAGTATAATCTTAAATTTGGATAGATTAAGATTTTAGACTTCAAATGCTAATGTTGATGAAAATTTTTCAATTCAGAATTTAAAGTTTAAGAGTTGAAATATTGACAATTAATACGACGGCTGTCAAGAAAGTAAGTTCCATTCATTCGTAGCTCAAGAAGCAGCAGCGGTAGCAAAATAATTTACACATCAGCATGTGCAGTGACTGGATGCGCTTCTAGCTATGTTAAACAGATCATCGTACTGCTGCGTGTTTGCTAAATTTAACCTCAAGACGTGAGTGCCTCAATAAAAAGTTCCGCCAAATTAGAGTTGGTCTGTATTTTAAGGTTCTTTTTTCAAAAAACACTCAGCAACCAAAATCAATTCTGTATGTTTTGTTCGGGTCACTATTTCCAGCGAAGTCTCCAAGAAAGATTTGTGATTGTAAAACGATGTTTCTCCCGAATTTGTTTCATCCACTTTCATCATAGGCAACACAAGATTACTGCCTCTGTCATTGCTGTGGATGTTTGTCCTTGCACTTTAAAAAATCTTACCCACTGACAAACAACACCTTCAGCAGAAGCAGAATTCAGGAAGAATTTTGGTTGCTAAATGATTATTTTTTAAATCTTAAAATACAGCGCAACTCCAATTTGACTAGTCTTTTTATTGAGACCCTCATGTTTTGAGGTTATATTTAGCAAACATGAGGCAGTGCAAAGATCAGCCTCACGTAGCTAGAAACCACTCACTAACACACACTGATGTGTTAATTATTGCGCTGCTACTTCTTGAGCAACGCATGAACGGAACTTACTTTCTAGATGGCTTTAAATACATTTGAATTAAAATTGGAAGTTACATTGTAAATTTTAAAACTCATACGTGGCAAACTAAAACTGTATAGTTTAATCTAAAAAAATTAGGGTTTAAAACTATCTATCAACAAAATTTATAAGAAAATAATTTCAAGAAAAATTATGAGTCACAATACAAAAACATAATCATATTTAAATAAGAATCAAGCACATTAAAAAAAACAAATATATACACCTTTTTTACAAAAACTTGTTGATCCTTTAAGAAAATTATATTTTCAATGTAATTTTGACTAATTTTAAACACTGTTGCATAATTATTTTTTGACAGATATTTCACTTAGATCAATCAAGATTTTGGAACAACAATAAAAATACCATAACTTACTTGATTCATGATTGAGCCTTAAATTAAGGACTTTTGTAACAAACCACTTGTTTCAAGACTTAGAAACCTTTAACCAGTTTAAAGGTTAATTGTTGTGACTGTGTTAGCCAAATCAACATTAAATACCAAATCAATGTTACACAAATACCAGAGTGAATGAAAATATTTCTTAGAAAGAAAATATGCAAGAAAACCCAAAACAAGACCCGGCAAAAAGGAAAAGCAGACACCAAGTGCATAAGCTCACTGAAACCAACAACAAAAATGTATATATACAAATTAAGGCTTTATATTGTAAATGTTTACTAAAACTACACATTTTGGCTTGAAAAAATGTTTATGAAATGATGGGATCTTGTTACTAAGGCTAATTCTATGCGTAGGGTAGGGACAGTATTATTAGCCATGGTATTTTATTCGAGAAAAGAAGTTGAACTTAGCATAAGGTAAATTATACTGTAAGGACTTGAATTTCTATGATTTCAAATTAAATATGAATATCGACATACTATACAAAACACCACCAGCGTAACAGTTCCAAGGATACTCACCAATTTTATATCAAAGAATAAAAATACATATTATCCTTGTTATTATGAATTATTAGATGTATTAAGGTAATTTAGCCTTTCAAAATTTATATTAGAAAATTAAAATTAATTAGGTATGTATAACTTCACATTCCCAATTAGGTTAATTGTGAAACCAGGATCAACTCCTGTGTTTGTGAGCAGGTCTAGCCTCACTTCTAACCCCCTTCCCAGTACTGTACCTACTGCAGGGAGCTCGAGTTTGTGGGACCAAAATGATGCAACCCACAGAGCACCTCCGTACTGATAGCATTGGCTGCTGCCTAGCGCCTTCAACTCTCGATCCCACACTCGAGAGCTAACTATAGTAGTCCTTCAGTGAAAATTGCTATAACTGGGTGATAGTAATAATGATATTTCCATTAAGTATGTTATCTTTACAAACTATATTTCCTTCCTACCAATTTTCATTGACCCATGAGTTATTGATGCTAATGATAAAAAAAAGGTCGCAGATTCGTAAGAATGGACACAATTTTGGACTATTCCCGACAACACATTGAAAGTGTGCAGGCAGTAATACAAAGAAATGGTTGGAACAGTAAACAATAAATATAATTAATTAAAATATAAATATAATTAATCAAATAAATATAATTAATCATCAATTACAGTATACTCCCGATTATCCGAGGTCGTCGGGACCGAGGCTGCTTCGGATACCAAGAATCTCAGAAAATGGGGAGGATGCTTATATTTTGATGTTAAGATGTTATACTGCCACAGTAGTAAGTAAACTATTTGTTTTATCAGAAGAAAGAGTATGTAGGCCAGTAAAAAATAATTTTTAGTCAAAACATTATATAAATAAAGTTTTTTTACATAGAAATAGCAATCACTTAGGGTACACACAAGACATTTTGATCAGAAGAATCATCATTTGTCAGGTGACATCTTTTTTTACATTTGTATAAATTTTAGTTTATGGTAGGAGTTAGTTTACCAAATATTTGGGCAAGTAAAACTCACCATTTTTCGACAACAGTAAACCTTATATCTAGCAGGCAACTAGGTCAGTCCGTCTACTTGTGATTTTGATTCGAAACACAAACCTAGGTTATGGAGGAGTATTGTAACATACAATAGTACTATGAATGTTCATTTAAATTATTAATAGAGAAATTGAATAAACTAAAAACAATTACTGATATTTTTGCATTAAATTTAAGTAAAATACATGTTAATCAAGTTATTATTATGCTCCGCCCGAAAATTAAAAATATAATCTTAGCTTAGAATGACCTCGGATAACCCGGAGTCTCGAATAATCGGGATTGTAATGTAATAATTACTTTGTTTATATAGCTTTCAACTTTCCTCCCTCCGAATTAACTCAAAACTACTTAACCAAGATAACACATATACATTATGTATTAAAAAATATTGAATAAAACCATTTACGAAGAAGACCACATCACAAAACAAAAACATAATCATGCTATTGATGAATACAAAAGTATGCAATGAAAAAAAATTGATTACTGATTAGATCAAACACTAAGACTCACCAAATACCCCCGTTGCAGCAGACCTGCATACTCAGCGAATTTCAAATGCAAAACAACATATTTATATCCTACATAGCGAGGTTTGACATGTTTTTATAAGCCCCATAAGAAT
This sequence comes from Flexamia atlantica, assembly GCA_035578135.1. Classification (NCBI taxonomy): domain Eukaryota; kingdom Metazoa; phylum Arthropoda; class Insecta; order Hemiptera; family Cicadellidae; genus Flexamia; species Flexamia atlantica. Next base: position 8,673,012 of record JAQJVK010000011.1, read on the forward strand.
AACATGGGGAATGAGTATGCAGGTTTGCTGCTACGAGTATATTAAAACTGGGTGGTTTTAATTCAATATTTAGTAGATTTGACCTAGAAGAAGCCATTTACCAAGTTTTACCAAGATATGTTGAGAAATAAGCGAGATATAGAATTTTTCTTATTTTCCCATAAGGTTAACATTGGGACAACGTACTGTGTTTACCACTTTCAATATCTCGGTAACCAATGGACCTAGAGCAGTGATTCAAAATACTAAATTGTTTGTTTTTTTGAGCTGAATTCAATGATGCTCACAAAAATTTGATAATTTTTATTTTTATATGTAAAAAACTCAAAAACCCCATTTTTGGGGGGGTTTACCCCCCTTTACCCCCCCTTCCAGTAGTCCAATGGGGCTGGTTTACGAACTCGACCGAATAATGACTACTTTACATGTCCATACCAAATTTCATCAAGATCGGACCATTTTTACGCGAGTTATTGTGCTTAAAGACACACACACATATATATATATATAGATATATATATATATATAGATAAATATATATATATTTATGAAAATGAACGAATAGTATTTTTGGCGTCTGGGGACCTCAAAAAGAAAAGTTATGATGGTCTTGGGCTTAGGTCTTACCATGAGACCTACGGTAACAGCTTCTTCCCTATAGGGGAAATTCGCTAAAATGAAGCAATTCATACAAAAAAAGTAGAAATGAATCAAAACATGCTTAAAAAATGGCAAAAAGTACACCGATACTTATTAAAATATGGAATAATTAATCCATTCCAAATTGAATTGAAATTCACCAAAACATGCTTGTACCATGATGCTTGTAAATAAAAAGAATTTATCACAAATAAATATTGTAATTTTAAATAAATAATATTTCATGCAGGCTTTTTTGAAATAAAATGTATTTGACATTATAGAGTTGTAAATTTTTTCCTCATTAAGAAGAAAATATTTGAAGTGCATAACATGTTCCATGTTTTGTGTTTAAATGTTTCAGAGCTGATACTGTTACTATCTCAAGGAAAGTAAAATCAAACTCAATTTTTTTTTTAATATGCTTAGGTAAAATATAACTCAGTTATTAAAAAAAGGTATTGTAATTAAAATCATGCCACTTCAAAAAAGGTTTTGGAATTGAAAAACCACACAACACTGCGTACCGAAATCCAAAATCTTCAGTGAACCTGACTTTGAATGGGTCAAACCGGAAGCCTACAACATTAAGATTATGATGGAGATTTACATTTAATTTGATGCAGCACTATGCTGTGAGGTGCTCATCACATATGCTGAAAATATTTGGGGAAGAGATATTTACTGATGAATGCATTCTACTAATTGTAAGGCAGAGACTATGATAATTATCTGCTGTAGTATGGCTGGGATTATCATAGCACAAGCTGAAACATTTTCGGTTAAAATTAGCTTTTGATTTAAAAATTATGTTCAGCTAGCCCACGGAGGAAGGATTCTAATGATTTATTATAGACATTATAGATATTAGGACAGTATAGCTTATATTGGGTGTTTAAGAAGACACAAATTTAAAATATTGTAAAAAGTACATGTGATCTAAACAGGGCATCTGAAAACAACCAAATTTGTTTGTTATTCTAGTTAATTGTTTCTCCCTACAACTATTTTTTAACTTAAACCATCTTAAAGTGGGTAAGCGGAGAAGAGAAAATTTCAGCACAATTTTTTTCCATCTTCAGATACACTATTAATTTTGCCAAATTTAAAGTTTAAAATTTTGACTATTTTTTTAATAACCTTTATACTTGATTTAGTGTTGTTTTCAAGCAAAATACTTCAAGTATAACACCTGATTCAAGCAGGTATGCCATTTAGGCAAGTAAGCACTATATCTTAGAGTTGGTAAGATCTTTATGAAACAACCGTTATTTTCTAAGAAGTGTTGCAGATTATAGCCTTTTTTCAAACTGCATGTAAACTTGCTCAAGAAGTGTTGCTGATTATAGCCTTTATTTCAAATTGCATGTAAACTTGTTTGCAATCATTAACCTTTACTCACATTTAAAGATTTCTTTCACTTTGCCTCAAATCATTATTTTAAGTAACCCTAAACAATAAAATTACTATGTCAAATATCGCGTATATACAAAATACCCCTACTTCAATTTAGGACAAATTTAATACAAATTCTACTTTTTAACCTACTTCAAATCCTACTGAAGTCAAAGATTGACAAATATTTGAACAAAATTATTTACTGATAACAATACTGATGTACAATATATTAACCGTCTCCAAGCGTTTCAGAGACCACGAACACACAAGTGCGTAAAACAAGCGACGTCCAGTGCTTGGGCAAAGCAGACGTGATACAAGCGAACATTTAACAACGTGGAATGTCACAACACTCACATATTATTGTGATTCTCCATCCGCACCCAGCTGCTCGGAAAGCAAATCAATCAATAAACAATCAGATAAAAATATCAACAAACGGGAACTAAAAGCGAAAGCTCTTCTAGTGATTTTATGACAATGTTCCAATTAATCCATAACTGAAAACTAGATTGACTGATTTGGATAAATAGGTTGAGAAGAGAAGTTTACATGTATATTAGGTTTGCAAGTATACGGAGATCTCTTGGATACAATAAATCAACAAACTGCAATAAATGTCATATCTTAATTAAAGGATTTTTTTTATTGCATCCGATTTCCAAGAGACCTCCATTAAGAGTTTCTAAGATTTCTGATTATGCCAGTCAATTCTCCATAAAGCATTTTAAATATTTCATAATATATTTTGATAGAGAGATGAACATTTAGGTATGTTAAAATTGGTTGTATTTTTTAGCTTGAATGTGATTTAGCGTTTAATAAGCAAAAATACTTGAATCATGTTACTAAGAGTGTGTATGAGTTTTGTTAAAATTACTACCACTGAATCTGAACAAGCATACGTTTAAAAAATACAGTGCATTTCCCTTCAGTGTGAAACATTACCAGAAATAATTAACAATAAAAATGTTATTTTTTTACAACTTATAAAAATGTAAAATAAAAAGAGAATTAGAAAAAGAGAATTATGTTTTGCAGTCCGAAATTTAACTCCAAGTAAAGAAATATTTAAGGAAAAAATAATTTATAATCATGCATTTTTACAGGTTTTTTTGTTAAACATATAAAATAAAAAAGGAGACAGTTTAGACAAAACACATAAATGCGGCTACACTAAAAGTAAAGTAGTATGAAATTTTCAGATAGCTCAACAAGAAGAGAAACTTTTTCAGTATAAATACATATTTTTGATGCTATACTTATTCGAACCAATATCTAGTCCTAAATAACAAAAATTTAATATCAAATGAAAATTTGCTTTTGGAAACCAAAATCATCGCTTATACAAGACAATACTAGTTTTTATAATATTTTATATCAAAAATTCACAAGCTGAATAAAAAAAAACTAATCTTGTGGGTGTTTAACAATGTTATTACCATTTAAAGCTGTGATATTCATTATACATTTGTGAGAAATGGTTTAGGAATGGAAAACCAAAAACTCTTTTAGGATTACATCAACAAATATACTGTTTTGCTTTGTCAAGTCATAAATTTATAGAGTAACTTTTATGGAATGGAATAAGAAAATTTTTTATTCAATGTAATTTGGATTACTAAGAAGAAAAATATTCGGATGGTTTCTCACTTTATTTTTTCAAACAACATGAATTTCCATGAAAATTCATAGTCCCAGTTTACATACTGTAGTATACGACAAACTGTTGTCCATTCCTCAAAAAAAGTGTAGTACTAAATAGCTTTGCATTGGGGAAAACAAAGCAAATATTGTTTGAATGTACCGTCTAGGAAGTGTAACGTACCGGAGGAAGCTGGTCGTCGGGTTTGCCGGCCGACTGCTCGAAACTCACAGGACCCGACGGGCTCAGGAAATCGACAGGGGCGTTATCGTTGCCTGATACTGGAACATTGCCATTTGGATTTATTAGATTTATCTTTAAAAAAGTGGGCAAAATAGCCTTTCTTTTCTTTTACATTATAAAGTAATCTGGAAAATGAACTAGATAAAAACAGCATTGCTCAACAAGTAGTCCTACAACCATACATTTCCAAATTAATTCAAATAATTAATTTCAAATTAATTTTGAATTAATTAATTTTTTTGTAATTAATTTTCAAATTAATTAATTACATTTTCAGATAATTGGTTGTACCAATTATCTGGTTGAAAATTGTAAAAGTATATCACAATTTTTTTAAATAACCAGCCAGTACTGGAAAAAAGTATAAGGTGGTGAGAGATCAGTAATCAATTTGAGTGTGTAGAGAATCAAGCAGTTATTGGATACTCTATGGAAGTCTGGTTAATTTAGTTAAATCTGATCATTGCTTAGTCTGATAAGCTCCGTTTCCACTCTGACAAATTTTGTCGCCAACACTGTTGCCAACAAAGTTGCAGATAAAGTTGGCAACTTTGTCGGAGTGGAAACACCCACCAAAAGTCGCCAACAATGTTGGCGATAAAGTTTTGTCGGCGACAGCTTCCTGGTTCAACTTTGTCGCCGACTATGTTGCCAACAGCCTCGTTTCGACTCTGCCTAAGTGGCCGACATTGTCATAGACAATGTTGCCGACAGTGTTGCATGGCCAAAAATACCATGTCGGCAACACTGTCGGCAACATTTTTTTCCAAAATTTTTTTGTCAAGGTCCATTTCAGGTCTTCCCAAGGCATTAGAAATCCTTGCGAGTATTTGTATTTTTGTGAGCACTAAGTTTTACGTTCCAAAGCACGGTTTCCTGCTCATAAAACTCAATCAGTCGAAATACCTCGCCTTTTTCCCAATTGTCAGTGCCACAGGTCGTATTGGCAGACATTTTACAAATTTCGTAAATGAAAAAGGGAATACAAAGAAACAGAATAAGCTTTCTTTAGATAAAAACTATAAATACGAGTATAGCGCTTAAAACGAGCCTCGTGTAGACAGTTAACTTAAACAACGACACAATTTTTGAAACGGGTGAGAAGTCATCCACCAGCTGATATGGACATTGTTTAATGTACCACACGGGATGTCACAATTCAGGCGAATCATCTGAAAAACTAAACATCCAAATGTAAACACTGATAAAGGAAAAAAATTATTGAGGCTTCACCTAAAACGGTTTAAGCTTAATTTCCCCGCATAATTACTTCTTCAACGTTTTATAAAGTACTTGAATACTTGAATATTCAGGTACATTTGCTGTTATGAATACGGTTGTGCTAAAAAATATTCATAATTGCTAACATATTTGTGTAGTTATCTGTATACCTTGATTCTAGTATCGGATTATTATGTGTATAAAAGGGGAAAATATGTTGTTCGTATCAACTCTTACGTTTTTATTCATCAACACATTACTCGCTGTGTTAAAATAGGTGAAATGACGATTTACTCAGTTATCGTATATATAAACCTATCTATATTTTATGTATAGACTCACCGTCGTAAGCAAAATTCAGTTCCAGTTCTAAATTTAATCATTTTAGTGTTTGTGAAAATGTCAGTTGTGTCTTCAACTTTGTTTAATTTTATTTGTTATATCGACAAAAACCATTGGTTTGCAATGTTTTAACCTCAAGATTTTGCTGATGATGCCTAGGACAAAAGGGTGAAACAGCTGTCCAATAGTTTAAATTTGGAACTGGACTGCTTAAGACGGTGAGTCTATACATTATTACAGCAATTCCTGGTAAGCCAACAAACCCAACTATCTATACAGTAGAACCTCGATTAACCGTCACTCTTTTATCCGTCACTCTCTGTTATCCGTCACTGCTTCCGGGCTCGCAATATGTTGTAAATTGGCGTTGCGCAAAGCACGGAAGAAAGTGCAAGCGCCATTGTGATCGAACGCGACTGTCCGCGGCTAATGACCTTGAGTTTCCGCCGAAAATCACCACTCCCACGCAAGGAGTAGTATGGGGGTGAGCGAGTTATTTATTACTCATTGGCATGTTGATTTTTTTGGTTATACGACACGCCTCGTAGTTCAGCGTTACATGGTGTTTGCTGTTACACAGTGTGTAGCTAGATACGTACTGTTAATCAACTGCAGTACAGTAACTGTTGATTGTTAATGATGGCTGAAAAACGAAAACGAGTCGTACTAGGGCAGGACCAAAAAATCGAAATTATTAAAAGTTTGGGGAAGGGCGAAACAGCTACAAGTATCGCGCTGATTTATGGTGTTGGCGGACTCATTTAAAAGATGACGGACTATCTTTTAATGTGAGGTTATGTAATTCCTTACGAACACTGAATGAGCTCAACATACAGTTTAGAAGGTCTGTAATTACCATTTTATGAATGTAATTTAAATATTAATATGTATTATCCACTTATACAGGGTTTAATTTCTTCCGAAATATTTTAAATCTATGTATTGAACAGGTTTATAGTTAATTTCTGTTAACCGTCTATTCTCTTAACCGTCATACTCCCGGTCCCGAGAGTGACGGTTAATCGAGGTTCTACTGTAGTTACTTATCAATTTGTCATAATAATATAACAATCAAATGAGGACCACAGAAATCGTGTGGTACAACAACTGATCAATTTTTTTGCCTCCGGATTACTGTTGAATACCATCTGAAGTTCCAATTACCTGCTTTGAAATACGTTTTGTATTAGGTAACTAAAACTACAAATAATTAGTTTTTTGTTCGTACAGTATATTTATCTTAGAATTAGCATAAAAAATCGTGAGGCATGAATTCCCTAACTCGCTTTTACCACTATCTTCCTCAATCACTAAAAAATACCCCAGTTGCAGCAGTCCTGCATACTCAGCGAATTTCAAGTGCATAAGTAAATAATTTAAATGAAGCCTCGCATCAAGTAAAATCAATATTTTAAGGGAACGTTCTAAAGGAAGCGTGCAAAAATACTCTCCACTAGTGGCTTTTAGGGGCAAAAGGCTATAAAAAATAATAGCTAATCAAAACTTCAAAACAGCTGGTTTTTCCAATTTAATCATATGGGGAAATGACCAGCTGTTTAAGTTTGTGTGAAACATTTCATAAACATCGTTAGTAAAAATCTGTATTCGTTATAGTACATTTATTTAACATAATTTAAATTAAGTTAACTGGCCTTTAAATAAACCATAAGTCTTTATCCACTATATGGCTTTGAATGAAACATCACCTCACATGTTTCGATGTAAACAAAGCAGACGTTTTAGTTCCCGATGCTACTATACTTAGATGACAGATATTTTATGTTATTTTTTGTTTTCTGGCAAACTTTAAGAAATTCCAGTACTTTTTCTGAGTCCCTGACATTAAAACATATAATTTGAGCTGCAACGGGGGTATATTTAACACTGGGACAACGTACTGTGTTTACCACTCTCAGTATCTCAGAAACTAATGAACATCAATGTAGTATACATTGTGAACATAGAGCAATGATTCATATTACTAATTTATTTGTTTTTTCGAGCTGAATTCAATGGTGGAATCAAAAATTAGGTTATTTTAATTTTCCTATGTAAAAACCCAAAAAAATCTAATTTTGGAGGGTTTATTCCCCTTTACACCCCCTTTCAATTGTCCGATTGGGCTAGGTTTCGTATTCATCCGAATAATTACTACTTTATACGTCTGCATCAAATTTTGTTAAGATCGGACCATATTTGCGAGCTCTATCGTGCTGACGGACACATACACATACATACAAATTTTAACGAATAGTATTTTTGGCTTCTGGGGGCCCCAAAAAGAAATTTTATCATAGTCTCTGGCTTAGGTCTTACCATGAGAGTGTAATGAAGTGATTTGGCACCCCCCATAGGATTTCCACTATAACCAAGTCCATGGTTATTCTTCTCAAGGTACTAAGTATAACTCAACTAAGTTCAGGGGTTCAGTCAGGTAAAATTCACGAAAAAAGTTCACAACACCATAAATTAGTGCTCGGTAGAGGAGGAAACTCAGAACACCCGTTGATATCCGAGCACCCCAGTACTAAAGTACCTCATGGTGCTTATTGGAGGGGAGAATGGAGCACCATGGTGCCCAATGGAGGGGACAGCGGGCATATAAGGAGAATACTAGGGACCATGAAGTCAGTTGGGTCCTAGCGGCCTGACCCATCGGATGGCGTGTTGAGCCCCTGGTGAGCTGGATGGGCGTGCTGAGTCCCCAGCATCGTCGGATGGGTGTGGTGAGCCTCGAACACCCCGCATGGGCGTGTTGAGCCCGCGGAAGGCCGGACGGGCGTGTTGAGCCCCAAACCATTAGTTTGTAGTCGGCTAGATGGTGGAGTGGGGATGGTTTTCCCTTTACACTTTATATTTTGGTATATTAATCGGTGTGTATGTTACAGCCGTCAGGTTCAGTCTGAACAATGACCCGTATAGACCGCCGCAGCTAACGTCTGAGCGAGCGCGCAGCCAGGCCATACTCCCAGTGCGGAGTATTAGCGAGCAGACGAAGATCCTCCGGGCTTCCGGGGGACCTGAGTGCCAGAGAGTCTCCGATAGGAGTGTTAAGCCGATGATAGGCGTTCAGCGTATAGACCCCGCCACGACCGTGCATTCCCCTTCTGGGTAATCTTCAGGATCGCTACCTCGGGACCCTAGACGTGTGTGGAACATTGCGGACATATGTAGAGGCTGGACTGAGTTAACGTGGCAATAACTCCCTGGGAGATCAAGGATGCACAAGGACTGATCCATACCTGCTGACGCAGTGAGCTGATTGCCGGTGGCCACGTTCGGGACTACAAGCCAATGATTCGGATCAAGAATCGTATAAAGTTGTATATAAGAAAATAGAATCAAACCGAGTAAATAGTGTTTAAATGTTAATAAACCAAGTGACTGGCAATCCGGAAGTTTTCACTAAGTAACCCCTACCAGCCCTGTAAAAACTTATTGCTCAAGGAAACTTCCTCACAAGACCTACCGTAATAGCTTCTTTCCTACAGGAGAAATTCGCTAATAGGACTCCTGATACCTGCATACGTGCTCTCAGTACGCATACGCGAAGCTGTGTTGTCAACTGTCGGCGACATTTTTCTGTTTCCATTCCATAAACCGAATGTTGGCAACACAGTCGGCAACAATGTTGACCCAGGAAGCTGTCGCCGACAAAAATTTATCGCCAACATTGTTGGCGACTTTTTTTGTGAGTTTCCACTCCGACAAAGTTGTCTACTTTATCGCCAACTTTGTTGTCAACAGTGTTGGCGACAAATTTTGTCCGAGTGGAAACGGGTCTACGAATAGAAACTGAAAAATGTAGGCGACAGTTGACAACACGTCCTCGCGCATGCGCACTGATAGCACGCACGCCGGCATCAGGGGTTAAATTTTTGAAGCAAGTGAGAAGAGATTGGTAAAAAGTGAGTTGGCGAATATGTAAGTCCTACCTCGCGATTTTCCTACTATTTTTTTTAATAAAGATTCCTGGCAAAACTAATAATATTCCTAAATCTATTGTACTTTTAAATCCCAAAACGATTGTACTAAAAAAGTATTTTTGGATTACCTTAAGCAGGTAATTTAAAACATAAGAAATACTAAACAGTAAACCAGGCCGGAGACACACGAGGCGTTTTTTAACGCCGCGGTAAGAATGCCGATCGCCCGTAGTGCATTGATTTAAATGGGCGCGTACACACGGGGCGGAAGAAATACCGCGCGATAATATTGCCGGCGGCGGTCATTTTGCCGCCGCTCAAAAACGGATTTCTTCCGCTTTGTCATCAGTGGCGAATGCAATTAAAAGGGAGCATACACATTTGGCGGATTTTTTACCGCTGCCATGGTCAGACGGCAAGACACGCTAAACATTGTACCGTGTTGACGTCAGGAGTTCTGTGATCAGCATGTGGTAAAATGCATTTGGTAAACACCCACAGACGTCTCTCAAAATTAAAATGGTACCGTGATTGGCGTTTTTTTCCATGGGGTTTTTTTACCACCACATGTGTATGAACGCCGATTTCGTCGTCGGCGGCGGAAAAATTATCGCGCGATAATAAACGCCCAGTGTGCCTCCGGTCTAACTGAAAAATAATGTACTGAACGATTGTTGTGGTTCTCATTTGATTATTATTTTATTCTAACTATAAATAGCATATAGATTAATTCATCTATTTTTACTCACCAAGTAAAAACGTGAGAATTGACACAAACAACCTTCTTTTTCTTACCTTTATTCTACTATAAAATAATTATTCTAGTATATATTAATAATATATACTAGAGATATCGATTAATTAGAATATCGACTAGAGATATCGATTAATTAGTATACCTACTAGAGATATCGATTAATTAGAATATCGACATATAATATTATACATGCTATGCAAAGTATGAAAACCATATACATCAACAACCTTTGTCGTATAAAGGTTTTTGTCACGTTTTCATTATGAATATGATTTTCAGCCTTTAAACATTTACAAAATACTCAACAGGTAATTTTGCGGACGAATAAGCCTGAATAGATAATTTAATAATACCATAACAATCCAGCGTTTTGGCCTTTTACATCTTTTTAAATAAAGCCCCTGCCAAAACAAGAAACACAGCGCTGATTTCTTATGAATCTATCATCGATGGACAGCATCACCATACTAAAATCACTTTTGTTTAGAATGCTGCTTTGGATTGTTGCGGAGTGGAAACAGCCGTGATATTGGAAACAATGTTGTCGACACTGTTGCCGACATGGTAATTTTGGTCATGCAAAAATGTCGGCAACATTGTCTACGACAATGTCGGCAACTTAGGCAGAGTCGAAACGAGGCTAAACTAACAGAAAAATAGAGACTTGCTCTAAGGCTGTTTTTGAGATCACTTACAATTCACTTAAATTGAATTAATAACAACATTGAAAACAAAAACATAGGACCTTGCTCTAAGGCTGTTTTTGAGATCACTTACAATTAATTCACTTTAATTGAAGTAATAACATTGGAAATTTTGTTTAATGCCAGTTTATTGAAATTTACAGTAGAAGAACAAAAACACAACTGACAATAATGCAATAGTTTTTTAACTTTGAAAAACAAATTGAAATTTCTTAATAATTTCTTGAAAGCAATTACGGTAAGGTTTGTGTGTTGAATCCCAAATCTGATGAAAGGGTCATCTTCAAAACGATCACAGTGCAAGACCATAATTTTGAGTTATGTTTGACTAAAGACAGTTTAATAATACGTTTCCTAACAAGACATCAAAGACATAAAATAAGAAATAAATAAATGTCTCTAATCTAACCTGGAGCAGGTATGAAGAAGTTGGCTACAGGGGCCTGTGGCATGGGGGCAAACGCTTGAGGGTTCCCACCAGCAACTGGCTTCTTGTTGGACCCCATTACATCCACATAGTTAGACTTCATACCTGAGAAACAAAAAAAAACTCATTTTCAAAAAAAGATTTATCTCCATTAGTTGACAAAAATTACTTAAGAAAAGAAGTGCATTTAAATTGTTTGTACAGTTAACTTGCGCTTAACAATGAACAATGGCTGACTTAAAGGTTTTACTTGTCTGTCTCAAAATCGTGATTGTGGTGTCAAATAAAAAACATTTGCCTGGCAAAAAATTCAATATAAATTATAAAGCCATAGTTTGCTTTGGATGAAAAATTGTTTATTTAAACACAAAGATCTAGTTTAGAGCAACACTCTGAATTATTGTTGATTTAATTAATGCCATAACTTGAGTTTCTAGATGGGGGAGAGAACACACTTTGATTCTTCGCCCATCACGTCTTGTGCTTGCTCAAGACATAAACACACAAATTAATTTTTGTTAATGGTTCAAAAGTAACAAAATTATTTCCTTAAAAAGTCATATGATAAAATGTATTAATTATTTTGAACTATATTGATTAAACAGTTGTCTATCACATCTCAAAGAATTCCTGATCAATGAGGACTGTCACTCGCCACAAAGAATTTTGTAACATTCAATATCTTTTACTCTAAATATTATTTTAATACAACCAAATTGTAACCAAGAGACAACCAAAATCAACCTACTCTTTCCTCTCTGCAGCTTGTACTTGTTGGTGGAGGCGGCAGGAGGGGGTAGGCCAGTTGGTGCTTGTGGGGCCATACTGGAGGCAGTGGCGGGGGCAGTCATTGTGGGGGCAGCCATTGTGGGGGCAGTCATTGCCGGGGCAGGCATTGCGGGGACGGGCATTGCAGGGGCGGGGACTGCCGACCCATTGAGTTCACTTGCTTTTGGCGGGGGCTTCAGCTGCACCCTCTGCTCGTCTTCTGAAGCATCCGTGTTTACCCACCTCTTCGTTTTCTCGTCCCACACAATCTGTTTGATAAATAAGATTCACAATAGGATTGATATTTAAGGGGGTGAACAATGAATGATGAAAAATTAAAGGATACACATTTTTTATATTTTACAAACTAAGCGGAATAAATAAAACTAGTGGCTTGAAGGCGCTAAAATCCCCTAATAAGGGAAAATTCAAACAAACCTTATATATTACAGTACAAAATACCTTCATAGAAAACTGGCTTTTAGCTACCATATGTTAATATCAAGCACAAGGTTTCTAATCAAATATCAGCATCACATGTTTTATGTAGACGTTTTTAGACACCAATTCTTTTTAAATGGCAGATAATTTACAATATTTCTACTTTTCTGGTGAATTTAAAGCAATTTCAGTATTTTCCCCGTCATCACGGAATAGAGATCTTTAATTTGAGCCCTCTCTCATGTTTCTACGACTTGCCAGACACCCATAATTTTGACGCAAAGAATCGCCTTACGAAATTAAATATATGATATTTAGGGACTTCACTTAAAAACACACACTTTGGAACAACCATCAAAGTTTGACAATCTAAAATAAAAATATACTCTAAGGGGCGGCTTAGTTTTTAATTTAATATATTACAGTTACCATACTAAATAGAAAATTACTAGCAATTCCAAGACTTCATTTAACCGTGTTTTTTTTATTTTACTAAATATGGGCAAAATATTGCAATGTTTTCCTTTAAAGACATTTTGATAATATCCAATTTAAAATACAAATTCAAAAGCAGGAGAACAACTAAAAAAGTTATTACTTTTGAGCAACTTTTGAAAAAAAAAAGAGCATTTTGGTTGAATTTTTTCTTTACATACCCATCGCAATCATAACTCAAGGCCTATAGAAATTTAAGGACACTGTCCTATATTCAAGTTCATTTCCATAAAATAAATCTAAGGACAATTGAGAGGTCCGGTAAGCACACTCACAGAGGGGTTCTTGTCGTCCGGAAGTATCATCTGGTTCTTGGGCCGCAGCGCCAGTTTGTCCCAGATGCCGCCGAACCAGCCGGAGCCGCTCTGCGTCTTGTTGTTGCGCCGCTTTGCCTTGTCCCTGCCGTCTGCCTTGTCGCCTCCCGCACTCGCCGCACCGGCCGCAGACTGCTCCGACTGGACAGACACATCGGAAAACACAGTTGTAGAACTATACAGTGTCTACTGAGTGTGACAAAGGAATGTCCCTCAGGTATAACTGTAGGGGATTGAGACCTAGTCCACATTGTGGTCAGTAACCAGTGATGACAAAGGAGTCTCTGAGGAACCCTTTTTCTTTACTGGCTGAATGACTTGATTTGTTATAATTTTTACCATGTTGAATTGATAAAAAAATCCTGTTATGTTTTTCCTTGTTCTATTAGATTTTATTTGGTCCAAAGTAGGGGTGTGCGAGTATTCGACCGATCGAGCTTTTTGGTCGAGCTTTTCAGTATTCGGCTCGGCTCGACTTTTTTCAAAAAAGCTCGACACTCGAGCCGAGCTTTTGATAAGAGAGTTTTTATTAGAAAGATAATTACTGCGATCTATTTTTGGACACGTTAAGCCGGAAGAGCGTTTCCCTCGCACGAAAAACAAGCAAAAAATATTCTCTAGTGATAAGGAAAGGACATTGACAGGTAACAAGAAATATTATCTCCATTTAGACGGAAATCGGAGCTATATTTAGTTGACCTTGGAGAACACGAAACACAGCATTTAAGTAATTTAAGTCTATTGTTTTATCAAGGCTTATCTTTTAAACGGTATATCGTACAAGTTTCATTTTGGTCTCATTTGATTTATAAAAATAAGACAAAAAATATGAGCTGTCATTTATAGTTGTATGATAAGTAGTTTGTATTTTTGCGTTTTGTGGTAAGAATTCCTTATCTCCTAATTAACTCACGCTCTCTGGCATACGCACTGAGTCCAATGACAAAAAACAGGGACAGGGGCTTGGAGTAAACGACCTCCACCCCCCTCCTCCCTGGCCACTGATAAGGAGAGAGAGAGGTAGCTGTTTCTTTCTTTCTTTCTATCTATTCCGTCCTTATTTATGATCTTTCTTCTTCCTAGTTTTATTAAACTGTCCATTATTTTCTTCACAAAAGTTTAGAAATGCAACTAATTATAGGATTACAATAAATTATTGTTGTTATTTCATTCATACATTATACTCTGAAATAATAAGTTAAGCCATGAATATTATGCCACAATTGGGACTGCTATTTAATTTTTAATCATCTTTACTTTGTGAACATAAAAAATCAGTCTTGTGTTTGAATAAGTGTGTAATTTTTTTTACTATGATATAACCATTTCAATACCTTTCCATCAACTCATTTCAACTCTTGAAATTAATGTTGAATTAATGTTGACCTATATATAAAACTAGTCTAATTATGTATTTTTAACTATTTATTTTAAAGTAAAGTGTTGTTGGATTGGGGAGTCAAATAATAAATGTAGATTTTAAATTTCGTATTTTTCTTCATCAATTATTTTTTGAGACAGTTTGATTAATTTTATGTAACATAATACAAAATATTGATGAACCTATCAGATCATTAACTTGTTTTGGAGGTAAGCTATCTAGTTTTGAGCTGGCGTTCCCTTAAGGTATGCAAACATTAGTGCATTGTATCTTTAAAATTAAAATCAAGCTTCATAATTCGTTTTCATAATTTGGTGATTGTAAAAAAGCTCGGCTCGAAAAAGCTTGAGCTCGAAAACTTTTGAAAAAGCTCGGCTCGGCTCGGCTCGAGTTCAAAAATCACTATTCGCACACCCCTAGTCCAAAGACATAAAATGAATTTAATCCGATGAAAAATGTTATGCTATAGTGTAAGGTAAAATAGTTTCTGGAAAACACTCAGTTTGAAAGTAATTAACAGTGATGGTATTTAAAAATATTGAGATAAATGTGGACATTTAATGGTAGCCAAACTGAAGTTGAAATGTGGTATTGTTAAACTTTATAAAGGAAATAGTTAACAAAATCTTACAGCTTTTTGTTTCACCAAACACCCAAGAATTTTGTTTTATAATGGAGATTCATGCAAAAACTAATTTAAGTAGTACACTTATATAATCCAATAATTTTATCATAGGCGAATCCTCTACACCAATTGGTTTACAAAGAGAATATAATTATTCTCAGGATGCTGAATTGGGTTCAAGAAACAACAAAAGAGTGTCATAAAAACATTTATTGGTTGTAGAGTCCTAAAATATATACTTTCTTAGTATCTAAAAATAACATCGACTAAATATTTAAGTTCACATTATCTAAAACCTAAATTTTATCACACTTCAGAACCTAATTTTAGTTATTCGGGAGTAAGCGATGTTTTTATCTTCTGCAGTCGTCCAAACGACTATATAGTACAGGTCATAAAGTAGAAACTGCAGGTTTCTTAACTTCACCGACCGACACCGGTGCATCAATCTCAAACGTGGGCACAGATCTAGACCTTAACCCTATCGGCACATCTATCGGATACGTTCCACCAAACACCAGTTTGGGCAATGCTCTGGGATTCTGTCTTGGCCCGAAAAGCTTCAAACTTAGTTCTAAAGTCCAGAACAGATTAGAGTTGTACGTTCCTCGCACATCACTACGATATCTGGAGGGCACGAGCGCCAATGGGAAGGTTTGACCGCCAAACAGTTCTGAACGTGAACAAGTCGAGTGATAGGAGCAACTTCTACCGCAGGCGCAGCGAGTACTTACAGGTTCCGGCTTGCTGGGAGCCTGCAGCCCACCGTGCAGCATGCAAACATTCGCATAGTTTTTAACTATATTTTAAATCTTTGAATTGAGTGAAACAAATTATCCTTGATCAAATTGATTCCTCCTAAGTCTTAGTTTAATCAATAACTAACTTTAAGATTAATGAAATTCACGATTACTTTTATATCCAGTAAATTTAACAATTAAACTATGTTAAGTAGTTTTAACTTAGACGTAAAACCTTAAACGTAGTGGTTTTACCTGCTGACGATAGATAACGTTCCTCAGAAATGTACCCCAGCTTTTTCAGATTAATTGTAGTACTATTGGCAATCAGGAGTTGTTGCAACAATATCGTGAAAAGTAAAATTATTAAAAAAATTATAATTCTTAAATAATAATTATGGACAAGTAAATAGTTTCACTCCTGTTACATATGAGCATCTTCAACAACAGCGATTCAAGGGAAAACAGGGGCAAAATAACAGGGGCAAAACAACTGTCTACAATTATAATTGTGAAAGGATTGTTTTTGCCAATAACTGTTTTATTTAGTATTAGCTGACAATAACCTGCTTCTCTAGTAAAAACATAAAAGCTGTTGATTTACATTTTATACAACAACTGTGTGACTGACAACTGAGTTGTTAAAACACTTGTCAAAACAAACAACAAAAACTATTAAAACAAAAAAAATCAAAACAAAGTATCTTTCAAAAACATAAGCAAAGACTTTCTGTTTCATTTGGAAAAATCCCTTCTTTGAGGGTGTCAATGCTATAAGAGTAGTACACTTGCAATAGATCATGATTCTAGTTGCAACGGTTTAACCTGGGCATTGATCAGCATTTTTCTTTTAAATACAGATAAGTATATTCCCAAAAACAGATAATCTAATTTAAACTATTCCTAAAACCCCAGCTGACTGACCTGAGGTTTGACGGTTTCCTCGGTGCTGGCAAAGTAGCCGTATCCCGGTTTCACGGAGATCTGCGGCTGCGTCTGGGCAGGAGCGGGGGCAGGGGCGGCGTCGGCGGGTGGGGCGGCCTGTTGCTCCCACGCCCCGCCGCTCGACACCGACCAGTACTCTGGCGACGAACTGTTGTCCGGCGACTGAGGCTCCGCGTTGTAACCTGGCGGACGGCTCAAAGTTATTGCATTATGCATTGGGTTCCATCACCGAGTACGGTATAGTAAAACCTTGACATGACAAATTTGAAAGAACTGATTAGACATTATAACGGGTATATGTAACTTCCAGATTAACATCCAGGTTAAAAAACTATTGTCTTGTGCTAGCTACTCATGTAGAAAAGGAAAATATTTAAGAATACTAACTTGTTCACCAAAATGTACTTCATGTAAACCATGGTTTAAAAAGAAGTGCCTTACCTTTATATTTAAATTTTAGGTTTCATTAAAAATAACTATCAGTATTATATCAACAACAAAATTTATCACATTACAAAAAAAGTTTCAAAAATCAATAACAGTATCCAAGACACTGCCTTTGTCTGGATTTAAGTCCATACTACACGAGTCTTCGACTTTTCAACAATCTCCCTCGTATCATGCAAAATATTAATAATATTGAGGTATTACAATTTTTTTTAAGTATATCTCCTTGATAAAATAATAATTCCATGTTAGAATACCTGACTGATAAGATAGATGTATAAAATTATAACCATTGTTAAGTTTTGTTTTTTAATTTTATTTTTAGACTAAGAATTTGAAAATTTCAACTGACTCCCCAGCGAACTGGACGCTGGATATAAGAAAAGATTTTGTAAAAATAAAGAGAAATTTAATTTCATTTAAAAGGGAGAACAAGCCAAAGTTTAACAGACAACGTTGATTTTGTATCCAATTCTTAGTACCAAACAAACTACCAATTACCTAGAAGTGTTCTATAATTACTGGACCACTTTCCAATGACCGAGTCTATGACCTACCCTGCATGTTCTGTGTGGGGTCATAGTAGCCAGTCTGGGACTGGTCGTAGTAGTTCTCTTGAGTATATCCGCCCACTCCCGAGTGAGGGTCGGTGTACGCCGTCATCTCGTGAGGCTGAGCATACGTCTGGTTAACTTCCTGAGCTGCAGGCTGCAAATACAATCAGTTAGGTTTTTCAAACATAATTACATTTAATAGCGGTTGCTCTAGTTCTGGACAGCCTTACTGGCAGGTGAGTGAGTGCGCTGTATTCGGAATTGGCATGAAACATCTGTGTTGTGTTGGCAATCAATCATATGATCACATGTTAAAGTAAAGACGAACTTACAATATGAAAGTTTATGCTGCAAGCTCATATGCAATAAATATTAAATCTAAACAGGGTCTTGATGAAATCTATTTCAAACTTACACGTAAAATGACGGTAAAAGTTCTCGCAGAGCTTGCCGCAAGTCTAAGAAGAGGTTTTATTCTCATTAGTAGTGGCTATACTTATTACACGTTTCGTATTGCGCGAGTCAACTTTCGGTAAAATATTGCAAGACAAGTTTTGTAGTGTTGATGTGCCTTAAAAACATAAACAGTGTTTTCACAGATTGACACAATCATTAGTTATAGTAGATGATTTGTAGAGTTTCCACATTTTGCCACCTGCCAGTAAGGCTGTCCAGAACTTTAGTTACAATTCTATTTGTGGTGCTAGAAAAGTAAGAAACTCATACAATTCTCAAACTTAAGACAGAATTTAGTTATGGTGTAAGCTTTTTTCCCTGATTAAGTTTAAGAGATTTACAGAAGTGGCTGGTTTTTTTAGATAATGAATAATACATTCTTAATTGCAAGTACACCAGG
Source organism: Flexamia atlantica (assembly GCA_035578135.1). Lineage (NCBI taxonomy): Eukaryota > Metazoa > Arthropoda > Insecta > Hemiptera > Cicadellidae > Flexamia > Flexamia atlantica. The sequence goes on from JAQJVK010000011.1 coordinate 8,691,880, forward strand.
TTTCTGTTATTGAAAACAGTTTTTAAGAGTGATTCAGATTTTCAATAAATATAGCTTTCTTCGCAAACAATATTTTCCAGTCACAAGATTATTTTTAGCAAGGTAATATAATTTCTAAAGAACTTAGGTAAAATCTCAATCGCCAAAATAATGTTTATACCTGAGACACATGTTCTCCGCTGTAGGAGAGAGGCTCCATATCCGACACAGTGGAAGTGGAGACTCCATGAGTCATGTGATTAGTAGAATAATTTGGATCCTTAAATAAATAAACACTTTAGTTAGACAATTAGACATATGCTTCCAACCCTAAAGCTGGTTTCTTGAAGATTTAATGATGAAACAAACATTTTAGTGTTGGAAATAAATCAACTATAAAAGATCTTGACCAACTAATTCTGTTTTCTTTTGGGATTTTTTTGTTGCCCTTGTAAAGTTCAACATTCATCCAAAATGCAGGCCAAACCATTTAATTGTCTCAACCTTTGATAAAGGGAAATGTCATATTTTTGATCCTGTGAGGTATTAGGAAAACTCTGAGATACAAATAATAAATTTGTGTTTATCTGTTGGTGCCCTGTTTATTCATTGTGCATTTTCAGCTAATTAAAAGCTTCAATAAGGACCCCTTATTAAAGTGAAAAGTAAGATATACTATTGAGGGAAATGTTACTTCCTTTTTAGCCCAATTTGGAGAAGAAATATTAACATCCTTATCCACATCTTAAAAACCTGTAATTTGAAGATTTATTATAATTATTGCCCTTAGGAAAAAAAGACTTTTTGTGTAAAATAAATTTACTCTTCAAGTTGAAAGAGCAAGAGTAAATTTAGTTTATAACAATTTAGTGTTGAATATTAGTATCTGCAATATTGAAAGTTGCCAAGTACCGTTCACCAAATATACAATAGCATATTGGCTGTCAGATAAAACATCTATATTTTTCACCCAAAAAGTCAACTACACTGCTATCAACCACTTCTTCAGAGGAGAAGAGAGTAACTGGATGTGTGAAGATGTGTCTATTATATATTCGGAAAGAAATTTTGAATGGCACCCCTACCCTGATTGTAACCTAACACTTAATCTGAAGCCTCATTCTCCAAAACCCTAGCATCAGTTTCGACGAGATTCAGTAAACCACTAAAGACCCAGTTGACACTCACGCTGGTCTCCTCGACAAGCTGCTTCAGCCTCGCCAGCCAGTCCGGGTCGCATGCCGGGTCGCCGCTGAACGCCAGCGAGCTGTCGGCGCACTTGACCTTGTCGGCCATGTTGACCACGAGCTGCGCCAGGGGCCGGTCGTCTGCGCCCGGCAGTCGCGCCATGTCCTGCGCCAGCCACTCCAGGTACGCCAGCGCCGCCGACAGGTTACCTGCCGACACAGTGTACTGAGCACTCGACCTTGTTGGCCATGTTGACCACGAGCTGCGCCAGGGGCCGGTCGTCCGCGCCGGGCAGTTGCGCCATGTCCTGCGCCAGCCACTCCAGGTACGCTGACAGGTTACCTGCCGACACAGTGTACTGAGCACTCGACCTTGTTGGCCATGTTGACCACGAGCTGCGCCAGGGGCCGGTCGTCCGCGCCGGGCAGTCGCGCCATGTCCTGCGCCAGCCACTCCAGGTACGCTGACAGGTTACCTGCCGACACAGTGTACTGAGCACTCGACCTTGTTGGCCATGTTGACCACGAGCTGCGCCAGGGGCCGGTCGTCCGCGCCGGGCAGCCGCGCCATGTCCTGCGCCAGCCACTCCAGGTACGCCAGCGCCGCCGACAGGTTACCTGCCGACACAGTGTACTGAGCACTCGACCTTGTTGGCCATGTTGACCACGAGCTACGCCAGGGGCCGGTCGTCCGCGCCGGGCAGTCGCGCCATGTCCTGCGCCAGCCACTCCAGGTACGCCAGCGCCGCCGACAGGTTACCTGCCGACACAGTGTACTGAGCACTCGACCTTGTTGGCCATGTTGACCACGAGCTGCGCCAGGGGCCGGTCGTCCGCGCCGGGCAGCCGCGCCATGTCCTGCGCCAACCACTCCAGGTACGCCAGCGCCGCCGACAGGTTACCTGCCGACACAGTGTACTGAGCACTCGACCTTGTTGGCCATGTTGACCACGAGCTGCGCCAGGGGCCGGTCGTCCGCGCTGGGCAGTCGCGCCATGTCCTGCGCCAGCCACTCCAGGTATGCCAGCGCCGCCGACAGGTTACCTGCCGACACACGGGTACTGAGCACTCGACCTTGTCAGTCATGTTGACCACCAGCTGCGCCAGGGGCCGGTCATCCGCGCCGGGCAGCCCCGCCATGTCCTGCGCCAGCCACTCCAAGTACGCCAGCGCCGCCATCAGGTTACCTGCCGACACACTGGTACTGAGCACTCGACCTTGTCAGCCATGTTGACCAAGAGCTGTGCCAGGGGCCGGTCGTCCGCACCGGGCAGCTGCGCCATGTCCTGCGCCAGCCACTCCAGGTATGCCAGCGCCGCCGACAGGTTACCTGCCGACATACGGGTACTGAGCACTCGACCTTGTCAGCTATGTTGACCAAGAGCTGTGCCAGGGGCCGGTCGTCCGCGCCGGGCAGCCCCGCCATGTCCTGCGCCAGCCACTCCAGGTACGCCAGCGCCGCTGACAGGTTACCTGCCGACACTGTGTACTGAGCCATACCTCCTTATCACTTCTTAAATTGTGATTTAGATAGGCTATATGTAGGCCTAGAATGTCAAAGTGATGTAATGATCTATAAGCTCATAGCAGTGATCTCGGCAGATGAATCTGTCTTCGTTTCCCAGCAGATCCTGCGACTGTCAAAACTCGTCATCTTTGACACGATAAAATAATCTATTTGTCACATCATGGCAGGTGAAAGTTCACAAGTCTTGACAAATTTCATGGCAGTAATACAGCAAACTGGTCTTTCCAAGATCTCATGTCAAATGAATCTCACCATTATCGTGTCATGCCAGACAACATTTATTTCATGGTTTCTCTGTATGTTGTTAAATCTTGACTCATTCAATATTCGAATATTGTGCTTCAAGTATAAAATCCAAATCCTTTTCACTCTTAACAGAAAGAACAAAGAATTTACAATTTGTTGTTTTACAAACGAATAAAGACACTCCCTCTTATACGGACACTACATATAGGAATTAACATATTTCCCACTACAGTGGAATTAACATATTTTTAACTGGACAATTTTCATTAAAACATGGGTTTAACCGGATACGATTGGCAGGAAATGGATATACTGTATCAAAGATTTTTGAAAAATATTTGAGACCAGTAATGATGTGTTTAAGTCATATGTGCTCTTAAATTTTAGTGAAATGAATTTATTTTTCAATGACTGAGGAACGATTTCGACGATTCCTGTTGGAGACAAACAATCGAAAAATATCTAATTTTGAATTTTTGGATTTAATAATTAATTTAAGGAAACGTTCGTTTAACCGGAAAAACTTATATCCAGTAAGGCCTTGATTCCGAGGGGTCCGGATGAGAGGGAGTCTACTGTAAGTTGATAACAGGACAAAAGGGACCTTCCTGTTTGTTACTGTTTAGGCGGTGGTTATACAACAATAATTTTAACGCATATCAGGAGCTCAGACACAATAATTATGTTACACAGAAAAATCCCCTCTTTTTCCACTTCTCTTCATCAACCACTTACCATGGTCAATGAGTGTACAAGCCAGCAGAAACTTATAGTGGCGCAGAGAAGGAATGCACCAGTCCCTGTTGCTGAGCTGCTTGGCAAACTCGTAGCACACAGTGAGCATGATCGCGCGGCAGGTGGCGAACTGAGCGAACGGTCGGTCAGCGGACGCTCCGAGCAACACGAGCTTGGGCTGGCGGTCGGTGTATCGCGAGAACTCCAGCTGGGCCGTCAGGTAGCAGAAGTGAGAGGCGTATAGTCGCCCTCGAGACCCTGGAAGCAAAATTATATTGATTCTGACTCATTACTTCTGCACTTTTGCTTTAGGTGGTTAGTTTTAGCTTGAGGCTAATGGAAAAATGGCCAAAGTACTCGGATTGATTGTGTAACATTGCGTGTTATACTTCATACTTTTTGTTTGAATGGCGACCTATCATTTATTTTCAGCCAAGTATGAAAGAGAGGTAAGTGTAGGATGATTGTGGCACGATATTGTAGTCTTGCTACTGACTAAGGCCGACATGTACCTTAGACAGAGCTGTTAATCAATAGCCCAAAACCCAATGGTAACCAAGGTACCTACATTTTAACATGGGATCCCAACCAGAATTTCACATATGAATTACAAACTGGTCTAATTATGAGGATGGTAATATGGATTAAGTTGTATTCACTTGTGCGAATGGTGATCCACACTAGGAAATATCGCACCCAAAAGCCATCGATAATAACTATCCACAATTCATGACTTCCAAGTGGCTGGATTGCTGGACAAGCCACCATCCCAGTCATATTCTAAAAAAAGATTAAATTTTTTTTATACTTTTCCGAAGGAAAAATAAAATAAACTTTAGGAGATGTAGAGTGGGGGAGGTACCTAGAGAGTCGCCCAGTGTGAGGATGGCCTTGCGGTCCAGCTCGACGTTGGCCGTTCGGTTGCTCAGCATCATCGCCAGGTGCGGCCGCCAGTCGCCCCACCGCTTGTCTGCGGCACACTGTACAACACAAAAACCGTCACACTCAGTAGGGTCTATGGTCTTTCATATTAGTGTGAATCAAATTTTGTTTCTTCAATTCTAAGTTTTCTTATCCGTTTTTAATGGAACTTGCACTACGTTTATTATTGGGTTAGTGTTTTTGTTAAGCTGCAGTTATATGTTAAGTGGAGAGAAATATCAATAAACAGTCTCATTCTCACACATAAAAAAATTTAGTAAATAAAAAAAATAAAATACCCCCGTTGCAGCAGACCTGCATACTCAGCGAATTTCAAGTGCAAAACAATATATTTTAATCTAACATAGTGAGATTTGACATGTTTTTGTAAGCTCCATAAGATTGACATGGGGAATGAGTATGCAGGTTTGCTGCTACAGGTATGTTTAAACTGGTTGCTTTTAATTCAATATTTAGTAGATCTGAACTAGAAGAAGCCATTTACCAAGTTTTATCAAGATATGTTGAGAAATAAACGAGATATAGAATTTTACTTATTTCCCATAAGGTTAACAATGGGACAACGTACTGTGTTTACCACTTTCAATATCTCGGTAACCAATAGACATAGAGCAGTGATTCAATATACTAAATTGTTTATTTTTTTTGAGCTGAATTCAATGGTGCCAACAAAAATTTGATAAATTTTAATTTTCTATGTAAAAAACTCAAAAAACCCATTTTTGAGGGGGTTTATCCCCCTTTACCCCCCCTTCCGGTGGTCCGATCGGGCTGGTTCACAAACTCGTCCAATCGATTACCACTTTACATGTCTGTACCAAATTTCATCAAGATCGGACCATTTTTACGGCCGCTATCGTGCTAACAGACACACACACACACACATATATATATATATCTAAAAATTCGAACGAATGGCGTTTTTTGCTTCTGGGGGTTGCAAAACGAAAAGTTATCATGGTCTGGGGCTTAGGTCTTACCATGAGACCTACGGTAATAGCTTCTTCCCTATAGGGGAAATTCGCTAAAAATGAAAAAGAAATAAAAATTTTGTATAAATCCACACTAATATTTATAAATTATCTTTATGCTCTAGACTCATGTTTGTTGCGATATTGTCAGGTCATTTCCCATAACTGCAATTGAACCTGAACTATACTTGACAATAACCCTCATAGCAAACTAACCTGGTTAAATAAATTCTATCAACTTAAGTTATTTACACAAACAATCAAAGAAGGCGCTAACACTAAACAGAATGATGTTAATTTGTGATGTAGCACTGATTGCATATAACTAATTATTTTGTTTACTTACGTCTTTACAATCTTGATTTTTTTCCCTGGTGAATATATTTTGGCACTAAGCTATCTTCGGCACCTCAAAGAAAATCCTTTACATTATGTTAAGCCATCTTGTTTTCTTGGTTGCAGGGCCACATCAATTTGTACTTAAAAAACATACAACTGTACATTTACACATTTGCACACATATTCACTATTAAACATAAAAACACTACTATACAAATTTGTCTAACTGGTGGTACAATTGGATACTGGTGTTGGATACTGGTGTGTAGGGTGACGTGGCCCTACAGCCAAGAAAACAATATGGCTTAACCTAATGTAAAGAATTTTCTTTGAGGTGCTAAAGATGGCCTAGTGACGAAACATGTTCACCAGGAAAAATAAAGAATGCAAAGACGTAAGTAAACCAAATAATTAGAACGAAGTTGCACTCACGGTGGCGGCCTGGGGCTCGTGGCCTGACATGAGCTGGTAGAGCGTCTGCAGCGGGTCGTTGGTCTGCAGGCCGTTGGCGAAGCGCACCATTACGTTGTTGTGGGTGCGCGAGTCCATCTTGGACGCCAAGAACAGAGCGTGGCCCCAGTCCTTGTTCTTTATCGCCCATTCTGTGGAACAAAATAATATGAAGTAAAACCTATGGGAATTGGTTTTGAGAAGTTAGGATTTGATCAAATTTACTTTATTAGGACCAATGTTATCGGAACTTAACTTCTTTATAGCTCTAGATTACATTTGCAACAAATAATTGCCAAATTGAATCGGCTCAATACCTCCACTACTGGGTACTGAAATAGATTTTCACGAGCAGGTATTATGAAACCTAACTCAACATGAGCTGGTGACCTCTTGACTAGCCAGCCTTCAGACCCAAGGGTAACTTATAACTTCACTGCAAAAGTCACTCAACAAAAATTAATGATTTTTAAAAATTTACTCCCCAACAGAAGGTCCCTGAATCTGGTTGTGACCTGGTAGGGCGAGGGAGGTGTGGCATTGCCCCCGCCCTGGGCCACTGGAAACAGCTTGCACTAACACTACTACACTACGACCACTCACCCAGCGCCTCAGTCTTGTTGCCCTCCAACAGCAGGTCCCTGAACCTGGTCGTGACCTGGTGGGGCGAGAGGGGCGTGGCGTCGCCCCCGCCCTGGGCCGCTGGGAACAGCTCGCCCTCGGGCTGGCTCTGCCGGTAGCTCTCCATCAGCAGGTCGGCCACATCTGTCATGTCTACCACCTGCGACACGCATAGTTGTGGAAAAAGGATGTAGGCTGATCTCATGAAAAAAATCATTCTGCACTACTCAGTGCATCTGTTGATAATTTTATCAAATATTTATTACTTATATGCTAACATTGATCAGGATGAAATTTAACAAAGATATCAATAATTTGCGCTAGTAGTTCTGGACATTGACAAAAAGTCTTTTCAACATCTATGGCTGTTTTTTGTTAGTTTTAAAAATGCTTTTATTTTATTAGTGATTGCAAAACCTGTGGTTAAGTTTGAAAAAAAAACAAAGGTAATGTTAAGCTTTTAACTCTAATAAAGGTTTTTCTATATAATTATCATAAAAAGTTACAAAAGTATAGTTACAGCACAAAACATGTCAATAAAATTTCCTGACTATAGCTAGATTTTAAAAGTTCTAAAATTTGTACAATGAGCAGTATCTGGACACTTACCCCATTGAGTTTGATTACTAGACAAATCAGGTCGTACAGTAGCCTTTCGGAAGAATGAGTCAGCTGATCTCTCTCCTTCTTCAGGTATTGGATCACGGTGTTTTTGTGAGTGACCCCACTGAAAATAACAATTATGAACCATTTAAAAGTAGTCAATCATTACATTTATTTCAGGGTTTTTAGGTATTTTTTTACTGTCACAAGATTATTAAATAAAGTAGGGTGCCTTCTGGTCAGAACTAAACACGACTTAAAAACATACATATTGATATACTCATCCCAATGTTATTATCTTGCGTAAGTATTCTGTTTAAAAAAGTATTAAACAAGAAAATTCTTATAAAATTATATTTTTTTATTATATATTCTAGGGGTGGGCGAGTAGTGGATTTTGAAGTTGAGTCGAGTATAAAGCCAAAAACTCGAGTATCGAGTCGAGTCAAGTCGAGTAGTTGTTTTTAAAAAGTAATGAAATTTTCATTTTTTTCAACAAAAATCTTTCTTCAATTTTACTTATAAAATTGGTCTACTTTAATGAAGCTTATGTTTTTATGTTTTTCTAGGAAAAATAAAACTCTCTGATATTCTTATACCCCTACATTGCATAAACCCTACTTTTAAATGAATAAGTTGACTACGCTAAATCACTCAAAATAACAAATCACTTAATGTAATAAGATCACAAAATAAATTTATGTAGAATATGCATAGTTGTAAAATTTATGTATTAATAAGATTTAATTATTAGCCTATTATTTTAACAATTAAAAACAGGTTTATATTTTCCCTGAAAATAATTGTTGGCCCTAATTAAAACCTTAGCCAAGAAATTGTGGAAGAAAGAATTAAAAACATCAGAGAGGAGAGCTGTGCCCAGTTATTTGTTTACTTCTCTAAACCCAACCCCCCAACCCATCCCCCTTGCCTGACTGCTGATCTATTGTTTTTTCAAAATTTATTACTTACGTAATAGCCTGAAGATATCAAAAAGTTTTTCTGGTTATGCCGAACATGTTTCGAGGAAATTACTCCTCATCCTCAGCGGCGAACTCAAACTCATTTAGCTGAGGATGAGGAGTAATTTCCTCGAAACATGTTCGGCATAACCAGAAAAACTTTTTGATATCTTCAGGCTATTACGTAAGTAATAAATTTTGACAATTCATAAAAGATATCAAGGCTGTTAGTAGAAATATTGTTTTTTGACATCCAATCACTTGAGCACGAGTGATACAGCTCCGACCAGATAAGAATAAGATATCCCCCCAATACAAAAATTACAAAACCTTAACTAATTGTTTTATGAAGTCCACAATTTTCTTCTCATTTTACAAATCAAAATAGACAGAAATGAAGGTTGAGTATCTTTCAGAAGATAAAATATAATTACAAATTTTAAGTTGATAAGTGTAGGTCAGAGCTAAATATAGCTGCAAGTTTTCAATTTCCAAATTCTAAGACATCTCTCAGAATCTGCTATTTCTAGATAACTGTCAAAATCCATTCTTCTATGAGTTAATAAAATATTTTCGAGGTTACTGTCATGAAAAACTCATTGACGGCTGCAAAAAAACGATAGCGCATATATCTGTCGGTCGCGGATAAAAGGCAGAAGTAGCTTTTCAAAACTCGCGATCTGCCACGAAATACGATCGCGTGTATTTGCCGATCGCCGAAAATCCGCAAATGTAGCGTTGCTAAAGTCGCGGTCAGCCGCAAAAAACGATCGCGTGTATTTGGCGATCGTAAATAAACAAAATGCAACTTTGCAAAACTAGCGATCGGCTGAAAAAAAAAAAACAGTCGCGGGTATTTGCCGGCCACAAATGAACAGAAAATGCTGCTTGTTGTGAAACTAGCGAGGGCCGCAATAAACAATCGGGATAAACGGCAGATGTAGCTTTGCGTAATTCGTGATCGGCTGTAAAATTTGATCGCACAAACGTAAATCGCTCGTAAATTCGGCCGCCGCGTAAACGGCGGGAGTAACTAACTACTCGACTCGTTTGAGTCGAGTAGTTGGAAGTACTCGACTCGACCTCGAGTAGGAGCAACTACACGAGTAATTACTCGACTGTCGAGTACTCGCCCACCCCTAATATATTCTTTTTTATTATTTTATATTTTTCTTATAAGTATTTTTACATACATTTAACAATATATATTTTCTTACATACAGTTTCCCAAATGTGTAATGTTACTAAGAAGGACATCCGGGAAGCAAACAATAAATAACAAATAAGATAAATCTATGGTTGACTAAACAAATTTCAAGACGACAGGGGCATACCTGATGAACGGCCCAGGATTGTTGAGGAACTCCAGCATGTCAGGTGGGTCGGCAGCGTTGGGTCCCGTCACTCTGTACACTGTGACCGAAGCTTGGTGCTGGCCGTAACTGAACGGATCCTGGGGGTCCACGACGACGAGCTGGCCCAGCGAGTGGAACTGGCCTGCACATTACACCAGCGTTTATAACTAAATAGCCAATCAGCAAAAGAAATTGGTCAAGTGGCCAAAAGTTATTGTGTGAACACTTCTGTGACAGCTGACATGTCAACATGTGGACTGAAACTGGTTGCGACCATTGAGCCTTCCCCAGCGAAGCTGCCTCTGCCGACTGGCATCGTGTGAAAGGTGTATTGGCCTGCCTAAGCCAGTCCGCAAATCAACTGGTTCATTTTCGATTTTAATTTTAGGAATAAAAGGATAGACAGCTAGCTTACCTTTGAAAGAGTTCAGACAGGCCATAGTAAATCACAATATTTATATTCATAATTAAATAACAACAAATCACAATATTTCATCCCATTTGGGACTTCAAGTGAAAGAAACAATTTTCTTTCACCTAGTATGAGTAAAAATTGTTTTGGTGTACTAACCTCAAAACATTGTTATTGTTTCATTCACATGTTTGCTGAAATCCCTGTTTGCAAGGTGAAATAAAAAAATAACAAACGTTCTGCTTTACATAAAGTAAAGAACAGCAATGGTGTGTTGTAATGTTCTTGTTTTGTTCTCAGCATTAGCTTTCCACTCAGTGTTTTTGACTGCTTTTACAATTCTCTGTCTTACCTATGTTTTTTTTGTCCTGGTTCTCTTGGCTGTGTGTTACTAATCTTATTATACTTGCCATCACCAACAATGAATTTCAAACCAAGAATTAAATCCTTTCCTAAGACTCACCATAAAAAAATCCACTATTTCTACTACTTCTACTTGCAACCTCTATGCTGGTCCTAAAGCTTAGGAATCAGCTTCTGCAGTACATACCCCTGACATGAGCGGACGAGTAGAGGGGAGGTGTGGAGCGATGAGACACTGTCTCGTCAGTCTTGACACCTTCCCTGTCCTCCTCCTCACTGCAACACCACATCTCATCACTTACCACATACACCAAGCAACCAATCAGCAACATTTGAAATTGTTAGCAAACTGTCCCTGCATTTTTATACAACAGATAACGGGAGTTTTTTCCATATAAAAAATGTTTAGTAAAAAGGTAGGCCTACCATAGCTTCCTAATAGGCCTACTGGGTGGGTAATAATTCATAAAGTAAAACTATTTAGGATAGAAATAAATGTCAAACAGCTCACAAAAGACATCCACAAACTACTTCCTTTTTTAATATTAAGGCTTGACCTAATAAAAAAATAAATATAGAATTAAAAAAAAATTAGGCTTTGATTGCAAAACTCTTATCCTTTTTAAATTTGAAATACTTTGTTTCGTTAGTTGGGTGAGCCCACCTACATTACACCAACCTCTTACAATTTATGTAAGAAGAAAAAATAGGAAATTATAAGGAAAGGAAGAAGAAGGTTCTCACAGGCGGGATCTGGAGGGAGAGGGGGAGGAGGACCAGAGGGTCTGGGTGGACTGGTTGTGAGACTGTCGGCACGAGAGTTCCAACGCAGCCAGCCTCACCGGGGTGACTGGAGTGGAGTGGGCCGGCCCCTTGCTGATCAAACAAAGGAGCCTGAGTTGCGTTACTATTTGTAATAGTTCTGTTCAGAGGTATAATTGTTAAAATGTGCTTAACAAATGTATTGAAAGAGGGATGGACCTAATATTCAAAGAATTATAAAGTATTCAGTTGTGTACCTTTATACATTTCCTTTTCGGAGCATCAGAGTTAAATTATTTAATCGTTGTTCTTTTGAAATAAATGCTGTATGTACAATGTATTCGTTTTTGGCATGGGATGAAAATTTGATACTTTTCCAGTTTCTATTCAGGACCAGATCTACGGGCATTGTGTCCCTAGGCCCAGATTTGTGTGTGGCCCTCCTGAGACCTGACGGTCTTGTCAAAGACTCGTGAATTTTTTATTCCTCAACCTATTTTACCCTCTAAATCACTTCTTTTATACCTTATTCTCAGTATTATCCCTATGTAAGGAATCACTGTTGAAAGGTTTGCAATGAACGTTGCCTCCCTCTTAGCACACTGCCCTAGACCCGGGCTTGGACAGCCTGGAGGTAAATCCAGCACTGTTTCAATTATTTTACACAATTTCCAGTAAATATTCTCAAATTAAAGCAATATCAACTAATACAAATATTTTAGCAACTAATACATTTAATATAAGTGCCTAATGCAAAACACTCCGTTATTAAACAATTTTTTTTTATCTGATGAACAATATTTTGTGATATCCATCAAAATATTTTTTTTTAATCTGGCAAACATCTTGTTTCTGGGGACATTACTTTTGTTTCTTAATCACTTAATCACTTAATCACTTTAATAAGACAGGTACCTCATTGAGGACGTTACCCTGAATATGAGTGAAGGATGAGTGTGATGATCGTGATGATAGTGGCGCGATCTTGTAGCCTTGTTACTGACTAAGGTTGGCATGTTCCTTAGACAGGATTGTTAATTAATAGCCCAACAACCAATGGCAGCTGGCTCCAGAAATAACCCTTCAAAAAGCTACTAACTTTTTGTTATCAAAGTATTAACCCTTGTTAAATATGATTTGCCGTACATGATACCGAAGTTGACGGCATTTGTACGTTTAATGCGGACTGCAGTGGACACTTGTTTTGCTTCTTTTTACCCTTGTATAGAGGAGGGCACTTTTATATTTTTATTAATTAATTCAGTATACTGTTAATACATATGGACAACCAAAAGGGACACAACCAAAATATTATATCAATTAGAGACAAAATAAACATATTACAGTGGAACCTGAATAATTCGAACTTGTATAGTTCGAAATCTTCTTTAATTCGAATATTTTTCTTGGTCCCTGGCATTTTGTATCTAAACAATGCTAAAAAATCGCGGATAATTCGAATTTTATTTTGGATGATTTGAATGTTTTAAGTGCCAAATTAAGATACATCAATTTCATTCCACGACTGGAAATAGTTACAAATTCATTGGAAAACGCGTTTTACTACGACGTTCAATAAAAATTATCGCCAGACCTATGGCGTGTCAGGTTATGGTCAAATGACTCATCCCTTATTCCAGCTCCCAGGCTTCCCACCCTGCCCCAACATCGCATCGCTTGTAACTCGACACCAATAATGTAAACCAAACAGTACAGTACGCTGACTGGGTTCGGAAAAGGATTGCGCTCGCCGTGGCAGCGCCAATAGACTTTTCACGCTTGGTTCTGTGTAGAACGGCTCCCGGCAGACGAGCCATGCGCCAGACCTGATGCGCAGTTTTCTATGTTGACACAGGCTACTCAACACTGCGACCCCCTTCCCTCCCCCCCACCAACCAAACTAACTTCCGAATTCCAGTGCAGCATTCCGTTGTTTTCGATCGTCCTTCAAACAAAGTGTTTTTTTTATTTGTGCAGTGTCTTGTTTTTAAGTGTTTAAAAGTTTTTACGTAACATTAAATAAGTGTAGTAACCATGTCGACAAAATCTCGGACCTATAAAACCCTCACATTAGCGGAACGTCAATGAGCGTGCAATCGTCAATGTTACACGAAGTTAAGTTGGTAGCCTGTATCAAGTTCAGAAGTAGCAGAACGTACTGTTTTTTTTCTAGCAGAAATGTTTCTTTGTACTATCGTACGTCGCGTCGAACGTAGTTTATACTTTAGGGTAGTTATTTCTGTTTTATGATTTCTGATTCTGAACCCTTATAATTAGCGTTTGTTGATGAATTTATTCTCTTAGAGTGTCAATTTGATAAAGAGGTTAAATTCACAATGTGACGTTTTATTGTTTTGGCCTCATTCTTTAGAACTTCTTTAATTCGAATTTATGGATAGTTCGAAGTTTTTAGCTGTTCCCTTGAGGTTCGAATTATCCAGGTTCCACTGTACAATTAAGAATTGAAAAATATAAAAAAGCATTGCTACGTTAAAGGGTTAAACACTGTGTACACACTGACGGCCACTCACTTGTCGTGGGAGTGGCTGTGCTCGTTGGCCGAGCTGCGGCCCGAGTGCACGCTGGCGCGGTCGTTGGCGGCGCCGCCGTACTTCTCTGCCATATAGCGCTCGTACCATAGCGCGTATGCCGCCGGGTCCGTGCGCCGCATGTTCTCGTAGTACTGCTGGTACCGGTAGTAGTTCCAGCTGTCCATGCCGCCTGTCCACATAACACGGTTATAGCAGTTATTGTAGCCATGTAGTGCTCATACCACAGTGCGAACGCCGCCGGGTCCGTGCGCCGCATGTTCTCGTAGTACTGCTGGTACCGGTAGTAGTTCCAGCTGTCCATGCCGCCTGTCCACATAACACGGTTATAGCAGTTATTGTAGCCATGTAGCACTCGTACCACAGCGCGAATGCCGCTGGGTCTGTGCACCGCATGTTCACGTAGTACTGCTGGTACCGGTAGTAGTTCCAGCCATCCAAGCCGCCTGTCCACACAACACGATTATAGCAGTTATTGTAGCCATGTAGCGCTCGTACCACAGCGCGAACGCCGCTGGGTCTGTGCACCGCATGTTCACGTAGTACTGCTGGTACCGGTAGTAGTTCCAGCCATCCAAGCCGCCTGTCCACACAACACGATTATAGCAGTTATTGTAGCCATGTAGCGCTCGTACCACAGCGCGAACGCCGCCGGGTCTGTGCACCGCATGTTCACGTAGTACTGCTGGTACCGGTAGTAGTTCCAGCCATCCAAGCCGCCTGTCCACACAACACGATTATAGCAGTTATTGTAGCCATGTAGCGCTCGTACCACAGCGCGTACGCCGCCGTACCGGTAGTAGTTCCAACCGTCCATGCCGCCTGTCCACACAACACAGTTATAGCAGTTCGTCTTTTAATATTATTGTTTCTTGCTTTTTGGGGAAAAAACTTTCTTTCTTTCATTTTTAAAAAAAAAAACCTCAACTGCCCGTCGCCATGGGCCAATAAGCCTGTGCGGCGATCATAAGACAGCAAGGTACCGTAGCGGCAACAGTAACATAGGCCAGCCAGAGGTGACTCATGATGGAACAGGAGTCACCTGCCGCTGGGATCGAACCAGCGACTTTTGATATGTGAAGTGGTATCAAGCTAGCACTTTACCTCTGAGCTACCGCCTCGGCAAAAGCACCACAAGCCCCTCTTTGGGTCTGCTTTCAGTAACTCTAAAAGTGGTTTAAAAATACCAGAGTTAGGTTGACTCTTAACAGTCCAACTTATGGATGGCCAGGCAAATGACGGATTATCAAATATTATGGAGAACTATTAGCAAGTGCATGGAATGAAATGTAAACTACCCTGAACAAAGGAGAATTTTGTACATTAGATTGTAAGTTAAATTCCAAAATAAGAGATTTTTGCAATTTCGTTCATAAATATCCAATAAAAAACTAGAATATTAGTAATAGTTTTAGTTTTACTGACAGCTATTATGTAAAGAACTATCTAGAAGTTGTGGGATTACCAAGAGTAAAAGATAATCAAATAACTGACTGAGAAAAATTTAAATTAGGTAGGCTGCAGTAAGCAAATTAGATTTTGAATGTTATTAGAGAGATACCTAATAATTAAAAATATATAGAATAATCTGTGATTTTCTTTTATTTCTGTGAAAACAGATATTTCCAAAGTAGATGGTCTAAAATGAGTAAGTATAACCATTTTAATGCATAATTTTCCTTAATGATAAGTATTCAATAAATTGTTAGGTTTTTATTTTTATTTTTGCAGACATTAGCAATGCGGACCACTGTCTGGGTTAGTAAAAACAGTAGTCAGTGATAGCAAATGTCCGCAAAAAAAAACTTAAATATAAACTCACCATTACCGACGATGAATATCAAACAAAACATTGTTAATAATAGAACGGTTCATTTTTCTCACCAGGTTCAGGATAGTAGGGCTGTCGGGGTGGGTAGTCTCGGTGCCTACGATAGTCCAGACCTGTCCTGCTCGACGGCCGAGACCTACAACATGGCAGAAAAAATAAACCAAAGCTCCATTCACAATTAATTAAAACTTGAGGAAACCTAAGAGAAAAGAACAGAAGACCTATCCAAAAAGAACTAAGAATTTTGAGGTAATAGATCAGACCGATTTCATAACAAATTATATTTTGGTTTAATTTTCTGTTATTTCATCAAAGGGTAATAACTAAATATAATCCAAATTCTTATGCTTGAATTGCTACACTGAAGCACTATAGAATTCATACTGTAAGGTTAAACTTTATTTGCATTTAGTATTGAATCAACTGATATTAATTAGATAAATATTGATAATGACTGAAGTTGTCAGAACAAATTTTTAAAATGGGTTAACTTATCTGAATGTTTTGCCAATATACATACCAACTGTAAAATAAATTTGAGGTTGAAAAGCTTCCTGTTAAAAACTTATTTACCTGTAACAGATAGTCAAAGTAGTCAAGCAAAGGCCAGACACAGGGGAAGAGTTACAAAATGAAGGAATATTTATGCACAAAAAGACACAGTGACATGATGTAGTATACTAATAAACATAAAACCTTATTTACATTTTTTACATACCGTAACCAAATAGCACAAATCCATACCTGTTCTCTCTGTAGTAGTACGGATCTTCCTCATAAGGCTCGTAATACCTTCTCTCCCGGTCCCTGGGGGCCAGTCTCCTGCAAGGGCAAGCAAAACAACGCGGTTATCCCAGCACCACACACCGATCCAAAACAAACAAGAGGAAATATCCACAAATCATTCACGTAATTACCTCTAGTAGATCCCATCCAAACTTTCTGCTGAGAGTTGCCTCCTTAAAATTTTGTAGATAAGTAAAAAAATGCCACACAAGCTTGTAACAAAATCCTCAAAGTCAATTTTTATTTACACTGTGTTGATAACACTTTGAAAATTTTGGGGTATTTGTTGTCAGTCTGTATCATTGAATATATATGTCATCAAGGTGTTCTTGGAGGAAACCCTATATATTCCCTAAAACAAGCACTGTTTGTAAAGGCAACATTTTTTTCTGTCCAAGTATTTTAGATTTTTTTTAAATATAGGGTTAATGGCCACGAGGGATCAATTGGAGCTGGTAAGAAGAGCAAGAAAAATCCATTTTCCGTCCTACAGCCCTTGAAAGAGCCCATGTTATCGTTATGGATTTTTTTTTCAAATAACAGCTGATTCACATATTCAAGTTGTTTTTATTTTAAATGAGCAAAGCTCGGTCACCTGGTACTTTCCTTTAGTTAGTCATTGCTTAGTTTTATGTACACAACAGATGCAAACTTCTTCCCTCTTCTTGAAAATATTTGAGAGAAAATAAGCCGCCTTTTCATACACTCACTAAATTTTAATAAACTACTATAAATTGTGCCTGGTAGTAACAGTGGTCAAAAGAATCGATTCGAGCAACACAAAAGAAAAGAAAATGTCTGGATCACACATTAGCAAAAAAACTGCACACAATGCACCAACCTTTAAAATACAAAGAAAGTACATTTTTGATTAAAGTTACAAATGCTATTTTAGCATGAAAAGCTATTTTATCAAAACATTTCTGGAAAAGAAAAAAAAATCATTGAGCAAAAATGTGTGAGATGCGGTGAGTATTTACCTCGGGTCATCTCTGTAGTAAGGATCGTCTCTGTAGTAAGCCTCTGGACTCCTCCTACGTCTGTCCCTGTCCCGGGGTCTGTCCCGTCTAAAACAATTTTCTTATTTTGAAATATAACTTTTAAAACACTTAGGCCTGGATGTCAGTATAACAATTCTTAGGATATATATATATATATATATATATTATATTACATCGACTTTTAAATTGATCGCATACCTTGATTATGATTAGTGAACAAAATTTAGTATTTTTGGTTATTCTATCTTAATATCTTTCTGGATTTATAAGCATATATCAGTTTTAACTAAATGAAAATGAACTGAACTCACCAGGGGCCAATTACAAAATTAATTATAAGCTAGTAACAGTTGTTAATCGTCCAATCAACAAATCTTTATGTGAGTTAGTTGTATATCCTTCCTTTAAAAACTAATATTATTAGCTAGTAAGTCATTGTGCAACAGGACCAGGCAAAAAATAAAAAAAAACATGCTAAGAAAGAGAAAATAAATTTTTGATTCGAGAGCTATTTATTTGTATATTCAAATTATTTAGTATTTAATTATTTAGTATTTAATTATTTAGTATTCAAATTATCTGTATATTTATCTCAAGTCAGAGTCTCACAACTAAGCAGACATTTGTCACTGTGCCGCACCTGTCCCTCTCCCGCCGCTCCCGGTAGTCCTCCCGGTCATAGTCCTCATGGTCGCTGCGGTTGTACTCCGGACTGTGGTTGTAGCTGCCGTCTCGCTTCTTACGGTCCCGCCGCTCCTTGCCCCGCTCCCGGTACTCCCGCTCGCTTGAGTAGTCCCGCTCTCGCTCCTTCCTGTCCTCGTCGTAACTGCTGCGGTCAGAACGAGGTTGTTAGTGACCAACAAATATGGTACAAAGTCCTTCTCAATTTAAGAATATCCAATTATAATGAAGAGGTATTCAATATTAGCCTTTAGAGGTTAGTAACATAACAAAACATTTAAAAACCCTTCACCAACAAAATGTCAACGGAACTATCAAGCTATTTACTAATTTAACACCACAACAAAGCTTACTTCTTAATGGATCTCATTACTACATCTTTGGCCATTAAATATGTTTTTAAACTGAGTAGATCTTCAAAATTTTGTTGGGTGCAGATCGAGCAAGTAGTGTGCACATGTTCGGTTTCATGTTGGATCTAAAGTTGTGTATGTGTGTATTCAATGTAAAATGTTCTGCATGTTTGAAATTTTGATGTCCACAGAAGAGTGAGAGTAACGAGTTTAAGAGAATTTTCATTCTCAAAACCGGTATTTCTGAAATCATTGTTTTGCAACGATAAGCTGCTTACCATAAGCTGCATTTGCTGCAATTTAGTAAGTAGTTTAAACTAATTTCCTTGAAAAAAATTATCACAAAGCATTTCTAAACACTCAATTTATACTTTTGATAAAAAAAACTGAGCCAACTAACTCTTTGCGGTGGCGGTGCCTCCTCCTCTCCACCCTGTTGTAGTCAGAGTCCGAGTCCTCCTCTCGGTTGTTGCTCTTCACGGTTTCCTTCTCCTTCTCGCTCTCCGCCTCCCCCTCCTTCTCTCGGAACTGGCCAACAACCATCCGCTGCATGCCCCCCTCCTCCGGCCCTCCTCTCTCCGCTGTCTTGGCTGCATCCATTAATTAATTCAAAGTCTTTTGTTTTACAGGATATCATAAATATGTACAGAGGTTTCACCTGATGTATGCATATAAATAAAATAAAATCTTTCATTATTTAATTAATGTTTTCATTACAAAGAAAATTATTTTCATATAAGGATATGGAAACTGCTAAAAATGAGGGAAACCATATAAATGCAAATATGGCAGCTCCATAGGCTTCACCTTAACCATTACAGAGTATGTTTAGTTGAGCTTTAACCAAATGAACATGGATCACTGCTTTTGATATATATTTTGAAAGACGAATGTTAAGAATTCAAAATCATGATTACTATTTGCAGAGAACTAAGTGATAGCAGTTTTTACTGTACTGCTGCCATATAAAACAAAAGCCACATTCCCTTCAAATTTTTCATTCAAAACTTGCTAACAAAATCATGTTGAAAATTAATCTATTTAATTGACATTTTTACAATGATCTTTTCTTTCCTATCACATCATGATATCATAATATAAAAAAATATATGAATTACTTCACAATTTGCATTACACACACGATATTTTAATTTGTTGATTCAGATACATCCTGTATATATTATATTATTTACGATCCAAATCATACAGAAGGAGAGACTATAATTAGTTTTATGGAAATTAAATGAGTAATCACTTAATTCCAACTTCACATTTCCAGCAAAGTATAACTGATATTTCAACTTCAGTAAGAACATACCATTCCATTCCATCCAGAGAACTGCCTTGACTGAGAAACACATTATAAAGAGCTACTGATAAGATAACAAATCATTATCTACAGTCGTGGGGGCTGGGGACAATAAGTTAGGTTTTCCTTCTCACTCTACCTTTGTTTCTTGTTATGACTCTACCTTTGCCATTCCATCACTCAACGTAGAGAGCAACAACTAACAGCAAATTTGAAAATGTTTTGCAACTGCATTTTGTCAAAACAAAAGCAAAAATACAAAAAAAATGCAAAAAATTAGGATTAAGTTAAAATAATTAAATTTTGTAATGTTCAAAGTACAAAATAGTTCACCGCCATTTCCTGTAACTTCAATATCAAAAAAATAAAGCGGAAAGCATAACACTCTCTGCAGTTAACACTCTGTTGGTACAGACATAACACACTCTAGCAGCAGAACAAATCCACAACAACCTTCTGAAAACGTCAGAATTTAATGTTACTATTTTATTAACTTAACTACTATATTTTTATTTTTGCTCCCAAGAAAATATTTTTCAATTCACTGTGTTGAGTTTTGAAACTTTGGTAGTATAAATATTAGTCACTGAAGCAATGAGGTGTAGGCTACGCATTCTCAGCATCACATCATTGCAAGCTTGGGCACAAGCTTCAGTGTTGCCAATTTGTAAAAATGTTATCAATAGCATATACGAAGAATGTGACCAACCAACCCATTGAATTTTGACGGAACTGGTGTATGATGGGATTCTATTAGGTCTAAAAAGGTTTTATTAGGTTAGTGAAGGCTTGGCCTAGTAGATTAATAAATTGCCGCTAAGATCAATTCTCTGCTATACAGAAGAACTTCTGAATGTCTGACAGCAAGTCAGTTGGCATACGTTAATATTGAGGTTGTTTAAAACATGCCCGGGTTCAATCCCTGGCATGTGCATTCCAATTACAATTGCAAATGTATAACTCCAAGTTGACAGGAAAGCCCACCTGAAACGAGCGGTTATACATTGCTTGAAATAGTGATCTACCCAGATAGGTATTTTAAGCCAAATATGAATGACAGATGAGTGAGGGACGATAGTGGCACAATTTTGTAGTCTTGTTACTGACTAAGGCCGACATGATCCTTAGACAGGACTGTTAATTAATAGCCCAACAGCCAATGGCAACTAGGGGACCTACATTTTAACGCAGGATCCGAACCACAATTTCGTCCAGCTTGAGTGGAAATTGATAACAACTATTTAGGGATTGCTTCTATTTTACTTCTTTCACACAAATACAGAGGAAGATTCATTTCAAAAAGTTGATAAACGTAAACATTTAAAATAAACATGATACAACTAAATCGCCAATTAAGGGTTAACCCCCCCTCAACAAATGAGGGAAAATTAAATCTGTATGATTGGCAGATGGCGAAATTACTAGGCAAGAAGCACAGAGGAAAATGAACAAATATTTATTGTCAAATATTGCAATCAAAGGATTGCAATAAAGATACACTGTGAAATGTCTAGTTAGCGTTTAGAGTGCAATGCAATATTTCTGTTAAATAAACCTTTTCCAATCACTGCTACCGGTGCAGTGGGACCTACCGGTGCTGTGCTCAGTGTCGGTGCTGGTCTCGGGGTTGATCTGGCCAAGCACCAGCCGATGCAGCCCCGGGGGTGGCTGTGAGGTCTCCTCCGCGTCTAGACCCGGCCCCACCGTGTGTCTGCCCCCGTCCCCGCCGCTGCAACACCACCAGAAACTGACACTCCACAAACAGACCCTTCACGATAAACATTCACCGAGTGTCCAAGAAGCACTGTATGCACTATAAGCACTCTTTTGACTGGCACATTTTTGAACTCTGGCCGTTTTAGTAGACCGATTCTGCCGAGTAATCAAGTAATGATTTCATTAGGGATACTTGCATGTCAATTTTATAAAGGTAATCAAGTTCAAGGAAAATCCAATGAAACAAAACACAAATGTTACTCAATATATAAATCCATAAATAATATTTCTCCTTTCAATGAATTCCAGATCCCAGGTATTCAAGGAATTCCGGACAAAGTTCAAAATAGGGTTTATAAATAATGAAGTTTTGATCTAGCATTATGATGCATACTTTAGAATTCTCAAGTATACTAAGGTATCATAATGTGATTCCACTGCCTATCAAGTCACATTAGCGTGAGGTACAGAAGTCTTAACTAATCTTTACATCATAATGACACAGAAACATCTATTTTCTGTTCTTTATTGTTGGCAGGGAAGTTATTCTTTGCCCTCAACGATTACTAGGAAACGGAGTAAGTCACATGCCCAGTAAGTTTACCGTACGCCGTACAAGCAAGGCAAATGCGGGAACTACCATGTTCGTCCAGTAAAACAATAATTACTGCCCTATTTAAGTGGCTTAACTGCCATTGACTGCTATTTGAAAACTGGATGAGCAATGGGTGACTACTCATCATTATGCAACTACTCGACTTTGATAATTTATCACTTGGTGAGCTATCTAATTTAATAACACGTGATCATTATACAGTAAGAACACGACCACAACTCGGGCACCTGGTGGAGACGCTGGACTCGGTGGCGTCGCCAGCGCCGGTGACCAGCCGCTCGTCGTCCGTGTCGCGCGGGAAGCTGCCCTCGTGTTCGCTCCTACCGCCGGGGATCATCCGCTCGAAGTCGCCGCTCGTGTTGTTCTCATCGTCGCTGAGCTGTCCCGGCACCCCGGGTCGCTCGTCCGGCACGTTCTGCTGGCCCGGCACCTGTAATGTCAATCATTGATCAAAATATCTCATTTTTCTCGAGCAGAAATATAGTACAATAAATAATGTCAAAAGAATACAATTAATCTTAAACTCCACTACAAATTTATGTCACAAAAAATCCATCCAAAGAGTAAATTGCTTCATATATTAAGTACTCTTTCAAAGCCCTTTAAAATTTGACGGGATTTTCAATCTCTTAATTTTTTTAGGGACATACTTCAAACATTGTAAACTTATATGGGAAATTTGTTTCGTAAAATATTACAAATTACACGTCGACAAATTAGGGTCTTGGTAAACCCTTCTCATATTTGTTCCTTGCATTATGTGAATAAAAATCATGTTTGCTCTTATAATTGTTCAAACAATATATTAAGCTGTACAAAATGGAGCCTTGCAGATTCATCAAATTTAAAATTTATCATTATTCGAATAGCTCTTTTTCGCAATATGAAAATTTTATTTAAATTAAGGGTTTGAAGACCCTTCATACACACTTATTCCATATGCAATATATCATTGTATATGAGCAAAGAATATAGTTTTTAAAACATAAACTGAAAAGGCAAAAATGGGCCAAAATTAATTTCCTTTACAATATTTTCTGCATGCATGTCCCAGTTAAGGTTCTGATCTACCGTCAGACCAAGAAACTTAGTATGATTCTTTTGATCTAATTCCTGATTTTCTGTAAAAATTAAAGGATTCCACTGAGTTCTATTTTGTTGTGAGTTCTATAATACAAATGTTTAATTTTTAACTTAAGATGGATTTTTAGCGAATTTCCCCTATAGGGAAGTAGCTATTACCGTAGGCGGCACGGTGAGACTTAAGCCCGGGACCATGTTATTTTTTCATTTTGAGGTCCCTAGACCCCAAAAACACTGTTCGTTCATTTTCATATATATGTATATATATATATATATATATATACCTGTCCGTAGGCGCGATAACTTTTGTAAAAAAGGTCCGATCTTGATGAAATTTGGAACAAACGTGTAAAGCGTCATTCATGACTTCGACTTCGAAAACCAGCAAGATTGATTTACTCTAAGAAGTTTTTTCACAAAATAAAATTTATTTTCAAGATTTAACACCTTTTTACTAATTATTTTTAAACTTAATTGTCAAAATTGGATTCAGCTTAAAAAAACAAACAATTAGCATTTTGAATTATTATTCTACGTCAATCCGTTGCTTAGATATTGGATGATATTGGATGTGCTAAACACAGTACGTTGTCCAATATTGTTTTTAATTTTTCCCTCCAAAAAGTATAGACACCCTGATTTGAGATGTTTTTAAAAAATACAATTCTGAACATATGATTAAATTTGCAGGTGTAGAATATTTTATTTGTGTTTATTTTGAATAGTTAAGAGTTCATTGATCAAGATTTTGCAGAAAATATATACTATATCACAAAATACAAATTATTTTTAAATTTAATAAAGAAAGTAAGAGCATTTGGAAAGGGGGGGGGATGTCTTGGTCTAAACTGCC
This sequence comes from Flexamia atlantica, assembly GCA_035578135.1. Taxonomy (NCBI): domain Eukaryota; kingdom Metazoa; phylum Arthropoda; class Insecta; order Hemiptera; family Cicadellidae; genus Flexamia; species Flexamia atlantica. Next base: position 8,716,113 of record JAQJVK010000011.1, read on the forward strand.
TGAAAATGTAGCATAATATATGATATGTTTAAAATTATGAGGATTGATAATATGTTTTATTGAAATTGGCTGGAGATGTAGGCCTGTTGCAACAGGGATGTTTTAATTACTATAAAATTGACCATATGATTGAATTTTTTCATGAGATTAAATTATTTGTTTGTTTTGAGTGTTTTGAGTTCATTGGTTATATGTTTGTTGACATTTATATTCTATAATAAGATTACAGTTATTAAAAATTGAAAGACTAAGAATTATATAACATACAAAAGTGTATGTATTACTAATGAAAACCAATATGGTCTCTTTGTTAATTTTCCTCATGTTTAAAGCTCATGAATGATTAAATATGTGTTTTTAGTATATTATTTACTTAATGTATTCAAATGATACTTTCCTTCAAACAAGTTGAATGCTCACAAATACAAAATAAATCCTATGGAAATTTGCTGAGTACGCAGGTCTGCTGCGACGGGGGTATTTTGTATTATTTTATGATCTTGAAATATTTTATGTATTTCATACTCAACTTAAAAAAAACTGTGAAAAAGAAAAAGAGCAAAAATTAAAGTTGCACTAATAACAATTGATCTGACTAGAGTGAATTCTACGTAATAGGGCGGGCGGCAAAAACTGTAAAACTCATTGAATTGTCTGCTAAACCTCAGCTGAAATTACTAAATTAAATGTTTTTGTTGACCTGTCAAAAATTTGTTTACGTTTTCAGGGCCTTTTATGTGTAAATTTATGTTTACTGTAACATATGATCTTATAAGTTGATTTACTACGCAAACAAATAATACAAAATAATTTTGCCACAAGCGCACTCACTCACCCGCCCTATTTGGTGCCTGCGATTATAAACAACTTACCAGTCTCTCCAGGCTGATGGGCTCGGGTGAAGCGCTGGGTGTGGGCTGTCCTGGCACTAGCCTCACGAAGCCCCCGCCGCCACCCCCGCCACTGGGGGGCTGTCGCTGCGACGAGTCCGTCCCCTGGCCCGTCACCAGCCGGTGGAGCCCGGGCGGGGGCAGTGCCTCCCCTGCCAACCAACGGATCATGAGCATTTCATTACCTAAATTTAAATTTTTAAATTTTTTTTGTTATTTTGCACCTATTAGCTATAAAACACCTACACCACTGAGGTGGTTTCATCACCGTTCCTGCTTGTCTAATGTCTACAGTCTGCTTTGCACAAGTCTGTGAAGTCTTGTCAATGCACACCATCCAATCAGGGCATAAACTTCATAATTACTTCATATGTAAAACCACCCGATTCTATTTTGATTTTTCAGATAGGTTCAAGATCAAAATGAAAAATAGGATAAATATATCAAGAGAATACATGTCTAAATATAAGTTTATCTTTCATTTAGTTTCCTTCGTATGGGTAGCCCAAATAATTCATTCTCATTCACTACAAACCTTTTACCAACTGAATATTGCTGATTACTCAGTGTCAAAAACACTGACATTTGTCAAAAACTGTTAAGCAAAATTATGAGTTCTAAGTGGAATCACCAATTAATAGCATTATTAAATCATAGTTCGAAGTCTAAATAAAATATAAAACTCAAGGAAGGCCAATCGAGTGATAAATTGAAAGGAAACATCGATACCCAAAAAAAAATTATTGTTAGCCTATGTTTAAACATTTTTCACACTTTCCCAACTTTACTATCACTGTTCCAATCCAGTCCAACTATCAAGAATCAACCATCCTTCAGATTACTAACCTTCGTCGTTGTTATCGACTTCAGGTACGACCTCCTCTGGTCCACTGGTGTCGTTGGAGTCGACGAGTTGTCCCGTCTCCAAGTACTGGTTCCGGTCCAGCTCACAGCGCGGCACCACCTCTTGGTTTTCCCAACCGGAGGAGTTCCACTGGAAAACCAAATCACGCAAGATTCAGTAATTTCTCCTCCACAAAATGCGTAGTAGAAAGGTTATTTAACCTTTTGCTACAGGAATTTTGACAAAAATTCAACAGGATTTCAGTGTTTGCTTTTTGACAGTAATTAATACTAAGAATACTTATGTAAAAGTTTAATTGTTATTAGATTTAAAATTCAAATTTGGCCTGCAAAATTCCATTAAGAAAGAGAACCTATTACTCAGGAATATGTTTTCTTTTAGTTGGTTTGTCAATATAGACGAAACTCTACAAATGATCAACAATATAAAACAGAAAAGAGAAATTTATAAAAAACTATTCAATAGATTTTAGCACCTATTTCATTGAAGAAGTGTTTCCTATATTGTTTTTCCTCCACCTACTATCTAAAGTCATCTTTTAGTCCCTGGAATAGAATACTTAAGTACTAGTTTATACTCCATGGGATTTACTTACTTTCTTTTTCTCCCGCGGGACAAAAAGTAATCTACTTTTTCTCCCATGGGACTAAAAGTAATCTACTTTTTCTCCCATTGGACTAAAAGTAATCTCATAAGAAATGCATGGGGAGATATCCGGCAACGCCGCCATGGACAGTGAGAAAAAATTTGGCAACACTGTCGATTTTCATTTGCTTACTCTAAATTTAATTCAATAACTTCAGTGTTTCAACTTAAGAAAACAAAACCGTATGCATTTTAATAGCCAGGTAATAATTTTTTGTATGAATTAAGTTGGCAACACTGAATATAAAAATACCTGCATATAAAAATACCTTGTTGTTAACAATTTGCCGAACGGCCAAACGTTTTATAAACATGATCGTTTCTTACTTACAAGATTTTGGGAGGTATTTAAAAAAATCAATACTTTAGAAAAAAATAGTGTTAAAAATAGTGTTAAAGTTTGAATAAATGGTTGTTTTAATTGCATAATTATAATTGCTTTGAATTGCTTATGTAAAATATTTATATGCGGTTCTAATCTAGCCTAGTTTAAAGAAGAAAAAGATCATATGAAGGTAACGTTATATTGTTACAATTATTGTTAATGGTGTAGGTGGAGGAAAAATTTTGTGTGCATCATGGGTCTAAAGTGTTTTTTCTCCCTCGGGAAAATTGTCGCCCGATGGTGAAGCCTAGGGCGACAACAGTTTCCCTCGCAGAGAAAAAGTTGCACTTTAGTCCCTAGATGCACAAATAACTATTGTGGTTAGTTGTACTATTATTTCGACTATGGTTATCAAATTACACAACAACTACTATGATTTTGAGAAATAGCATATAATACGACAGTCCTTTGATTTTAAGTAAGTTTAAGCATTTAATTTACTTTTAAAAACAGGCCCAATGCCTATTTATTGTTTAAAATATCACTGTTTATTATTATTATTTATTGCTTAAAATATTGTTATCTTACCGAGTCTAGATTGTGTGAGGAGCTTATTTTCATTTGGCTCATTTTCTGAGGTAAGTTTTGCAGATGCTCCTGGTTATCAGGCACAGTTTCTTGGTTGTCTGGAATATTACTTTCTTCAGAATTTCCGACAGTATTTCCTCTTGGTATCTCTTGTGAGTTTTCCGTAGCAGACCTCGAAATATCTACCTGATTATCTGGAGTAACTACCCTTTCTGGAGGAGCCACTTCTATATTTTCTACTTCTTCTGCTGTTATATTAGTTGCTGACTTACTTCCCGTGTCATAGTTCAGTTCAGTACTGTTCATAAATGAATTCTGATCATAGTAACTATTGTATGGTTGACTCGGGGGCCTATTTTGGTCGTAATAACCACTAGGATGTTCTTGAGATTGTCGATGTTTTTGGTCGTAGTAGTTAGTGTTTTCTTGAGTAGAAACTTGGCTTTCAAAAAAGTTCGATTGTGACTGACTGGGTTTGTTTTGCCCATAGAAGTTATTACTTTGTTCCGAAGTAGCCGTTTCTGGTTGAAAATATTGAGAGTTTTGGAACATATTGGGAGTTTGAGCAGGAGGTGGGGGCTGGTAGAAAGGCATTGATTCCTTGTTCTGTGAGTGAAACGTTTGAGGTTGGGACGGTGCAGAGTAGGGTTGAGGTGGTAGAGAATTAGATTGGGGTGGAACAGAAGGAGGTTTAGGGGGTGCAGAAAGAGGTTGTGGTGGTGCAGATTGAGAATGAACAGAATGTGGTTGAGGTTGTGCAGAATGAGACTGAGGAGGTGCAGAGTGAGGTTGGGGAGGTACGGGGTGAGGTTGAGGAGGTACGGGGTGAGGTTGGGGAGGTACGGAGTGAGATTGGGGCGGTACAGAGTGGGGTTGGGGAGGTACGGAGTGAGATTGGGGTGGAACAGAGTGAGATTGGGGTGGTACAGAGTGAGGTTGAGGTGGTACAGGATAAGACTGGGGAGGTGCAGAGTAACTTTGTGAGACAGAATTGGACTGATGGAAATAAGAGGCAGGCGTGGGAGGATTGGGATCCCTCACAAAGTTTTGAGAAGGAAAAGGCTGAGGTGCGAACTGATAGTTCTGCGAGGGTTGAGAAGGCTGCCCCTGAGACATATTGTACATCGGTGCCGCCGGGGTCCCATGATTCTGACTGACCAAATCTATGTTTTCGAAAAAGCTCGAGGCGTTGGAGGATTGATACTGCTGCTGTACGCTGCCCCGGCCCCGAAAGTTATTGAGCTGCTCCGGTATCAGGTCTGGGGTGCCATGAGGCTTCTTCTCCGGTGGTCGTGGGTAGAGCGAGGCCGTGGGAGGGTGGCTGGGTATCACGTTGGGCGCTTGTGTTGTCGTCTGGCCCCACCCGTTGTTCCACTCGTCCTGTTGAACCGAGTTGTTCTCGTCCCAGCCCCAGTCCCAAGGGTCCGTACTCTGACGTCCTGGCTTTGTTTTTGTGACCTGCAACAAAATAATGTTTAAATTTACAAAGTTAAATGTTCAAAGTTAAATTTACAGTAAATTTAACAACAAACTAACTTCAACCTCAACTTACACTTCCCAAAGACAGATGAAGTTCCAGGATTTAGAATCATTGGTGTTAAAATGAGATCTCCATGGGCTAATTCAGTTCATAGAAAATCTATAGATTGAATTAGCCAATTGAGATCTCATTTTCACTGAGGTTGGCAAGTGATATCTTATGTTCCCAGAACATTTTGATTAGGCAGGATATAAATTCCTTTCTTCAAGCAATTTGAGTCAAATGTTGAAAATAAATAAATTTTATTTTGATTGTTTGGATGCCTCTCATTATTTCACACAATATGACACACTTCTAACCTATTGGAACAAAGCCAAGTTGATAATTGGTTTTTGTTTTTATACTGGAGTATTGTACTATCACAGACGTGAATAATATTGCTACACAATAGTTTATCAAGATGAAAACATTTGTTTTATAAATACTAACTTAGGGTCATGCCCTGAGTTATTAACAATATCAAGCTTGATGTTGCACTTAAAATTTCCTTTTAAGTTGCAGCTAAACACTAAGCAGTTAAATTAGCTTCATAAAAATATGTGGAGTTGGGAAAATAAACGTTGTTGATCCCACATAACAAAACACCTAACACCTACATCTATGTATATAATAGTGAGTAGTGATGGGCAATTCACAAACGAATAGTTCAATTTGAACGACTCATCAAGTGAATCAAATGAATCATGATTCTTTTTGAAAAAGAATCGATTCTTCGCGCGAATCAAACGCATAAAATATGGAATTTTATTCCTTTAATTTGCAAAGCAAAACTAGGTGTGAACGCCAGTTTTCTTTCAGATTAGCTATAAAAACCAAATGTTTCGATATTGACCTTGAGGCTTTTGTCTGTTTTTTTAATTTTTGGTTTCATTAAGGCCAATGACATATTAACTTATAAGAGTAGCTTTATAATGAGGAATACAGTCCACACAACTCAACTCTTTTAAACTACCGGTATTGGTTCATCTGTTTGGTTTACACTCAAGTCGCTTTTATTCCTTGGATCAAATTTAAATCATTCGTTTTGGGTTTAGAAATAGCATACATAATTAAATTCAGAATTAAAAATTATACTCTGAGGTAAAAAAAAACACACTATAATTCATGAAAACCGGGATTATAGTATTAATTTTACGTTTACTCGCAAAGAGTATCAGATGAACCAAAGAATCGATTCAAATTTCGATTCTTTGAAATTGAGTAATTAAAATGAATCGATTCGCTGAGAATAATCGAACTGCCCATCACTAATAGTGTGACTGACAGCAAAATTGGAAATATTTGGCAGAACACAGAGTGATGGAAGAGGGCTCATAGTAAAAGTCTTGATCTTAAGAACTCTGGAAGAATATTGAAAACATCAAAAAATTTGAAAAAGTGATATACCAAAAACAGTTCATCATTTGTAAGCATGGGGATTTAACCCTTCCCGGGCTATTGGCACATATATCCGTCGAACGTCATTTTTGTTCCGGGCTGAAAACGGATATATCCGTCTCAACCATTTTCTTTTCCGGGATAGTGACGGATATATCCGTCAAAAGATATGAAAAACATACGTTGTATAAATTACGATAATAAATATCATATTGACTTATGGACGGGTAATTTAGTTTTTACAGTTGGCAGTATTGTTTACCGCGTCTTCTCCAGCTGTTTCGCGCCTAAACAACTCGTTTATAGCGAGTCCTACTGTCAGTTTGCGCTGAGACATTACAGTGATTGTTTGTTTACGTTTTTCTTATGAGTTATACTTCAAAATGACTAATCCTAACGACCCAAATTTCGCTGAAGATGTTATAGAAATGCTCAATAGAAGTGTATCTGAGGGGGACTTCATATTAGACAGTGAAAATGACGATAATATGGAATGTGCTTCTAGCGTGGAGAGCAATGCACATGACGCACAGTCTTTACGTAGTGTTAGCCCTGGTGGGGATGTGGACATGGAAGCTGAGTTGAGTGGTATAGATTTTATTCCAAATGATACATTTTATGATGAATCGATGGTTATTGGTGAGCAGGAGGAAAATGTTGTCGGTGAGCAGGGCGAAAATGTTGTCGGTGAGCAGGGCAAACATGTTGTGGGTGAACTTGTTGATACCAATTTTGTAATCATTCAAAATAATAATGAACAAGAAGGAAATGTAGTCATTGTAAACGACATAAGGGCCGAAGAGCTTACTGTACCGGTCCGAGGAAGAAGGGAAAAGGGGCGAGGCGGTGGTGCCCGTACCAGAGGAGGTACCAGAAGAGATGGAAGAGTTGGACTACGGGTAAGAGGAGCAGGACGGAGCAGAGGAAGTTTCAGAGGAAGAGTAAGTGTCGGTGAAAGAAATAGACGTGAAGTGGGGGACGGTGAAGTGGGGGACGGTGAAGTGGGAGACGGTGAAGTGGGGGACGGTGAAAGAGTAGGTGGTGCTAAAAAACTTACCAAAAAACAGAAAGAACGCATCGAGTGTGATCGACAGTGGCTTCATGTCTCGGACAATGACCCTGGGCCCGTAAGTAATTTTCCAATAATAAATGACGACGCTGGATTAAATATTCCAAGTACTTTTGACGAGGATACAAAGCCCATAAATTATTTTTCTCTATTTTTCAATGACAGTTTGATGAACCTAATTTGTGAAGAAAGTAATTTTTATGGAGGTTCTAAGAGTGACGATGAAATGCTTAGTCCAAATAGTCGGTTCAAAAAATGGGAACCGATAACTGTAGTTGAACTAAAGGCTCTAATTGGTGTTGTAATCAACATGGGCTTGCATCCTTTGCCAGATCTAAAGGACTATTTTTCCAACAGGTGGGTAAATAAGATGCCTTTTTTCAGCGATGTTTTCAACCGAGACCGGTTTTTGATTGCATTCTGGTCCCTTCATTTCAGTCACGAGGAAGGTCCTGACCGTGATCTGAAAATAAGGCCAGTTGTTGATCATATGAAGGAGATGTGTAAAACCTTTTACACACCTAGCTCCTCTGTTGCTGTCGATGAAAGCACAGTTTCATTCAAGGGCAAGATTGTCTTCAGAGTATACAATCCGATGAAACCAACAAAGTTTGGGATGAAGATTTTTGTCATTTCTGATTACATTTACACTTACGACATTTACGACTTTGACCCCTACTATGGTAAGAATGAGGACAACCTTAGCCCCGATGAAGATTTGCTCAAAACTACCAAAACCGTTACACAGCTGTGTAAAACTCTGATCAAAGATCCCTCAAATCCACCCTCGGGTACACATGTGTACATCGACCGGTACTACAACAGTCCCCAACTGGCGAAGGAACTGTTGAAACTGAATATGTATGTCACAGGTACAGTATTAGGAAACAGGACAAATATGCCTATCCTGAGCAGGCAATTAGAGACCGGGGAGATTGAAGGTCGTCGAAATGGCGATTTAGCCGTAATATTTTGGAAGGATAAAAGAGTGGTGTCAGTTCTTTCAACTAAACACCATGTCGATAAAGACCATATGGTAGATGTACCCTCTAAATATCCGGGAGTCGATCGGGTGAGCAAGCCAGAGGCCATTGCCGATTACACAAAACATATGGGCGGCGTGGATCGTAGCGACCACTTCATTTCTAACTATCAGTTCCTTCGACGCAGTGCAAAGTGGTACAGGAAAATGTTTTTTTGGCTATTGAATGTAGCTATTGTTGACTCGTACATCTTGTACAAACAAGTGCAACAAGAGCACCAGAAAACGCCAATGAGCCACAAATTTTTTAGGATGAGCCTTATAGAAGACCTGGTCCGGGAACGTATGCAATCACGTTTTCGTCTAGAACGCCGCAGACCTGGCCGTCCTAGGGAAAATGCGTGTCAGAGGTTGGATGGTAAACTTCATCTCATGGGGAAGATGGTCAAGGGCTCCAGGAAGTGCTGTGTGTGCCTAAAGAAGAAACTGCGAAAAGAGACTGTTTACTATTGCAAAACCTGTGCCTCGCATCCTCGTCTCCACCCCGATGATTGCTTTGAAGTATACCATACTCAAGCTGAGTACTGAGGACTTTATTCAAACAGTCCATCATAATCGCCCTTTTTGACATTTTTTTAATTATTATAAGGCCGGCCGCACACTGCTCACGACAAGACGTCTCTGTATTTTGTCTTTTATCGTCAAACAGCTCACGCCAGACATAAATTTTGTATTCAGGTTTGTGGTAGAACAGGCAAGAAAAAATATTTTTTCTCAAAGAAGACGTTTTTTTTTTAAATATGTTTTGTCTTGTGCAGTGTGCGGCCGGCCTAAGTAAACAGTTCAACTTTATCACAAGAGTGTTTTTGAATTGTCATATAAAGTTTTTCTATACAGTAAATTTGTAAATATTTTTTCCTGATTCGTTCAAAGTAAATGTTTCAACTTGATTTCATGGATGTTTTTGTATTTTCTGAGCAATTTTGCTGTCAAAACATATGTTTTTACTTGAATTGTTTTTTTTTCTAGTTGATTTTTATTTCAAGAGTGTTTTTGCATTTTCATACATAGTTTTTCTATGCAGTAAATTCGTAAATATATATTTTTCTAAATTGTTCAAAGTAAATGTTTGAACTTGATTCCAGGGGTGTTTTTTGTATTTTTTGAGCAATTTTACTGTCATAAATATATTACGTTTATAAATAAATTGCGTTTTTGTAGCCTTGTTTTTTCTTATACTGTTTTTAAGAGTAATAGGTCAATATTTTTATAGGAAGTAAATAAAACAACAAAGTTACATAGGTTGACGGATATATCCGTTCTCCGCCCGCAAGAATACGCAAATTTATCGGCAGTTTTCATATTTCTTGATTGTCGTTCCGGGCGGCGACGGATATATCCGTCAACCTAAGTTTTTTTTCCGGGCTAAGACGGATATATCCGTCAGCTCAAATTTTATTTTCCTTGTAAAATGTGTAACAAAAATTATTCCAGCACTAAACACATTTTTTTCATAACATATGAATTATTTTGAACGAAATAAAAATATAACCTCACAACATTATGTTTTGAACTTTGGTTTGAAAAAATTACGCCCCAGCCCGCCATTTAATTTAGCCCGGGAAGGGTTAAAATGCGTACTGTGTGGATTTGTTAAGCCTGCATTAAAACATATGTTGCTGATGTTAAATATAAAGCTATAAATACATGGAAACATATGGCTTAGGTATTAACCAGATAACAATTTATGTGCTGTATACTGTGAAGGACTTGTTAAATTCTCTATTTCATAGAGGCTGAAATACCTAATCGTCCACTTGTTTTTATAAAAATTAAATAGTAGCTCTAATATCACTGCAATAAAAACAGTAGTTAAACCCTTGAAATGTTTAAACCCTTGAAATGTTTAGTAATTCTTAAGCAATGTAGGCTACCCTTAAACTACATTCATTAGCTACCCTAAAATTGAATAGTTCGTATATTTTACAATATGTCTCATTAACCAATTTAAAAAATGCCCTTTAACCAGAATAACATTTAACTTTTATCTGATAAAGAGTTACATAATCACTAAATTGAACAAATGAATCACACCTGGTATAGAAAAGAAATTAAGCAAAGTTGGCAAGTCAGGAGCTTTAAACAATTAAGCGATACAACAGCACAGCTTCACTGCACTATCAACTGAGTAAACATGAATGATTGTCTGGCCAAACACCCCACTCACTATTTAACAACGGTTTCCACATTAATTATTCCTATGTTATGATTCAAATTCATCATTTTTTTAATGTCTGTAGTAAATTAGAATTATCTTTACTACAGAACTAAGCAAAACTGTAAACTTTGGGTTAATCAACTTTGATATCAAAATTATTTTTGCTGCTTAACTGAATAATTTAGTGAATGGGTCAAGTTTCTGAATGGTAATAATAAATTGATCTTTAATAGAGAAATTATAAAATTGACAATTATCACCACATTACTAGTCCCAATTAGTATGGGAAAGGCTGTTTCTGAAGCACATATTTCCTACATGAATACAGTAGGCTCTCTCTTTTCTGGACGCCTTTTAACCGGACATCAGTTTAACCAGACTGCTCTCGACGGAAGTAACATCTTTTTAACTAGATAATTTTTACCAAAACATCTGTTTAATCAGGCTTGATCGGCTGGAAACAGTGGCGTAGGTACGGGGGGGGGGGATAAGGGGGATATATCCCCCCCCTTCGCCCTACAGTATGTAAAAAAAATTAATTATACTCAAAAAAATTAAAGTTAGGCCACGACTTTTAACTAGGAAGTAATTCTTTTACCGCAATAATAAATACAAAATCTTTGTAAAAATATATAAATAAAGTTATTATTGCTTTTATTTATTTAGTAATTGAAAAACTGCCAAAAAATGTTATCTTTGAGGTATTGCGCGCCAAACGAACGCGGCAGGATCGGTGACAAGAGGCTTAAAAATACAATACAGTATGTTGGAATATTAGTGGTAGCGGCGAATGCGTAACTGAAAGTGAACTGTTATTGTAACAGAATCAAAGCAAAATTTCGCATTTTCTGTACCTTAGTCACTGATGGTCCCCGATTTGCAAATACCCTGTTATGAAAGACAGACGATAAATCAGTCTGAGAACGCAACTGAAAACGATGCCATTCACAGCCGAATTGATATTAGATTAAAATTCGCCGCCTATAATATTACATCTTACAGAAAAATTATAATGGTTGTTCATTTTGTCCTGAATGTTTTTAGTCCTGTATACCAGAACCTCTAATGAGGCTATACAGGCCTACATTATTTCACGTTGGAACTGAAGTAGCCAATAAAAATACTAGATTCACCCACTACCTATATTCCCTCTAACGGCCAACACCGGAACTAACGCATCTGATCTCACTTTGACGTATAGGATGCGTTTATAACTCGGTCAGTTAGTTCTGTGACTTTGCGTAATTCGCAGCGACGCGACGCGACGTGACTATATGTTGTGATGTCGAAACAGTGCAAACTGACGGGGTTTTCGCTCCGAAAGGAAAAAGTGAGAGTGAAGATGATACTAATGGCATTAAAAATATTATGAGATTTACTTGTTGTAACTATGCTGAAACAATATTTCAGTGATCAGTGCTAGCAGAGAATGGAGTGAAGTGGACTGATGCAGATTCCTATATTCATTTGTTATCTAGTGATTTTATTATAAAATGAAATAAAAAGTAATTTCTTCAAGCTTAAGCAAAATAAAAATGACGGATGGTATTTGTAATAAAAGCACCAAAACTACGTGAAAGCAGCTTAACAGAATTATGAGAATGAAGTAAAAACGTATACATACAAAAAAGAATAAAGCAAATGTAAGATCATTATGACATCAAACCACAAACCACTCCCCGTGTATTCAGCTCGTTCTTTTGGGGAACGAGCCTTCCGGTATGCGCGCGGCGACTACGTGTCTGCATCAATTATTCCGTATAATATGAGTTCCACTATGCCTCTAGATTGCATAAAAAGCTAGTTTTAGAGTTATAATTTACAAAATTTTTCTGGGGGGGGTACCCCCAAACCCCCCTCCTTCTGGGGGGTATTCCATACCCCCCATACCCCCCGGTTATATCCCCCCCCTTGACCAAAGTCTATCTACGCCACTGGCTGGAAATGCCAACCATATCACTCGCTAGGGGTCACTGGGGTATTGTATCGACGATTCTTGTGGGTTAATATTTCATACCACTAATAACCAGTAATAGTTGTCTTTGTATGAAACAGCCAAATTAATACCTGTATCCAACTAAATTGTACAAAGAATCATTTACTGATTCTAAATACAATTGTTAACTTATCTTATTAACTTTCTTGGAATGAGCTTGCCACATGGGTCAGAGCTCATAGGTCAGGACCGAGTCAATACCAGCCACATATATAATAGAGGATCATCTGTTTCCAATGAAAATGAACAATGTTTCGGATGCCCGGAGATATTTTATTCAAAAGCATGCCTCTAAATTGCCTAAAATTGTAAGTTTACTCTTATAATTCTTTTACTGGTGGCTGGGGGGGGGGAGACTTCATACCCCCTAGGACCCCTGCTGATTATGACCCATTATTAAAAATTGTCTTCTAATTAAACCCATAGAGAAAACCCCATACAACACACTGCTGAGGGAAGATTCTGTTTTGAGGGAAGATCTCCAATAAATAATCGGCTAAATCTATGCCAATCTTGAGTTTGTTTGATTTAATTTTGAATTTATATGTTGCTTGTAGTTCAATTTTGTGTCCAATAAAACTCCTAAATATTAACACTTTTGAACATTGCCATTGCAAGGAATTCTCAATTAAAAAATTTGGCTTCCCATGTTTGTGGGTTAAAAGCGCAGTCAGAAAACAGTTTGTCACTTTTGTATACGTCAATTGCCGTTTCGATACTGTGATGTTGTAAGATGAATGTGGTTTCATCAGTGAAAATAGTTACAGTAGACTGGGCTTTATATCAAACTTTGAGATATTGGATAATATAGGCATAGGGCTTAATATTGAGCTCTGAGGCACACCGGCTTGGATCAAACTAACAGTGGATTGAGTGTTGTTATGTGTTGTGTTTTTCATTTTATGTTTTATGTGCAGCATTCCAAAAGGATGATAATACACCCCTTAGTAACTTGGTAGTCATATCTTGAAGAGTTAATATATGAAGCCTCTGAGCCAAACTTTATTGAAGTCCTGAGCTATTTCCAAGAGTGAATGGTTAGGCCTAAAACAGAATCGAGGGGAGGAATACATTTGGTTTTCTCAATGAAACTGCAAATAAAAGCCATAAAATAAATAAAAAGTAGTGGCTTGAAAGGGCTATAAGCCCCTGACCATAATTGGGGAACAATTAAATTAAAACGATCCTTATTTACTTAACAGTAGATTCCCGCTCAAACGGACACCTCGGGACCCAGAGCCATCCGGATAACGGGTTTTCCGGTTAAACCAATGTTCCCTCAAACATATTAATTTACTCAAAAGAAAACTGTATAGGCACTCTGATTTAGACTTATGGTTATACAGGTCTGAAGATTTTCCCACAAGAACTGTCGCTTCAGTTCTATCCATTTCCTTCCTAACACGTCAGGTTAAACAAAGAATGGTAAAAATCGTCCGGTTGAAATGAAGTCATGTCCGTAGGGTGTAGGTTTGTTAAACCGACGTATGGTTAAAAGGTGGGTCCGGATAAGAGGGAGTCTACTGTAGGAAAAAATCTTCAAAGTAGACTGGTTTTTAATAGTTCATAATATGTTAATAACTAGCACACGGTTTTGAATTAAGCAATAGCACCATGAGTTTTTATGTAAACAAAGCAGACATTATTAGATTACAGTCCTTTTTGAAAGGCAGATATTATATTATTTCTCATTTTGTACTTTTAAAGAAATTCCAGTATTTTTCCTGAGTCCCTTGAGCCCTTTCTCAACATCCTGCCCTTTCTCAACATCTCAATCGCACACATTTCTAACTAAAAATTTAACTTATGTAATTATATATAATCATTGATTTTTATTTTCCATGGTCAAATAACCCAAGAATATGTGTCAGTGTTAGGACAAGTCTCATATAAAATAAAGTCTTTAATCCACCCTCAGAGCACGTCCCAATGGCCTTCGAAGTTATTTAAACAAGTGTGCATTATGTTGTTATTCGAACAAGTGTTAGAGTTTTGAAAGTATGTAATAATTCCTAACCATAAAAGGAACATTAAAGAATAAGAACTTACCTATATTTTAATCTTTAGTAAAAATATTATTTGGGTAGGGCCTATAAATATTGTTCAAGGAATCCGAAAGAAGTATAAGGCTTTAAATACTTACATATTGATAATTTATTCAAAAGTAAATAACTTATTAGACAATATAAATTGTCTAGTGACAAAGAATTTTTTTAACGAGAATTTATACCTATTGGAGCTTTCATGGAAAGCTATCATATTCAGTAATTTTTGCATCAAGATGGAAATCCATCTCAAAGTCTTGCATTAGAAGAGTGATTAATATGATGCCAGTGACAATACTAACTGCTGGTAATATTGAGGAATATGTAGGTCTGGACATAAATATACCGAACTTACACTGACCACATCTATAGGTCTAACTAAAAAGGTATAAACATTAATAATCAACTATGCTGAAGGACTAAAAACAATTTTAATCAACATGTTTTCACAGAGATGGAGAACTGAAATGGTCTAAACTGAAACGGTACCTATAAACATGAGGACTACTTTAACTTAAGGACTAAAAAACATTAATCAATCTGATTTTTTAGAGGTGGTTAACTTACAGCAGCAGTGCGGGAGTACGGATTGGAGGTTGTTGTATTGTTGTTGAACTGATCTCCCACGGAGGTCCTTGATGGTGGACGCGGATTTGTCGGCCACATTTTATACAACCCTCAGCCCCAAGCTGAAAAAACTTGTTTTGATGAAATACAAAAGAATATTAAATTTATTATTAATTATTTAATAATAAGAAAGCCTTATTTTCAAATTAAGTTCCCATTTCACCCTTGCATATATGCAAGCCTGAGTAGGCCTATATATATGTCTACTCAGGAGTTTGCATGTGATAGGCTACTTCTTTTAGGATTCCCCTCAAAGTAAGTAAGACTTGAAGTCAAAATGACTTTTGGGTCAATCCATTCCAAGTGGTCAAATCATTGGTTGCTTGACCATCTCAAAAAAATTTGATAATTTGCAGGGGAACTCTTTAATGTTACGGAAGTCAAAATATATTTTTTTAGAAGTTACTTGTACCGTTTGAAAATATAGGCTACTTTTGTATACCCTATAAGGATTAATGCCATTTTTAGCGTTTGTAGGCATTTTTATGAATTCTTAAATTACCGACTCTGCAACGGGTTGTCACAGACTTTTCAAATGAATTTCATTATTTTCAATACATCCTGGCCTACAAATACCATAATTACTCACCTAAATGATTTCCTTACTATATTAAAAGGAGCACTTTCTCAAGACAGGAAATATTTCACAGTTTCAATATTTTTCCCCTGTTACACTATATTGTATTTATAATTTTGATGAAGTATCACAGATAAGTCTCACCCTTCAAAAATATAAATTTTTTTAAATCAAAATTTGCTATTTACTTTTGTTTTTAATTTTTATTAGTTCTCTTGGGGGACTAGAAAACTTTACAGGAGAAAGGTCTTTATTATATAAAACTTTAGTAAAAATTAAAACCTTGAGATTCATCTGCAAGTATTTTTTTTATGTTTAAATTTGAGCTAATCATACAAACAAAAATTTAATCACGTCATGCAAAACATTAACATAATCAAATTTTGGTTTGTACCATTGAATTAAGGTGAAAGAAACAAGCGATTGAACTGGGTAATTGCTAAAGTTGTTGACATAATAAAAGGTAGAGACAGAACTGTTTGATTGGTTAAGTTGAAAACGGCAAATAATGAATTGTTACAGCCGATACAACGTATTTATCCCCGGCTGGACAGGTAACAGATAAATTACCAATGTCCCTCCTGACCAATGTCTCAAGTTTTCAAAGTTAATTAACAAGTTTATCAACTTGGGGAGGGAGTTTGTTGCAAATTGTTCATTTTATATATTATGTTTTCTATTTACCTGTCCAAATTAACTGTCAAAAAGAAATATTGTGTTTATTTGAAATTTGTTGACGGATCAGGTGTTTGAATTCTTGAGGTTTTATGTTTGTGAAAAGAAAGAAATAAGTTTTGTTGATTTCTGATTAAATTATACTTTTACCAGCCACCCACGAGTTTATGTATTTTAATGGTTTAAATATAAAACCAATATTTCCAAGTCTTCTTCGATGGTTTTAAATTCGTGTTTCTTTTTCAGCATATGTTCAGATAATTTGATAAAGCTCCAAAACATGTTGGTCAGATTAAATAATTTTTTAAACAGGGTACTGTGTTTTGGAATGTTAAAAATAATATACAGTAGAGTCCCACAAACCCGGACTAATGTGGACCGAACGGTGTCTGGGTTTGTGAAAATTCCGAGTTATCGGGAGATGAGTAAAAATAAGAAAAAATAAGAATAGTTTCTGTTATTTCTATAAGAAATCATTTATTTATTGCATAGTAAAACATATAAAAACTATATTAGTTACAAAAAAAACTTAAAGAAAAACTAAAACTGTTTTAAATGTGTCACACCGTGCTCTGGCCTTGAATCTCAATGCACTTTATTGCTCTGGCAGGCTTTCCGAGTTATCCAGAATTCCGGGTTATCGAAGTCCGGGTTTGCGGGACTCTACTGTACTATATATATATCTGTTATTACGACAGCGGCCGTAAATACGATCCGATATTAATGAATTGGTACAACAGACTTGTAAAATGGTAATCACTCGGGCGAGTTCCTATACCAGCACGATCAGACCACCGGAATGGGGGGTAAAGGGGGATAAACCCCTCCATAAATTGGTATTTTTGAGTCACTTACATATGAAAATTTAAAAATAATCTTTTTCCCTTAGCACCATTGAATTCAGCTCGAAAAAAAAACAAACAATTTTGTATTTGAATCACTGCTCTATGTCCATTGGTTCCTGAGATATTGAAAGTGGTAAACACAGTATGTTGCCCCAATGTTAACCTTATGAAAAATAAATTCTATATCTTGCTTATTTCTTAATATGTTTTAATAAAACTTGGTATTTGGCTCTATCTAGATGAGATCTAATGCATATTAGTCTAAAATGCCCGATATTTCTATTTTGATAGCAGCAAACCTGCATACTAATTTCCCATGTTATTATGGAGATTACAAAAACATGTCATATCTCGCTATGCTGGATTGAAATATCTTCTTTTGCATTTGAAATTCGCTGAGTATGCAAGTCTACTGCAACGGGGGTATTTCTATGTCCATTGCTCACTGAGATATTGGAAGCATTAATCACAATAAATTGTCCATTATGAAAGTTTTAGTAATTTATTTCCTAACCATCAATAAGTTCTGGTGAGAGTAGATGACTAACGACATAAAATTAGGTAGGCTTAGTTCAAAAATCTATTTAAAACTTAAGTTAATTTGAGGGTTTTAACAAAACATCAGGAGTACAGTAATTTTGATTGGTTTTTCCAAATTATTTTATTTAAATCGGACGTTTGTACTCTAAGAGGCCGTTTTTCAAATGATGGGGGGGGTAAGGCCTCTCATTGATGCCCCCTTCTTAAAAAAGTCTCGTTAAAATAGTAAAGTTTGATAGTTATTATTAAAAAAGTAACTGATATTGATAGCCTACATTAAACCGATTATTTATTTATCTGATTTATTTACTAGCTGATCAACAGTTTCACCCATGGAAAAACAGAAAAACTTCCTTGGACTCATGATTAAATGTTTATGTTGCCATGACAGCTTCATAAGCTTCCCTGTACGGCCGAAATCAAATAAAATTGGATTTTTCGAAGCTTACTGTTTAATTTAAAAAAGACTTGCGCTAGTTTCAGGCATTTAGCAAAAATCTATTTGCCGCAAGTGCACATTTAACCGTAACGACACAGTGCCAAAAATGACTATAAATAATTAGGTAGGCCTATTAGATCAATTTCTAGTTTTTTTAAAATATTCATTCATAAATATTAGGTAAGAAGTGTAAACACGCCGCAAATACGTTTTAGGCATTGGGCTGTCTTATGCTGATTGGCTCTTCAGTTGGCATCTTGAAAATGGGCCTTAAGATAAATGTTCATAAGAATAGCAAAACACTTCACAAACTCCTTCAGTCCACATAATGCACAATTAAAAGTTATAATAACTTAAATAACAATAATAATAGTGACAAATATAAATTAAAAATTTGACTGAGACATACAAGGAATAAACCTTTTATGTATTTATAAACAGAAATAAAAAATTAGGGTAGAAGGGGGGAATTGGGTACTAAGTTTTGGAAAATGTACTCTGTAGGCTAAACCAAATTGAATATCTTTCTAGTTTTTATGCCTTCATATCAAAGCTTCTAATAGACATCTTTTCACCAACTTTAATATCTGCAACTTTTTTGGTTCTATTTAATAAAAATAAAAATATTTTTCATACCCAATTGCCCTTAAGGGAGGGAATTGGGGACTACACCTGTAAGACATAAGAAAGCCCATATATAAAATAGTGGAGAAATGGGGGTTATTAAGAAAACATAAAGGTCTGATAAAGATGTTTATGATGTTATTTCAAGTTTAAATAATAAGTCTTCTGTGGGATGGGATGGTATTCCTTTAAGCGTTCTGAAACTGAATGCCAACCTTCTAACACCAGTTTTTAAAAATTTAATTCAATTTTCAATTGATAGTGGTGTCTTCCCAGACAAACTAAAATATGGGGAAGTTGTGCCCATACACAAAAAAGATTCAAAACTTAATCTCAACAACTACCGACCAGTAACTTTGCTTTCAAATGTCTCAAAAATTTTTGAAAAAATAATCTATATAATTAATACGCCAACACGAAATTTGTCTTATGAACTCCTCCGTCATTTCTTAACCGATTTTGATCATTGATGGCTCACTGGAAAGAGCGTGGCACGTAGATTTGCAAACTGGCCTTACATTTTTGAAAAAGTCCCTTGGGCTCTGCCCCATTGGCTTTTAAAGTTCCCATGTTATCCTTATGAAGAACATAATTGTTTACATTTTGATCAGCTGGATAATTTAATTGCTGTTATTTTTTAATTTGTGCATAACCCTCAAGACAGATCGTGTTAGCATGATTGTGTTTTAAATTTGTCGCCATTTGAATTATCGCTCTGCTAGAGTAGCGCACGATTCCGTGCGCTCGGATCCACTAGTTTTGAATAAACTGATCAACTTTTTTGAATCAAATGGGTTCTTTTTCTGTAATCAATTTGGCTTTAGAAAAAGCAATTGATCATCAGCAATTGATCATCATAAGTACTACATCAGCAATTTCAAGTTTTATTAATGAAACCTTAACTGCCTTGGATGAATCACGGAGTACGGCAGGTGTGTTCTGTGATTTGTCTAAGGCATTTGATTGTGTAAATCATGATTTATTAATTTCAAAGCTACATAAAATTGGCATTAGAGGGAAAAATCTTAACTGGTTTAAATCTTACTTATCAGGCAGGAAACAAAGATCCTATGTCATAAATAATGGTACAAAGATCTTTTCAGATTGCTCAGAGGTAAAAATTGGTGTCCCCCAGGGCTCAATTTTGGGACCCTTGTTGTTTTTGATTTATATTAATGACATGCCCTCGAAAATAGATTCTCAACTCTTTCTTTTTGCGGATGACACCACTGCACTTGTCAAAGCAAATTCACAATTAGAATTGGAAATTAAGGTAGGTGACACACTCAGAGAGCTTCAGGGTTGGTTTTCAAAGAATGGCCTTATTCTAAACAATTCAAAAACCAATGTCATATTTTTTTAACTATCAGCAGACATAAATGACAAACAAGAACAGAAATTTTTGGGTCTATCAATAGACAATAGATTAAGTTGGAATTCTCATATAGAATTTGTTTCAAAAAATTACGCTCTTTCACATACGCTCTTTCTATACTTTCCCAATGCACTTCATATGATATTCGTAGGACAGTATATTTTTCTTATGTCGAATCCACTCTTAGGTATGGCGTTGTAGCTTGGGGAAATTCAGTAAACAGTAAGAAAGTTTTTGTAAATCAGAAAAAAATAATCAAAATAATTACTAACTCTAGTTATCGAGCTTCCTGCAAACCACTTTTTAAAGCATTAAATATTTTAACTCTTCCTTGCTTGTTTATATCTGAAATACTAAACTATGTTCATTCAAATAAAAATCAATTCAATGCTTATTTATCAACGCACACATACAGAACTCGAAATAAACTCCTTTTGAACTATCCTGTTCATAACACTGGTGCCTTCGAAAAGAGCCCTCTGTATACTGGCCTGAAGCTCTATAATTATTTGCCTGACAATTTCAAACAAAAAAACGTGAATTCTTTTAAGAGAGAGATAAAGGACCTCCTCTACTGAAGACCTATTATTCAGTGTCTGAGTTTCTAAATGACACACACCTAGGAGGATGAATTTTTTTAAATCAATTTTAATGCATTCTCTGTAATTTTTTTTAGCCTTAAGATTCATTTTATCTATATATTGACGAGACACCTGTGTACTGCTTATAGCAAATGATGTAATGTTTTGTGTCAATAAAGAAAATAAAATAAAATAAATAAAAAAACATAAAGGAACGTTTTAAGACAAGTTTTGTTGAACACATATTTTTATTGACAATTTTATAGAATGTTAAACTAAATTTCGGAAAACTTTTCAGTTTTTTTTTTAGATAATTAATAATAATTAATCCTTATGACCTAGGATGGTAAAAATTGTATTTTAAGTAGTTTATAAGAGGTACTTTAAAATAATGCAAGTTAGATTTTTTTAACTTTTACAGAAAAAAATTTACAAGAAGTTAAAACTTTGAAAAAATTTTGCGAAAACCTGTTTGCCTCGAACAGTCATACACTGTTAAATTAATAAAAACACTTCAATATTTTTTATAAATTAGCTCACTGTAGGGTAAGCCTACAGTACTTAATACTGAGTCAATAAAATAAAAACTTATTTTTTCGTAGGCTAAATACAAACTTAACAAATAAAAGTAAAATCAGTAGTCCGTACCATCTAGAACCGGAATTATTCAATGGGCTATCTTATTTTCCAGGTTAGCCAATCCATAAATGGCTGAATCATCACTTGGGAAAGTAGCCTATATTTCTAAAAACAAATTAGGCCTAGGGGTTTCACTTTAAAACTAGTACTTTGTCATAACCATAAAAAAAATAATAGTACCTATTTTTCCTTAGGAGGGCAATTGGGTACTAAAATTTTCAACCCCTAAGAGCTACCCTTCAGAGATAATTTAAAAATTCCAAAACTCTAGCAAACTACCATTAGTATGTATACTTTGGTTTTATGAGGTGAATGTAAATATTTTGCATAAATTTAAAATTTTATAATGTTTCTATGGTTACTCGGACAAAGTTCGTGAGGCACTTTGTAAATCAAAAAACGTAAGGGTCAAACAAATAATTTTTTAACTTGTTTATATTTAAGGATAACAACTTTAAAAAAAATGGTGGTGTAAAAAACATAACTAGCTATCTCTACATATTTTTCAATCCTTCCTAACATAAAGGGTTGATTAAATAAAAAATTTAAAAAAAAGTAGTACCCATTTACCCCCGGTACCCAATTCCCCCCTGCTACCCTAATGATTTGAGTGGTTAATATATACCATTGCAAATTGTCTAGTTCCTTTAATATTTGTGTTGTAAAAGATTGTAAACTTAAATTAAAGATGTCGGCAGAGTGTGAATTATATAAACGACACATGACGTTGACTAGTGAATGGTATTTGTTCTAGAAAAGCTAGGTGTAATGAGAAACATACTGCGTGAGTTGGGGCGGGGTACACACTGAAGTACAGTAGACCAAGTGACTTGCTGTCATCCAGGCATCCGCTCATCAGTTTATGGAGATAAGACAAAAGTTCATTCTACTATCAAGACTTCATTCTACTTCAAGACTTTCATAGTTTATAGAGAATGTCAAATGTGTGAAACCAAATTTTTTGAAAAAAAGTCTTAAAAACTTTTTTGGAACTGCTTCAATTATTTGTACGCAGATAGCCTAAGCCTGATGCGGATACCAAATAACAGATTCTAACCAAGATCTTACAAGTGAACAATAAAGTAGTTTTATGGAATCAATATTTTTCAAAAAACTGCTTGATCTGTAGCCTAAATGAAACCTAACACTGAATAAGCTGCCTTAGGAGCCGTCCATAAATTACATAACGCCCCTAGGAGGGGGGAGGGGGGTTTCAGCAGCGTTATGAACCGTTACGGGGGAGGCTGGGGGAGTTAGACACAGTATTCTTTCTCAAACTAAACCAATACCTTGGTAAAGAAAAAGTGCAAAGTAACCATATCATAATGGCAGGTGATTTCAACATAGATGTACTGAAACAAGATAGTAAAACTCTCAAATTTAGAAACACATTAAATAGCTTTGGCCTAAAAACTCTGATTCAAACACCAACAAGAATTACTGACACATCTGAAACATGCAAAGATAACTTTGTAACCAACTTAGATTCCGAAAAGACCACCGTAATTCAGCCTCACATCTCCGACCATCATGCCATAGTAACGACAATTAAAATTAATAATGAAATCAAAAGAAGTGATAAATGGGTAAAAAAACGTAAGATAAATCAGGAATCGCTCGCAGAACTTAAAATAAGATTGAAACATGAATCATGGGCTGAGGTGCTAGATGCTACAGATGCCAACGAAATATACTCAAACTTCATTAAGATCTTTACACATTACTTTGACATAGCATGTCCCCTGGTTATTACCAAGCTTAAAAATACAGCAGAAATACCTTGGATGAATGAGGATGTGAGAAAAGCTAAGGAAAACATGAACATTAAGTATAACCGGTGGTAAGGACTTAAAACTGAAGATAGTAAAGCAGCCTATAACCAAGCAAGATTCAACTATAAGAACACAGCAAAAAATCGCAAATCAGAATGGGCTAAAAAAATAAAATAGATATATCGAAGAATAAATCAAAGACAACCTGGGAATTGATAAACACTTACAGACAGGATAAAAAAAGGAAAAAGAAAATATAACATTAATTGAAAATGGCCTAGAAATTAAAAATCCCAAATTAGTCAGCGAGCAATTTAACGATTATTTCACTAATATGGCAAATGAAGTTAAAGCTCAGTTAAAATTAGGTAGAATAGATATGACACCTCTTGTGGAGATAAACCAAAACAGGCCTACTTTTGAAAATTTAAGGAAATTGATACCAAGACCCTTATGGACGCCCTGGCTAGCCTAGCTCCGAAACCATCAGCAGGAGTAGACGGCATTAGTTCGTTGGTGTTAAAACAGTGTAAAGAGGAAGTGGTGAAACCCCTTCTCCACCTGACTAACACGTCCTTAAAGGGGAATCTTTCCAGAGGGGGGGAAATTGCAAAAATTAGACCAACCCACAAAAAAGATGATGATCGCTGCACTCAAAACTACCGTCCAGTCTCTCTCCTGCCTACAGTTGCCAAGCTGGTAGAAAAAGAAGCCTGCCTCCAAGTCACTGATTACCTCGAGAGCAACAGTTTGTTTTGCAGAAGGCAATTTGGCTTTCGAGGTAATAAGTCAACGAAATTGGCCTTAATTGAGTTTGTGAATGAGTGCATGGTGGCGTTGGAGGCCGGAGAGACGGTAATTGGAAGCTTTGCCGATCTCTCTAAGGCCTTCGACTGTGTTGACCCGCTCATTCTCAAACATAAACTAGCTTTGCTAGGTTTCAAAAATAAAGCCCTTGATTGGATCGAATCATACATGACAGACAGACGTCAAATCACAGAAATCACGCACGAGACAAAATTCCAAATTAAGTCAGTTTGTTCGGTCCCAAGGATGGTTACCAGCGGTGTCCCGCAAGGTTCCATCCTTGGTCCTGTCCTCTTCCTCATCTATATAAACGACATTGATCAAAAAATTCCGACCGACAACCTTTTCATGTACGCCGACGATACCACCCTTCTGACTAGGCAAAAAGACACTGACAGTCTTGAAATTGACACAACAATAAAGATCAATGAACTTGCTCAATTTTTCGGTGAAAAACAATTGGCTATCAATCCAAAAAAAAAAAAATTACCTTTGCATCCAAACATCTCAAAAAAAGAACTCAAAATTTCACAGAACTCCGGAAGTTTTTATAGATGAGGACCAGCCTGAGGGAGCAGATAATGTCTGCTTTCTAGAAGTTAGGCTGGATGAGAATCTAAATTGGGGAGAGCATATAAAATCTTTGGAATCAAAATTAGCTAAGGGGATTTTTGTAATAAGAAGATTAAATAAGATAGGTAACATCCCACTCCTCAGGACAGTTTATTTCAGCCTCATTGAGACACATATTGCCTACTCTGTAATCCTGTGGGAGGCAGTTAAGAAGAACTTGACCAAAATTTTCACCTGGCAAAAAAAATCAATTAGAGCCTTGTTAAGACTGCCTCCTCATACAGGTTGTAGGGAGGCATTCATCAACTTGGGAATTTTGACAGTCCCTAGTCTTTATATTTTTGAGGCTGTCGTCTACATTAAACGACAGAACCTCCACATTCAAATTCCAGTGCATAATTACAACACCAGAAACAATAGGGTTTTTTCTCAACAACACAGGTTAAGTAAATTTGAACATCAACCTAAATATAGCGGCAAAAAACTTTTTCAGGCTCTTCCAGCAAATTTAAAAAATATAAACAGAATAGATAAATTCAAACAGGAAGTAAAAAAATACCTTAAAGCCAAATGTTTTTACAATCTAGAGGCCTACCTGTCCCCAACTAACAATGCCTGACCACAAAATCCCCCCCCCAAAAGAAAAAAAAACCTCGTAGCCTACTAACTTTTTGCCAAAGCTAACTCACCTAGCCTAAGAAGATCAGTGATCCTAACCTATTGGGACACTATGACACCTTCAGTGCCTCAGTGATGACGGCCTATGAAGAAGAGGATATAGTTTATAGTTTATAGTTTATTAAGTAACTGCTAAAACTCTAGTTAAAATTCAAGTTTAAAATTTTTTTTTAATATTAGGCCTATTATTATATTTCCGCATAAGAATGCATAAATTAATGGAAATAAGTTTGAACAATGTCTTGTGGGGGTGTCCTAGGCCTGTAAAAATTGGAAAAAATAATGACTTTAGAATGAACTTAGTTGGACCAGGTTGGATGCCCGGTTCAAACAAACATAACGTGGCTCATGCCCAATTAATAAAAAAAAACCCAGAACAGAGTCATCCATGCTGCCAATTGTGACATTGTCTGACCCTCATGACCACTCCATTGGAGGGCAATCAAGTGAAAGGTGTATTTATTTTTTCAATTTATTTTACTTTTTCTTTGTGCAATATGATGTGATGTATACATTAAGATTTTATCAAATAGGCATATATGTATTTATTATATGAACAAATGATTTGATTCTTTATTTATGGTTTAAATTAGTCTTTTTTATCCTACAATTTTTAGAATAAGATAAATTGGGGAAGGGGTAGTGGCACTGCATTACGAAATTTTCAGGGGGGTTAGTGTCACCGTTACAGTTCCATTATAAGAGGGGGAGGGGGGTCTAAAAAGGCAGATTTTAGCGAATTTCCCCTATAGGGAAGAAGCTGTTACCGTAGTACTCATGGTAAGACCTAAGGCCGAGATCATGATAACTTTTCGTTTTGGGGCCCCCAGAAGCAAAAAACACTATTCGTTCATTTTCATAAATATATATATATCTATATATATATATCTATATATATATATCTATATATATATATATCTATATATATATATCTATATATATATATATATATATATGTGTCTTTAAGCACGATAACTCGCGTAAAAATGGTCCAATCTTAATGAAATTTGGCATGGATGTGTAAAGTAGTAATTATTCGGACGAGTTCGTAATCCAGCCCAATCCGACTACCGGAAGGGGGGGTAAAGGGGGGTAAACCCCCCCAAAAATGGGTTTTTTGAGTTTTTTACATGGAAAAATAAAAATAATCCGATTTTTGTTGGCACCATTGAATTCAGCCCAAAAAAACAAACAATTTAGTATTTTGAATCACTGCTCTATGTCCATTGGTTACCGAGATATTGAAAGTGGTAAACACAGTACGTTGTCCCAATGTTAACCTTATGGGAAATAAGTAAAATTCTACATCTCGCTTATTTCTCAACACATCTTGATAAAACTTGGTAAGTGGCTTCTTCTAGTTCAGATCTACTAAATATTGAATTAAAACCACCCAGTTTTAATATACCCGTAGCAGCAAACCTGCATACTCATTCCCCATGTTATTCTTATGGAGCTTTCAAAAACCTGTAAAATCTCGCTATGTTGGATTAAAATATGTTGTTTTGTACTGGAAATTCGCTGAGTATGCAGGTCTGCTGCAACGGGGGTATTTAGCATTGCGTAATTTATGGACGGCCCCCTACATTTAGTTAAAACATTATCTAGAAAAGTCAGCTTTGAGTCAAAAACCATCCCAAGGTCCCTAAAAGTGGACTTCCAGCTTAGGACAGTACCATTCATGGTGTGGTTAAAGTTAAGGTTGTGCGGGCGCCGTTAGGGATAAACTATTCCGACAGGCAGCATGACAGTCTAATGATTTTTTTACTTTATTTTTCTGAACTTTTTGTCAGTGCATGTGATTGAGATGTGTCATAAGAATGTTCTGGTAGCATTCTTTTGTTGAATGCGGGTTGCCTAACCCAATTATGCAGGTGTTAAGTTCAGTTTTTTTGTGCAACATTCCTGGAGAAAGTTTAAATTATAAAAATTTTATTTTTTGGGATATAATACGGAATCATTTGGCCTACAAAATGACATAATTTTTAATGATTTGACACTTCTGAAAATGGAAGGAAAAATTATTTTCCAACATTGAAAATTTTTTACGTATTTATTTTTTAATTTCCTTGATGTTAGATACAAGACATTCATTAATCATAAATAATTCCCAAATATAGGCTTTGTAGGTTAAACCGTGTCTTCGTGAATGATGCAAGAAAGATGGGAATTTTTGCCCCATTATTACACTTTTGACATCTGTAGCTCACAAATTTTACATAAAAAAATTTGTTTTAATTCCTCAGTAAGGTACTTTCTTATCATGAGTAACATAAAAATAGAGGAAAACGCATCATAAAAATTTTCGACTGCACCACCTTAATTATACTTTGTCCAGTTTTTCGAGTGTAAGTAATGACAGCACATTTTTTTAGGCCTACAAGTTTTTCTTGAATTTTTTAGTTGAATTTCAAGTTTTTCTTACTCTACGCAACTAAGCTATTAAAATAAGAGGCTGCTCTTCTGCAGAGGTCCGGTGAAACAATCGAATGAAAATAACTGGTTTAAAGTATCGATATAAACAATCGATTTTCTCATTCAATTATTATCGTTTTCAAGTAGTTCAATCTGGACAACCAAACCACAAACTACTATTACCAAGTTATATGAAACTGAACTAAACTAACCAAACTAAACCGAAACTGAAACTTGTAAAGAAGCTTGATAGCGTTCCCTTCCATTGACGTTCTAAAATCTTACTTCACATTGTTCGCCATCTTGCATTTGATTCATTGTCAGTCGTTGTCAGTGCCGTTGTAGGTTCGTTATATCGTCTGCACGGTCAACTGAGGTGAGGATTGCAACGAGTTCCGAAATCGCCTTTTTGTAATTGGTTTTTGTTAAGTAAAGTTTAGTTTTAAATTAAAGTCTTGATTGTTTGGTGTACAAATAAGTTTTTGGTCACAACTCTCAAGAGGTACATTTTAAATCACTTCCCTAACAACCATACCATACTATCAGACGCAACACCAAAATATAATAAAAAATACACGACTATCAGCTGTATCGATCAGCTGTTTTTCAGCTGTATCGATTCCGATATTTTATAACGAAATAACTTATCTCAGCATTAGCGTACCGATATATCGATATTTTAAACCAGTTATTTTCATTCGATTGTTTCACCGGACCTCTACGGAAGTGCAGCCAAATAAGACTGAAGTGAAAAGCAATCATGGATATTTTCAATATTTTAAAATATCTTATCATCTGCACACTTACATTATGAAAATCAGGTAGGCCTAGGCCCTACTTAAAAATTATAAAAATTAACATGTACTAAGATAGGCTCTCCCTCCCCTTTAACTAAGAAAAAAGCAAAACAAAAAATCAATAGGCCTATTACTCTAAAAAAAACAAGAAAAGGTTTCAAGTTAAAGTTATTTTGCTAGTTAAGTGGGAATGACCAATCTTGGTGAAAATAATAGTAATGGAACCAAACATCAATAAATGGTAAACTCATAAAAGCATTTATTTAAACTTAAATGCATTTGTTTGAAGCTAATAGCATAAAAAATAAATCTAACTAATCAAATTAGTAGGTAGGTACCTGTAAGTGTCTTAGATTCAGAAAGGTATCACCATTTCTTTTTCACCTAAAGCGACGAAATGCCAACACATATGGAACGGGAAGGATAAAAATCGTGAGATAAAATATGCAAAAAACTCTTTGAGCACATCTACAATAATGTTACAAATAAAGTTTTGTTTGAAATAATCCACCAACACTACAAAAGTAACAGTAATATCATAAATTCCCCTAATTTTTATAATAACCTAGTCGACTAAACTATAAACGTCACTCGAAAATTTTCTTCTGCACCGTTCACCCATTTCTCAGGTGTAGGTTTCAAAGACCTATAATATTAAACTTCTTCCCAATACAAGTGGCATTGTCAAGGTGGGCGAAATTTCATACCGAGCAGAGCAGGTCATGACGTCATCGTTGATTCGATGGTTAATCTATCGATGTGAGTCTCGATAGTTTATAGTCGATATTGCAACTTCAATTTCGCATCTCTTTAATCGTTTGAGTTGCCTGTCGCCTGTCTCTCCTCTTTCTATCTCATGGAGTGATTCCCTACTTATTCCACTTATTCCAGTTGAAAGCACAGACCAAGAAAAAAATGGTCTGTGGTTGAAAGTCAGAATATAGTCCGGTAATGGAATGTGAAGGTAGCTGAAGTGAACTTAGTTTATGCTACTTTATTTTTGTAAATATGAGAACATGTTAACCATTTTTGGCAGAATATAAACTAAACTTATAGTCTTCGATCCCTTTATAGCTCTCAGGGAATAAACCAGATGGCCTATAAAATCATAGAATAATTAATTCCTTTCAACATGTTATATGCTTATCATCTTCTAAGTCTTGAGCAGTTGTGAATTTCATAGATTTATTTTGATCATAATAAATTGTTATGTCGTGATCTTTAATTTAATTCTGAGTCAACAACAGCTTGTTCACCGCGTTAAAAGGGTGAACCTTTGTTGATCAGCACGAATTCGGAATTCTTCTAATCAATATATGCTAATCTCAAGGTATATTTGGATAATGGATACCATCTCCTCAACCAAATAAAATGGTTTTACAGGAATATATAAGTATATACTCCCAGTTAAATAACGTGACCCAGGCCGTCGGTAAAGCTAACGCTGATGGACGGACGCGGACTAAAATAGTCTGCCTATCTGATTATTGTAATGAACTTATATCCTTAATTGAAATTCTTCAATATATCACTGCACTTTGCAAGCAAATTTGTACGATTTCAACTACAACGGCGCTGATTTATTAATGACAGTATTTATAATTCTTTCCAATTCTGAGTGAAGTCAATACCGTAACCGAAAGTCAAATATCGATCAATGTAGAATCTACGGTTGACGACTTCGACCGCTCGAAGGTGATCGGATCAACGATGACGTCATGACCTGCTCTGCTCTGTATGAAATTTCGTCCACCCATTGTCAAGGGATAGTTTGGATAGTTTATAAGGGTTTGATGATAAAAGTTAATCGAGACAATGGACAATGTACGGATCCGATCCAATATATAATACTTTTTGGCATTTTATAGTTTAAATAGTTAAAAATAACACAACAGGTCACAGCAATTTGACAAATGCAACTGAAAATAAATATAAAAATACAACATAGGATAAATATTCAGTGGGTTTTTTTCGGGACGATTCCAGAACGCCCAAATGTAAAAAATGTCCATGTCAAAAATCATCAATTCTTTAAAAATGCAAATGCAGGACATCTACATTCATAATTTATCCAAATAAATGTTCTTACAAACGCTGAGGTTTTAAACATCCATAATACACTTTTAAAAAATCTTCCCTTCAATTTCTATTTGACGCCGGTACCAAGTGATGTATTTTCGTTTCCTTTTCGTTTACTTATAAGGAAATTTATATTTTTTAAATATTGTACAGTTAGATTTTTTTAACTAGAAGCTGTTAAGACGAGGTGGAATATCTTTGGCAATGCACTTCTTTTGTTTAAAGTAAAATCATGTGTTTCTGTTTAACTTGCGATGCTTTTGTTTACAATCCAAAAAAATAAACAATTGTATGAAATGGATAAAAATATTGTTTGTTTTGATTAAACGTAACCTCAATATTTGACAGGTAGAAACATGTGATTATATTACAAACAAAAAAGTTCATCACCAAAGATATTCCTCCTCGTCTTGACCGCTTCTAGTTAAAAAAATCTAACTGTAATTGATTTCTGGATTCTTTTCAAAACCAAGTGCAGCTACCACTACTTGAAAATATCCATAACCTCAGGCTGGAAGGGAACCACAATGGCTCAAATTCACTATCAGGTTTTTGGGGCGGATCCGACCTGCTCAAACGTTGTCGCATTAGGCCTTAATGCGCATTAGGCCTTATGAGTGTGACGTAGAAAGGGTCATTCTCTACAACGGGTACACACTCGCATCCGCCTTGATTTGCGCCATTTCGCTAGTAATAGCAATATCTTGACGATTCCCAAGTCTTGAAGACTTCGGAGAAGAGGACCGAGGTAAAAGGTAAAAGGTAAAAGGCCCAATTCACACTGAACGGATGTGAGGCGTAGCGGATTTGTGGCACGGGCGCGGAACAGTCATTCCAATGTTTTTATAAATGAGAATTACCATCCCATTCCGCGCCACCTCGCGTCCGTCGCGTACGTTCAGTGTGAATTGGGCCTTAAACTAGGGAGAATACAATAGCAATATGAAAAAAATGAACTTGAGCCATGAGCTGATTGGAGACGTAATCAAATTGACACAGAAAGTCGACGTGTACGTTCGTTGTCATCGGCAGTTCAGCTGTCTGCTTGGAATCTGTTGATGTGTTGATATAGTCTACCCACAAATTTCTGTTTGAGGTTAACACTAATTTCACAATTTAGGATTTTTTGAATAATGTTGTAGAGTGCAAATTATTCAAGTGTTTCAATATTATTTGAGGGCAAATACCAAAACCAAAATGGTTTTAATGACTATGATTGCTAGAATACATGATGGCTTGCCCCTAGCTGCTACTATGCAAGATGATGAACAGGTTTGAGATTTAAATTACCCTTAATAATTTCATAACATTTTAATTTAACCCATTTTTCTACAAAGTTTGAATTTAGCTCACTTTCTATGGTCATATTAGACTTTGGTCTGCCACAGTTTAATAAACACAGTCGCATTAGCCTATTTGTCTATGTCTAGGATCCAGAAGGTACCTAACTATAATGAGATGAAAGTGATAAAGGTAGATCATCTGTAAAAGGAGACAATATTGTCTGCCAATATCCGTCTTGTAATGCTTCCTGGAACACTTATCTTTCTATGTAATATCTTCCCACTGTAATGTTAAACAATTTACTTTTCCCCTTCCTACTTCATTTTTATAGCTACAGTATTCATTTATTATTGTTCACGTGTTTCATTTCCACCTATTGCTACTCGTAAGTTATGAGTTCTGTGTCTGAAATTTTGCTCCTGTCCTTCCTTCAAGGAGATGATTAAATTGAATTTTCAACATGTGGTTTCTAAGATGACAATATCAAACAATCTACCGATCGTCAAACCTCAGTAATTTATACTGTTTGTTGTTGTTATTCCTTCTTCATTAACTTACTCACTGTCAACACTGATTTAGTTAATTCAATTAAATAAGATAGCCTTGATCAAGAGTGAGATCGCGGATAGCTTAGTCAAAGCTACCCCTATCTGGTCTTCTCTTTTATTGACTATACCTTTAGGACCGTAACCAGCTTTGGCTGGCCCCGTTAAAGATATTAGAACGGGCCCCTCATGTCCCGGTAATGCACCCGGGGAGAATTTTTTACAGATAGGCCCTAGGCTAGATGTTCATGTTTTGCGGGGCCCGACTCGGGCCCCCCTTGAGCCCGGGCCCCCGTAAAATTGTCCGAAAAACCCGGTCTGGCATGTTTTTTAGGGGGGGGGGGGGGCCCTATCAACCGTCACACCACTGCGAACCCCCTCAGACACATTATTTTATTTTGTTAATAAAGTAAGATTTATCTACGTTTTGCTTAAATAAATCAGAAAACTATTTTAATCGGACCATTTAAGCTTTATTTTAAATTGAAATCACGAATGAGTTCTACAAACGCATATTAGGCTTATTAATAGTGTGATTCAAAATACAGAATAAATAATACAATTTATTTCTTCTAAAAGATGTATGACTTTCATTTGAACAGAAACCCCAAAGTCGTCAGCTGCATTGTACATGAACACAAATTAATTCTTGTAGGCCTACAAACATATTGCAGTTCCTTACATGCCTTAATGTGATTAGGCATAATGTGATGTGCCTGTCCTTTCGCCCTATGCTTAACATGGGGCGACCAAAAACTTCTTTTAAACCTTCAAAATGTATGAAAACATAGAATTATACTATTATGGTAGATTTTTCTCGGTCATTTAGTTATTTTTCTTCATTTTTATTCAGGTTTCACCTCAATAATAGTTATTTAATCCATAAAATACCGAAACATAGGCTAACTCAGAAAACGGCCTATGCGTATATCTTTTTGAGGCTTAATAGCCTCAAAAATAATCACTATTATTAGTCTAGTCGACTATTATCCGAATAATTTCTGATAATAGTCGACCAATTGGAACAGAATTTCTGTGAATATAAGTTTTCAACCTAGGGAACATACTACATTTGAAGGGGTCCCCCGTAAAACGTTCTAAACGACAAAAACCTAGTTTTGAGTAGTCAAGGGTTGAAAGTTGAATTCTAAAATTTAAGGTTTTTTTAAGGTTAGAACTTATAATCATGTATAATCTTTTAACACCCTATTTATAACATCATAATGTGTCATTATATTGAATTTGTACTCGCCATCAAGCTTTTTAAAACATTTTACGTGTTTTTTTAGGGGTTATAACGTTCTAAATGACTGGCGCTTGGAACGTTTTCTGACGGACTGCTCGTCTACTTTGGAAGGAAACATGAGGGAGAGTAGGAATACCAACAGAAACAACAATAAAACTGAATATAAAACAATTTTATTGATGTAAAAGTACAAAAACGTAATGTCGTTAATAAAACGTGATACATCATTTTGCTAAAAGTTATCGTGGTGCTTAAAACGTTATTCTACCCACCTCTTTTGGGGGCAATTTCCAGGCCTTGGCTTCTTATTTTTTTTTTAAATATTGGGTAATCCAACTTTTCTATATTCAATCCTGGTCTTATCCTTCCACATTCCAATATTTACTTCTTGTCTTTTATTTTTATTTACGCGATTTTGGTCCGTGGGTGACAGCGCAACGACTGGCGGGGATTCGATCTTTCGGCGAATAGAACGTTATTCCCCAGAAAGTCCGTGCAGTCTTGCGAAGCACACAAACTTTGACGGACGAAATCAGGGCTACCAACTCAAATATCTTCAAAACAAAATATACCACAGTGTAGCTCATGTCCTGGAGAAGCTTTTTCACTGAATATCTCCGATTTTGAAATTTTGTCGCTTAGAACGTTTTACGGGGGACCCCTTCATTTAGTTATAGCCTTATTGAACCCCTCAAAATAAAATGCATTTTATTACAGTAAGGAATTATACTTTCTCATAAGTTAGAATTAAATAGAAAATTTAGTTTTTCAAATATACAATGAAAACTATTAACTTAAGAAAAAAGTGTTAAATACAAAAAAAGTTGTGTTTTGAAATTATCTTTCAAACAAAAAAAGGTTTATCAAGATCGGAATACTATTACCGGAGCTATAGAGCAGTTTATGAATG
Organism: Flexamia atlantica; assembly: GCA_035578135.1. Lineage (NCBI taxonomy): Eukaryota > Metazoa > Arthropoda > Insecta > Hemiptera > Cicadellidae > Flexamia > Flexamia atlantica. Next base: position 8,750,681 of record JAQJVK010000011.1, read on the forward strand.
TAATGGCGGCCATCTTTAATGGCTGATGTGGGGGTGTTCTACACGAATTCAAGATTGATTCTTCAGACAAAAATACTTCTACTGGCATCTTCACCAAGTGACACATACCGTACCATGTGGCTAAGCTGTATCAAAGAGTGCAAGGGCTTTACGCTAACCACATGTACGTACTAAAATAAGCAAATTACCTACCGTTAATTCGATCGCGCGTATTGACCGCTCGTGGGTATTTGGCGCGGCATTAGGTTGCTAAGACGATCGCGTATTTATCAATTCCGGAAAAACGACAAATCGAGGTAACTCTGTGAACATTTTTTGCAAAGTGTTAGACAAATGGGCATGTAATTTAATCGTGTGTATTTGCCGATCGGGAGTACCTAGAGAGTGTAGGAATAAATTCTACTCTAAATTTAGTCTTTTAGAGGTGTAAAAGTAAATAATTCGTAATAAATTATTTGTAATTAATTATAATAATCGTTATTATATCAATTTAACATTATAGATATCAGATTTAGTAACTCCGTCCGTCTAGGCTGACGGTTTCTTGAAGTAGATGTTTTGCGGAGCCCGGCTCGGGCCCCCCTTGAGCCCGGGCCCTGGTAAAATTGTCCGAAAAAACCGGCCTGAGTACGGGCCTGTATACCTATGAGGAGTAGGCCTATACTTTTAAATGAAAATGGACTTAAAATGAAAGAATTTACTTTACAATTTAAGTTATAACCCTCCGCCGGGCACATTGATTTTTAACACCAAAGGGTGCTCATGGAAGTTACATAAGTTATGGGAGCACAAAAACTGATATGAGTTTCATATATGATATACTGGCTTTACAGGTTAAGTTATCCGGTTTATTTACTGTTTACAAGTGTTCAGGTATGCAATAAAATCCTAAAGTGTTAGTATACTTTTACATATAGGCCCTATTCATGGTAGCTTGATTGAAGGGGTCTCCCGTAAAACATTTAGGCCTAAAGCGACAAAAACCTGGTTTTGAGAAATCAAGCGTTACAAGTGGAATTCTAAAATTTAATTTTTTCTTAAGGTTACGATCTCAAGGTAATAATCATGTAGAATGTTTTAAAACATCATAATGTAGCCTAACCTATGTTAAATTTGTACTTGCCATTAAGCACTTTAAAATGTTTTACGTGGTTTTTTTTGGGATTATAATGTGTTCTTAACGACTGGCGTCAATATACATTGATGGGATTTTCATCAGTACTGAAATTAATTTATTCTTTTTGGTCATCGCTGAATCCAGCAATGACTTTTTTATTACTACTTGCAGTGACGATGCATACTGCAAGTAGTAATAAAAAAGTTTAAAGTTAGAAATTTGTAGAAGTTGGACCCGATTTCCAAAGTTTACTTGTTTTAAAATTTATAACTGATTGCAGTATTTTTTAAGATTTTATATTTAAAATGTGATCACCAGTTTGTTTGGTTTTTAATGTAGATTAAGGTTACAGTATAGGCATAGCCGCCTCTAACGTTAGAGGCGGCTATGGTATAGGCTACTAATAACTCAGTTTAAAAAAAAAATGGAAGTTAAGGTCCGTTTTTCCTTGGCGGACATGCGCGTGCGCGTATGAACACACACACACACACACACACACACACAAACAAATTTATTCCCAATATCTTAACTGAGAAGATAAATTTTATTTTTATAATCTAATCTATTATCCTAAGATGTGTAGACTCTGTTAAGGAGTGTCCCTAAAATATCAAATCCTTTATTTGATTGGTAATACTAGCCTAATCTAAAATACCAAACATAGTTTTTTGTTCGGTGTCAAAACAACAGATGTTTATTGGTCCTTTTTACATTGAGTGTTCGTGTCAATAGGTAATTTGTATAGTTCTAGGATTGTTGTTAATTTTCAACTTATACATAGGCCTAGTTATAAAAAATATAGCCTAATAAGAAAACATTATTCTTATTTTCTTAATTTTTTCAGTCTGGAAGGAGCATTCTTGAATATCAAAATCAGGCCAAACTTCTGTTTAGAAAGCTAAATGCACAAAGTCCTCCACAATGCACTATAGAAACAGGACCATATTTTTTCCAGTAAGTATTTTTTACATTAAAAAATATTTTAGAAATAGACCTACTTATTATTTTAAAATATCAGATTTTAATATACCTAGGCCCAATTCGGCATAGATTTCTTATATATGCTGATTAAGAGAAACGCCAGGTATTTTCATACAGTAATCAAGAATGATCATATAATTATAGCTAAATATGTAAACTTTTCAAAAAACCTTCAGTATTTTTATGTTACTTTACTTGAAAGCAATTCTAATTTTTTGTGTGAAGAAGGTGTAATGCATTTTAAACTCTGAGAGGCTCATTGAGATTCCCTTGGGCTCATACTCCCTTGTACTACCAACTAACCACCTCCTCAGCACTGAGGACACTACACTGGAACCCTTTCGCACATTACTTTGTGTCACAGCTCCAACTATTTTATGTGGGCTGACGACCACACCAATCTCAGATAAAAACAAGATTCAGCAGCCATGCCTATCGAATCACTAAAATATAGTATGCTCGGAAGTGTTTGCGATAGTAGGGCAATACAAACAGTCCAGGCTGGTGACTTCACCCATTTTGAGCAGATAGACACAGAAGTGCCCATGACCCAAAAGGAACTGAAATTGAAAACAATTTCTGTAAACAAGTTTTCTGAGCAAAGCTAGGGTTACTGGACTTTTTACCCTCAGCTTTTTTTCTTTCAAAAAGAGCTTCTTTACTACCCACTCTCTAAAAACTTAGAGCATTATTTTTTTAGTTATAAGTAAAGAAATGAGGTATAACCTCATTTTTTTATAAGTTTTTTTTTATAAGACTTTTTACTTATAAGTTAAAAAATCATAAATAAAATATATTTTTAATTTTTCCCTTTCTTATATTGTTTTTGTTACAATGCTCTATTTTCTTATTTTTCTCTTATTCATTGTAAATTTGTTTCAGTTATTTGATTGAAAGGGATGTCTGCTATCTTGTACTGTGTGAACGAAACTATTCCAAACGCTTGGCATTTTCATACCTAGAAGACATTGCACAGGAGTTTTATTCCCAGTATGGAAAAAGAGTTAGTACAGTATCCAGGCCGTATACGTTCATTGAGTTTGGTGAGTATATGGGTACAGTCCAAAGTCTCTATTGTATTTTAGTAACTTCAAACTCAGTTACAGGAAAATAACACTAGCCTATCTTTGTTCATTAATCCTTTAAAAATTAACTTATTTGTGTGGGAAGAACTCTATAAAAAAATCTTCCAAGCTATACAACAGGAATAGGATTCTCTTTAGGATTTGCCTTTTATTTGTCTCAAGGTCCATCATAGCATTTCAAAACCAAGAGATATCGAAATGTATGAATGCAAAATATACTGATTTCAAACGTATTATTTTGCATAGCTAGGTAGCAGTGAAACTTGCCTTGATGCCTCCAGTTGAGACTTTTTGCTAACTTGAGTTATTTGTGAATCCCAATTATGGCTTTTGACACTCTCTTAACCCAAAAAAATTTATTGCATTTTGTTTCTTTAAAAAATCATTTTAACAAATATTTGGAACAAGGCTACTCCTCTGTGTTGCAGAAAAATTAATTAATTTGATTTAGTTTTAATTCGATGAAAGTTTGTATTTGGCCAAGTGTTGCTGGATGGATATATAGGTTCATTAATAGCAGTTACTTCAATTTTGTTTGTTTGGTGACTGGATAATAGGCCCTACTATATAAATATCGTCGTCATATATGCCTAATATAATTTTACTTTAACTTTAGTTTATTAATGTAATTATGTATTGAATTTTTGTTTAGAATGGGTACAATTTTGGAGTAGTCTTTATATTTATTTTTTTATGTTTAAGACACGTATATCCAGAAAGCCAAGAAGGTATTCACGGACTCGAGGGTGAGAAGGAATCTGAATTCTCTCAACACAGAGCTGCAGGATGTGCAGCGCATCATGGTGCAGAACATTGACGATGTGTTACAGAGAGGAACCGTCTTGTCAGGTAATTAACAAACAAACGGTGCCTAACTGCAACCATAAAGAATCAACTCATAACTAGGGGTGTGCGAGTAGCGATTTTTGAAGTCGAGTCGAGTTTTAAAAAATACCCGCGAGTTTCGAGCTTTTTTCGAGTCGAGTTTTTTTTAGGTTTATAATATAATAGTCATCATGTTTCTACATAATGGTAAAAAATTATTATCATTACTCAAATACAAATTACAATTTTGAGGTAATTAAATTTAAAAGAGTTACTTAACTAAGAGCAGATAAATGATACCAAAAAAAGAAAGAAAACCTTTTACTTAAACTCATAATAATTCTTGATTTTAAATATTTTTCAAGTCTAACTTGTGTTTAAGGCTTACCTGGGTTTTGAAATGAAATGAAAACACTCACTTTAAGCCATGAGCCATGACCAATTACCTGACTCAATACCTGACTCAATTCATGATTAAAATATTTCCTGTCAACAGAATATTTTGTGCCAACAAAAAAACAAAGTTTTTATTTATTTGGAATGGTTTCTAAAATATAACAAAAATAGTTTTCTTAAGAGATGTAATAATAAATAACCTCAAACTATAGAAAACATAAGAGTGATATAAAAATGTATGTGACTTTAATAATTAAAAAGAACTTTTTACTTCAAGTATAACAAACGAGGTTTCAGTTATATTGGTTAAAGATGGATTGACATTGTGAAAAATGGCCGTAATATTCTTTTGCTTGTGCCGATCTTGGGTAAACGGCGGGAGTAACTACTCGGCTCGAACTTTCGAGTTTTTTGCAATAAGTCGAGTCGAGTCGAGTAGTGCATACTCGGCTCGAAAAAAGCTCGATTCACGAGTACTCGCACACCCCTACTCACAACTTGATAGTATTCATCGACCAAGTATCTAAGAGAGGTTGGAGTATAAGAAGTACAATTTAAATTTGAATAAATGTTATACTGGTTGGTAACACTCTTATTCCTGTATATTTTCCATGGGAGAAGGTATTGAGTGATTTGAAAGCCCTAATATTTTTGCCGAAAATCAGGATATTTAAAGTACAGTGGAATCCTGATAATCCAGCTTTGCTAATCCGAAAGTACCTATCAAGGCGAGATGATATCGGAATGGGGTTTTTTCTCGAATCTTGGTAAAAAGTGGGTGAAACTTGCAGAAGACGTAAATGACCGTTTTGATCGTACGAAAACAGCGGGAGTAATTTTGTGAAAGACGATCACTTGTGTTTACCGACCGCGGTGGATAGACAAAACATACTGATCGCTGGTAAAGGAGGGAATAACTTTGCGACAGAAGTGAACAACCGTGAAATTCAAATACACCTATTTACCAAATGCAGGAACGACTTTTTAAAACAATGAAGGGCCATTTAATTTGATAGCCATTCTCATATCGCTATCGGGGTTGTGTACCATTCTTAAATAATTGGTGCGGTGGCAGCAGAAGTAGCTTTGCAAAAGATGATTGTGTAGCTTTGCAAAAGATGATTGTGTAGCTTTAACAGTTGTGGGAAAACAACAGGAGTAACTCTGCTAATATCTTTGCAAAATAAACAAACAGCCGTATCCTTGGGAAACACCTTTGCTAACTGGCGGTGAATGAGAAAAAAGATGGGCCTCTGTGAAAGACAACCACTACCCAGCGGTGAGACAGATTACAATAATGGGCCTCAGTGAAAGTCCACCACTACCCAGCGGTGAGACAGCCTACGATGATGGGCCTCCGTGAAAGGCCACCACTACCCAGCGGCGAGACAGTCTATAATGATGGGCTTCCATGAAAGACAACCACTACCCAGCGGTGAGAAAGCTTACGATGATGGGCCTCCTTGAAAGATCACCACTACCCAGCGGTGAGACAGCCTACGATGTTGGGCCTCAGTGAAAGACCGCCACTATCCAGCGGTGAGACATTGTTAACATTGAAATGTTAACATTGAAGCTAAGGACATTCACAGAGCGTAGCCCGAGGGGATTTTAAGGAAGTGAATAGGCCTGTGTCCTTTTCTTATATAGTGGCTTTATTCTTGCAAAATTTCAGCTCAGTTGGTCCAGTGATGGTTATGAGTGAGTAATGTAGTTTTATAGTTTAATTATGTAGTTAAGATACTTGAATTTTTGAAGACATAATTCTAATAAAAGGATTAACAAACTAACCTCAAAACACTTCACAGGCAATTTTATCTGTTTAGCTATTATTTTTGTTTTAGCTATATTTTGGCCTAATGTAAAATATTCACTGACCTGAAATGGGTTCAATCCTTATTATTTTGGATGATCAGGACTCTACTGTATTGCCATTAATTATTAATGAAACATGCTTTGCAGAATATTGATGGAAAATTCCTTGGGTAATTATGCTAAATTATTTCTTCAGTTTTTGACAATCTATTCTTGGGCTTAAAGATTAATTTCGGATTTAGAGACTTAAAGTCTTGAGACGTTATGTTTCATCTAAGAAGATGTGTTTCACCTCTTACTCTCTGATTTCTCATCACTGTTCTTTTCAAAGTTAAATTGCACCTAGAATTTCCCACTGAGATTTGTAATCACAATCTTGTCATACACGGAGATGTTATTTCCTTATTAAGTAACTAAACTCTTGGCTTAAAAGGATTATATTTTTAAAAGTAAATAAATAGAGATATTACTGAAGAACCCTATACCTTGCCAAACTGATCCTTGGCTGGCTGATGCCTATTAATTTGGCCAGATAAGCCAACCTATTATGAAATCAATAATTAAATCATAATTAACAGTTCTTAGCTACTCTAGCCAAAAAATTCCAAAAAACATTAAAGCTTATTTTGGGTTATTAAAAGAAATCACATGATTAAGTAAAACTAATACAACACTATAAATTCACTTCTCTTTTAAATGTTTGGCAAAACAAAACAATTCATAACCACACTGTAAAAAGTCCACCAACTCTTTAGTGGTTACTAGAATTGTACATGGTACAGCATAGATAGACAGAGAGTTACCACAAGATGTTATGAGAGACTTTAAGTCATGGAAAACATGTTTTGAGAAACTGCCTGATAAATTGTGGACCGTTAAAACCGATGCTAGATTTGAGGAACTCTACTACCTTTTTATGTTTCATGTTCTTAATGTATTTTTCAGAACTGGACACCAAAGCACAAAACCTCTCAATACTCTCCCAAAAGTACAAGAAGGATGCTACATATCTCAACATGAAGTCAATGTACATGAAAGCAGCAGCAGGCGCTGTGGTTGTTTTTGTATTTATCATGTACTTTTGGATACTCTAAACAGGGTCATATGTTCTTCTTCTTATAAACAAACACCTTTGGAACCAGCAACGTTGTTGTCCCTTCAACTCCTGTGGAGTCGATAACCCTTACTATATTCATTTTCATACAGATTTAATATTAAGCTATTTATTTATCGTCCTATTGTTGTCGGTATTATATTCTTTACATAATTTATAAAGTGCATTCAATTTCTTTATACATTTTATTTCCATAGCTATAGCTTATTAAGTTTGTCGGGTATTGAAAGCCTGTTTTAGGAGTGTAAGGTTAATGTACGTAAAAGTTGTTTTGTAAATATCAATTGTGCTGTTTGTAATAAACGGGATGAGTATTTTTCTTCAACTCTTATTTGACTTCCTTGTGTCAAAGAATTGAGAAAACCTGTGGCTCATAACAAACCCAAGTTCATGCTAGGAATTTAATTTAACATATCATAAAATAGTATAAGAAAGGGCCAATAACATAAGCATTGGAGAACTTGTATGAATACCATCCCGAGCTACATCAAATGGTGGACTAAAAAATTGTATTTAATCTTTTAAACTGAATTTTAGCAGAAGATTTGGTGACTGCGGTTTCTGCCTCCCTCCTAACTTCGTACTCCCGATCATAAAAGTTGTTGTGTTACAACAGAGAAAATTTCCTTCAAAAGGCTGGGCTACTGACTGGCAAGCTCCGAGCCAGAGAGAATTTTGTAAAACCACTTTGATCAAGTATCCACAACCACAGGGGATGTTTGTATGGTACTTTGGTATTATACGGAGGCCACTATTTTTAGAGAGGTTTTTTTAACTGGATACCCAAAATAACTACATAATTGGAGAGAACATACTTTAATTGACTTACTGTCCAAATTTGATATCATTATGATGAGCGGTCTTTGTGTTATGCCTCCCAGAAGGCAGCGATGACGGCGAGGTAAAGCGTCTCCGCCGCTGGCGACAACACCTGATCGCCACCCTTATACAGCGCGCTGCGGCGGTAATGTTAGGTTAGGTTATCATAAATATGTTAGTAAGACTTTCCTCATTTCGATACAAATCAAACGATACTGGAAGAGTCGTACTTCGCCCGCCAAATCTTGTAGGCAAATGATGCACACACTCCGATCAACAACCCGACATAGGCCTACTTGGAGGGGATTTGGCGGGCGAAGGTATGTCTCATCTGGTATCGTTCGATTCGTAACGAAATGAGGAAAGTTCTATTAATGTATTTATGATAACCTAACCTAACATAACCGCCGCAGCGCGCTGAATGAGGGTGGCATCCATATAATACCAAAGTACCGTTTGTACATTACACTTCTTAACTTTCAATTTATGGCTTTCATATAAAAACTTACTGCATTGGTTTAATAAATGGAATCCCTCTACTTTTTTAAGAAATCTTTATTGAAATTAAGACACATCTTGGTATAAAAACAAAAAATTAACTTATTGATACCTGCTAAACAAGGCTTGAAACAGTTTTTGGGATGGGTAAAAATAAAGTCTGTAAAAAATAACGACAGCCAATGACTGTTAACTAAAGAACCAAAAGAGAAAAAAGTTAAATCAACATAAGTATCTATGTAAACAAACATATACATGGGTTTTTTCAGGAGAAAATCAACTTTTGCATGAAGTCAATACTTTTATCAATAATGATTAAGAGATAAGACCTATTCAATTTTTGTGGGAATTTGTTCAGAGACCAGTGAAACAAGTTCCACGATGCCTAACACCTATAGTTCATTCAGTGAGAGTATAAAGTAAAGCCCCTCCCTTTAAATAACATTTGTATAGAAAAGAACCAATCAGAGAAGAGGCAGTCCATATGATCCAAGGGATGGTTCACAGCTATTCCCCTTAGTGATTTCAATTGAATGAATACTATATGATATGAATAATAAATTAAGCATGTGTGGATGCATTAATTTGTCTTGTGGACAATTTATTTACTTATTGTAAAGCTCACGTGCATTCTATGTTCACTGCAAACAAACATAACCAAAATTGGCTTTGTCAACAGACATCCAGTTCAAGCTCCAGGCTTTAATAAAGCTCTTTGGCGATTTGTAGCTATAACATCAGGTACTCATGTGACACAGCCATAGAACTATAACTATGGAAGGCCGACTACACTGTCGCAGGGCGGCGAGAAACGAGCCGGCAACGAGCTCGCTCCCCCCACCACTACCAGGAACCGGGTACCGTTCTTATAACATGGGAGAGATTGGGAGAAGCGCGACGCGCGCTGCTTCGAATTAAAATTGCCGCCAAACTTGGTCACCTACGTCGTTTTCCGGTTGGGTATTTAAAGTACATTAAATTTCCTATCGAATGGTGTTATTTGTTTCTGCGAATAGTATATTTTAATATTTATTAACGAAGATCAAATTGGGAATGATTATTTCGGACAATGAACGTATGATAACTATAACTACGTTTGTGAACAAAATATTATGTTCTTATCTAAATAAATAATTTATTCAAGTTCATTATGAGTTTCTCTAACTAAAAATAATATATTAAACCATATTCAGTCAGAATATTTGCAATACAAGTATAAGAAACTTTATTTTAAGTTTTACAAATTTTTAGACGAGCTTACCTAAATTATGTTCATATAAAAAGTGCAATTTAGATGGAAAAATAAATATTTATTTTGTATTCCTGATAATTTTTTTGAGCTTTGAATACCATTTTTCATGTTTTAAGAGATCTGTGTGTTGGGCAGACAATTTAAAATATGAACACTCAAGAGAAAATTACAAGTCGCGTTCACTTTAATTACACTTATAGCTGTTGTAATGAAATTATTACAGCAATAAAAAGTAAAGGATTTTCTTGCCCATTAAATACTCAAACGTTTAATATCATATCAAGTAATATTAATGCTATATATTTAAAAACATAAAAAACTTGAAGAGATTAATAATAAACTTAAGTTTTGCTTCCTCTAACGACCTAATCTAAATTATTTTGACTTATTTTTATAGATAAACCACTCAATTATGGCTGGTTATAGTTTAAAAAGCTTGAGAATTCTGTTGGCAAGAAATTACTTTATTTTTGTTTGCTATATTTCTACTACAAGACTGTAAGGATAATTAATGTGAGCACGGACTATAGTATTTTTTTAGTTTTCCCATTATTTATTATTTATCTACGTAACACATAATTCTTCTAAAACAAAATAAGTTTGAAAAATTAAAAAATACAGTAAGAAATACTAATTAAATATTTATTTCGCCCCAAATCGATGCACTTTAGTTAATGTTTGTAGACTTTCCCTGACAACTTTCAGCAAATTATTTTTTATTATTATGTTTATTACAAATATTCCGAATAACTATTTCTTAATTTATTATTCTTTGTTAGATAAACTCGTAAGGAACATGAATAAATTGTTTATTGGGATAAGTACAACATATTTTGTTCACAAACGTAATTATAGTAATAACATGTTCATAGACCATAATAGACATTCTAACTTTGATCTTCTATAATCAATATTAAAAATAACTATTCGTAGAAACAAGTCACGCCATTCGATAGGAAATTTAATCTACTTTAAATACCCAATCGGAAAACCACATAGGTGACCAAGTTTGGCGGCAATTCTAATTCGAAGCAGCGCGCGTCGCGTTTTTCCCATTCGCTCTAATGTTATAAGAACGGCATCCGTTCCTGGTAGTGGTGGGGGGAGCGAGTGGCCGCCGGACCGTTCTCGCGGCATTTAGTCGCTGTTTCATGTTTATACTTATATGGACACAGCCTGCCAACATTACAGCTGATGCAGGAGGTGTGGCTTTACTTTACACTCTCGCTGAATGAAGTATAACAGCAGGAACAGAATCCAAATCCCATAAGATCTCTAATAACTTTTTCATCACTCTGTATACGAAAATTGCCCGTTACCGTACAGCTGAGATCTACGAAAACTCTCGATTTCCTTACGTCAAAACAAGTAATGATCAGCTGCTTTTTTGGTACCCAAACATTTCATTCCCGTACCCAAACAAACCATTTCCGTACCAAAACAAAATATCGCCGTACCCAAACAAACGAATTCCTTAATTTGACAGCTCAACCAGCTGACTTCATAAACTAAAATAGACAGTTCAGCCGTATTGTGTATACTTGTAGAAAAATTACTAAATTATGAAATGTTGGATCATTTTTTATGAGTTTGGTCACTTATTTGCATCGTGATGAAAAGTACTGTTCACAACTCGTCACAAAAGTACCATTTCGGGGCTCGATAGTGTTTTACTTGCTCGGCTTACGCCTCACAAGTAAAACACGATCTTGCCCCGAAATGGGCTACTTTCGTGACTAGTAGTGAAATATACTATTTCTGATCCCGACTAAATCACATGAAACTTTTTTTATGTATTGATAACATGTCAAATGTCAAAAAAATTGAATAAAAACGCAAACCAAAAAAGGTTAAAAAAATAAGAGTTTAAAAATATTTGCTTGATGTTTACAAAGTCCCTATTGAACAGTTGGTAAGCCAGCCAAAGCCAGAAAACCTAGGAAGAAACTTAATTTCCGCAAACATCGATCTAAAATACTTTGTTTAGTATAAAATTGAAAGTGCAATAGCTATGTTTAATGATGTGTTTATGTGTTTTTAAAGTTACGTTTGGAATATATCCAACTGGTCTCTTGTTTATTGGACACTAACTAAATGACAAACTGCACGAGCGCAATATTTTCTGCTACGTGTTAGCCAAACAATATTAATAACATGACAAAAGGCGTATAAAAATTCTTACAATTTGTATCATTACGAATTTCAAATTCGATTAAGTAAATAGTTATGTTAATCAAGGACTGTTTGGGTTTATATCTATCTTTTGTAACTTTCATAATGAAAACATATAACAAAATCATACCGTAGTAAAAATAAAAATCTTAAGTAAAAATAAACAAATTCTCAAAGAAAACCTGATTCTGGTCAAAATTACAAAATATATAACCAAACCTGTTACAAGCCCTGCTAAACAAAAACTTAACATTTAAAAAAGGAGATGTTATTACAAACTAAAAGTGAACTTGTAGCAGATAAACAACAATACAATAAAAACATTTAAAAACATAAACTGCAGGTATGATCCATTATCACAGATACACTTGCACTTCACTGGGGCTGAATTCTGATGGCTCCCAAACTGTTGGACAACCCTCCATTGACATCTCCCTGGCCGAAACCTCCAGAGTTCCCTCCGCACAGTTTCTGATGATGCCCTCCTCTGTTCCTTCTTCCATTCCAACGCCCTCTGAAATTACCTCTTCCCCTACCCCTTCCTCGATGGTGAAACTTGAAATGCTTCTTGAATGGTCTCCCTTCTCCTGCAAGGAACAAAATGTATTCAAACAACTGGACTGTAGCGCTTGCCCGCTTTGTATAGTGGTTTACCAAATTGATTTTAAGCAGAACTCTTAAGAAGAACTGAAAAAAGGCCTTAGGAACTGAAATGCAGAACTATCCAGTCTTGATCAGTAACTAGACTATACAAACAATTTCAAACATCCCTCATAATTCATTCATGTTTGCCTTGAAAAACAAGTGTGTTTAAATATCTAAAAGAAATCGTCAGAATTTTAAAATAGAGATTTGGGGACTACAGTAGAGTCCCGCAAACCCGGAATTCGATAACCCGGAATTCTGGATAACTCGGAAAGCCTACCAGAGGAATAACGTGCACTGAGATTTAAGGCCAGAGCATGGTGTGACACATATAAAACAGTTTTGGTTTTCTTTAAGTTTTTTTGTAACTGATAATGTAGTTTTTGTTTTATTACTATGCAATAAATAAATGATATCTTATAGTTATAACAGAAACTATTCTTATTTTTTCTTATTTTTACTCATTTCCCGATAACTCGGAAATTCTATAAACTCGGACATCGTTCGGTCCACATTAGTCTGGGTTTGTGGGACTCTACTGTACTTACAAACGACACCAAGAGAGAGTTTTAAACATCAAAATCAGCTGGAAGCTTTCACAGCTATAAAATCAACTAATATAAATACATTATAAAGAAATATTGCATGGAGCTTTACCTTCTACTTCTTTTTCATTACTTGGGTCTTCTCCATCTGAGCAGCCTTCGTTATCCACACTGTTGGCTTGTTCATTGTTTGTGCTGGGAAAGAAGAAGTTGTTTGGACCTTTTGCTGCATTCTTCCGTTTCATGTTTTGTCTTCTCCGGTGCCTCCTCCTTAAATCTTCTTCTTCTTCTAAAAAAATATTAAGGATGCATCTTGAATTTTAACATAAACAGATTTGAGGGTGGAAAAATGGCAAGAAAACGTTTCATCTCATAATGAAAGGTACATGACATCCTTTTTCTTGTAAGAACTATCAACTTCAACATTTAAAAATTCCCATAACTGGAGACTGGCATATTCATAACAGGCACAGGCCTAGAGAAAATTTTTCCTTATCTAAACTCAATAGCAGATTTTGATAAAAACCCTTTTCACGCAGGATTAATGCTATTTATTTGGTAAATTAACCACGTATGATTGCAGCCAAAAAATAATCAACAAATTTATTATTCTTTATCATAACAACTGATTGAAAACCAATTCATTCTGTGAAAGTAATTTTAGGTATGATCTTAAATGAAACATAATGTAGCTAAACCTCGATTACTGAAAGAGTTATATAATTACAATAGCGATTTGTTTAATTCTGTCTGACGTTAATGTTATTTCCATGATAATAACTAACTACCGACATCAATTTTGATATAGTTTGATCATAATTAACTATAAAACTGATGTCCATTTACACAGTGTTCAGTCAGCTGTCAGTGGCCATTTGTCGGATGCAAGTTGTCAGCTACTTTGCACGGGGAAAGGGGGATCAGCTGTGGGAGGAGATGACCAATCCTCGGTACCTTGACAGCAAGATATGGCAAATGCTAAGTAATTTAAAAAATGTAAATGTAACTTAAGTTTTGGTCACAACATTAGACGTTAGGGAAAAAAATTAAACACCAGCTGTGTAAATGAAATGTCTTGATGTTAAAGACAGTTCCACTCCTCTACATGTTACGTTAATAAATGAACATATTTTCCAACAGATAGTAACACATTCACCTCCTGGGGGTGAAGTAATCGAGTTCAGTTATGGAGAGTCAGCCATTTAAATAAATTTACAGCTCGCAATTGGACGATGGAGAGTGTAGTGCAATTGCTCCTTATAAGCTAAAAGGTATTAAAGTAATGCTTTTCAATTATTGTTTTGCATTTGAGTTTCATTTCAAAAACTAATATTTGGGGAGAAAATGCAAATATATTTTCCGAAAGTAACAAATTTGCAAGTAAAATAATAGTAGTTATTAACAGGCTGTTCTAGCCCAGGGCGTACGAGGCGTACGAGGTGTACGAGGCGTACGAGCGCAAAGTCCAACGCCATCGCTACGTCATTATTTCTCGCGCACGCCACACTGTTGCGCCGTTCGCTCGGCTCGAGCGCGCCGGTTCCTACTAGATTCTGCCGCCCTGATACTTCGGAAGAATAAAAAACGGAATAATTCGATAATCGATTGTCGATTTCGATTTATCGAATCGTTTCGTTAATCGATTTTAAAGTTTCTACGGTATTCCGCCCTCCTGATACATAAAAATCAATTTTGAACGGTTTTCTCTTAAAACGTCATTATTTAACGCGCGCCACACCGTCGCGCCGTTCGAGCGCGCCGGTTTCCTACTACATTCTGCCAGCCTGATACTTCGCGCGAATAAAAACTGAATAATTTCTTATTTTTGGATTTTATTAAATAATTCCATTAATCTATTTTGGTTTTTCTAGAATATTCTAGAGTGTTCTACAGTATTCGCGAGCCACGTGACTTTCCGGGTATATATACCGGTCCGATTTTGAGTTTGACCAGTTGTGTTTTGAAGATCGTCTCGACAGTTCCTGAGGTAAGTGCCGACTTTGGTTTATTAAGACTTTAACATTTTTAGGACTTGTAAATTTTTCAATAAATACTGTTTGGACTTAGAAAATTTTCAGCCAGTTTAGGACTTGTAAATTTTTCAATAAATACTGTTTGGACTTAGAATATTTTTAGCAAGTTTCACTTTAGGACTTGTAAATTTTTCAGTAAATACTGTTTGGACTTAGAATATTTTTGCTCAGTTTAAGACTTGTAAATTTTCAATAAATATATCTTGAGACTTTGAAAATTGTTGGTAGTCAACGTTTTTAGACTTGTAAAATTTTTCGAAAAAATACTTTTTGGACTTTGAAAATTTTCAGTAGTCAACATTTTTTGACTTGTAAAATTTTTCAAAAAATACTTTTCGGGACTTTGAAAATTTTCGGTAGTCGACTTTTTTGGACTTGTAAAATTTTTCGAAAAAATACTTTTTAGGACTTGTAAAATTTTTCGATAAATATTTTTTTGGGACTTGTAAAATTTTTTGATAAATATTTTTTCGGGACTTTGAAAATTTTCGTTAGTCAACTTTTTCGGACTTGTAAAATTTTTCGAAAAATACTTTTTTGGACTTGTAAAATTTTTCAATTAATATTTTTTGGGACTTGTAAAATTTTTCGATAGTCAACTTTTTTGGACTTGTAAAATTTTTCGATAAATATTTTTTCGGGACTTTGAAATTTTTCGATAGTCAATTTTTTTTGACTTGTAAAATTTTTCGATAAATATTTTTTGAGACTGAAAATTTTCAGTAGTCGACTTTTTTAGACTTGTAAAATTTTTCGATAAATATTTTTTAAATAAATATTATTTGTAAGAATGCATTCGAATTTAATTTTTTATTGATAACTAATCTTTTTATTTTCTGTTATAGGTGAAAAAAAAAATGACTTCCAAAATTGAATGTGGTTTCTGCGGTAAACTGATATTGAAGACAAACTTATCCCACCATGTGAAAATATGTTCATCGAATCCAGAACGAGATAATACACGTTATAAGAAGAAGACGTGTAATAAATGTGGAAAAGAAATCACAAGTTTACATTTTAGCCGACACACGAAAAAATGTAATGCGAATGATTTAGCTAAACCGAGTACAAGTGGGGTCAATAGATTAAAGCGGGCTGTACCCGACTTAATTCCTATCGAAAATTTTAATCCTCAAGATTATCAAAGCAGACCTTCAGTTATTCAGTACGCTCCGGCTCGGACTTCGACTGCTAAAACGGATATCGAGAGAGATAATGATGTTGAAGATGGACCGACTTTACCCAAACAAGCCAGACTCGATATACGACCTACTACTACTACTAATAAAAATAATTCCGTTTTTAACGTTCTTCCACCCGTTACTGAAAATGAGATTATTTTAAAAGAAACGGCTTTTGAAAGTAGGTTAATTACATATCACTTTAAAAATATTCACGAAATAAAAGATCCGAAAGTTTTTATTAATAGATTTATCGATTCGATCATAAAGTTCATAGAAGATTATCTCGCAAAACATAATATTAAGTTTAATTTGACTTTTATCGCTAAGTATAAGCGTAATGTGAGTGACAAATGTGAAATAGAGAAGATGTTTTTTAGAACTGAAAATTTTAGAGCATACAGTACTACCGATTTGAAACAAACATTGGGGATGATGAAAGATATAATATGTACGAATATGGAGGAGTTTGAAGCGAGAGGATCCGGATGGAGCCTTTACGAAATCGAAGGACTAGATTTAGCGATTAACAGATACTCACCTTTTAGAGGATCGAGTTACATCGATCTTCCAGATAAAATAAAAAATAAAAAAGCTATAATAAATGTAAAAAACGAAGATGAAAAATGTTTTTTGTGGGCGATTTTATCCGCTTTACACCCCGTTAATCGACATGCTGATAGAGTTAAAAAATATAAACGATATGAAAACGAGTTTGTCGATGCGATAAAAGACATAGAGTTTCCAGTCGCCTTGGACGATGTAAAAAAATTCGTAAAGCGAAGCGGAATATCGATAAACGTTTACGGTTACAACAGTAACTATAATATATATCCGCTGATTGTGACAGATGAAGAAAAGGATACGCATATCGATCTTTTATATATTAAAAAAGGAAAAAAATCGCATTATTGTTATATTAAAGATCTGGAAAAACTGGTACATATTCAGGTGACGAAAAGACATAAAAAAATCTACATATGCAAACGATGCCTGCAATATTTCGGTAAAGAAGATTTATTGATTAGACACAAAGAGTATTGTAAAGAACACGACTCTGTAAAAGTAAATATACCAGAAAAAGGGGAAGTTATAAAATTTAAAGATTACAAATGTCGGATGAAACTTCCTTTCGTTATGTACGCAGATTTTGAGTGTTTATTAGAAAATGTAGACAGGCGTAAACCGCCCCCAATGAAATTAATCAAAAAAGTCGCTGAAAACGAAGCTACGTGTCAACCGCCTAACACTATAAGAACACCTGAGGGGTATGCGAAATATGTTTCTTACACCGACACATATCAACATCATGTAGCGAGATCCTTCTGTCTCTACACGGTTTATACCTTCGGCGAGTATAAAGAACCGATTTTATACTACGGAACCGACGCTGGGAAACAGTTTGCTAAAACACTTAAATCTGAATTGCAAGCGATTAAAGATTATTATGAAAACAACGAAAAACCCATGCTTCCTCTAACCGCTGAACAAGAAAAAGATTTTTCAGATGCTAAAATATGTCACATATGTGGGAATGAATTCGAAACCGATCAAAAAATGATATTGATGAAAAAAATGATGATGAACGGGATATCGCTAACTTATTCACACGGCCTTATCGCTTTATTCGTCTTGATCATGGAAAAAATGATAAAAAAAAGGATAAAAAAGAGGATATCCGTGTTCGCGATCATTGTCATCTGACTGGAATGTATAGAGGTGCGGCGCACCAGTCTTGTAATTTGAACTTTAAAATTCCGAAGTTTATTCCCATATTTATCCATAACTTGAGCGGTTATGATACGCATTTAATAATAAAAATGTTGAGATTAGATGAAGATACGCGTATCGATATCATTCCGAATAACGAAGAGAGATATATCTCGTATACTGTCGATTTCGGGATCGGAATAAAAGCGAGATTTTTAGACTCGTATAAGTTTACACTTTATCCGTTAGACACTTTAACTAGGGGAATGAATGAATCTGACTTTATACATGTAAAAAAGTATGGAATGCCTGAGGAACAAAAAGAGTATTATACGAGATGGTTAAAGGAGAGAGATGAGATAAAAAATAAATATAATAATATCAAAAAGTATAATAGATCGAGAAAGTTGCAAAATGATTCCGATTCAGATTCCAGTTCAGATTCAGATTCGGATAATGGAGGAATTTTTGAAGCCTCTTTCAAAGATAAAGATATGAATAATTGGTCCGATCATCAAAAAAAAATATTATGAAGCTATACAAAACAAAAACTTTAGATGTAAACTAATCGAACCTGAGTTGTATAAATATAAATCGAGTATAGAATTTCAAAGGGAATTTGATTTATTTTTATATGAATATAAAAATCCCGATCCAATGAAGTTATTATTTAGAAAAGGAGTTTATCCGTACGATTATATGGACGATGATGAAAAATATCTCGAGACTAGCTTACCACCGATAGATAAATTTCATAATAAGTTGAACGAACAAGGTATTGATCCGTCGGATTATGAACACGCGGAACTGGTTTGGAAAACATTTAAAATAAAGAATATGAAAGAATATACACTATTTTATAACAAACTCGATGTTTTATTACTAGCCGATGTGATGGAAGATTATAGATATATTTCTTTGAGATCATACGGATTGGATTTAGCGTGGTACTTTACAACGGCGGGTCTGGCGTGGAGCATATTATAAAAGAAAGCGGAGTGGTTTTAGACTATTTGTACGACTACGAAATGATACTCATGATCACGAGGGGGATTAGAGGTGGTTTAGCTCAAGTGTCGAACAGACACGCGAAAGCTAATAACCCGAATGTCGATGGGTATGATGAGAGTAAGCCTATAACGTATCTCATGTACTTGGACGCCGTGAACCAATACGGTTGGGCAATGTCTAAACACAAAATGCCTACGGGTAATTTTAAATGGGTCGAAGAGGAAATCGATGTAATGCGGATACCCAATAATAGCGACGTAGGATATATATTCGAAGTGGATTTAGAATATCTGCGAGAATTACACGATTTACATTCCGACCTACCGCTAGCGGTCGAAAGACGGGCACCCCCCGGTTCAAAGGAGATCAAACTCTTGACTACGTTATACGATAAAGAAAAATATGTCGTTCATTACAAAGCGTTAAAATTATATCTTTCGTTAGGGTTGAAACTAAAAAAAATACATAGAATTCTAAGTTTCAGTCAGAGTTATTGGATGTCGGATTTTATCGATAAAAATGTACGCTATTGGAAAAACGCTACTAATAAACCCAGAAAGCAATTTTACAAGCTTCTAAACAATTCCGTGTTCGGTAAAACCATCGAAAATGTCAGAAATAGAGTGGACATACGACTCGCTACGCAGACTAAACAGATCGAGAAATGGGTGGCGAAACCGACTTTTAAGCATAGAACGATATTTTGTGAAGATCTTTCTGCCGTTCACATGAGAAAAACTAGTTTATTATTTAAAAAACCCATATATATAGGAATGTGTATATTAGACATCGCTAAAACGCAGATGTACGACTTTCATTATAATTATATTAAAAAAGAATACGGAGAAAAAGCGAAATTGCAGTATACGGACACCGACAGTTTGGAATACCTAATAGAAACTCCGGATTTCTACTCGGATATGAGGAAACATGGTGAAAGATATGACTTATTTCGACAAAAAATACTCGGCACATTTAAGGATGAAATGCGCGGTGCTCCATTATCGGAATATGTAGGACTCAGAGCGAAGATGTACTCCAATCGATTAAGATCGTATGAAGATTTTGATGGGAAAGAATTTAAAAAAGCGAAAGGAATTAAGAAATCGGTTGTGGAAACTAAAATTACTTTTAAAGACTACAAGGAATGCTTGTTCGAACAGAGAGACATGTATAGATGTATGAATATGATAAGAAGTAAGAAGCATGAATTGTATAGTGTAGAACTGCACAAGAAAGCATTATCGGCGAGTGACGATAAAAGGTTTATTTTAGAAGACGGCATCACCAGTCTCCCTTGGGGGCACTACAAGATACCGCGAGAGGTCGAGTCTGCGTTAGAACTTGATGCTAATTCGTCTACGGAATAATTAAACTAAATGTCACACTTGACTTGTACACGGATTAAAAAAAGATAATAAATACATAACCGACTTATTATTTAAAATTCCTTTTTTTTTCTTTTCTTTTTTTTATAAAGGGAACGTTTCGTTCCTCCCTTTAAACTACACACTTTGGAAAAAAAAAATAAATTCATTCTCACGTGTAAAAAGTTAACATATAATTATATTCATAAAAAACGAAAACAATTTTCAACCGTCTATGCTGTAGATGGTTTATTTTTTTTATCATCATCTTCACATTAAAAAATATCTCAAAACATTGTAATTCTATTCCTCTCCAAATCGTAAGTGAAACCTTTCTCTGAAACGACTACCGCATAAGCGGTCGTCCCCTGATCCGTAACCGGACTGGCAACGGGGTTCATAAATTCCAATTCTATTTTAATATCTTTTTGCCTATTATCGCTGGAGAACGGATGGTGATGCGTGTCGACGACCATCAACGGATACTTGTCTATAAAATCGATATCGCTTAAATAAACGTCTTCGTCTCCGAATAACACCCGCCTGATCGAGCAATAACTCATGTATAAAATACCGTACACCTTATCGTTTATAGACAAATTCTGCGGCTCATGCGGATACCCTAGTCCATTGATTTTGACGCGGTAGTTTTTTATGTTTATAGCGTTGAATCGGCTCGGATCCTTCTCTTGATTGTTTTTGAGGTTGGTCTGTAGACCTATGATTACGAACAGCGGGTCGGATATATTCCCGAATAAGCCGGATAAGTCGAAACTGAACGAAGACCCCGACACACCGAACTTCTCGATACACTGCCACTGGTAATAGTTGTATGTCAAATCGCCCTTCGTACTCAATCGTCTCAGTCCCTCTATGAGCGGTACTTTTTTCGCAGCGTCATAATCGACCAGGGGCACTTTTAAATCGAACCTTGTGATTTTTATCTTTCCCTCGTCCGCAGTTTTCTCGTTAGCGCCGGTACCCTCCTTCCAACGGTATATCGCGTCGTTATCTTCGTTGCGTGTGAAAATTATTTGGAATCCTCCTCTGTACATCGGATATTTCAGCGCGTCGAAAAACCCTAAACCGAGATGCGATAAGGGGCCGTAAGCTTCGAACTTGCCGACTCCTTTATCGAATTAAGATTTGAATCCGCTCGTGTGAAAAGTGCTCTCGCTCGATTTGCCGTATGTCGTCAGAGCTTTGATCGTACTCGTGATACCGACTTCGTCGACGAAGTCTATCAACTGACCGTGTTTTCTCAATTCGATTCTCTTAAATAAAAACGCCGGGAAATTATCGACCAACTTGATCGGGTCTGTCGCCTCGTACTTCGCGCCATTCGCTTTTTTCAACACTTCGCCTCGTATGTGAAAATATATTTCCTTATCGTAAAAAACGTCTCCGCCGTCTAATCTGAACGTGATCATCTGATTGGGTGAATTGAAATTCAGATCGGACACCGGTTCGACGGTATAGAATTCGCACCGTTCTATCTTGTCGGACGCTTCCTCGTAATACTTCTCCATATCTATATATAGATTTTTAAGTTTTCGGTTTCGAATAAAAAAATAAAAAAACGCGATTCGAACTTAATAAAAAATATACTTTTAAAATTTTCGGATAAATAAAATATTCATCTCCTACCGAACATGCGCATACGTTTCTTCCTATCCGACGCCAAACCCAATTTATCTACGCGAAACTTAACATCCGCGGTGTTAGTCAATTTACCTCCTTCGACACCCTTTTCCTTCAACGCGGACAAACACCGACTTATCCGTTTAACACCTTCCGGCCGAGTGATCAGTTTTTCGATCTCGTTATTTATAAACTTGACGATCCCGATTTTTTCATTATTAAAATTATTATTTCCCGCTTCCTCCTCGGCTTGTATAAACTTTATTCTCTCCATCAACTTGTCGTAATCGCCTATATATTTATATTCCACGGGGTTGTTCGTATCCACGAGTAGACCACTGCCGGACGAAGACGGCTTTTGTTTGAGTTCTTTCCATATGTCACTTGTTAAATTCTTCCATTTCCAACCACCGCTCGCCTTGGGTCTGGGTGAGGTGGGATCGTTGTTATGATGTAGAGCGTGTGTTTTGATTAAAATATCTTTGTAATTGTCATAGTCCGCAGAATTGAACGCGCCTATACTTATGAGTCTCTCCTTCGCTGTCGTACCGACCGCGGCTGTGGATTGTACACCGTGGATCTCCGCTCTAGTCAAGAGTGACCACAATCCCTCGGTGCCTACGTTTCTGTCCGCGGTTCTGTCTAATATTATATCATTGTTTTCGATGGATATGGTTTGCGATCCTATCGCGAGTTTGCTATTCGCGAAATCGTAATAAACGCCGAAACTCATATCGTTGCAGTTCGCTAGGTATTCTTTCGCGATGTGACCTATATCCTCGTTTTCGGTAAATTCGCAGATAGAACGATTTTGTAATTCCTGCGATGCTTGCGACGGTGTCGTAATCGTAGGCGCGTCGAATACGTCGGGGTCCGCGAGCGGAGTTAACGTGTCATCCTTTTTACTCCTACCGAGCGTGCTCGACACTCTGGGTCTGAACTGTTCTCCGACGGCGGCGATCGGTCTCCTCACGATAACGCGTGTATTGGTCGGTTTTTTCTCTGACTTTTTCAAAGTTTCCGTCTGTTCTTTTATAGCTTTAACTACGGGTTCGTGTCGCTTCTCCTGTTCGCGCACCTTTTCGACTTCCGCTCTTCTAGACGTGTCGAATTCGCTCTTTAATCGATCTTCCAATTTATCCAACCTCTTAGCCTCCGCGACGGTTATAGGTTTGTTTTCACGCGGAGGAGGAGGAGGCGCGATCAATCGTTCTTTCGGTTTAGCGTTTACTAACGACGTCGGGTGTGAACTGAAAAGCTTTCTCCTCTCCTCCGCTTCGCGTATCCGATTCTTCTTACTATCTTCGAGCCATTTTTCTTGTAACTTCTTGTTCTTTCTAGCCATTCGCACGTCCGCATCGTCCGGCCACATCTTATCGGCCATCTTCTGTTTTTTCACCAGCGTGCTGATGATCTCCTTATCATCGCTTTTCCTCTTCATCGTATTATCTATATATAGGTTTCGGGTCGGGAGTTTCGCTTTTCAAAAATAAAGAAAAAAAAATAAATTCGAATAAAAATCCGAAAACGACGCGTACACGTTATTATTATAAAATATTACGTGTACGCGTCGTTTATTAAAAACGATGCGTACACGTTGTTTTTTAAAATAAAACGATGCGTACACGTCATTTTTAAAAAATAACGTGTACGAATCGTTTATCGAAAACGATGCGTACACATCGATTATCGCTCGTTTAAGTCGTATTTCAACTTGAACATGTATTTTCCGTTGTGCGCTTTCTTAGCGGTGTTTATAGACAGAAATCCGAACGGCTCGCTCCAACACTTTACACACATCTTTTCGAATTCATCGATGGTCATGTCCGATCCTACGAAATCGTCGTAAATACGTTTAGTGTAGTACTTGTTCTGTTTGAAGACGCATAGCAGGTTCACGTTGTTCCGTATCACTTGCATGTCGACTTTACCGTAGCTCTGACTGAGGTAGACGCAGGACAGTTTTTTATGTCTACCTCTGATGAAGTAGTCTTTTATCGCTTCTTGTTTTTCCATCAAACAGTCGTCGAACACCACGAGGGAGTTTTTCTCGCACTCATCCAGCGGAGGTAAATCTTCGCAATTGTTAAAAAAGTAAGCTATCCTCTTATTCAACTTGTTCTCGATATCGATGTATTTTCGACGCAAGTCCGCATAAGCCGGCTGCTCTATAGACTTACTGAACACGTATATATTTCTAAACACGAGACCGCGCGGATTATAAATAAAATTCAACAACAAGTTTGTTTTTCCGCAGCCCGAGGAGCCTACTATCAGACAACGTAACGGTCGGGGAAGAAGGTTATCTTCGATCTTTTCTTCGTAATACGGCACGATATCCATCACTCTCTATGAGGAAAAAAATAACGCGTCGGTTAAGAAAAAAATAAAATACATTACGAGAAATAAGAATTTATTACGAGGGAAAAATGTTTACTATTTATTTCGTCAAATCTTCGAAGAATTCTTTTACTAATTCTATGAAATCATACGGCGTTATTACGACATTATTGCGCGATTTATAGGCTATATAGCGGCATCTCATGATATCTTTTACGCAGTTCAAAACGTTTATACTGTTCGGCACTTCCTCTTCGTAAAACGAAAGTGAATAACCTTCATCGATTTTCTTTTTAAAAACCTTAGAAAAATACCGATCTTCAGTTCTTACGCAGTAGTATGTATAAATACGTCCTACATAAGAATATCGTTTAAAGACGGCAAAGACGTGTCTTAGGTTCGGGTTTTGCGGCATACGAGCTACTTTAGATTTCATGATTTTTATCGTATTGTTTAAACGACGATTTTCATTTTCCATACGATCGATCGATTCCATGAGCGTTACAATTTTATTTTTGAGTTTGTACTCACCGTATTTACGGATGGAAGGCAAAACGTCTTCGAAGACCCAACGTTTAAAGTCGTTCGCCGATGGTAACCTCGATGAAAATATTAATTCGTATAATCCGGGCTCGGATATGTATACTTCTAAGCCTTTATGGTGCGAAATAGGTTGGGACCCAAATTGGGGCCCAACTAAATCGGTCAGATTTCTCTTATAACGATCATTAACGTGCGTTTGTAAGACCTTCTTCAGATTGGAATATCCTAATATTTCGCCCACATCTTTACCCTTAAACCACGAGTTATCGTCATCATCGAAAATCACTGTGACCTTTTGATTTTTAAAAATGAATTTACTCGTGATATCATCCTCCATCTCGTACTCCATGTCGTACTCATCCGTGTTGGTCGCATCGGAGGAACAAGAACTTTCGTTCTCATCCGCGTTGGACGCATCGGAGGAACAAGACGATGAAGAACTTTCGTCGGAAATCTCATCACGCGTAATTCCCATATTGATCGTAATATCGTTATTCATTTCGTACCTACTATAGAAAAACGACCGATCGAACGTCAATGTTTTATTACGATCGAAAAAATAAAAAAATAAAATTATATAGTTCGCGCGATCGGAAACGTATTTATTTCACCACAACATCACTTCCGACATCGTTCTTTTAACCAGGTTAATCAGGTCGAAATCGTCATCGCGAATCGTTATACATTTGCTCTTTCCGTTATATTCGTATTCCACACCCTCTTTATTTATTTTTCTCAAAACCTTTTTTATCATATTCTCGTCGTCGATAATTATGTATTCCGTTTCGAAACATAAATCGTATCCGCAGGAATCCTCGACGGCTTTTTTAAAAGAGCGTTTTTGCGTGTCTATGAATTTATATTCCTTATTATTATCCACACTCTTCGATACACCGAAAATTTGTTGTATTTGCGTTCTATCTATCATCTCACGGAATAATCTGTTTTCCGTTTTCAAACGGGCGACATCGTCCGAGGTATCCTCGCTTTCGTCGTCCGATTCATAATCCGATTCTGACTCGGTCGATTCGTCATTCTCGATATTTCGGTCGGCGTGTTCCGAATGTATATTTTCGAGTTCTTTGAAAAACCACTCCTGAAACTCATCACTTTCCTTCGCGCATTTATTCAACAGAACCCCGATCGCCGGTTCGTCTATGAAAACCGTATCGGGATGCGTTCGTTTTAGATGTAAATTCGGATTATTGACTTTTAAATCGCGATATGTAGTTTTATATTTTTCGTTCACATGATCGTAAATTGCCTTTTTGGGGTTCTTGTATCCCAGTATATGGGTAATATCGTTTGCTTTAAACCAACATATTTTATCAACACTGCGCACTATCGAGATATTACGGTTTTTAAAAGTAAGCTCGGTATGATAAACGTCAATCGTGTCAGTCATGTTATTCTATATAAGCACTTTAGGTATTTCGACTTATTTAAAAAATACAATGTCGAGCTACGAGACTCTAATTAATAATATTAGACGATGAGAAAATCCGATTTAATATTGTCACGATAATTTCGAAATAAATAAGAAATGGTACTGTATCGGTACTTTTGATTTTATTATGGTTCTTTCATTACGACGGTGCATTAGTACCGTAATGGTACTGATACTTTAAAAATATTAATAGTACTGCGTTGGTACCGATACTTTAAAAAATATTAATAGTACTGTGATGGTACTGGTACTTTAAAAAATATTAATAGTACTGTGATGGTACTGGTAATGGTACTGTGATGGTACTTTTAAAAATACTCAAAATTCGGTCTTTTGCAGTTCCCTCTCATAAAACCCACCGATCACTTCTTCACCGTCTAGAGCCTCGATTTTGTACGTGACGGGTTTGGTGTTTAAAACTTGCGCGATTACAAAAATTTCGCTAGTCCAGTTTTGTTTATATTTATTTCTAAATACGACTTTACTCGCTGTTATACGGACTCTGTCTCCGACGTCGAATTTCGGTTTTTTACGCGGCACTTCACTTTCGAGCTCCTGATACATTTTCAACAGATCGGACTCGTTGCTCTTATTGACATCGGCCGGACGCATTTTTATCGTGCTGTGGTAATCGTGTTTGTTGTATTCGTCGGTGAGCTCTTGTAAGACGTCGTACCATTTGTGCGAGGTTCTCACTTGGAATTTGACTCTGAATTTATCGTTTAACGTCCTGTGGTATCTCTCGATTATCGCCGACTTTTCCTCGCTCTCCGTATGGTACATTTTTATGCCGTGTTTTTTGAGCATGTCGTTAAAAGGTTTATTTTTAAACTCGGTCCCCTTATCCGTGTGCAGCAGTTCGGGCGTAGTGTGACCGTCCTTTTTCGCTCTCTCTATTATCCTCACAAAAGCGGCCGTCACTACTGCGCCGTCTTTTTTCTTCAACGGTTCGGACCAGACGAATTTGCTAAAACAGTCTATCACGTTTAAGATGTATTTGTACCAGTTGTTCTCTCTGGCGAATTGTTTCATGATGAGCAGATCCGCGGCCCACAGATTATCCAGACCTTTCATGATTATCCTGCGTTTTATAAATTTTTTCACTACCGGTTTGTGCAGTTCTTTAGCCTCCACCACTTCGGGCGGCTCTTTGATAAACGAGTTTTTAACGCCACCGCAGACCGCGCAATCGGAACTCGCCAACCATCTTTTATTTTTCGTTTTCACAGTCTTCACGTTCTCCGAAGCCGTTTGCGTTTTACACGTGCGACAGTAGGAATTCATCTCTTACATTAGCGAATTTAAAATTTCGTTCGAAGGAAAACGTTACGAACTTTCGACGAGTTCGAACTTTTTATATAAATTCGATAATGCCTCTCGTATATATATAGATATGGCGAGTCATAAGAGGAAGATAAATTTGACCAAGGGTCAACTGAATAAGCTGCGGTTAGCTCATAAGAAGCTTAAACGCGCCGTGTTAACGTTGACTAAGGATCAATTGAAAAACGGTAATATCGAAGTCACGCTCGACGGCGATCAAAACAAACAGATCGAAAAGGCGTTAAAAAACAACAGGGGGCTGCGATTGATTTTCGATTATTCGCAGTTGAAAGAGATGATCGACGGAGGCTTGTTAAAGGAGCTACTCGAGATAGCCGAACAAAATATCCCTTATGTCAAGAAATTCGTGTCGCCGCTGATAAAAACCAAAGTCGCGCCCATCTTGAAAAATCAGTTCGTGCCTTGGCTTAAAAAGTTGATAGACGATGATTTGGACGAATTGATGGAGAAAGACGCGAGCGGCGCCGGTCTGGCTAAACGTGTATACGGTAAATTGAATAAGTGTCTCGACGGTGCGAGAGAGGTTAAAAAAAACTAGTTCCGCTGACAATGTCCGATTTGGAGACGTGGGCGGATAAGTTGAAAATTGACGATTTTCGCGGTGTTTTCATGAGAGAGCGTTTACCCGAGAACCCGCGCAAAAACGAATGCGCTATTATAAATTTAGACGATTCCGAGTCGGGCGGCACTCATTGGACTTGTTATACGAAGAAAGATAATTATGTCATATATTTCGATTCGTTCGGCGAGGCGCCGCCACCTTTGGAGTTGAAGGAATACCTAAACATGCCCGAAGGTATTTGTTATAACCACGCGAGATATCAAGATTACGAAGATCCCCCGATATGCAGTCATTTGTGTTTGGAGGTATTGCGGCGTTTTTCCAGAGGACAAGATTTCAATACGATAGAACGTGCTTTACAAAACGATAAATACACATTTTTGAGATGGTTCGAATAATTTATTTTTTTTCTCCCCCACTCTTAATAAATAATCGTAACCGTAATGTTTTAAAAGTATATATAGAGAAAATGGTGTACTTCAAATTGATCGGTCAAAAACCGCATCTGCAGTTGAAGCTCGAAAACCCCATACACTTGGAAGAGGACGTGCGTTATTATCTAGCGCTCACGGGGTTTTCATTTCATAACTATTTTTATAACTTGAAAGAGCCGGCTTCGATTACTTTTTTTAAGAGTGAGAAGGATCGTCCTACACTAACTTTTGATGCGGAGTTTTGGGATTTGAAAACTATGCAGAGAGAAATCAGGGAATTCATGAGGATTGGTAAGATTACAACGGCGATAGATGTGGAAAAGTTTAAGATTTTTCGAGACCCACAGTCTAAGATATGTATCAAATCTCCAGTTAAGTTCCATATGAACAACGAGCTACGACGGTTTCTAGGGTTTACAGAATTGAAAAAAGATGAAACCACGTTCGAATTGATGTTCGAGTCGGAAACTATTTTATCAATTTACGAAGAAGAGAGTAAATTACAAATCAGACCGTTCGAGATGATCGAAGTGCATTGCGATTTAGTCGAACATTCGTATATCAATCACGCGGAGCATTGGCACAGACACGATAACTCCTCGTTGTTGTATCACTTGAGTCCGCGAGAACACAGAGATAAAATTTACGAGAAACCGTCTGTTTTAAATTACATGCCGCTCAAACCTAACACGCAGACGATAAGAGAAATCAACATTTATCTCACGGATGAAAACAAAGTTCCCCTGGAAAACGCTCTGGCCGATTATATTATTTATTTAAAACTAGTCGATGAGTCGGAATTAAATATGAATTAGTTTTCGTCAAAAGCGATGATTTATTACATCTTTTGAAACGCTCTCAATTTTTTATTCGACCGTGAAAATATATTTTTATATATAGACGGAAGAAAGATGGAAATGGAAAAGGATTATTATAAAGATATCCTCGACGAAGTGAACGGTAACGCTTTCGCGAAGATAAGCGATTTAGAAATCGGTAAAAAATATTTGGTCAATAGCATAGAGAGAATGCACTACGCTTACGGAGTAAGAGTTTTGGTTACATGCGATGATGTGCGGTTTCAACTACCCGAGAGTTGGAACGAGAGAATGAGTACGAAAAATATAAACACGCTATTGAAATCGGAGCAACCGTTGTATGTGGTGTACCACGGAAAGATCCCGATGTCGAATGATATGTTTAAACACGATATCAAGTTCGTGAGAGAGTGAATATTCGTTTAATCGATTATACCCGTTATTATTATTATTTCGATCATACTTGTTATTTTTATTTTTTTTTCGTTCCTGAAAAATAATTTTCTAACTCCAAAAAAAGTTGTCAACTGAAAAATTTTACAAGTCCGAAAAAATATTTTTTGAGAAATTTTACAAGTCCGAAAAAATATTTTTTGAGAAATTTTCAAAGTCCGAAAAAATATTTTTTGAGAAATTTTCAAAGTCCGAAAAAATATTTTTGAGAAATTTTACAAGTCCGAAAAAATATTTTTTGAGAAATTTTACAAGTCCGAAAAAATATTTTTTGAGAAATTTTACAAGTCGGAAAAAGTTGACAACTGAAAAATTTACAAGTCCAAAAAATATTTGTTGAGAAATTTTCTAAGTCCGAAAAAGTTGACTATTGAAAATTTTCTAAGTCCCAAACTGTATTTATTGAAAAAATTTACAAGTCCTAAAATCAAATTAGCTAAAAATATTCTAAGTCCAAACAGTATTTATTGAAAAAATTTACAAGTCCTAAAATGGCTTTCAAAATTGATTTTTATGTATCAGGAGGGCGGAATACGGTAGAAACATTAAAATCGATTAACGAAACGATTCGATAAATCGAAATCGACAATCGAATATCGAATTATTCCGTTTTTTATTCTTCCGAAGTATCAGGGCGGCAGAATCTAGTAGGAACCGGCGCGCTCGAACCGAGCGAACGGCGTAACGGTGTGGCGCGCGCGAGAAATAATGACGTAGCGATGGCGTTGGACTTTGCGCTCGTACGCCTCGTACGCCTCGTACACCTCGTACGCCTCGTACGCCTCGTACGCCTCGTACGCCCTGGGCTAGAACAGCCTGTTAATAACTACTAATAATGTTTTGCAAAAGGTATGTAGACGATACTATTGTGTTTTTCAATGGTAATGAAAGGCAGTTTAACTTGTTCAATAACTATTTGAACAACATTTCCCATCATTTGAAATTTACCCTAGAGGTTGATCAGAATGAATCTATCAACTTCCTCGATTTGACTTTGACTTTGATTAAAAACAACAATAGCTTGAACTACAAAATAAACAGGAAACCCACTACTTCCGATCATACAATACATGCAGAGGCATGTATTGTATGATCGGTAGTGTTGTATGACTGTTGAATGCATCCATTTTATGTGATTGTAGGTGGTTAGAAGAGTCTAACCACCCACAATCACATAAAATGGATGCATTCAACAGTTTTGTGAACAGACTTTTGAAAGTACCTATGACCCAGGATGATTATAATCAAGAATATAATTTTTTGAAGTATATTGCAGTTAGCAATGGTTATCATAACAGCATAATAGATAAAATAATCAGTAAACAGAAGAATAAAAAATGTCCAGACCTAACCAACGCTAAATTTACATCTGTTGGATTCGGAAATAATTTGCATTACACCCTGAAGAATGAACTTAAAAAACTAAACATCATATTGGCATGTAAAACATCTGATATACTTGAACGTAAATTAAGCAAACCCCACCCTATTAGGCCTATCAACAACAGCTTAGGTGTCTCAGATGTTTACAAATTATCATGCAGTGACTGTCCTGAAATATATGTTCAGCAGTCAGGTCGTTCATTTAATAAAAGGTAAAAGGAACACCTCCCTAAGCCTAAATTGTAAACACAACGATCTGAGTTTGCTGAACACCTGGTTAATGAAAACCACAATGTCGTAAGCTGCAAGGATAATTTGAAAATATTACATAAATGCAACAAAGGCCATGTTATGAACGTTCTCGAGAACTATGAAATATATAAAGCATTTAAGAACTCGCCAAATGATGTTTTGAACGAGAAATTAAATTTTGGTTCCAATATTTTATTTGACAGAGCAGTAACACTTCACAACAATAGGAGACCAGACAGAGATAATCAGAGATAATACCCCTTCCCCAAGATCAACGACGTCATCAGATCAGCATCGGCTAACTTGCGCTTGAGCGCAGCCCCCAGTCTGGAACTGTCCTTGGCCGGCCACGCAAGCTTAATTAATGTTTTACGTGTTTTGTGTCCGTGTGCGTAGATGTTATTCAAAGTCAAAGTCAAAAACATCTTTATTCATTACGTACATATTTTTACATCGAATGTCGTCACATTTTAAGCTAAATAAAACCTTAACTAAAGAAGAGAAAATAAAGAGAATTGACTATGGGGGGGTGGAAATAAATTTGTCAAGTGAATAAATAGCTTTATCTACCAGATAACTTTTAATTTCTTTTTGAATTTAGTATTGTTTTCTTCATTTTTGATGTTATTTGGTAAATGCTTTAAAAATGTTAGTCCTATATGAGAAGGTTTTTTTCATAAAACGTCAATTTATGTTGTGTTGAAGAAATGAATTTTTTATGTCTGGTATTATATGGGTGGTTTTCGAATTCAGAGGTTTCTAAATAGCTTTTAGCAATAATAGATGTATCCAATATATATTGTCCATAAACAGTTAAAATTCCCAAATCTTTGAATTTGTCTTTTGCCGTTTCATTATAACCTAATTTCAATATTATTCTAATTGCCTTTTTCTGTAATTTTAGTATGCTGTCCATATTTGCTTTTGTGGTTGAACCATAAAGGCATAAACCATAAGCTAAGTGAGAATGAACGTTAGCAAAATATATATCTTTTAATGTTGTTTGGTTACAAAAAAATTACATTCTAGAAAGCGAATAGATTCTTGAACTTAATTTTGATAATACTTTATCCACATGTGCATTCCAGCTTAAATTTTGATCAATGATTAGACCCAAAAACTGTGTACTGGTTTTGTTTTCAATTGTTTGTTCATTGTATATTATAATTGGATCAATTATTTGTTTATTTTGGTGCGTTCTGAACACTATGCAAGTTCGTTTTTTGGGCATTCATCTTTAATTTATGTTGCTCCAATAAACCCCCAATGTTCTCAAGCTCAACTAAACTCAAAATCTCGACTTCTTGGATTTTACCACCTGATACCTTAAAATTCGTGTCATCGGCATAAAAACAAAGATTATTTTGAGGTAAGCTTGATAGTGATTTGCCTGCATCATTAATATAACATAAAAACAATAGAGGGCCCAGGATTGATCCCTGAGGAACACCACATTTTATATATTCTGTTTCTGAGAAGAACTTTAAAATTCTATTATCTTGGGTTACTTTTGTAATTTCTACAAACTGACAACGATAATTAAGGTATGATTGAAACCATTTTATTGAATTTTTTGTTACCCCTAACATTTGCAATTTGTTTATCAATTTATCGTGGTTGACACTGTCAAATGCTTTTGACAGGTCCATGAAAATTCCAGTTGTGAATTCACCTTTATCCACCGTCTCAATCAGAGACTCAATAAAATATACTGCAGCAGTGATCACAGATTTTCCAGGTCTGAAGCCATGCTGGTGATCATTTAGCAGTTTAAATTCCTCTAAATATTTTAAAAACTGATTGTTAACTATTTTTTCATAAATTTTAGAAATTACCGGAAGAAGAGAGATCGGTCTGTAGTTTGACACAGTTTCTGGGTCATCTTTTTTGTGAATTGTTATAATTTTTGAGATTTTCAACTGATTAGGGAACAATCCAGAAACAAAAGATGAATTTGTTAAGTGGCTTAAAATTTGAGATAAGTATTTTTTTACGTATTTTATAACTTTAATAGGAATTTCATCATGACCGGTAGAATATTTTTTTATAGAGAGCTAATTACTTTTTCCACCTCCCCTGCGTCTACAAAACTAAAACTAAAACCTGGCTTAATACAACACTCACTCTCAGTGTTAATAACATTTTCATTTTCTGTAGGGTCATTACAAATATTTACAAAATATTTATTAAAGATATTGGCTATAGTTCTAGGGTTATCTACAATACAGTCGTCCTTTTTTAACTGAATGTTTTTATTTTTATTTTCAGCTTTTTTCCCAACTTCTGAGTTTATAATCTGCCAAACAGTCTTTTGTATGTTATCAGATTTTTTTTATCTTATTTTTAAAGTAATTCATTTTAGCTTGCGCCAGTTTTGACTTATAGTTCCGATTCTTTTGTTTTAAATCTTGCTTCAGTGTGTTATTTTTATTCTTTCGATTTTTTAAAGCTAACTCCAATAATTCTTTTTTTTCATTTTTCAAATCCTCTGTGATCCAATTTTGTTTACACTTTTTTCAGCTACCATGATTTTAGGAAAAGAAATATCAAAGTAAAATTTTAAAGTGCTGTAAAATTCATCATATTTCTTATCAACTGTAGCCATGTAAACCCTATCCCAAATTTCATGTTCTAAAAATCTTTTAAATAAATCCATGTTTTCTGAGGAGAATTTGCGTTTCAAACGTTTTATTGGTATTTTTTTATCCATTTTTGTATTTAAATTTTTATTTTTAATGAGAAGCAATTGTCC
This sequence comes from Flexamia atlantica, assembly GCA_035578135.1. Taxonomy (NCBI): domain Eukaryota; kingdom Metazoa; phylum Arthropoda; class Insecta; order Hemiptera; family Cicadellidae; genus Flexamia; species Flexamia atlantica. The sequence goes on from JAQJVK010000011.1 coordinate 8,785,216, forward strand.
ATCATGATCCGAAAGGAAAGTCACTATACCCTCAACAATTAATGTGCTATCATGAAAATCTTTGACGATATAGTTATCGACTGCTGATTGCGAATCCTCAGATACTCTTGTTGGGAAGTTCACAAGATATTTCATATTATGAGTTTTAAGTGTTCTCTTTAAGTTTGTGATCATGATAATTTTTTAGGACATTTATGTTTATATCCCCCCCTAGAACTATATTTTTAAAACTTTTTGAAAAATGGTCAACCAATATACTTAACTTATCTAAAAAAAATTCACAATCAGATTTTTGTGACCTGTATACTCCTATTACTAACATTTTAAACTCAATAATAACATAGCTACTAACACAAAACTCAAATTGTTTTTCCTGAAGTATAATATCAGACAAATATTTCGGTACTTCCACCCGCTTCCAGTGTAAACCCCTCAGGCTAAAAATAACTAAACTCCTCCTTTAGTTATAGTTTCTCTGCAAAAAAACTATTTATTTCATAGTTTTGAATATTAAGCCTAATAATTTCATGATTTTTCATATCATGTTCAGTCAATATAACAATGTGAGGTCTTAATTCATCCAAGGTAATTAGTAAGGGCTCAATTCTTGAAGATAAATGCTGTATGTTTTGATGGAAAATTTTTATACAATTTCTTTCTTTTGTTTTTGCATTATTTGTGTTGTCGCCAGTGAGTTCAAAGTGGAAACGGTCAGGCTGTGTTAAATTGTGTTGTGTCATTAGGAGGTTAGTGTTAATGTGTGTGATTGGGTTGTAAACTGATTGGTTTTTAGTTTGGTATGAAGTGTGTGTATTGTGAGTGTGGATATTTTGTACAGAATTGCATGACATTTTTCTTAACGCTACACTCAGGGACGTAGCCAAGGGGGGGTCCGTGGGGTCCGGACCCCCCCTTCACGCTAATTATTTTAATAATTATGATACTGATTTAATTCAGTTACAAATTACACTTTCTCTTTTTATCAGTGCATGGTGCAAAAATAATATAAGCAATATTAAGGCAAAAGATTACAAAGTACAAACAAAATTTAACCTTCTGATTTTCATGCCAAAATACAAACTCCTCGATTCCTACAAACATGGTCTTATCGCAGTTGAAGCTGACGAGACACCTGCTATCTTTCCAGCTGCGTTCCCAGGCCAGTTCTGGGAAGCAGACGATTAAAACAATTCTTATCTTATTTTCGTATTTTTATTTCTTGCCTCCCTTTTTACAAGATTATTTACAACCACTGAATGTAGTCCACGTTGGTAGTATCAACGAAGGCCTTAAACCTTAAGTGACTATTAATGGCTTAATATACTTTAGGAGAAATATAAACTTTAAAATTGCAGTAAAACGAATGATTAGTGTTAAATGTAATTTACTCGCATTACAATAACGATTTAAAAATAAATTTAAATCTGCGTTTTTAAAGCAGCAAAGAGTTTTTAATCAAGAGTTAATGAAGGCAAAATAAATAATATTGATCGAGAGCTCGACGAGATACGCGAGAGCCAATCCAATCTTTATTCACATGTCCCTGGCTGCCTCTTCGCGTACTCAAAACTTGTACCCTACTGGTCTGGTACCGTAACGTAACACACTGACAATTCTCATGATTAGGGTTCAGTCACAATGGCAAACTAGCCTAACCCACTGTGCGCTCTAGACATAACAAGTTTTGAGTGAAAGGGAAGAATCAGAATGATGATAACCCTAATAAAACTTAAACCTATTATTGGTGACAGTTTTTAAGTCTCCGAACCTGATTACTGTATATGAGGCATTTCATTTACACAACTTTTAAATTTACCTCTTCCACAAATACAAATTCCAATTACAGATCATTGCCCGCCTGTGATTGACTCAACTCTTCCTGACCCGAACTTACTATTTACTTCGTAAAATATATTTTTTGAAATACAATGTAATCAGTACTTTTTAAGTTTTACAAAAAGTTCAAACACAAACAAAAATAAATAATTTCAGATTTTTTACGTAAACATTTTAAATTATTAATAAATATAAAAATATAATGGCACATTTTTAGAAATGAATTTATTATATTTAAAGTGCTAAAGTAACTAATTGTGGTATTTCATAACTACGATACTCTCAGCGCTGTTACGCGGGTCAAATTTCACTATTATTTTGTCCACTACTTAAGTTGTAATATTATCCTGCTATTTACTGATAAATTCTTTTGTATTTTAATATCAGAGTCTAATATTTCTTTGTTTATTGTTAAATGGTATGGGTTTAAGTGTAAAGTTAAGATAATGATGCCTAATAAAGTCTACCAAGCAGTATCAACTACCTGCTACGCATTATCTCGTGTCCTTAAACTCACGACCCTCTCACAAAAACATGGGGGGGTTACATCGTCTGGACCCCCCCCTTCCCGAAATCCTGGCTACGTCCCTGCTACACTTGATCTGGCACAACTGGAGCTTCCAATAAAAAATGGGATTTCACTTTATTGACTTTAGTATTTGGCACTAAATTCACTGCACTCTCTGGAACCTCCCCCTCAAAGCTCGCTGTTTCTCTTCTCCAACTGTTGTTTGGAGTCGACTGCGATGAATGTATTGGTGGAAAATCTGACATAGACCAGGGGCTGAGTGATTGAAGATGTTTTTCTGGTGTTCTCATACACAATGGAGAGGCAGCACGGCATATGACAGGTTGTGTAGATGGTAGGTTGGCAGGGGCTGTTGTGATTGTTACCATGGTGGCAGCCGCTGCGGTGGTGGTAGCGGCAGTGGGTGCTGTAGCACCAGCATTTGGAGCAGTGGCAACGTCAGAGGTAGTGTTGGTGGCATCAATGGTAGAGGTCGTAGTCTGGTGTTCTGTGGCAACGTCAGAGGTGGTGTTGGTGGCATCAGTGGTAGAGGTCAAAGTCTGGTGTTCCATGGCAACGTCAGGGGTGGTGTTGGTGGCATCAATGGTAGAGGTCGTAGTCTGGTGTTCCGTGGCAACGTCAGAGGTGGTGTTGGTAGCATCAGTGGTAGAGGTGGTTGTCTGATGTCCCGTAGCCAAAGCTCTATACTTCACCGCTTGAAGACGGATGGTGACTTCAGTAAGGAGCTGTTTAATAAAATCTTCATGAGACCATCCGTTTCTAATTTCTCTCCTCGACCTTTGAAAATATGAAACTATTTCCACCGAAGCCCCTGTCTTTTGTTGAAAATCATAAATGTTGTTTAAAAAATGTTCAATTTTAATTTTGTCTCGAACAGTTCCGATAGGTGAACAGACCAGGTGTTTAAAGCCTCTATTTAATGTGTGAAGATTATTTTATTATTAAATTGACGAAGATAAGTGTAAATAATTATGTTTGACGTAAGGATTTGGAAATGAGCATCAGCCCCGAAACTAGTCATCCTGAACAGGATTATTGGATTGAAGACGTAAGGTAACAATAACCTATTTATTTAAGTCAATTATCAATCCAGGAGGCAAATCATGAAATAAACTAATATGAAAACACATTAGTTAATGACATTTTTAGTGAATATTCCCCACAGGAAAGAAGCTATTACCACAGAGAAAGGAATGGAGACAGAATGGATACCATACATTTCTCTGTAATATTGCCTTAGGTCTCATAGTTAGACTCAAATAATTTTATTTTCTTTAATCATTGCTCTATGATCAATGGTTCAAGGGTTACCAAGAACACGTAGTATAGTATGTATGGATACTAGGGTATCTTAAGCATACAAAGGTGATAAATAACTGCAATACCATGAGTGGGGAAATATTATAATAATATTTGTAAGAACTGAGTTTTGGACTCATGTCTGCAACATTAATAGTCTCTAGCATAGCCATCTCTAGTAACAAGGCGGCCGTGGCGCTAGTAAATGGCAACTGCGCACCTATTAAGGGTTCGGCTGATTTGTTTATCCATACTCTCTTATGGCACCATCTTTAGTTTACATGAAACCAGCTGGTTCTGGAAGGGTTTTTACCATGCAAAAAACCCTTGAACAGCGACGTTGCCAGGTCGAGGACCGTGGCCTTATTACTAGAGATGGCTATACCTCCTCATATCCTCTAGTCATATCCTCTTTACCACAAAACTGAGTATTTATTCACAAGAATTAATAGTGTTCAAGAGATCTCTCACACAAAAATGAAAACAAATTATTATGTGATAGATAGATTGGAAAGATGCTCCTGTGTAACCTCCAACAGGGACTAAATGTATCTTGGCCAATCAGGGTATACTTATTGGGGTGTCAAGGGGACACCTTCATTGAGGCTTTATTTTTACTCCATAGACTAATAGAGCAGGGATGAAACCAGAAAAGGTTCTGTCGTTGGCGTCATAAGCAGCCTTTTAGAAGTTAGATAACCATAATATTCTACGAACCTTAATTATTCATATATTTCAAAGATCAGCTGATTTGTGGAGTACATAATAAACAAGGAACACAACTGTCTATAACATCAAACTAGTGAATGATCAAACTAGAGACTAAAGAAAATATACTTTAACTATCAGCAGCACACTCAATCACGCACTTTATGGTGTGACCGTAGATATAAACTATTATTAGTACGCAAGCGGATTTCTCTTTCCACAGTCAATCCTCGAAAGCGGCTGGACGGATAATAACATTTGAGGTGACAAATTATAGGGATTTTTATATCGATTTGTCAATACATCTCAGAATTTTTAAAAAGGGCGTCACTAAAGTACGGTAAGGACTGAAGTTTCGGAACAGAGGCGCTATCCATCGATATTTTACCAAGCTCAGTTAACTTTGTTTACAACTGAACATATGGTCATGCTTTGAAATAGTTGTACAGATAAACTACTCATTGCAGCACTTATAATTTATTTTTTAAGAAGAGCGGTTTTTATAAAACTGCTTGGCTACTGTAAAGCCGTTTTCAACGTGACGACTAATTGTCTTCAACTGTTTTAGTTTTTATGTTTTCGGTTTTTTTAAGATTCGTTATGTAATTTACTACACAATAAAGTGGCCTTGGCCTTGGTTACTACATAATGAAGTGTTTTTAAGTGCTTATTCAATGCAGTTACCAGTTTACCAAAGTAGTTACAATATAGTTTATAATGTATCAATACATTAAGGAATAGTGTTTTTTGTAGTTTTATTATTAACATGAGCCAACTTATTTTTTGATTTGGTGCAGTTAAAATGCCACCAAAAAGAAGAAGTCGCAAATTGACCATTCGGAGGGAACACAAACATTACCACCCTCCCGATGTGACACTTGATGGGTACAGAGCAGCATTACTAGATCGTCAAGGTAGTAAAGTACGAACCTTACTACTTTGACAGAGGTCCGTTCACACGACCTCTGCAAAAAAAAAACAGAGCACACAACCTCGTGTGCTCAGCACACGAGGTTGTGTGCTGGCTTCCATCAAACCTCGTACTAATGAACTTAAAATGTTTGTATTGCGGCGACTTGCTTTTCAAGAATGAAAAGACTGGTAGAAATAATACATCATTTACCTTTTTATGCCATAAAGGCATAAAGGAAAGGACCGTGTAACTAATTTGCGGATATCGCCATATTTTTAAGAGCTTGCAGAAAACTCTCAATCTGAGAACAGGGCTGTTAAGACTTAATCCAGAAACCATTTGGATAGGCCCTAACATTCAATGGTAGTTGCTGTAAGCAGAGCACAATCTTTTGCCTGTATTAAAATATACATTTCAGAAACAAGAGATGAAGAAAAACCCCCCGTTGCAGCAGACCTGCATACTCAGCGAATTTCAAATGCAAAACAACATATTTCAATCCAACATAACGAGATTTAACATGTTTTGGTAAGCTCCATAAGAATAACATAGGGAATGAGTATGCAAGTTTGCTGCTACAGGTATATTAAAACTGGGTGATTTTAATTCAATATTCAGTAGATCTGAACTAGAAGAAGCTATTGACCAAGTTTTATCAAGATATGTTGAGAAATAACCGATATGTAGAATTTTACTTATTTCCCATAAGGTTAACATTGGGACAACGTACTGTGTTTACCACTTTCAATATCTCGGTAACCAATGGACATAGAACAGTGATTTAAAATACTAAATTGTTTGTTTTTTTTGAGCTGATTTCAATAGTGCCAACAAAAATTCGATAAATTTTACTTTCCTATGTAAAAAACCCAAAAAACCCATTTTTGGGGGGGTTTATCCCCCTTTATCCCCCCTTCCGGTGGTCCGATCGGGCTGGTTTACGAACTCGTCTGAGAGATTACCACTTTATATGTCTGTACCAAATTTCATTAAGATCGAACCATTTTTACGGCCGCTATTGTGCTGACAGAGACATATATGTATAGATATATATATCTATGGTCTCGGGCTTAAGTCTTACCATGAGACCTACGGTAATAGCTTCTTCCCTATTGGGGAAATTCGCTAATTCCCTATAGGGGAAATTTGCTAAAATGAAGAAAACTGAACAGGTGTTCACAAAAAAATCTTTTACCGGGAACTCCTTCAGTTATCAAATGGACTTTAAAATATTCAATAGTTTGGATATAATTTTGTTACTAAATTTAGCCCTTTGATTTAACTTTCAAATCGTATAAGTTAATAGTTCATTCTTTATTATTTAACAATTTTTTTTTTGCTTGCCTTCGAGCAATAGGTTATCTAGTAAACTATTATTAAACCTAAAACAAACTCACCTTCTGTTAAAACATTATATAGATGAATGTGGTGGTTCAACACGACATAAATCTCAGGATTCTCAATTATTGATTTCCCTGAAAGATTTTCTCTAACTGTAGACGTAGGTTCCAGCATATAATACCTACAACCAAAAATACAGTAGACAAAAGTTTGTAAATATTAAGTGAAATTATGAAATGAATTGCTTCTTTCTGCTACATGATAACAAATGCAGCAATAACACTTCCCTCTCCCCCCCTCCCTTACCAGATGAGATTGAATTTTTTCTCACTGGCTTGACAATTATGACATTTGTTCTTACTGGAGCTTGACTATTATGACAACTTATCAGGTTTAGCCATAAGATGTTGAGGCAACGTAAGCTCATTGCCTCAATGTCTTGCAGCCACACCTAGGAATAATTATGGCTAAATAATTGTGTTTATTCATTTATTAATTTTTTCAGAATGTTATACCAACGTAAAAAATAGAATACATAACATAAAAGAAAATTTAAAAAATTAATCACAAAGTGTGCTCAAAAGTCTGTCAAATGACATCACAGCTGCACCTCAATTTTGATTAGCTAAAATCATTAGTGATGTCATCTTGGAGACCACTTCACCTGTGTGAGATTCTCCCCGGATATAATGCTTCTTTTATAGCAAATCTCACCTGTTGGGAGCAGTGCGTTCGGCCTTGAGCAATAGTGTGACCCCTGCATGTCCGGCCGCCTGGTAGAAAGATAAAGTGGGGAATGTTCTGTCATCGGGAGCGACAAACTTGTGGACACTTGCTGACAGCAGAGATGCATCTAAAATTCTGAAAATTATCAAATTCTCAAATTTATCTAATGTTAATATATTTCTGATTGTGTTAAGTTTAAATAATTATTGCAAGTATTTGCCACTGCTCGTTATTAAAAAATGTTAGAGGCCTAGAGAGCTTTTTGGTAGATTTTTCATAATAACCCTAAAAATGTGTATGTATACATATTTATATAAAGTATTCTTTTTAAGGTACATTATTTATTGTGATCAGCTGTTCCTTGAAATTTATATTTATATGTTAAATCTTATAAATTCAGCCCTATTCTTTATATTTATGCCCTTGGGGGAGTTAAAAAAATTAATATTTTTCCTTTAATTGCTGTCAGAGGCCTTTAAATCAACCCCTTTGGAGTTAATGGGTGTCAGACGTGATTTTCTCAAAAGTTATAGCGTAAAAGGCCATGTAAATCTATTACTTATTTAATACACGAGCAGTTTTTTTGTTACAAAGACTCCTCCTAAACTACTGAACCGATTTTCATGTTTTTGGTGTCATTGGAAAGAGCTTGGCGTGAAGTTTTGCAGGAAATAAAATTTAAAAAGGTTTGACTAAAGGGAAGAGCCCTAGACGCCCTTAAAGTTTCGTATTAGTCCATAAGATTTAACATGGGAATAGATATTTCAAATAAAGCAGCTGATGGCAAACAAAGTTTTTCAGTAAAGCCATATGTTGTTAATGGAATTGAAACCATTGCATGTAGAGCTGGAGGCATTTCAGTTGATGGAAGATGTAAATAAATAAACTATTATCCTAATACATACTTAAGGTCAGAATTCAGTTTTAAAAACATTTATTTTGAATCACATGTGTGAAGATTTTAATATTTACATATGTTTATATTCCAAAGAAAAATATTAAAAGGAGAAATAAATTTTTATGTATAAATTATATATATATATATATATATAAATAAATAAAAGAAAAAAGAAACAGACTTACCATTGATTATAAGTAGATTTATTGAACCATTTTAGTTTGGTTTGAGATTAAGACGGGTCATACGCTACTTAGGGCCGCGAAACATGGACATCTCCTTAAAGATGACTGAGGATTCACAAAACATTTAGTTTTAAAAAGCTTTTGTATAAAATTTCAGTATAACAGGATGTTCAACCATATAATTAATAAAATAGTTCTAGAATACTGAACCATAATTATTTTTATTTAGAAATCAATACATAACAATTGCTCGATTTCGAGCAACAGGTTTACTAGTTTTTATTTATTTTCACTTATAGGTTTTTTTATACTAGCATTTACTTTGCAACACTTTTCCATTGAATTGAATGATTTTATAATAATTTATTTTTGGTAAAAAAAACAACCGACTTCAAACGCTCTAAAAAGTATGAAATAATTTTATTTTATAAGTCAAATTTTGTAATATCCAAGCTCATGTATTTCAAGTCGGCGCGGCTCTATATTGCCTCTTAGTTATGTATCTTCTTGGCAGAACGGCTCGAAGTCTTAGTAAGATTTTAAGAACGTATTTATGAAAATTGTGTGTTTATTATATGGTTTACATGAATGTAACATTAAAACCAAAATTGTGTTAATTTCATATATCAAGAGAAAGGGAGAGTTTAAAATTAAGACTGGAGAAATTATTTCTAGATCTACAATATTTGAAAATTTGCATTTCAAAGGAAAATATTCGAGTTGACGAATGAAATTCTATCCCACATTTTTCTTTGGACCAAGCTGGGATACTGATCCTTGCTTACAAAAGTTCGTTTAATTTATCATGTATGGATAGAGCCGCGCCGACTTGAAATACGTGAGCTTGGATATTACAAAATTTGACTTATAAAATAAAATTATTTCATACTTTTTAGAGCGTTTGAAGTCGGTTGTTTTTTTACCAAAAATAAATTATTTCATACTTTTTAGTGGACGTTTTTGTCTTCTATGTTTGATTTCGTTTTATTCAATAATACAGTAGTTGTAGGATACCATTAATACTCCACTCCAGTTCATTTCGCTAATGACTCAATCACTTAATAGATTTCTAAACTGTACTACTGTATTTGCTGAACTCATTTTTCGGACAGGTTAGAACAGTCTGTTGTACAGTGAATTCTCAGGTAAATGACAATGTATATAGTACACATTATAATTTGTTATAGTCTCCAGCTATTTATTACTTATGCGCTACGCATATGGCCACATGTTTGTAAACATCTCATTTTATAAGGGATTTTAAAAGCCTATACATGGGCTTTACAGATCAGTCCTATATGGGCAAAATACATTACTGGCAAATTCTCAGCTTAATAGGTTCGAAATTTTCACATTTGACATACATTCAGATCCATATTTACATTATAAAACAATATTTAAATGTTTCACAGCATTTCACTACTGTACTGTGAGCAAAAAATCATTTAAACAGTTAGTTGTTCTATATAACATAGATAAGCCACCAGACATTTAAAGATTTTGAGGGTGTAAAATTGTCTGACACCCGAGTATGTTCCAGTTCTTCAACATTGGCCGTAAGAGATATTAATGTATAGTAAATTTTTTTTGCTAGCTCGAAACAGCTGATCTTGATCCTGCTCAATGCAAAATATTTTCAGGTGTTTTTTTTTTTTTTGTATTTTGTGTCTTTCTACGCCAGTGGCATTTTTTAACTCTATTTTGAGTGTATTTTAAGAACTGGAATAGATTGCCTCTGTGCTTAGCTCAATCTATTTATTAGTTTTTGCGCGTTTCTATCCTAAAGACACAAACAGATATATCAGACAAAGTTTACTATTTAATGTCTTTACGCTTTTTTTTGCTTAACAAACTCACGACCACAACATTGTAATTTTGGGAGAGTACTTAAAACAATTTTGAAAGCAGATAAACCAAACATTAATAGAAACCTTATCCCTTCAGCACAGCCTTGGAACATTTCTGAAATTCTGATACGCGGTGGTCATATTATGAATTATGAATTATCTCACGTGCACAATTACAATTTCTATCGAACCCTCGAATTTGGCGACAGATTTTCTCGGACAGTTTACTGTAGAGGTTTTTATTACAAGATAACCATGTGCTTGGCACCTGGAAAATGGAAAATGAGTTCATTTAAGTACATTTGCAAAACTGTCCAGGGGCTCACTCATAAGATCGATCTAGTCTTGAATTGCGATGCTTGCACGTTAGCACTATAAGTTGTCCAATAAGATATATAAAAATAATGTTTCGCATGTTCAATCTGTGAAACACGAACTCAGAGAAGTGCCAATGACTTGCAAATCCTGTTGGGGATTTTTTCAGTGGAAACTGCAAGAGCGCTCACATATGACAAGTCACAAAAAATTCCTCTTTGTACGACAATGGCATTATTTTTTATAGCCATTTAAAATTAACTGGTGTGCTATAGAAGCAATCTATGATGGGCTTAAGTTATGTAGGTATGTTCTTCCACAAGATCCAAGTTTCCGATGTATTTCTGAGGTATTCCGAGGCCACACTAAAACGTTAGGATTTAGACTTGCTCTTCTTCATTCATGTTTTTTGGTTTGCACATTTTTTTTTAAGTAATAATAATCACAATGGAATTGACTGTGTTTGAATCTACATATAATTAATTCATAACCTAGAAGACAAACTGTTTTGACATTATATCAACATGAAGCAGCTGATCATATGCTTTATAATCTTTATAAGTTTAATTTTAAGGATGTAACAGCTGTAATTAAATAATTCCTGTTCACCTTAGCTTTGTTTTGTAAACAACAAGTATTTGAAAATGTTGAATATTTGAGGTTTTTTGGATTTTTCTCTCAAATAAATATTACAACGTAACATAATGTTATGCATGGGACCAACGGGAAACCATCCCGGTTATTTTGGTGGTAGAATCACGTTGATTGGTAAAAGTATCGCAGAGAAATTGGTGAACATCCCTAGAAAAAAAAAACATATCCCAAGATGAATTGAGAACCTCCTCATTTTGTTGGTGGGGGAAGTCGGTTAAAAAAGGAAGACTATTTTTAAAGGTTGCTCAAGAAATTTCGAAATCACATATTTTTTATTTAAAATGTATTTAGCTTTTAAAATTTGTTTATTTTATATATTTCAACATCTAAAATATTATTAGCCAGGCATAATTTAGTGAGGAAATAAACCTAAATTTTGCAATTGTATGTTTTAAAAGATAGTGACAACACTCTGAAAGCATTGATTTTCTATTTGAGTTGTACATAGTGAATGCTGAAAGGTTCTGGAAGGCAAGCTGATTTGAAATTGAAGTTATGTATTACTCTGGAAACCTTGTGAATAAGTAAATTAATAGTGTTGGGGTGTTTTCAATTTACGGAGGACCATTTTGATGATTAGGGGATCATATCATAAGTAAAGAAAATACCCCAGTCGCAGCAGACCTGCATACTCAGCAAATTTCAGATGCAAAAGAACATATTTCAATCCAACAAAGTGATGGTGCCTTTTTTACACAACAAGTGTTTTGAGTGTTGTTGTGCTAAGATTTAAAGTGATAACTTGCTGAAAACTACTGTGAAGAGATGTAGTGGAAATTCCAAGTCAATAAAACATTAAGTAAATACCCGAGTCGCAAGGTACCGTACAAAAGTGTTTTGGGTGGTAAAAGAATTCACGTTTTGAGAACTCAAATCTAATACCATTTTCAGATTTAAAGACCACCTTAAGCAAACAACACTTTTGAAACTCACGTTATTTTGAAGAATCTTGAGATTTAGGTTTCTTCCATATCAGGACAGATTAGATCCCAGAACCCAAAACATCATTAAAACAAGTTTTAGCCTATGTCCACAATAATCATCGTAAAACATTTAATTTTGTTTTCAATCAATTTTACAGAGGACTACTTAAAAGTCTGTCTCCATATATTTTTTATTTAATTGGTTAGGAGATTAAATATATTCCATTTGGAAGCTGAAAAAATAATGATTGAGGGAAAACTGTACTACTAAAATTTTTTATCTATGCTATAATCAATTACCTTTCATCGGTAATCCTAAAGTTTTCCGCTTGAGGAAAAACCCAATCAATTTTCCAAAAGAGATCTTGTGTCTTGTGATCCAGGTAGGTTGTGTTTGAACGATGCCTTTCAAAACTTGGAGGAAGGAAATGAAGTTGAACACCCCTGCAGGACGCTACAGTCTTTAATCTGTATAAATCCTTTAACAACAGCATCAAAAGAAATTAGTCATTTACGAAATTGGTAAAAAAGAATAAAACATTAAAATACATTACCATATAAGATGCCTACCACCAGTAAGGGTTTTTTAAGGTGAATATGATTTAGATAACCCAATTTCACTAATTAATTACGAATTGGTCTAATTATGAGGATGGTCTCATGAATGAACATAGTATTCACTAGTGCATAAGTTAATTCCCGTTAAGAAATCATGTAAGCCATTATTTATAACCATCCACATTCATGATCTCCAAGTGACTGGATTACAGGACACAACACCATTCCAGTCTATTAAATTAAATAGACTCATACGATTTTAACTCTGAAAAATCTTAAAACTCTAGATCACTGATATTATTATATGACCACTGAGTCGTTATCAGTCCGCCGAGGAGGAAGGTCGATGCGATAACCGCGCGGCCTGATAGTGCAAGCCTGCCTACTTGCCCGTGTAATCCTGTGAATTATAATTTGTAGTGTTTTATTCGTATCAAATACTGTGATTTTTCGGTGACTGTGTACGTTTTATATTAAATTAATACCAATTCGGGTGTTTGTTTTTCTGCAACGGAATTTGACAGTTATTTTCGAGTTTTGTCGAGTAATTATTTATTTGTATTAACTGTGCCGAACCATGAATTGCCCCAAGTGTCACAACGATGCATCTGACGCAAAAGCCACTTTAAAGTGCGTGGAGTGTAGTCAAACGTTTCACAAGGCGTGCTGTCGTATCCGGTCCGCAGCCAAGCTGTCGGCGGGCACCTTGGCCACGTGGAAATGTGACGAGTGTAATCAGGACTCCTCGTCGTTGAAATCCGACTCGGAAGACCCCAAGGTAGCCGAACTCCTGTTAGCAATCCAACGAGACATCGCTGCAAACCAAGAGTCTAATAAACAGAGTTTTAGTGCCATTAACATACAACTCGCCAAATTGAATGAAACTCTGGTTAATGTCAACAATAAACTTGATGCGGTTGAGGCCGAAAATGCGGCGATTAAAGAAGAATGTAACGAACTTCGAAAAGAAAATCAAACTCTTAAAGATAAAGTCTACAATTTGGAAATGGATCTTGGTGAACTACAGCAGTATTCCCGAAATCACAACATTGAAATTAGGGGTGTACCAATAACTACAAACGAGAACGTCTATGACATCCTCAGTGCTGTGGCAAAAGCCCTAGGTGTTCCATACAACCGCCAAGACGTATCAATCGCGCACCGCCTTCCTGCTCCGAAAGGTGTGACTCCGTCCATTGTAGCTCAGTTCACCTCCAGAACAACTAGGTCTGAGTGGATGAAGATGGCGAAGCAAAAGAAAATTAAAACCACAGATTTGGCGTCAAAGCTTCGTCCCTCGCCCATTTTTCTCCTAGATCACCTGACCACGCAGAATCGACGACTTTTGGGTTACGCCAGATCGTTAGTCAAGGATGGGAAATTAGCCTTTGCCTGGTCGAAAGACGGAAAAATCTTCGTCAGGAAGACAGCAGCGGAGTCGGCAAGGAGGGTCCGGACGCCAAGCGAGGTGGACCACGCGGCGAAGGTCAACGGCGGAGGCGAGGTAGTCAGCCGCGGTGGCGGCGGCGGCGATCGCGGTGCTCAAGGATCTTCATAAAAGACAGCATCTCCAAGTTGATAAGTGCAATATTGCTGAGGTTTAGTACATATTTTAAGTATTATAACTTTTTTTTCAAAGTTTCCAAAAATTATTTTTATTACAAGGTTTTTTATTTTTATACCGAGTACAGTATTTAGGGAAATTTATTTTTATTGGGACCAGTCGAATACTCAAACGTGTGTGCGGTACTTAATAATGCTATATTGTAGTCGAATCAAGTAAGGTTCATAGTACCAAAACATTTTATAAGTATTTCCGTTTTGTTATTTTTACATGTTTTATATATATTTTTTTCTTTTAAAGCATGCATAAATTTTATATTAAATGAAGTGCACAATTTTTATTCGGTATACACCATTTTATTTTAATTCACAGCCATAGTTGAGAGCTACAAATACAAAATCAAGTAATATTTAACTTCTTCTCAGATTCGATAAACCAGTCATTTTCTTCTTAAAGCAGTTTATATTTTCTTAAACATATTCATATATATTGTAATATTGGGGTTTCACGCTGTGAATATTAGCTACCATGCATGCTGCGCATTCATTAGCTACTATTAGCTTCATCGTGTCCTAAATGAGTAAAAAAGAAATTTTTCTAGTTTGCCTTATGTGATTGACTTCTTGCACGTACATTTTAAGTTATTTATTTATTTATTTCTGACAAAGAGTGCATGGAGTTAAAGAAAAGCTTTTTTTAAAATATATATATATGTGAATAATGTCCAATCAGTGCAAAGGAATTTTAAAGTCAAATTTGTCTGTTTAAATTTGAAATAAAATATAATTTCTATCCAACGCAGACACATTTTATTAAGTATGTTAATAAACAAATAGTTTATTTTTTCAATTATAATTCGCTTTTCCATTTTGGAAACTAGTTACTATGCATGGGAATGATTATTTTTTATAATTGAATATGAAGTTTGTTTTCTTTGCCATCAAGCAATTGGTTCCTTACACGGAAATTTAAGTTTTTTTTTTTAATGATCGTTTGCATAAATTTTATGAAAAGGCTTATTTTCTGTATAGATTTATATTTTGTAAACAACTAGTACACAGGAAGTTTAAAGTTAAGTTTTAAGTTACAACAGAATTTGCAATCTCATTTAGTTTTTAAGTGCTCAATGAATTGAGTTATGGGACTTGTTTTAATTATAATGGGATAAATCAGTGCATGGAACAGTTTAAAAAAAACAGGATATAAATAACAGACAGAATAGTACACCATTATATCATTATATTCTTAGTTTTTGGCATGAAAATAAATATTTATTGTATTAAAATAATTTTTTCTTTTTTACTTACTGTAATAATTATTTAAATTTCACACAAGAGAAAACTGCCAAATAATTTCAACAGTAAATTAGTTATTTATCTGTCATTCCTTGGACGCATAATGGGAAAATGCTCACAGCAATATTGGAAACTCAATCAGAATGTTTTCCTGTTTAGCTTACTAGATTGTATCTGAATTTTCCCTTTGATAAGTATAAAAATAGAGTTAAAAGTTCATTACTATGTTTTAATTATTGTAGTTCCTGAAAATATCTTATGTAAGAATGTTAATTATTTGGTCCATTGAATTAATTTTCATTTAGTTATTACGAGTGAAAACTAACGCTTATTTTGCAGAATGTTATTTTATATTATTATTCTTTTTTTCTTTCATTGGCATCACTTGCATTAAACACGATTCATAAATGGGCGGTAGGCGGTGCTTTCTTGTTACAATGAATGAGATTTTGGATGAAATCATCGATTCTCGTGATGTAAATGCACGTACATACGACGAATGTAAGGATTTTAAGTTTTTTAGTGAATATGATGTGGATGTGGATAACAGTATTACTATTCTAAGTTTAAACATTAGAAGTTTTAATAAGCATTTTGATGAATTAACGGTTATTCTTAATAATTTTGAAGTGAGTTTTGATGTCATTGTTTTAACTGAGACTTGGTTGAATGAATCCGTTGCGAATGTTAGTATGAGTGGGTATGATGTGGTGATGAACATGGAAAGCAAGAATAAAAATGATGGTGTGATTGTGTTTGTGAAAAAGTGTTTTGCTGTGTGTGCGGAGGAAGTGAGTATGTTTGGAGCCACATGTGTTAAACTGGATATTACGTTTGGCAGAGAGAGGGTGTCGTTGCTATCTGTGTATAGGAGTCCATCTAGTGATCTATCGCTCTTTATCGACGACCTTGAGACATTTCTTGATAACAGGCCTAGGGACAGGACGCACTGGCTGGTTGGCGATATAAATATCTGTATTTTACCGGAGACTGAAAACGCGTTTTCTCAACGGTATCTCGACGTATTGTATGGGTTGGGCTTCACCAGCTGTATTAATGTACCAACTAGGGTCTCGGGTTTGACCAAAAGTTGTATTGATCATATTCACACGGATAGTAAACATACGCATTCTATAAAATCAGCCGTCATTAAATCAGGAATGACTGATCATTTTTTTACTGTCGCACAATTTCCCTGTAACGTCAACAAAAACTTAACTAATTTCAGTGTCAATAATTCTCACTCTAAACAATTAGATTATCATACTGCCGCCCATCTTATCTCTGACACGGATTGGTCTCCTGTGACTAGTTTAGAGGATGTAAATGAAAGCTGTGACCTTTTCATAAAAACATTACAGCATATCATTGTAACATGCACAAAAATTAAAATCTGTCGCTCAAAAGAGGTTAAAATAAAGCCCTGGATCACTGCTGGATTAGTAAGATCAATTCGGGTCAGAGATGGGATGAGCGAACTCCTAAAACGTCAACCTTTCAATACAAATTTAAAAATAAGATTTAAAAGATACAGAAACGTTTTAACTAAATTAATTCGCTCAGCAAAAGAAACATTTTATCGCAATAAAATTAACGAATCTAGAAATGATAAGAAAAGATTGTGGACAAATATTTCGGATTTATTGGGAGTCAAAAATAACAAGGAAAATTTTCCAATTAAACATTTTTTGAATGATAAAGAAAATACAACATCTGAAGATATCAAATTTGCTGCAGATAAAATCAATGAGTATTACGTTGGGGTGGGGGCCAACCTTGCCAGTACTATACCCCCTGTTTCAGAGCCTGTCGTGAGGGACGAGGATTACAGGGTGGATTCGAGCCTCCAGCTGGAGCCTGTAACTGAGGCTGAGCTCCTCAAGGTGGTGCATAGTTTAAAAGGTGGATCAGCCCCCGGCGAAGATCAAATTCCGGCTGAATTGATTCAAAATAATATTCTTGACTTAATGAATCCTATTATTTACATCGTAAATAAAAGTTTGATGACAGGTATTTTTCCAAATTCGTTCAAATTGGGGAAAGTTATTCCAATTTATAAAGGCGGTCAAAAAAAATCAATGTGTGAGCTATAGACCTATTACATTGGCTAGTGTTCTGTCGAAAATATTGGAGAAATGTATGAGGAATCAATTTGAAAACTATTTAATACGACGAAATATTTTATTTGAAAATCAGTTTGGTTTCAGGAAAGATAAAAATATTAACGACGATCTCTTCTTACTTACTAAAAATATTCACGATGCTATAGGGCGTAATAAAAAACCGTTGTTGTTTTTTATTGATTTAGCTAAGGCTTTTGATTCTGTTGACAGAGAAATCCTAATACGTAGACTGGAAATAAGTGGAGTACGGGGAGTTGCTCTTGATTGGTTTAGGAGTTACCTGTGTGAGCGTTTCCAAATAGTGTCAATTCTTGGTCAATCCAGTGCTCCTCTTCGGATTGATTATGGAGTTTTACAAGGTAGCACATTGGGGCCTCTTCTTTTCCTTCTTTATATAAATAATTTGGGTAGGGTTAATTTGGAACAGGGACGGGTTTTTCTTTATGCTGACGACTCAGCTTTACTTTTTGAGGGCGACAGCTGGGAGGAAGCGTACCGTTTGTCGGAGCGGGGCCTGTCCTCTGTCAAGCGGTGGTTTGATCAAAGCCGGCTCTCTGTAAATATTTCAAAAACAAAGTATATGCCTATTTCTCTGAGAGCCGACCACGATCCAGTTAACCTGTGTCTACGTTTACATACATGTGGGAGTGACAGGGCGAATGAATGTAAAACGTGTGAGTGTATTGAAAGCGTGTCCGAATATAAATATCTCGGTGTTATCTTTGATAATCGTCTGAAGTGGGCTGGACATATTACACTTTTAAGAAATAAGCTGCGTAAATTTATTTTTATTTTTTGGAATATAAATAATGTCCTTGCTCCAGATCTGATTAAAATTGTATATTTTGCTTATATTCAGTCTTTGTTACAGTACGGAATTTTAGCTTGGGGCAGTTGTTTTCAAAGTATTTTAACGCCATTGGAAATTACCCAAAAATCTATCATAAAAGCGGCATTGAAAAAAAATCGACGATATCCTTCAAACCTTTTATTTGATGAATTTAAAGTACTCAGTATCCGCCAACTTTTTATGAAAACATTAGTTTTATACATCCGCAGTAATCTGAATTCTTTGTTTCGTCGTCCTGTTCATACGTATTCTACAAGATCTGCTATCAATACCGGTATTGTTGCCCCTAGATTGAATAAAACAATAAATACTACCTCATCTTTTTATGTAGCTAATTTAGTATTTCCTCGACTTCCGAATCATATTAAATATCCTCTACCCTGTAGCAACCGCACTTATAAAAAAATTGTTGACAAATGGCTATTGGAGATAGGGCGAGATCAAATTAAGACTTTCTTTACTTCCCCGTATACCTAGGGTCAAGGTCACAGAGCGATTGGGTGTGTGTGTGAGAGTGCGTGTGTGGGTGAGTGAGGGTCCGTCCGTCCGTCGAGCGCGTGTTTTCCTGTGAATGTGAGGATGACTGGACCGAGATTCTCGGTTATTGCAATGGCGTTTTTACTTTTATATTACTGTTGTACTCCAGAACTTCCGTCCTAAATGTAAACTATTGTCCCAGTTGTATTTGCGTGCATATTTTGTTTTTGTTTAAATTTATATTTGTACTTTTATGTTATTTAATTAAAACTTAATATTCTTCACTTTTTTTACTAATAATAATTCCTCTAAAGTGGTTGATTTTTGACTCGTTCCCCACCCACAGGCTTTGACCCATGTGGGGAACTAATTCCTACTGATAATTTATGTTATGTGAACAGTATATTGTAATGTTGTTAAAAGGAATAAACGAATTTCATTCATTCATTCATTCATTCATTTCACTGTTATTTATCTACCAGTTTTGGTTTGAAAAATCAGGTTGTCAAAAAATTGTCTGTTTGAAAATGTTCATTAAGATTTTATTAAAAAATATTTGATTCTGCAAGGCACGTGAGACCCTCAAAGTTGCTATTTTATCTTTATAATTGGGAATTGATTTAGGAAGTAGCTGCTAATCGAATTTTACAAAAATATACTTAAGACGAGTCCAAAGTGCAGTAACAGTGAGTGATTCTCACTGTCATTTTATTTTTGCATTGAATTGATTTCAATTTGGACTGAATAGGATAAGGAATGTAAATTAAATAATTAACCTCATTGCTTTGTTTTCTTTTTATTTCAAGCAGAAGATACGGCAAAAAAATTCCTATGGCAAGTATGGTAATCTTATTTGTGTGCTTATGAGCAAAAGAATGTTTATTTCAAATAAGATAAGGCAAGTAATCAATTTTTGTTCATTAAAAATCAGACTTACCAGGGGAAGAGAGCCGTCATGAGGATGGTAACAAGACCTTGGAGGGAGCTTCACTGACTTACTTACAACACGGGCTGTTTCTTCCAAAAGCCGATAATCTGTCAGGAATGGTTAGTGAAAGTTATGTCAGTGTTTGTAACACTTAAAAGCCAAAACCTTAATCACAAACGGTCTGAGGGGTAACATTGAACATTGATGAGTGTAACATTGAAGAAAGTCAGAACATGTGCGGGTTCCATTCCCGGTATGTGCAGTCTTTATTGGGCCTGCAAGTGAAAATGTGCTCCAGTTCAGTTAATGGGAGGGCCCACCTAAAAAAGTGGTGTTCAGCTTAGATGGAAGTTGACGGAATTTGTAGGCTTCATTAAAGGATTGCACAGAAACCTGTTTTGCTTCTTTTACACTTGCAGAGAAAGAGGACAAAGTTTGTTTTTCTTAGCTTTCAATATATTTGGCATATTAGTAATAAATTTAGGCATTTAACTCTTCCCAGGCTGGGGCATAATTTTTTCAAACCAAAGTTCAAATCATAATGTTATAATGTTATGTTATTATTTCATTCAAAATAATTCATATATTATGAAAGAAATGTTTTTAATGCTGAAATAATTTTTTTACATATGTTACAAGGAAAATAAAATTCGAGAAGACAGATATATCCGTCTTTGGCCAGCAAAAAACTTTAGGGTGACGTATATATCCGTCCACCGCCCAGAACGACGATCACAAAATATGAAAACTGCAGATAAATTTGAGTGCTTCTGCGGGCGGAGGACGTAAATATCCATCAATCTAAGTAATTTCGTTGTTTTATTTACTTCCTATAATAATACTGACCTTTTACTCCAAAAAACAAAAAAATTAAAAAATCAATGGCTAAAAAAACTCAATTTACATAATGATAATTCATTTATGACAATAAATCATCGCTCTCCATGCCAGAAGTTCACTCCATATTTTAGTCATTTTCATTGCCAAAAATAAGGAATCCTCCTCAGATACACTTCTATTTAGCATTTATACTACATCTTCAGCAAAATTTGGGTCTTTAGGATTAGTCATTTTGAAGTAAAACTCATTACAACAACGTAAACAAACACACACTGTGACGTCCAAGCGCAAACTGACAGTTTCGCACTAAACACGTGCTGTTTGGACGCAAAACAGCTGGAAAAGTTGTGGGAAAAATATTGCCAACTGTAAAAACTAAATAACCCGTCCCGTAAGTTGATACAATATTTTATTATAGTCAAATATACAACGTATGTTTTTCCTATTTTTGGACGGATATATCCGTCTTTATCCTGGAAAAGAAAAATGTTAAGACAGATATATCTGTTTTCAGCCCTTACGATAAATTACGTTTGACGGATATATCCGTCAATAGCCCGGGAAGGGTTAAAATGGACACCATAAAAATTAACAACTAAAAAGGACAAAATAAAAATACCTTATTGAAATAAAAACATATGACAAGCAAAAACCTAAAACACTAAAGGGTTAACACACTTGACGCTGCGTGCGGGAAATCCCGCGCGCCAAACCTGCGCCACGGGGCTGCCCACGGGATTTCCCGCGCTGCGTACATGGATTCTCTATTGATTCAGTGACCGGCTAGCACTGCTCCGGGAACCTTCTCTCTTGCGTAGATCGTGACAGCGTCAGTTTCTGGTTTGAGCCTTCGTATTTTTTTCGGTAGTGTCTTGTTTTTTATATTGATTTTTTAATAAATGTTATATTTTATGTATAAATAGTTTTTTATTTCACGTCGTAATACAGTGAAAAATGGCTGCCTCTACATCTAGGCAAAGCATAGTCCCTCCTAGTGACAGTGATCGGGCCGGGAATTTTCGTTACCCCTTACCCGAGTGCTGAGCGCAGGATTTCCCGCGAGGTATTATGACGTCATAAAAAAAGTGTTTGATATGGAAACCAATTTTGATATTAATTTTTATCATGCTGGGACATCGTATTCCAACATTCTTTGACAAAAGATACATACTGAAGTCATAGGACAATTACTTTCGTTATCCCTTGCCCAAGTGCTGAGCGTGGGATTTCCGGCGAAGTATTATGACGTCATAAAAAATACAAGTTTGTTACGAAAACCAATTTTGATATTAATTTTTAACATTCCTTACGTATAATCATTAAAAAATATCCATAAAATAATTTCAGCACTCGGTTAAGTATTTCCATATTTTAATAGCAGTCAGAGTGTTAACACTGTAATAATATGTCATAAAAGTAGAACACAGTGTAAAAATATTTTGTTTGCTTCAAAGTACCTAATAAAATTTTCTGGAAATTGTACATACCATTAAGAAGATCAATGTTGCTAAAATTCTTCAGGGTTTTAAATTTAACCCTGTCTCGAATCCCATTACAGTCTAGTTCTTTTTTGTGTATTTTAACACATTCCAAACAACAGGTTCTAACTTCACATCTTGGACACGTATATTTGGCTTTATTTTTGCCACAAACTTCACAATCTTCAATCCTGAAAGTAACAGAACTACAATTAGAATCATAAAGCATTACTGTAATATCCCTTTTTGACTACAGTCATAGATCATTTAACTCACTTTTTCCTCACTGGGAGCATCCTCGATTGCTGGGTGGTTTATGGTGGAGGGGGTGGGGTCAATCTTGTGTTGAAAGGGTTGGGGTTATGGGGTTGGGGGTGGGCCTGGGAGTTAGGAAAATGTCAAAAATTTGGAAATTCAGTCAGAGAAAAGAAATACCTCCGTTGCAGCAGACCTGCATACTCAGCAGGATTTGAATTTCAAATGCAAAAGAACCTATAGTTCAAGCCAACATAGCGAGATTTTACATGTTTTTGTAAGCTCCATAAAAATAACATGGGAAATGAGTATGCAGGTTTGCTGTCACAAAAATGGAAATATTGGTTGATTTTAGACTATTAAACATTACATCTCATCTAGATGAAGCTACAAACCAAGTGTTATCAACATATGTTCAGAAACAAGCAAGATATAGAATTTTACTTATTTCCCATAAGGTTAACATTGGGACAACGTACTGTGTTTACCACTTTCAATATCTCGGAAACCAATGGACATAGAGCAGTGATTCAAGATACTAAATTGTTTTTTTTTTTTTAGCTGAATTCAATGGTGCCAAATAAAATTTGGTAACTTTTATTTTTCTATGTTACTATGTGTAAAGGGGGATGGGAAGAGAGGATTTATAGGGTATTTTTTATTTATTTAAATCAATTTCATCAGGGATGAGTTCTCAGGGTGAGTTCTTTGCCGCAGCATAACCCACTTGTAGGCTATCAATGATCCCCTAACTTGTGAGTTCTTAGTGTAAGTGTGTGATTTGTGTGTTTAATTCGGTCACAGCATCATTTAAGATGCAACAGCGATCGAAAGCGTAGTGTTAGAAAGGACTCAGCATCAATTAAGATGCAACAGTGTAAGCCTTTATCTGTGAATGTGTGTGTTTAATTCGGTCACAGCATAAATTAAGATGCAACAGCGATCCGAAAGCGTAGTGTTATAAAGGACGCAGCATCAACTAAGATGCAACAGCGTACGCCTTTATTGAATTTGTGAGTGTAAAATGTAAAGTGCCACTAATTGTATGTTTTCGGACACAGCATCAATTAAGATGCAACGGCGTAGGCCGAAGTGTAGTGTTAAGATTGCCGCGCCAACGGACAGTCGGGGTTAACAATCTTCGAATGTTAGTGTAATTACGATAGCCTTATACTCACCAACTCGATCAACCTTTTTGGAACTTAAAAATATTAAATGAGGAGAAATGGAATATAATAACACTCTTAAATCCTAAAATTAATAAACAAGTACTCATTTGAAACTTGGAAAATTAGCTCTATTTACATTTTTCATTGGCTAAGTCAAAAAAAAAACATTACATCATCTGATAATATTATAAAATAAACAAATAGAAAGATGGTTTCAAACAGAAGCAAGGAAATATGTGAATATATAACAAACACTGACCTTTATTCTTTTGTAGATTAACTTACAATGGATTTACAATAAATAAATAAACTTATTACTTAGTGGTTTTAAATGCCTTATTACTGACCAATCATAATTAATTGGGGATACGGGGGACTCTGCCTCTACCGTTCCAAAATGACAAAATCGGGGACCTACTGTCTACCCGTTACTGCTGGAGATACAACAGCGAGCACAGAGTGCTCACAGCATCAGTCAGCTATTGAGACGAATCTGATTTGGCCGGCAGCAGTTGCCCGCCTTTTATAGAACCGATCAGCTGGGGATGATCACATGAGCACCCGTCAGCTGATGCAACATTCTACTTCTACAGGATTGCCACTATTTCACAACGTAAATGGAAACGTAAACATTCCTTTTAGCTACCTTTACAATCATTGCTATTAAATCATTAAATATGGATTATTCTAACTTAAAACTAATAAATATCAATTATTTTACAATAAAAACAAAGTATTTTAAAATAAATTATGATAATACACACTGTGTGGTTATTTACAACAACGATATTGAATAACCTAACCTATACGGTAAGTCAACAACATTACATTTCTTCAACTATTTCAAACTTTCAATAAATTCAATGCAGATAAAACTGATTATTTCTATTAAATTATATAAAGTCTTAACTTAGGCCTACATAATAAAACAATCTATAGCTCAAAATATCATAATGTACTGTTAAAATCTAGGTTACCTAGACTAGGCCTAGAAATGAAACATTGCATTGTTCCCTTAATTTGTATAATAAAATTAAATGAACATGTACAATTTTTTATACAAATTACCTGGTGTTTTATTTACCCTTACCTATCTCATCACTAATGAATTCAAGAATATCTACAACATCTGAAACAAACAAGTAAGTGTACAACAAATTAAAATTTATAATTAATTAATAACTAAGTGTCCTTATCACTTCACAAATGTTCTTCTTCAGCCAGAACATCAGCTTTCTTCTTTCTCTTCTTCCAGTTCCTCTCTGAGGCAAGTTTTACTTCTTCCTCCACAGCAGTGCTCTGTAGTTCGCTGGGTCCCATCTTCCTCACACAAGATGTGAGTTGGGACTGCTCCCCACAAGATTACAGAGTAGGTTATGTAACATTCGATTAAACTTAAATAGCCTAAACTATTCT
Organism: Flexamia atlantica; assembly: GCA_035578135.1. Lineage (NCBI taxonomy): Eukaryota > Metazoa > Arthropoda > Insecta > Hemiptera > Cicadellidae > Flexamia > Flexamia atlantica. The sequence goes on from JAQJVK010000011.1 coordinate 8,810,343, forward strand.
GAGAAGTGAGATGTCGGCTAGCTTATTTAGTCTTCTAATAGCAAAGACCCCAATAGCTAATTTAGATTCCAAAAATTTCATTTGATCTCCCAAATTTAGAATCTCATCCAGTCTGACACCTAGGAAGCAGACACTTCCCGCTCCCTAAAGCTGGTTCTCATCTATAAAAACTTCTGGGGTTCTGTGAAATTTTGATTTATTTTTTTGAGAAGTTTGGACGCATAAATAATTGCTTTTGGAGGCGGTGATCGCGAGATGATTTGAGGCGAAGAATTGTGCGAGTTCATTAATTTTTATGTTTGTGTCAATTTCAAGAAGGTCGATTTCTTTCTGTTTTGTCCAAAGTGTGGTTTAGTCCACGTTCAGTTCCAAATGAAAAGATTTTCTGTTGGAATCACATGATCAATGTCGTTTATGAAGATGAAGAAAAGAACTGGATCAAGGATAGAGCCCTGCGGTACTCCGCTAAATTAGTGAATCTACTCCGTTCGGAACGAAATGTTTTGATTACGAGTTATTTCAGTTACTTGTTGTCTGCCTGTCATGTCTGTTATCTCACCAAGAGTGACAGTATGTTTCAAGATACTATCCTAAGATAGGATTTCTGGGTTAATTGATCCTAAAAAATCATGAAATTCAGCAGGAAGGGCCCATGTGAATTGTGAGCAGGCTGGTATAGGCCTTCTCCTACATAAAGATCCCAGGAGCATGTTTCTTGCGGGTTTAATGTAACAAAAACGGGGATCGCCACTGTTGAGAAATCTATAGATGAGCACAGGGTCTACAGTAATGATCAAGAGGAGCAGTTACACTGTAAACACCACACTAATCAATTATCAAAACCATCAATAAGCAAAACTTCACAGGAAGTTAATTTCAATTAAGTTAACTTATTAAGCCTAGTTTACACTAGCACCTAAAAGTGTTGTCACTTGGAAACTCTAATTAATATTGTTGTTATGCCGATACAGGTTTACCAAAAACAGCTGTGTTAACACTTCAATTGTTACAAAACCTTATTTATCATTGGAGGGATAGAGTCTTGAGTGGTGACACAAATATTTGTTTTTACAAATATTTGTGTCGCCACTCAGGATTGCACCTAACCAGTGTAATCGATGAAGCGTTAACACTTGAAGTGTTGACACAACGGTGGTGTTGGTAAACCTGTATTGGTATAGGCCTAACAACAATGTTATTAGAGTGTCCAAGTGACGACACTTTTAGATGCTAGTGTAAACTAGGCTTTACGGTCGTATGACACTGGTGCAACTTGGTTCACTCAACATTTCATGCCAAGGACAAAAAGTCTGAAACAAATAAATGTTTCCTTGCCATACACAAATGTAATGAATGTGCAACTTATCGCAAAACAATGTATTTAGCCTAAGTGGGGCCATGATTCTGTGTTTCTTGCAGAAACATTTCGAGTCATAATTTTTTATATAGGCCCTAGATAGCCTATATTTAACATGGTTTTGGGAATGTTTAGCGAAACCAAGTTGTACTAAATGTCATACAACCTTTATTACTAACTCTTCAATTAATTATGCATCACTGATAATATAACCACAATCATGCCAATAAACTCTGCTGGTGTCCATAAAAAATGTTTCTTAGAAAATTATCAGTTCATTTTCAATTAATTCGCCTACCCAATTTGAGGCTTTTACTTCAATTGATCTTAACTACAGCTTAATTTACCTTAAATTATCTGCCGGGCTGATTTCACCAACATCCATGACATCCAAATACTAGAATTCATATAACCTAAAGCTCAACAAAAATCTGACCCTAACCTCAAACTAAAAATTTAAAGATGAAGGTAATTTTTTTCTGTTGCTTGTTGCTAGTTATGGGCAGGCCCGATGACACGACGCCTAGACTCTATGGCCTAGAACAGTAGACAGTAACTTAAGCCAGTGAGCCAGTGTTTCTCAACCGGTGGTGCGCGAACCACCAGTGGTACGCGAAGGCCTTTCAGGTGGTACGCAAGAGATTGAAGAAGTAGTACTAAGTAAAATACTAGGTTTACGAACGAACGCTGTCCCGTCGAACAGTAAAGTCGCATTTAATGCCTTAAATTTATTAACTTTTTCAGTATCTGTTTTGGTCATAACTTGCCAATTTCGTACCATGTAACAGGAACTATTGTCACTCTTTCATTTTAAGAGTAATTCTTTTTACAAAATATTTTGGCATTAAAAATTGTCTTTCCATTAAAAAAATACTACCAGTTTTACAGTGTTAATTCGGTATTACTACAGTTTTTAGTTGTACGATTTACTAACCAAACGTATTTTTTTCTATTTTGAACACACAGTCTAAATATGTCGATCTGTTGTATACATTTTATAATGTACTTAAATATAAGATCATCGGTGAAAATACAGTATTTTTTTAATGTCTTTGAATTGTTTATGATAATTTTTCAATATAAAATATAATATCCAAATAACAGACAGAGATTATTTTCCCCAGTAAACCTAGACATTTTTTCACATTACGAAATTCATATTCAAATTCATTCGGTTTCTTTGGCCAAATTGACTATAAAATTATTGACCAGAACTGAGAGGAGCATATAATTTGTCAAAATGCCCTTATAACCATAATACGATAAGCAAATGTATACATTGGCATGTAAAATAAATTAAAGTGAAAAAAACCGCCAAAGGGTAACTATAATCAATTTTGAAGGAGATCCCTCAGTGGTGGGGGGAGGGGGGTCCTTACAATGGTACGCCAAAATATTGAAAATGTGGTAGGTGGTACGCGAGCACCAAAAGGTTGGGAAACACTTGCTTAAGCCTAGTTTACACTAGCATCTAAAAGTTGCGTCACTTGGACACTCTAATTAACATTGTTGTTATGCCGATACAGGTATACCAAAAACATCTGTTTTAACACTTCAATTGTCACAACACCTTATTTATCATTGGAGGGATGCAGTTTTAAGTGGCGACACAAATATTTGTTTTGTGTCGTCACTCAAGACTGCATCCCTCTGAGTTTCCAACTGACGCAACTTTTAGATGCTAGTGAAAACTTAGCTTAAAGCCTAGTTTATGCTAAGTTTACACTAGCATCTAAAAGTGTCGTCACTTGGCCACTCTAATTAACATTGTTGTTATGCCGATACAGGTTTACCAAAAACAGCTGTGTTAAAACTTCAATTAATTGTTACAACACCTCATTTAAGCTAAGTTTACACTAGCATCTAAAAGTGTCGTCACTTTGACACTCTAGTTAACATTGTTGTTATGCCGATACAAGATTGCCAAAAACAGCTGTTTTAACACTTCAATTGTCACAACACCTTATTTATCATTGGAGGGATGCAGTTTTAAGTGGCGACACAAATATTTGTTTTGTGTCGTCATTCAAGACTGCATCCCTCTAATGATAAATTAGGTGTTGTAACAATTGAAGTGTTAACACAGCTGTTTTTGGTAATCGGCATAACAACAATGTTAATTAGAGTGTCCAAGTGAGGACACTTTTAGATGCTAGTGTAAACTAGGCTTTATCATTGGAGGGATGCAGTCTTAAGTGGCGACACAAATATTTAGTTTTTGCAGTCACTCAAGACTGCATCCCTCCAATGATAAATAATGTGTTGTAACAATTGAGGTATTAACACAGCTGTTTTTGGTAAACCTGTATCGGCATAACAACAATGTTAATTATCAGAGTGGCCAAGTGACGACACTTTTAGATGCTAGAGTAAACTAGGCTTTAGTATTGTCCCTTGTCCCTCTAGCTGGGTAGCTGTCCCTTTATTTAAACGAGCCTACTCAAACTCAAACCTCTTTGCTTTCAATTTTGCGCCTTTATTCAATTTTCTGCTGTGTCTGGTTTCAGTGTCACTGTCAGTAATTTCTCACGCTATTTTTCTGTTGTACTTATTTGTATATTTTTTAGTTGCACTTTTAACAGTTTTGGTCACGCATACAATAAAATTCACGATTTTGCGATTTCAGGACTGAAAAATAAATCGTGTCATTTGTAGCGAGTGACGTTTTGGAAGCACTTCCAGGTTCGTGGCTGTTTGATGTTCTACAAAGCTAGTCTCATAACTCCTTCGTAGCTATTTTTGTTGGTTCCGGTAGGTCAGAAACCATTACTCAGAAAAGCTAGTCTACACCTATGGATGTTAAAGATGTTAAGTCAGTGGAATTTGGCTAGTAGCATTTTATGATTAAGGCATTCCCCCATTTACTAGGCTACATTTACCTTTCCCCCTTTTTTTGGGAAAACAGTCTTTTACTCTCCTCTTTTCAGGCCATCTTGGGACTGAGGCCCACCTGGAAAGCTTTTTAAATTAAAGCGTTATACATAGGCCTATAGTACACCACAGATTGTTTGGACCTCACTAAGCTAGCCGCTGCGGCTATTGATACCTATTTTCTAATTAAAGCTATAGACGCATCCTTAATGGTACCGTAAGATGTGAACACAATGTATTTAATTGGCCAGCTGAAACAATTTAATACTGTTGTTTTCCAATATATATCTTAGGGAAGGGTTTAGTTTCCAAAAATTTGACAGTTAAATCACGTATCTGCCCAAATTTTACACAACAGGTAATGGCAAAATTTTATCATAAGGCCTACATGGTATGTTAGAAGTCATGGCACCCCATGCTGTGATTTAGCAGTGAGATTATAAATTTAGAGATAAAAACTTGCAGTTTAAAAAGATTATTAGTTTGACGAACGATTTTGATGATTTTGGCGGCAAATTCCATAGATGACAATCTAATGAATGCAAAGGCCTATTTATAATATGCTCTCAATAGTAACGTGTTGATGATCCAGATATTTAATTTAGTCATCCGGGTTGGATTTCCCGGATAAACCGGAGCTGCATTGTACTACTGTACTGTGTAAAGCCATCACTGAGTTGCCTACTAGGCCTACATAACAAAGACTAGAAAAAATATGACATTTCAAAGGTAATTTGTCCATTATATTTCTTGGATGAATCATTTATACTGTCTACAGTTCTTCCTGCAAGTCCCAGCCAGTCAAACTGACACTTTAAAAAAAATGAGCAGATCACAAATAAGTATAGTACGGGAGTCTACAGTTGGTCCGTTTTATCTTGAGCTATGGGAATTGTTTATACATTCCCATGAGTGGAGTGAAAGACAACAGGACATCACAGCTGATCTCTGAAGTTGTACTAGCCTGACATGTTAACATTTTCTACCAGCTATTTATATCCATATCTTATAGTCTATTTATATCTTAGGCTACTGTTATTTTTAGAGAAACACAGTTGATGTTGAAACTAATTTTTACATCGTTGATTGTCCCTGATAATTGAGAGTAATCAATGTTTGACAGCTCCGGCAACAGAGTGGGCCATAGCTCAAGATAAAACGGACGAACTGTATTATTAATTGTTTTGGCATACCCGTAGTTGAACCTCTCCACCAAAGTCTTCTAGACGCCATCCACTATTTAACTAACAAGTGTTCTCAAGCAATAAATATTATTAAAAATTATCAACAATTTGCACTCCATATTAGGGGCAGCCTATGCACAGATTTATTCTTGCACAAGTGCAAGAAGCTTCTAAACAATCAAATCAGCCCTGATTTTATGGTTGACAGTTTATCTAACCGCTTCTCAGAAGCCAATAGTCTCCCCGTTATCCAATTGTGATATCTATATATTTGTTTATATTAGCGAATTCACCCTATAAGGAAGAAGCTGTTACCGTAGAACTCACGGTAAGACCTAAGACCCAGACCTTGATAACTTTTCGTTTTGGGGCCCCCAGAAGCAAAAAACACCGTTTGTTCGAATCTATATACATATATACATCTATGTCTGTTAACACGATAGCGGCCGTAAATATGGTCTGATCTTAATGAAATTTGTTGCAGACGTGTAGAGTGGTAATCACTCAGACGAGTTCATGAATCAGCTCGATCAGACCACTGGAAAGGGGGGTAAAGGGGAATAAACCCCCCAAAATAGAGTTTTTGAGTTATTTACATATAGAAAAATAAAATTTATCGAATTTTTGATTTCACCCTTGAATTTAGCTAAAAAAAACAAACAATTTAGTACCGTATCTTGAATCACTGCTCTATGTCCATTGGTTACCGAGATATTGAAAGTGGTAAACACAGTACGTTGTCCCAATGTTAACCTTATGGGAAATAAGTAAAATTCTATATCTTGCTTATTTCTCAACAGATCTTGATACAACTTTGTTTTTTGGCTTCATGTAGATGAGATCTAATGTTTAGTAGTCTAAAATCCCGATATTCCCATTTTTGTGGCAGCAAACCTACAGAATCATTCCCCATGTTATTCTTATGGAGCTTACAAAATATGTCAAATCTCGCTATATTGGCTTAAACTATGTTCTTTTTAAATTTGAAATTCGCTGAGTATGCAGGTCTGTTTTATTATCCCTGTTTCTTTATTTTTTTTATTGCGTACAACACTCAGTTAAGCCTCCAAATAACTTTCAAAATAGTTGACTGGATGAGTTTTTTATCCAGTAAATTATTAACTCCTTTGTTTCGTCAAATGGTCCAAGCGTTGTATTGGTTTTACTAGGCCTTGCATATTTTTTTTACTAACCAAAAACAGACACTTAACTTACTTATTTATTAACTACCTTGGACTTTATCCATTAGAATGCAAGCCTGTTTGGTATACCAGTAGTCAAAAATTGTTTTTAAAAGAGCTTTGTTGAACTATTGCATAGAGACAGTTCATACAACGTAAGTTCACTGCTGTTTATTGATGACTAAACAAAGTAAGGTACCATAAGTTTCTGGATTGAACCTAAGATTAACAATGTGTAGAAAAATACTCCTGTTGCAGCATACCTGTACACTCAATAACTTCATTTTTCTGCATGTCTCAAAGACTAATATACATTTTAATGGGGGTTGTGTGCCCTCAGGCTAAGAAAAAGGGATCACAAAAATAATGTTTTCCTAGGCTATTTATTATGCAGATGAGAAATTATCCATAAAATATTACCAGATGCAAAACTTAAAAATATTTTAGGACATGTTCATAGGATCCTTTTTTCCAATGGTTTTGGCAAGCCTTGTTACAATCCAGTATATGACATAATGTATTAAATCAACTTTGTAAGAATAGATTCCATTCCTCTTGTCTGGCTGTTTTGATAATGTTATTTATTTTTTCAGAAGTAGAAAATGTTTCCGAATTCTACTGCAACGTCTCAGAATTCTACTGCAATCTCTAAAGTATCAGACTCATCAATTCCAGTAGATAGAATATTTGAACGTATTGATGAGGTAACTACATGGATAAGTCTGCTGCAGTCCCACTTAATTTTTCTTAAAGCAAAATTGGCTAATGGTAAGTATTCAGTACTGTAATGTGCTTATAACCAATAGTGTTCTGATATGTGGACCTATAGCTCACCATCAATTGTACATTTGAAGACAATTCTATACGATCCTATATATTCTTATTACATATCTCAAAAACGGCTAAACTAAGGTACTGAAAATAACTTGTTTCTTGTTCAGATATATACGAGGTACAGTCAAAAAGTTCCCGGAATGAATTTTGGTAGACTTTTAGCGCGATCGCCAGCGGGAAATTCGCCTTGCAGTACTTGGTACGACTCCTGGGGAGGGCTTATCAGTAATGTGGTTATAGCTGACTTGCCATAGTGCAGCATTGGAAAGGGCTTTTTGTGTACCTGCAAGTCCAAAATGTCGAAATTGTTTGTTAAGCGAACAAATTCGATGCATGTTCAAAAGATCATGAAGGATGGTGTGAACACTTCCATGTGATAAATTTACCTGAAATGCAATTTCATCGATCGTTAATTTCCGAGTTTCACGCACAACTTGTCGTCCTCGCTCAATGTTTTCGTCATTAACTGATGTTTGAAGGTCGCCCACTACGAGGGTCATCCTCAGTGCTTGCACGGCCTTCACGGAACCGTTTGTGACACTCATAAACTTGACTTTTCTTCATCGCCTCTTCCACATTAGCTTCAATTAACAACTAAAGAGTCTCACTATGAGATTTTTAGGTTAAATACAGAACTTAATGTTCGCGCGCTGGTCATAAAATACCATTTTTCAAAATTCGACAATGTAGGCTTACAGGAACACGAAAAGGGCTTTCCAGTGCTGCACTACGGAAAGTTAGCTATACCCCCACTACCGATATGCTCTCCCCAGGAGTCGTACCAACTAATGCAAGTCGAATTTCCTTCTGGCGATCGCGCTAAATGTCTACAAAAATTCATTCCGGGAACTTTTTGACTATACCTCGTATATTCTATCATGTAGGTTACTTGGCCTGAAGAAATTCAATAATGTTAATCTATATTATTAATACACGCTACATGGAAACTTTGCTAATGATAATGGTTTTTTATTTTAAGTCTTACCCCCACATATTATACATCAAAACACGCGTCTCTATGTGCAGATTCCTGAAGTGTCTTTAGATTTTTAATTTAGGCAATATAACTCGAAAAAGGTGCGAACAAGTTATTTGAAAATAAAATTTGTTATGACTGAAGCGAAAATGTAAACAAAAAAAAATCTGATCAGCTGTGTGGGATCTAAGCAAAGGTAACAGAATAGCTATTTCCATATGGTCTGTACTGAAAGGTGAATTTGGGATTGAGTATAGATATAAAATTAGTTTCAAACTCAGCCCAGCTGTTTTTTTTGTTTTTTTTTGTGTATGGAACAATACGGAGAAAATTTGTTGTGGTTGGACACTATATATTGTTTCAAACATGCTAAGGTCGAGACGACAAAGAAGTGTTTATAGCGGTCGGACACGGCTGGGCAATGTATGGCAAGGTGTGCGTGTGCAAACAGAGGCTTCGTACACGGAGCAGGATCAATTAGTGGAAAATTGCACCGACAAATATATCACTAACAGATCCAAGGATTCTGCAGCATTCACTTGGCGGGATGGCATTACCATGTCAAGAAATGTGGCACGCTACATTTTCAATGAGAAAATAGAGGAAGAGGCTAAGAATTTTCATACTGCTGCCATAAGGGAAAGAGAATCTACCTACATACCGACAAAGCAATTAGTCTGAACAGAAACTACAAAGAAAACATTAGTTCCTACAACTCTGTGCTCGCAACGGCAAGCAAAAGAACCATTAAATTGAAGTAAACAATGGCGCAGGGTTTTTCATGTATAAAGTGTACGCAACAATTTATCACTCAATTATAGCACCTTACAACCAAGAGGAAAGCATTCGTTATATGCTCAAATTTGTTTTTATGACGGACGTCGAAACTGGTGATCAAGAAAGAATGCTAAACAAAGCCAACGGCTATTGCAGCAATGAACTCATGAACAGCTTGACTGAACACTTGGTTAAAGTTAATCCCTAAGCGCAAGATTTCAACGTGATGATTTCATTTAATTTCATTTCATTTCTTAATATCTTTATTCAATAGAGAACAAGTGTACATGAATGGTGTCAACATAATACAGCTCTAACAATAAAATATAATTGGCTCGTATGACTTAAACAAAATAAAGTTCCTTACATACATTAAATTGATTGATAAAAAATATATATACAACATACATAATAATATATACAAGAATTATAGATAAAATAAACAATAAGGAGAAAACTAAGAATTTTCAAAGAATTCCTCAAATGAATAAATAGCTTTTGCTACCAAAAAATATTTTAAGTTTTTTCTTGAAAATGCTGAGGCTACCTATCTCTTTTAGATCCAATGGCAAATAATTAAAAAATTTTACCCCTGCATAAATTGGTTTCTTTTTGTACAATTCCAATCTGTGTCGGTCAAAGGCCAGCAGATTACTGTTTCTTGTATTGCAGTTATGAGGAGTTCCTAACATGGGTAGTTGTTCTAAATTCCTTTTTACATGAAGAATTACTTGAAAAATATACAATCCGTGAACGGTTAAAAATCCTAAAGATTTTAAATGTTCTTTCACAGAATCTAGATAGCCTAACTTCAATATTATCTTGATAGCGTTTTTTTGCAAAATTAGAATTTGGTTCAAATTACTTGAAGATATTGCTCCATATAAAGATAAACCAAAAGCTATATGTGACTCTATGAAAGCAAAGGAGATCTGTTTTAAAATTTCAATACTAGTTAGTTTGACCATTTGTCTTAAAGCATATAACCCAGAATTAATCCTTGAAATGACATTGACGTGTTCATTCCAGTTTAATTGCTTATCTATGGTGAGGCCTAAAAATTTTAAGGAATCTACCTCTTCCAATAGGTTTTTATCCATGAAAATGTTATAATTTTTGTTAATATGATTTTTACCGCTTGAAAATTGAATGTATTTAGTTTTCTGGGGATTAGGAAGCAAATTTATGTCTTGTAGAAATTGTGAGGTTCGAGACAAGTTAATGAAAGAGCTATTTCTACTTCAGGAACTGATTTCCCTGAAATTTTAAAATTTAGGTCATCTGCATAGAGGCATACTTTATTGGGGGAATCATCAATTTTTGGCACATCTGTCTCAAGTATACAAAAAATCAATAAAGGACCTAAGATAGAACCCTGGGGTACTCCATATTTAATTATGTTTGTGCTTGATACTGCTCTTTCTGCCTATAAGATATGATTTGAACCAATTTAGATCTTGGTTACTAACACCAATGTTTGATAGCTTATCTAATAATGTACCTATCATGGGAGACACTATCGAAAGCTTTGGTCATATCCATGAAGATACCAACAACCAATTCTTTTTTGTCAATCGAGTTTATTATAGACTCAATAAAATCAGTTGCTGCTGTTACAACAGATTTTTCACGCTGATTTTTCATTTGCGTTCTGAAAAATACTCCAGATGAGCAGCATACACAACTTGGAATACACATTGCCTGAGATTGAAAAGAATATTGGCGTCAATACAACGACTTAACTTAATGATGTTGCTACTATTTTTATAGCAAACGATAGCGAACCACCAAGTGCGGGTGTGATTTGATGATTCACCCAAAAGATCAGCCACTTAGAAGAGTACCTACATATTCTCCAATTACAGTACAGTACAATATATTACTAATTTTGCCTCGACCCAATGGCTGACCCGTTCCTTTTTCCATAAGGAGATGAAGGTTGACTTACAGATCTAAAAAAACTGTAATGAAATAAGCAAGTGCACAAGGAAATCGCTTACAATGCTGCAATACGCATCCTATCGATTGGCTATCAGAGACACTTTCAGCACGCTACATTGTTCCAAAAACCTATTTTAAAAATAGATTGTCGACATATTATGTGTGCATAGAAGGCAGACGATCATTTATAATTTGATAATCGTGCAAATTCGCACGGGTTCACCTAGTAAATAGATTATTATCAAGATGAAAAAATTAAACAGTGGGATTTATGAGTTGCCATGATGGTAACGAAATGATGAAAATCATTCTTGAATCTTGCCTTTGCATGCTCAAAGTTACCATTGCAAAATTAAAATACTGAGGAGCAAGTTTAAACAAGACAGAATACTCAACAACCAAAAAACTACTATAGTTCTGGAGATCTTTATATTAATAGACAAGCATTTTTTCCATAAGGTTTTTGTACTAATTTTTTCTCAGCCTGAGTGCAACGTAGCAAAAAACAAAGCATACCGATAGAATTGTATTTACCCGTAGATGTGCAGAATCCCATTGAAATTTATATTAGTCTTTTAGAAATGTAGAAAATTGAATTTAAAATTTCAAAAAATTAACATTAGTCTTATGAGTTGCTCTGTTTTGGTGATATTACAACAACCAAATGTAAACAAAGTTAGCATCAAATGTAACTGTTATCACATGCTATTTTTCGTAGAGTAAAGATTTGATGTAGAAACATTAAGCCGCAGTTTATTGGGGCAGGGAGTGAAAATTTAGAATTTGATCGAAATCAGGACTACTTAGAGAAGATACATACTCAAGGTGTTCCACTTTACTTATATATGGAAAAAAATAAAGTTTACTTGCTTAAATAAGATTAAGGGATGAAAATTTGCCGATAAAAAGGGAAGACAAAAGTACATTAAGTCAAGTTTATACCATCTAATGTGCCTACTGACATGCAACCAGCAGGGCTGACGACAGGGGGGGGGGCCGCAAATGCACAGGGGCCTGGACTCACAGAGGGCCCGTATCCACGCAAGATTAGTAGAAATGGGGCCTAGAATCAAGATGAGTAAAAAAAGGCGGGTTTCTCAATTGCACAGGGGCCCGAAAATCCTACTGGGCCTGGAAACCGGAGTACAAATGGACACATTATGTTCAAATTTTGTTTTTATTGGTGGATAATGGGTAAAATATATATTGCACTTTAGTGATAATAATAAGAAGAGAGGGAAGGAGGGAAAATGTTCTAAATGGTAGGAAAGAAGGGAGGAGAGATGGTAAGAAGAGAATTAAGGAGAAAATGAGGGAAAAGTATAAAGAAGTCTGAGGGAAGGGAAGTAGATGTGGGAAAAGTCGAAAGAAGGTCGGAAGGAAGGGAAGTAGAGAGTGAGGGAAGGAATTAATGGAGGGAGGGAGAGAACTGTGGTAAGGGGTGTACAGGATAAACTGATTTGATGACTGAAGTTTTACTTTCCACTGATTCAATAATCATTCTTAAAAAAATAATCATGGAATCTTAATAAAATAGTCATTATCTTAATAAAATACTAATTACTATAAAAACCATGCCATAAGCCAGAAGTGAAGTAAAATAATTATTCAAGGATTGAGTCTTTCTCTTTTGTTTTTGGCCCCCATTTGGTTAATATTATGTGTTTACATGAAAAATATGTACTATATGAAATGTATTTAGAAACACATTGTTGTAGGTGGGGATCATTTACAAAATTAGCTATCCCTATTTGTAACTTTGAAAATTGGTCAAATTTTTGACCACTGGCGATCTCTAGTACTAACTAATAGGCCTACTATAAAAATTGACAAAATATAAAAAAGTTCAAGGAATTTTTTATGACATATTCAAAAATACATTCTCTTTTACAGAAAGGAAATCACTCAGAAACCAGAATTTTGCAGATTGTACTGTAGTAAGTGAGTCTTTCTACGACCGAGTATCCAAACTGTGGACTGCAGTACTCAAGTATAAGGTAGATTTTGAGAATGAAACTAATACACTGTTCAACGTTTTGGCTCCCGAGGTTATTGGTGGTCCATCAAAAAATAGTGAAATGGAAAACTTTCGAAGGTAAGTTTAAAAAAGTTACTTGAGAGGCCTAGGCCTACTTATGATATTATTAAAAACCAGGTTACATACCTTATCCGTCAAACAGTTTTTGTTTTTTCAAATTGACTACTTAAGTTTCGGAATTAACATTCCATCATCGGGTCAGGTACTTGCTGTCTTCTTAAATTAATCTTCAAATTAATTTCGTCAAAATATTAAAATTCAACAAGTTACACATACATTTACACACTTTGCACATCAATTTGAAAAAACAAAAACTGTTTGACGGATAAGGTATGTAACCTGGTTTTTAATTCTTACAACAGTTTTGGAGGCATATCAATATGAATAAATTATGATATTAATTTTCAAAATGTTTTTTTCAGTTGCATTAGAGGCTTACCTAGATATTTGAAACTACTAAGCTGAAATCCTTCCAGATGTCTGCTATATTTTCCACCCATGCCAAATTTTCTCTTTTCAGAATATCTCATCGTAGAAAAAGTCCCAATCGAAAGTTTTTTAGCGCTTTCACTATCACTTGCAAAGTGCTTTCATAGTGTATACGAGGTAGGTGCCTCACCTAAAGTGAAAGTGAATAGCTATCTTTTAAGATAACTCCAGCTAACTGAAGTCAATTTATCTTTCAAGATAACTCCAGCTAATTAAAGTCAATTCAGTGTCCACCCTCGCGGGAGGAATACGTACTAACATTACACCGCTAACATGATGGTGAGAAAAAGTAGTGTGACTTAATAAATAGGCCTAACCAGTTTTTCTAGTATTATGACCTTAAATAGCATCTAAAGTACTCTTTTCCACTTTTGATGTCCAAAATATAATTTCAGAGACTGATATAATGTCGTCGCTCATTAATATAAAAGTGTGATGAATGTAGTAAATAATCCCCCACGGGGTCGGCGATCAGCATGCGTAATCGTTCACATGGGAGCTAATTGCGGCAATATATTTTAATTTAGAGAAAATGATTTTATTGCATCTTGAAGAAAAATTCAACATTAGGTTCATTTGAAATTCATTTTAGCGAATTTCCTGAAAGGAATAAGCTATTACCATAGGCCTCACTGCTGCCTACACTGTGCGACGTCGCGGCAGTGTCACTGCCGCCTACACTGTGCGATGTTGTGGCAGTATCACTGCCGCCTACACTGTGCGACGTTGCGGTGGTGTCACTGCCGCATACACTGTGCGTCGTCGCGGCGGTGTCACTGTCGCCTACACTGCGCAACGTCGCAGCGGTGTCACTGCCACCTACACTGCGCGACGTTGCAGAGGTGTCACTGCTGCCTACACTGCGTGATGTCACGGCGGTGTCACTGCCGCCTACTCTGCGCGACATCGCTGGGTCACTCCCGTCAATCGCTCATGTGTACTCAATCTTTGGACCCTGTGGTCTGTTGCGATGCCGCAGAAAGAAAAGTTTCTCCAGGCTAACGGCTATAATTTTTGGTAGCACATACTAATTGTGAGTAATCAACAGGAGTAACTATTCAATTCGAGCCTTGATAAGGTCTATTAAAAAAAACTTCAACCCAAGTAGTGTTAACTCAGCTAAATAGCTTATTTTTATTTTTTACTCGGCACACGTCTAATTTCTATTAAATTTTATAAGGCATAGAATGTAGTTATGCTTTCTTAATGTGAGTTGAGCTTGAATTTTTTTCCAGGCAGATAAGAGAGTTAGGGGAACAGATTACTCCATTGCAAATATTCAAGTTGGAAGTGGCAGAGGATAAAGAAAAGCTTGATATTCAATTGATGGAAAAAAGGAGGGAATTGTTAAAACTGAGTGCAGAGGTTGGCGATAAGATGGAGCAAGCTGAGTCTCAAACTCATCCAAGGTATTGGTTACAAAATCTTAAAAGAACCATGACTTTACAACCCTTTATCTTGGGCAGAGTTAGTGTTTATTTTGTGGGGGAGGTGAAATGTTTTAAACTTAAAAACTATCTAAATAATAAAGAGAGACTTTGTGACTGTATCTTACTGTCACCTTATAGCTCAACTGTAAGGAGTCAATGCATGACATTTTTAGAATATGCTCCTTACCTTTGTACCTTTTGCACCTTACTCTCAGGTTCACATAAATTACGTGTACTTCCTGTGAAACATCCAAAGTTTCAATGTTAATAAAATGAGACTATTTTCTGCCATTAACAGATTACAGAAGAACAGATTTCAAATTACAAATAACAGATTTCTGCCATTTATTAAAGAGGGGGCTAAAGGCAATTCAGTGTTGCCCTCGCAGGAGAGATACGTACTATCAATACTCCGCCATGATAATGGGAAAAGGTTGTGTAACATAATAATAACCAGTTTTTTCTAAAATTATGGTCTTAACCAGTATATAAAGTAGGCTATTCTTTTCTACATTTAGTGTCCAAAGTATAGCTTCAGAGGCTTATATAATGTTGTTGCTCATTCATATAAAAGTCCAAACAGTAATGAATGTAGTAAATATTCCTATGCGGGGTAGGCGATCAGCGTGTGTCAACGTTAACACGGTTACGAGTTACGGCAATATATTATAATTTAGAGAAAATAATTTTATTGCACCTTATAGACAAACAAATTCAACCCTAGGTTCGTGTGGTACATTTTTTTATTTTCTTTTTACATTCCGAGTTATTTAGCTGAAACCCACTACTTGAACTCGAACACCAATTTCTTGTGTATTCTTATGATATAGGAAAAATAAAAATTTCATATTGTGGAGAATTTTTTTTTCATTTTGATATATAGCATATTGTCGTGCGTTGCAAAATAAGGTCCCATATGGATATGGTGACCCAAGGTTGTGACCTGCAAAAATAATGACATCACCTTTGTGAGCAAGAACACAATCCGAGTATAGTTTTCAAATGAAACAATGCTATACATCAAATTAAAAGAGGAGAAAAAGTCCTACAAAATATTACCTTTTGCTTCCACGATACATGAAAAGTCTAAAAGTAATCATTATCTGAGTTTACAAAATCAAATTTACCTAATTAACAATCACGTGAAAATCATCGGCTGAACTTTGGGTGTGATTACTCTTTTACTTTTCTTAGAATCATGGAAGCCAATGATAATATTTTGTAGCATTTTTTCTCCTCTTTAATTTGATTTATAGCGTTTTGTTTTCGATTGAGAGTTGCAGTCGGAATGTGTTCCCATACACAAGGGTGTTCAGATTTTTATGATTTACAACATCTTGCGGAACCATATCCTGACATTATTTTTCAACTTACTTTTACTACGTCGCACTACCTTTTCTCATTATCATCGCGGAGTAATGTTCATATGTATCTCACCTGTGAGGGCGACACCGAATTACCTTCACCTCCCTCTTGATTAGGGATGTGTCGGTACCTTAAGTCGGTTCTCGGTACCACCGGTTCTTGGCAAAAGAACCGGTATCGAGAACCGACGTCAAAATGTCGGTACCGATACCTCGGTACCCATGGTAATCGGCGGGAGTAACTACCAGTTACGAAAGACGATCGATCGCACCACGCATTGCTGTGGGCGTTGCGTCGATGGCAAATGCCACTGCGTACTATTATTGAAGGACAATAATGTTTCTAAAATAAATTTTGATTTGAAATTTATCTTCAATG
Organism: Flexamia atlantica; assembly: GCA_035578135.1. Taxonomy (NCBI): domain Eukaryota; kingdom Metazoa; phylum Arthropoda; class Insecta; order Hemiptera; family Cicadellidae; genus Flexamia; species Flexamia atlantica. The sequence continues at coordinate 8,827,164 of JAQJVK010000011.1, forward strand.
ATTTGACTCTTGATTGATTTTTTACTCTAATACTTAAAATTAATGGAAAAGGGGTTATTTTCTTTGGGAATTGTAAGATTATCAAAGAAACTAATTTGGAAACTGTTATTTTTCACCTTAGAATTTGTTCTTGATTGATTCTTTTACTCCAATTTTTCAAATTAATTGGAATGGGGTTATTTTCTATGGGAATTGTAAAATTATTAATGGAAACAAATTTGTAAGCTGTAATTTTTCACCTTGGAATTTGTTCTTTTGTTCACGTGATATATATTTTTTATATCACCTGTTAACAGAAGGATAAACAATGAATTTAATGACTGAGATAGTATTTTATGTCTTGGTGAAACTTACACTTGAAAATTAAAACATTTTTAAAACAGTAACATACAACAGATTGTCTGTAGGTTTGAGGGTTCGTTACATTATATAATACATTTTGACTAACACTTGGTACCGATGGTACCGGTACCGAGAACCGATTTTGTCAAGAACCGGTACCGGTACCGACTTTGAAAAAAGTGGTACCGACACATCCCTACTCTTGATGTTGTTAAAATAAATAGCTCATGTACTTAGTACTTATATTTTCATTATGTTACTCAGTACCCAACAATGTTTATAAAAAACTGCTGTAAATATATTTACACGGGTGAATCCAGCGTAAGCTATCAGCTAGTACATAATAGACTAGACACAGTGCGTGTCCACCACCATACAGCAAAATTATAAGAAGTTAATGCATGAAATTTTCAAAGCAGTTCCTTACAGTTGCTCAGAGTGCCTCAGGAAATGTCGGGAATAGATGGGAGACGGGACATACTGGACAATGTTGGTGCTTTAACATTGTACTAAAAGGGAACAATAACTTTACTAAAGTACTGTTTAGACTAGGACTGAAAGCTCTTAAAGAATAAAATATCAAGATTCAAGTTCATTTTTCAATCCTAATCTTAAAATAATTTTAAATGTGTATGCTAAATGAATATTAGATGTTATTAGAGTAATGTTCTTGTTCTTGACATCATTTTAATTTACTTAAAATAATGTTTTGTCTCTCTTTAGGGAGATTCAGAGGAGAAATTTGAGACTGTTGAAGATTAAAATTTGTCGCAAAGTTATAAATTGTCTTTTGGTCAGATCTGATCTTAATTTAGAAGAGAATCCTGAGTTTGAAGATATGAAGATGAGATGGAGACGTCACATAACTCTGAAGGCTAGGCAGGATTAATAGAAAGTGTTTTAAATTCAACCACAGTACTTTGAACTTATGGGTACCTATTTCAGTTAAGATATTGTGAAGTAAAGGGGGATGAACATGGAAATGAGGATGAGTCGTTTTTGAAATGTACATTTGCCATAAAAGTCGGAGGAAAGTATTCATTCAGACTTGAATATACTTTTTATGACATAAGAAATCAACTTAATAGGTTAGAAAGTGTTAAAAATTCATCAATATGCTTTGAACTTGTGGGTACCAATTTTAGTTACTTTGTTATATTGTCAGCAGTAAAGACATTATGTTGTAACGGAGGATCAAGTTTTCACATGGAAATGAGGATGAGTTGTTTTTTAAATGTACATAATATGCCATAAAAGTCAGAAAAAAACATTTATTCATACTTTAATATAATAAATGTTTTATGACATAGAAATCAACTTATTTAATTAATCCTTTATTTTCCTTTTTGTTTTTGTGTTCTTTGAACAAGGCAAGTATTATTGTACTTTAAAGTGCTTAGTGTAAATGTATGCCCTGATGCATATTTAATAGTAATGTATGAGAACTGTCCAGAGAGTAATCCTTTATAAACGGTAGTGCCAATTCAAAATCCTGCAAAGTGCAAATTAACTGATGAAGTTCCTTCTTCCAGTTTCACGTAATTTGCAAACAGTTTCCTGCTTTAAAATTCAGTTGGGGTCAGGTAAAAACTATCAGAATTTGTCTTACAATGTTCCACTTTAGTGGTCAAGTTCTGTAGAGTTGCTGTTTTTGCATTGGTGTGTGTGTGTTGCCTACATATTATACAGTTTCATATATATTTAGTTATTATTATGCTGCTATGAACAGCAGTTTTTATCACATATGAGTTTTGGGGTTAAAGAAGCTCTTTTTTCCCTATGGAGAATAAAAATCAGCTGTAGTTGGGGACTTCTGCTATTCAATTTTTTTACTCTAGTAAAACCACGATAATATTAGATTACCTCACTTCCATGAGGCCTGTGGAGCGAAAGCTTATGATGTCAATGCCGAATGTTAATTCTTATTGGGTAAAAATATAGCCTCAAATGAGGTCTCAGTAATATGTTCTCTCTGATTGATCAGATGAAACTTGATATTTCAAATCTCACTCATTAAACCAATCGAGACTTTAATGTGTTTGATATATCAATTGTATGTTACTGTCAGTCTAAACACAAATGAAACAGACAATCAGCTGATTGTTTTATATAGCGAGAATAAGAAGAAAGCCTCATTAATGTCACCGGTCTGACACTTAAATGGAGCCAAGTGGTAAGCTTGATTGGAGCGGGTTAGTTCGATGCAATTTATTCAGATGGCGTTGTAAAAACATGACTTTCTTCTTCTTCACTGATTCAGCCAATCAGAACGACGATAACGATCTGCTTCCCGTTCCGTTTCCCCTGATTTTCTGTCACGACGCGACGTGTACACAACCATAACGAGTTGGAATTAATTTGAGTGTGGGAAAATACCTAAAGTACGTTTGCAGAAAGTTGTTCTAGTGTAAGTCGTTTCGTGAAATACTGTACTGCGTGATTCATGTTGTGCTTGAAGCTATTGATGGAAAATAAATACGTAGATGTTTACATAAAAGCACTTAATAAAAATTAACTAAGTTAATTTTTATTAAGTGCTTTTATGTAAAGATCTACGTATTTATTTTCTATCAATCGCTTTAAGCACAATAAGAATCACTCAGTACAGTATTTTGCGAAACAACTTGCACTAGCGGCAAACGCACTTAATCTAAACAAACCGGTAAAGTCATTAAAATTGAAAGTCTAGCAAACAAAACAAGAAAATGAAAATATAAGCAAAGCAGACGACGACGATCGATATGTCGCATCGACGACGATCGATATGTCGCATCGATGACCATCGATATATCGCATCGATCTTTTTAGTTCGTTGCACATTATTCAGATAGCGCTGCTGTCTCCTTACCACCGAGTTAACATGGGAGTGCCATCTCTTTACGAAGTTCATTATTACTCTATGTTAATGTGTTAAAGGTAAACAAGCAGTAAAGTTTTGGGTTTTTTACGTAGTTGATGGAATATATTGAGCAGTATAACAAAAAGAATAGTTGTATCACAGGGGACTAAAGTCTTCTCGGTCATTTTTGACCTCGGTTCAAGAGCCTCGGTCGAAAACTTGACTTCGTACGAAACGCCTCACTTGAATAATGAATGAAATATACTATATTTCACAGCAAAGAAAAAAACAGGAGGTTTTCATTACACCAATTATTAATCAAAAAACAACTGACTAATAAACTAATATACCCTGAGTTCTATAAGTCTGGGACTAGACGTTAAAAAATGTTAAGATAGGTTAAAGATAATTTGCATTTAGATTTTTAGCCTAAGTTTTTACTTTTTGTTGTAGGCTATATCATAAATGCTATTCCCCAAAAAGCAATATATTTAAGGTGGTTGCCCCAAATTTTAAAATGTAAGCCAAATGACCATTCATTTTGGAAGGAGTTGAAAGAAAATCAAAGACCCAAACTCAAGATGAAAAATCCAAACAAGGCAAATAATAAAGCTAAAAATATACTTGTACCAAAGATTTATTTGTACACATTTCGAATTCAGTGATCTTATCTCATCTTCTTTTGTTTGATGAGGTAATTTCTCAAAGCAATCTGAAACAGAAAAAATAAAGAGAATATTAATAGAGAAATCATTAAAACAGCTTGATTTATTATTAAGTTGTTCTTCACATGTTTCAATAATGAAAGACGAATATCAATAACTATATACTATATATTTATCCCCTCACTCCAGTCTAAATAATACATTGAATTTTGCCAATTAGCGAATTTCCCCTTTAGGGAAGAAGCTATTACCGTAGATCTCATGGTAAGACCTAAGCCAAAGACCATAATAACTTTTTGTTTTGGGGCCTCAGGAGCAAAAAACACCATTCGTTTGAAGTTTTAGTCCTCCCCCTAACTTTTTTCTATATTTTTTCAAAAATCAATTCCACACCACCCCCAAACATTACTGGGTAGTTAATACTTCATTTTGAGGGGGTACCCAATTTTGGCCGCCATATGGGATCTGCCATATTGGATCCAAAATCATTTTTTCAAATATAAAAGTGAACAACACCACTTTGGCGGCCAAATAATTTAAATAATAATAATAAATATCATTTATTTCACCAAAATATACATATACAGTCATTTACATTTACATACATTTATTTACAAAAACTATACAAAAAAAATACATAAATACGTTATGGCGAAATAAGTAGGGATCCCCTAGGTTTACCCGTGTTGGGATCTCCATCACTAGATTGTTACACAGAATTGACAGGATATGACAGAATACAGAATACAATTAAAGTTAAAATTATACATTTTTCATACTTTTAATGTGCAAATATATCTATATGAAATAAATTTAAAAATCCAAATAAAATATTGAACATACAAAATACATAAATCCAACATTTTAACAGTGTAGGTCGCTAAACTATAAATTATAAACCAACAAAAGAAAGAAAATAAATATAAAAAAATATGCATAACCGAACATTATAAGAACATCTATTTTACTATTTTGAAGAGTTCATTAATATTTCCCTGTAAAAATAACCACATTTTTAATTTTCGTAAAAAGCCTTTAAGAGATATAAAATTATTTATATTTTTTATAAAAATATTAAACAATCTTGGTGCGGTACAGCTATAAAAATTTTGATACAAGGTTAAGTTGGATCTTGGGATTTGTACCTCAAACCTGTTTCTTAAATTATAAACATTCGTGCGTTTCACTGAATAAGATGAACTTCTAACATAAAACATTTTTAAAACTTTAAAAACATACAGGTTACGCAAAGGAAGAATTTTTAAACTAACAAAAATAGGCCAGGCATGATCTAATATATCTCTATTTCCTACTATACGTACGATACGCTTTTGCAATGTAACTAATGGATAGAGAATGGAAGCATAAGCTCCACCCCAGCATGTTAATCCATAACTTAACCTAGACCCTACCAGAGCATAATAAAAGCAACACAATAACTTCTGTGGACAGAGATGGCGCAACATGTAAAACTTTCTTAGACTAACAAGCAGCTCTCTTCTTAATTTTATCATATGGCTTTTCCAAGATAAGTTATCATCAATCAATAAACCTAAATACTTCATACAGCTTACTTTCTCTATCGATAAACATGAACAAATTCCTAAATTATCTTGAGCAAATTTTGAGTCATGATATTTTAAATGCAAGTCAAATGAAACGCTGTCTCTTAAACTAAAAATCATAAATTTTGTTTTCTCACTCAAGATCATGGAGTTCTGATCAAACCAAAGTCTAAGTTTACATAAGTCTGATGACATTGAATTATAAAGCGATTTGATATCATCAGTTTTATAAATAAAAGCAGTATCATCTGCAAAGGCAATCAGTTGACCATCAAAATTTCCATTACACAAATCATTTATATAGATTAAAAAAAGAATTGGCCCCAGAACAGATCCCTGAGGTACACCACAATTTATGAGCCCAGGAGTACTGAAAGAATGTCCAATTTTAACACACTTAAATTGGTGAAAGTTAAGTGTAAATTGCTCAACAATGACTAATGGTGGTTATTCGTCACTATCTAGCATTATTTTGTGGTTATGGGCTTATTTTATCAATTCGTAAAGTTTAATTTGGTTGAAAATAAATTAATTAAAGTACTCATATCTTGAGAACCAATTGAGATATTAAAAAATGGATTGCAGAATTGTAATCAGAGAAAAAATCTAATTCGAAATAATAGGTTACAACACCACTTTTATATTTGAAAAAAATTATTTTGGATCCAATATGGCAGCCAAAATTGGGTACCCGTAAAATTAAGTATTAACTACCCAATAATATTTGGGGGTGGTGTGGAATTGATATTTGAAAAAATATAGGAATAAACGGTATCAGGAAACTGACACATACTTTCTCCCTTCAAGTAATTTAAAACCAGAAAACATATTTAGTGAAATAAAACAAATTAACAATTAATTATCACACAAATATATGCCAAATGTTATCAAAAACGGTTAGTAAATAACGGAGATATCGATTTTTAAATATTTGCCATGAGAATAACATTGGACAACGTACTGCGTTTACCGCCGAACTAAAATATCAATTATCTCCGCAACCAGTTGACATAAACTCATGATTCAAAATACTAGATTATTTAGTTTTTCAAGTCAAATTTAATGGTTGCAAGTATATTTTCTTTAGAGGTCACAGATTTTGTGAAATTTCAAAAATATGAATTTTTTAACACTTAAACCCCCATAGCTTCTGAACCTGAATTTTTACAGACATGCGGGTGGTGTCATTTTGTTTGTCATCTTAAGCACTAAAAACCATGAAATTTTTATCAAAATCGTTAGAGCCGTTTTTGAGAAATTTGGATTTTTGTCATTTTTTATGGGTTTTTATGGTGTAAATACCCTTAAAAATCAAAAATTCAAAAAAATGAAAAATACGCCTGGAGATACCACCGCTTTATACCTACATGCCAAATTTCATGAAAATCGGTCCACTGGTGTCGTCTCTAGCTTTGTTTACATCCACACACACACACACACATACATCCACACACACAGACAGACAGACACCACGCCAAAAACCATTTTTTTGGATTCAGGGAGCACTAAAACGAATATATCCACTACCAACTCAAATTCGAAAATTTTGACGAAAACAATACTTTCTCCATATACATTGTATAGGGGGGAGAAAGTAAAAAGTTAAGGGGGGACTATCATGGGACACCTGGTATACAGGGTGTCCAACTTAACTGTGCCACCATTGGTATCTCAGAAACTATTGGATTTAGCGAAAACTTTAAATGGGACTTCACCTACTTTTTTAATGTGTTTAAGAATATGAATTTAGTTTTTTTCTAAATGGCCACCATTTTCCAATATGGCGGACAACTATGATTTTTCTTATAGAACACCCTGTATTTTATGATGTATTTGGATTTTACGCTTAATTTTAAGAACCTTTACTCTTTGACATTTTTTCTTAAACCCAATAGTTAAAAGGATATAAGCTGTTAAAGTCTGATTTTTCCCCATAAGAAATGCATTGTTTAATTGTTGGTACTCGGTATGTCGATAACGGTTGGGTTAATTAAAAAAAAAGCCGAAGACCAAAAGTACCTTAAAATGTGATTTTAGTTTAGATTCAACCATAGAAATAGTTTTTAGTTGAGATTCATTCATAGAAATGAATGATTATTAATAATTTTGGATTCCATAAGGGTTGCATGGGATGGCCCGGTTAAAATGGACACAATGCATTTCAAATGGGGAAAAAATCAAACTTTAAATGCTTATATCTCCTTAACGATTGGGTTTAGGGAAAATTGTGAAAGAGTAAAAAGTTCTTAAAATTAGGCTTAGAATCCAAATACATCATAAAATACAGGGTGTTCCATAAGAAAAATCAAAGTTATCCGCCATATTGGAAAATGGCAGCCATTTAGAAGAAAACTGAATTCATATTCTTAAATGTCTTAAAAAAGAAGGTGAAGTCCCCCATTTCGCTAAATCAAATAGTTTCAGAGGTACCAATGGTGGCACAGTTAAGTTGGACACCCTGTATATCTGTGTCTGTTAGCACAATGGCGGCCAAAAAATGGTCCGGACTTTATGAAATTTGGTACAGACGTGTAAAGTGGTAATCAATTGGGCGAATTTGTAAACCAGCCTGATCGGACCACCAGAAGGGTGGGTAAACCCCCCCAAAAAAGAGTTTATTGGGTTTTTCACATAGAAAAATTAAGATGATCCAATTTTAGGTTTCACCATCGAATTCAGCTTAAGAAAAAACGATTTAGTATCTTAAATCATAGCTCTATGTCCATTGGTTATTGAGAAATTGAAAGTGGTAAACACAGTACGTTGTCCCAATGTTAACCTTATGGGAAATAAGTAAAATGTTATATCTTGCTTACTTCTCAACTTAACTTAATAAAACTTGGTTTGTGACTTCATCTAGATGAGATCTAATGTATTTTAGGCTAAAATATCCGAAGTTTCAATTTTTGTGGCTGAAAACCTGCGTACTCTATCCCCATGTTATCCTTATGGGAAACAAAACAAATTCTATATTGTCATTATTTCTTAACGTATCTTGTAAAACTTGGTATATGGTAAATATTCAATTTAAACAACCCAGTTTTAACACACCTGTTGCAGCAAACCTTCGTACTCATTCTCCATGTTATTCTTTTGGAGATTACAAAAACATATCATATATTGGATGGAAATATATTTGTCTGTATTTGAAATTCGCTGAGTATGCAGGTCTGCTGCAACGGGGGTATTTTGCTTTTATATTAAGAATAGGATACAACAGAAATCAACATAAATTAGGAGTGTTAAGTATTTTTTCACCACACTATGTTGTAATCACCTGTTTTACAAACATATGCAGGCCTGGCTCTTCCGTCCTAGGGCCAAAATGTTTGGCCCCAGAACTGTCAAGTCAGCAGATTTATTTGCTCATTTATTTTTCACTTGAAATAACAACTTTAATCAGTTAATGTTACGTTAATCTCTGCTTTGCAACCATTATTACTGATCCGTAGCAAGTAACCATAACCTTAACGTTGTAATCATTGACGTTTATCTTGTCCTCACCTGTTTATCTTTAAAAGATCGTTTCGTCTTTCCTCTAACTTTATGTTTAATCATCATAAAATTCTTATTTTTTCTCTTCTCTCGGTTGGTTTTGCTGGAGAAAGGATTCAATCTGCCATCCTTGTAGCCAAACTTCTCCCTTCCTTCTTGCCCTTTCTGTAACAACATTTATTAATAAATGTCATTAATGAAGGGTAACGCTTAGATGAGAGCATTAAAACTTCATGCTATGCTCATTAAATATTTTGAACAGCAAATTTTTAAAATACAATAACAAATTATGAACTCTTTCTTAAATGATAGAATTTAAAGATATATTTATAAAGATTTACTTTGCAATCAAAATGAAACTTAATTGGTTTCACTTTATATTTAACCTATTTATTTTTTAACTTTTTTATTTTGTTATTGTTCCATGAGCATTTTTTTAACGGTTGGGAGCTAACCCAAAAAATAATGTGTAGCTTAGGAGACTCACCTTAACAGTCTCGACTCGAGTTTGCTTGTCGTGTTTCCTCTTTTTGTAGATGTTCTCAATATCTGCCAACGATACTAATTCTTTCCTAAAAAAGTGATAACATAAATATATTGTGATTGAATTTTTAAAATATTCATCTGATGAACTCTTAGTAAAGTTTTGAAAACTTTACTAAGAGTAAAGTAATCTTTAGGTGCTCACACAAAGTTAAAGGTTTATCAATCTTGGGTGAACCAACCCAAGCCAAACCAACCAAACCAAACCAAGCCCCCTTCCCTCTCCCAAAAGGATTTCCCCCATGAGGGGCCTTCAAGTCAGGTACATTTTGGCTAGAGTAGGGTCATAGCTAGGGATCTCAATCCTGGACCAAAATTTTAATCCCAGGATTTCGGAATTGGCAAAAGACGATCTCCGGATCCCAGGATTCCCATTTTCTATAGATCAACAATGTGTGATGAGAACAATAACAAATTTTTTATCAAAACTTTAAAGTAACTATAATTTTATCTTACAAACTCATCAAATCTGGGCTTGTTGACGGCTGATTACCTGTTGTTCTAGATTTTTAAATAGCTTGTATGCTGTATCACCAATGTTTATCTGCTTGCCAATGAGTAGCTTAGATATCCCTTCGTAGGGTCGCCTAATGTTTTTAAAACTAGTTTGCGTATCTTTCATTGCGCCATTTTCCCCTCCTTTTTTTTTAAATAATGTAAAATGGATGAAACGTTACAATCTTTCTTGTGGCCACAATAACATGCTTGTCACCCATATTAGTTCACAATGAAAATCATTCACGGATCACCGATTATTTTACTAAATTAAAAAAAAAACTTACAGGCTCACTACTCACTACTCACACAGGTGTTTGCTAAACGAAAGCCTGTTAGTAACTGAAAATTTTATTGATAAACTAGATATAAAAATTCAGTAAGATAAAAAAAATAAAATCACCTGTGTGGCTTTGGTCCATAGGATACCTCGATTTGTGGTAATCAACTGCAACGGAAGTTAGGAGCGACAAGGACACTACAGTGAGTGATGTCCTATTATTCCAGGAATAAGTAGTCATTGTTGTATTGAATTGTGGTTTTGGACAAAGTTAACTTTTGGTAAGGTAGATAACAGTCTAAAGGGATGTAAATTAAAAAATAAACAACTTTTTCTACTGTTAAGGGGATTCCCTACTGAAAATGCTAAATTTGTTAATATTCTTCTTTTTGGTTCTGAATAAGGTTTTTGTAGTTTGTACTTGTTACAAAAAAACATTTGTGGTCAGAATTTTTAATTTGCAGTTTTAGGTATTTTTAGGTATAAATATACCTAAAAATAACGGTTATATAAAAATTTATATATCTCAGGTTCTATTGGCAAGAACTTAATGATCAAATTGTCATTTTATAGGGTTTTTAGTCTTCTAAAAAGTTAGGTAATGATTATATTTGTATCTATTTAGAAAAAAAGTTATGGAGAAAAAATAAAAAATAATTTTAAAAATATTGTTTATTGAAAAGGAAATATTTTTATTCAATTCCTAGTTGTGTTACAGGCATAATTTTACCTAAATTTTTAGATATACTAATAAGGAATATTGGGTAAAAAATTTCAACCTTTTAATACAAGTACTTTATGAGATATATCAATTTTTTTAGTGTTGAAAAACATAGAAAACCCAAACTTGCGGGAATTGCGCATTGAAAGTACGCAAGCGTTATCCTGGCTAGGCAGCGGCGGCATGCAGAGCCTAATATAATTTTTTATTTTTCATATTTAAAATCACTTATACCTTGTTATGTATGATTTTTCTAAAAGAGAACATATCATAGAACAGTAATATGTAAAAATAATGTTTCAAAAAATAAAATTTTTGTCATTTTCAGTAGGGAATCTCCTTAATATTGAAATATTAATTTCCTAAAGCATGTTTATGTTTATAAGTTTGTAAAGAGACTTTTGCGTTAGTTAAATCATTCATATCACGCAAAAGTTGAGAAACAATTCTTTTGCAATCTCGTCAATCCCGGGATTGAGAAGCTCAAATCCCTAACAGCTAATGCTTAGTGAGTAAAAAATAAACCTTAGCCACAAATTAACATCTGATTGATACATTTTTTTATCAATGAAAAATAAGGCATACGGTAAAATCCCATCACAACTTTACCAATGTGCCAATATTTGCTACTAGAATATGTCAAAAAGGTCAAAGTTCTCCAATTAAACAATAACACAGAACTCAATGAAAAGAAAATATTCAAAACCCAAGTAGAAGGTGAAAAATAGAACTGGTAAACTAAACACAGATGCCATGAACAGTGCTATGCCAACATTTTTTCATGAAGAGGACAAAATAAATATTCCCCATTTAACAGCACAGTAGTAACACAGTAACAGCAGGCCACCCAAAAATTGCTAATAGTTCGTGTCTTGGAACTTGTGTTGAGTAAATAAATAAATATTTATTTGCCATCTGACAAAGATACTACATGTATCGGCAATGTCATGATTACATCAACAGCATTAGTAAAAAAGTGCTTACAAATCAAAAAGTGTTTTACAAGCGAAAAATACCATCAATGCAGCATTACAATTAAAATTACATATAAACACTAATCCTTAAAATCAACTTCATTTATGAAGCATTCATTTATGTTATGTCACTTTTAGTATATTTCGTGATTTTTTCCTCAAAAAGATTGAACCTAGACAAGCCCTGAATTTAAGAATCATAAAGTACTGAAGCAGGGCGCGCACTTGAGCGGACCGTTTCAGACCAGACATGCACGGCACAGGTTCGGATCTGTCCTACATCCGCGCACTTAACAATGACCTCCGTAGTTGTCCGTTCCCCACTCCTCCTCCATGTATCAGCTATCCATCGACCTCGTAGTGTCACAATCATAGTATTAATCACGGTAACTATAACAGTTACCGTGATATTAATTGGTATTAATTATTGCATCATATAAAAGTTTACAAAATGTTTTAAACTTAATTTATTTCACAAACTGTTCAACTAAAATTATAGCTATTTTTCAAATAAATTTACTTACGTAAATTTATTGCCATAAGGTGTCAAAAGAAGAGTTTGCCGACAAAATAACATATCAGCTGTTCAGTCAACTGGATAACAAGAACAACTAATTATCAGGCGATCCTGTGATGTAGCCTTGACCTCTTCCTCCGACCACCAGTAGGCCTGCATCAGCTAACTAGTGCAGATCCGTGGTGCATTGGAATGGCGCTATTTTATGTTTTTCGTCCGTCTCGTATGTGTTCGTTTGTGTCGACTATGTGTATGTACTTTTCGTGCGTTTTGACAACCGTTGGAGTAACAATGGACTAATTTTAATAAACTTCATTGCTGCTGAGGATAGGCGGTCATTCGCCTGAAACGTGTCCAGCGCCAGCGTGAAGAAACAAAACATTGACACCTTATGGCAATAAATTTACGTAAGTAAATTGATTTGAAAAATAGTAATCACAGGTGTCAAGGCTGTATATGAGTTAAAATTATAGATCATGTAAAAATGTCAAACCAAAAGGGCAGGGACAAAAATTAGTTCATTGACGCATCTCACTCAGAAAAAAATAAAATAATATACATTAACCTGTAAGTATAGGTAAATTAAGTTACAAACATGCTCTGTTTAACATGTATGGAATGTAGCAGTTGAACAGTTGATTGATACATCTCGATGCATTTCTAATTAATCTTGAGAAGTTACTGTGGGGATTTTAAAGTCTTTCCTAATAGTCCAATTTAAAACGAACTAAGATGATGAAAATAATTACATGGACATTGCTTGAATTACAATTTCTTTACGCCACGGTATTGCCTTGGGCCTTAGGCCATGTGACAACTGCTAATAATCATAGTAATAAACACAAATTTAAATTTTAAACAGTAATCAAGAAACAACGTATTTAGCGGAAAAAACAAAAAGGCCTATAGAGAAAATGAAGTATTTTTAAGGAAATGATTACAGCAACTGTTTTGCTAAGTTTTACCCTCACTGATAGCCTTTTTATTAAAATAAAAAGTATTTGACGACACACGGGAAGTAACGTCTTTAATACGTTCATGTCAGCAAAGCCCATGAATTGTTGAGTTTAAAAAATCTTGCCCGAAGTTTGATATAGGTGTTCGTATGAATATACAAATACATTCAATTAATACTTTTCTTAAACTACGGCATATAGAGCGTCAACATAGGAACACAGAAGCGGTGGCATGGTGGCTTGCAGAAGACACCTGAAGGAGGATGGGTCTCTCAAGCTGCCCCCACCACACCGGCCACCGGGCTGAGTCGGTCCTTGGGGCGATCTGGTCCGGAGACAGTCAGGTCTGTTGGGGCCCAGGATGGGATGGTCAGGTCTAATGCGCGGTGCCTCATATGACTACGTGTATTTTGACTTTTGACACTCAGCCGGTCCGGTACCGAACCGGTCATGTCCGCTATAGGTGCAGGCCCTGCTTTTCTGTGTGGAAAACGGGCTTCCTCATGGTTTTGGATTTGTTAAAATTTAGACATGTTAAAGTCAGTATGGAGAAAATTTTCACCTGATGGTTACAGATATTACTAATGAAGAAGTTGGTAACCTATTAGCACTTAAAAACCTAGAAGCAATTGTGTTGTATAGCACAACAGTAATGCTCTGAAAGCTGTCATTTCAAGTATTTTCAAACTTTAACGCTCGCTGCTGGCCACTGGTTGTGAAACAGTGGTCTAGACAATTTGGCGAATAGTTATACTGTAGCCTTATGAGTTCAATTTTCACACATACACATCTACACGTTTGGACAAACTGTAAGAGGAAATATCGGAAGATTCGGAAAAAATATCGAGTCATGAATAATACTACTGGTCCAGTCAGACTTTGTAATGTATTGAGTTTAAAGTACGATACCATGTTGTGTCATAATTTGTATTTATTATGTTGGCAGCGGTAAAAGTCAGGTGATGTGCCGATGGCCTGACATCGTATGATCTGAATAAAGGATTCTGATTGGCGGAGCGACCTCCAGACATGTATCCTCGTACAAAACCCCAGCAGTCCAGCTCCAGATTCCTTACTGAACGTCCGCGCTCCGCCGGTCGGTATGTTAATTCGAAAATGTAGTTTTCATTCATCACCTTTATTCTCGGATAGTTACGCTTGTTTCCACTCGGAACACTACATTTCGGCGACGAGAAAATTGGAATTTATTAATTTTCAAGCCGGGAAACTTCAGTGCCGCAACTACCGCGAAATGTGTTCTTCAAGTTCATCAAGTTCTTCAGTCTACAATTATCGGTGAAGAAAGGTACCGAATATAGTGTTTATTGTATGGATGATGTTAATCTGTTATTTCTGAACCAGCTTTTCGGCGAGAAAATGGCGGGAGTGATAGGCAACATAGGAACATTCGACACGGCCGAGGAAACGTGGAGTTCTTATATAGAACGTTTCGAACTATTTGTGGAGTGTAATGACATCAAGAACGAAAAGAAGGTAAGTACCTTATTATCTGTTGTCGGAGTGAAAACATACAATCTGCTTAAGGACTTATGTACCCCGGAAAAACCAGCTTCAAAATCGTATGACGATATAGTGAAACTAATTTCAGAACATTTATACCCTAAACCGAGCTTCATTGCCGAGCGCTATAAATTTAGTTTACGTCACCAGTTCAACTATGAAACGGTTGCAGAGTATATTGTCAATCTAAAGGAGATGTCCGCGCATTGTGACTTCAAAGACAAACTTCCGGACTACTTGCAGGACAGACTTGTCTATCCCCTATTCATTGAAAGAAAAAGTGGAAAATGAAATAGATCGATTGGTAGAAAATGGTATTCTTTCTCCAGTAGATACTAGTTCCTGGTCAACACCTTAGGTTCCAGTTTTGAAAAAAGATGGTAAAATTAGATTATGCGGAGATTACAAGGTTTCGTTAATTCCGTATTTGGAAATTGACAGATACCCTATTCCTAAAGTGGAAGATTTATTTGCAACTCTACAGAAGGGCGAAACATTTTCTCGAATCGATCTAAGTCAAGCATATTTACAAATAACCTTAGATGAAGAGTCAAAGAAGTATTGTACTCTGAGTACAACAAAAGGTCTTTATGTTCCAAATCGTATTCCATACGGAATATCGAGTGCGCCTGGGATATTCCAGCGCATAATGGAACAAATACTTTGTGGAATTCCTGGTGTATCCTGCTTCCTAGACGATGTTTGTATTACAGGAATAAACCAAAATCAACATATAGAAAGATTGAGGGAAGTCTTTTGTAGACTAAGGAAATATGGGCTCACTGTTCAGAAATCTAAATGTAAGTTTTTTTGTAAACAAGTCGAATATCTCGGCTAGATTTTGAGCAAAAGAGCATTTTGAGCTACTTCAAAGTTCCCCGAGTAAAGTAGAAGCTATTGTTAAAGTTCCGACACCTACTAATGTCACTCAACTAAAATCATTTCTTGGTTTAGTAAATTACTACGGGAAATTTGTGCCCGACCTTTCTATTATTGCCACGCCATTGTACAGGCTATTGAAAAAAGATGTGTTGTTTGAATGGAGTGCAGCTTGTAAGAAGTCGTTTATTATCAAGCAAAAAATAGTATCTGCTCCAATTTTGGCTCATTATGATCCGGAGCTACCCTTACGTCTAACAACTGACAGTTCGGCTTATGGTCTTGGTTGTATCCTTAGTCAAATTCAAAAGGATGGCTGTGAAAAACCTATTTGTTTTGGTTCTAGAACGCTTTCAAAAGCGGAGCAAAATTATTCTGTAATCGACAAAGAAGCATTGGCTATAGTTTTTGGAGTCCGTAAATTTAATCAGTACTTGTTTGGAAGGAAATTCACCTTGCTGACCGACCATAAACCGCTCTTGTCTATTTTTGGACCAAAGAAAGGCTTGCCTGCCTACGCTGCTAGCAGACTACAGAGGTACGCATCATTCTTATCAGGTTATGACTTTGACATCCAGTATATTAACTCTCAATCTAACAGAGCAGATTGTCTTTCTAGGTTACCTGTCTCAGTTAGTGAAGTAATAAGTGACTACGATGAGAGTAATATTAATTGTATCGGTTCTTATTTGCAATGTTTGCAGCAAAATGAAATCCCTTTAAGTTTTACTGATGTTAAACGTGAAACTTTGAAAGATGCTGAGCTTAGTAAAGTACTAAATTATGTTATGACTGGATGGCCAAACAACTGTGATAGTGAACTTAATGCCTATTTTCAGAGACAAAGTGAAATAACTGTTGAGCAGAGAATATTAATGTGGGGACATAGAGTCATTGTACCAAAAGTTTTACGTAAGTTTATTTTACAGGAAATCCATTCAGGACATCTGGGAGTAGTGAAAATGAAATCACTCGCACGGTCTTACATTTGGTGGCCGTCAATCGATAAAGATATCGAAATGTTAGCCAACAGCTGTTCACTGTGTCTCATGGAACGGCAAAACCCGGCAAAACATATGTTACATGTTTGGGAGTATCCAAAAAATCCATGGCAAAGGATTCATTTGGATTTCTTAGGACCTATTAATTCTAAACTGTATCTTGTCATAGTAGATGCGCACAGTAAACAGACAATTAGTAAATTGAGACCTCTTTTTGCTCGATTTGGGCTCCCTGAGCAAATTGTGTCAGACAACGGACCACCATTCACCTCATATGAGTTTAACCAGTTTTTAAAATTGAATGGTATTAGACATACTCTCACACCACCCTTTCACCCTGCTAGAAATGGGCAAGCTGAAAACTCAGTAAAAACTGTAAAAAAGCGTATACGATGTGCTATTGTAAATAAGGACAATGTGGAATTAGCTTTGAATAGGTTTCTGTTAGCATATAGAAATTCAGTACATTCTACTACCAATGAGACACCTGCTAAACTTATGTTTAACAGAAATTTAAGATCCAAACTAGACCTAATTAGGCCTTCATTGTCTCATACTGTAAGCAGAAATCAAGAGAAACAAGCCCGTAACTATCAAGGTACTAAGATAAGGCAGTTAATTGTAGGACAGCCAGTTCTTATCAGGGACTATCGAGGTAAGAATAAATGGATTGAGGGAGTTGTAATGAAAGTTTTGAGTCCAGTTTCATATTTAGTTAAATTAGAGGGAGGTATTGTGTGGAAACGCCACATAGATCAATTAATTGGCATTCAATCTGGTTTGACAAGTAACACTAACGAACGAATAACTCCTCAAGATTTATTATTGCCTCAAACAAAACCAGTGCGTGAGGTAGGTCAAACAGCTGATTCTCCTAACCTTACACAAAACAGCCCTTCCGGCAGACCGAGAATGTCCTATTCTCCTTCTCCAAGCGCATCCCGTTTCAACCCAAAAATATCTAGTACTCCAACCGGACGCGCCGCATCATCCATGACGTCACCATCAGCTGTTCACTCCTCACCACAACAATCGGCGAGGAGGTATCCGACTAGGGAACGGAAGCCTGTTGTTAAACTCAACTTGTAAATATTTTGTTTTTGATGTTGTTTGTTTACTTTTTTTAAGATTCACTGTGTATCACCCCATCTGATTTATGTATATTTATGATTAAAGTTACTTGTTTTATGATTACATATCTCTACATACATTTCGTAAAAAAATTGCTTTCATAAAATTGTTATAATTTTGTCATATTTATTGTTATTTTATCTTTTCAATTATGTTTAATCTTTAAGGGGGAGGAAGTGTAATGTATTGAGTTTAAAGTACGATACCATGTTGTGTCATAATTTGTATTTATTATGTTGGCAGCAGTAAAAGTCAGGTGATGTGCCGATGGCCTGACATCGTATGATCTGAATAAAGGATTCTGATTGGCGGAGCGATCTCCAGACATGTATCCTCATACAAAACCCCAGCAGTCCAGCTCCAGATTCCTTACCGAACGTCCGCGCTCCGCCGGTCGGTATGTTAATTCGAAAGTGTAGTTTTCATTCATCACCTTTATTCTCGGATAGTTACGCGTGTTTCCACTCGGAACACTACAGACTTCATATAATTTTCTTACTTAGATTTTGTTTCCTCTTCTTCCAGTTTTCGCTTAATGCCTTTTTTGGGAGCTTCAACTTGTTTACGGATCATAGCAGCGTCGATTTCTTTGAAGTCGTCATCAGTCAAGATTCTCATAACACTGACCTCGGCTGCCTGCTTCCGCTTCATCTCCACAACTTCCTTGGCATCGACTTTCTCAATCTGGGAAGAATAAAAATAGATGTAAAAAGCTTTAACGTTACTCATATTTTTTTCATGGCAAAACCAACAGTATGCACAGTTATAGAACATTATTTTATAATTTTTGTGGTATTATATATTTTCTTTCATTCCTATTTGTTGAACCTCGTTTAAAATTTTTGGAACACTGATGTTGCTTACTGATGTGAAAGCTGACCTAAGAAACAAACACGTTTTAGCTCTTTATGCAGTAATAATTAAAAAAAATATATTTCCTTATATTTTTAATGCAGTGGGTTTTTAATATTTAATCTTTCCAAAGCTGGTTTCTTAATATTATAATTATAATAGCTCAGATTCATAATAAACTTCTGAAAGTTGAAAGAATCAATGTCATTTTGTTACTAAAAATGCTGATTCATTGCTTCTGTAGACCCTCTCCAATAGTTATGTTTGCAAGCAGGCTCACCGTCTTAATCCAGAGTAACGTACTTATAAGTGGACTGCTGTTTTGCCCCTTTGTCAGCACTTCTAAGGTTTCACCATTTAAAAGTTGTTTTTGATACAACTATAAAAATGAGATGAAAATCCAAATACTGAGATTTCAACAAACTAATTTTTAACAAATCAAATATTAAAACTCAAAAGCTAATCCTGCTTTCTTTCATCTGACCACAGACACATAAACTGGCTATTATAACTAGAGATCGCCAGTGGTCGAAAATTCGACCAATTTTCAAAGTGACAAAGGGATAGCTAATTTTGTAAATGTTCCCCGCATGTAGAGTAGGATTCACCTAAGTTGGCCAAAGTATGTACTAATCATCTCATCAAAAATTTATATACACGTCACATTGAAAACATTGTTGGTTCCACATGGTATTTGTTTACATTTTCTCCGAACTGTCAAATCGCCACGTTGCGTTTGTTTACAATATTGTTTTGTTGTTATTCGTGGCAATCTTATAGGTTATTGAATGTTTAAAATATCGCCTATTTTTTGAATTTTCTATTTTTTTACTTTTTTACATAGCGGTAAAGTTCAATTTGATTCTATTTCTTGACATTTATTTTAGTTTGTTTAGCTGCTTGTTTATTTTTTACTGGACCAATTAAGATACGTTTTGAACAAAATATGAGACAAGTCAGATGCTGACTTGCAGCAAGTAGTAAGGGCTAATCATAAACAAACCTAATTTTCTTTGTACAGATTATTTGGTAATAAAATCTAAGTCTATTAATCATGCCGCATCCATGACAAAACCTCACCGTGGTAATATATATTTATTTTGAAAAAGTAATGTTTCAGGTTGCGCAAGAGAACTTCCACGTGCAATATAGCATCAGAACTTTCGCTTTACTGCAAGTTTTATGCTAAAACAGATGTTTGTTAGCAATATTTTTAGCACAGCTGGATTTTATGCTTAAGTTCGTAAGAAGATAATACAGTAGAACCTCGATTATCCGGGGGCGGATTAATCGGGCGGCGGATTAACCGGGGTCAAAAACTGGCCAATTGATAATTATTTACAAAAGGTTTTACAAGGGTAAATTTGGTATAAAAACTCCTGATTTGCTATGAAATGTAGCTAAAAATAATTATTTTAAAAACAAACTGTCATAAGTATTCAGATTTTTAAGACGGTAAAACAGTTGATTTTTAATCGTGAAGTTTAACCAAGATGCGACCAAGGCCGACTCTGTGAGACGCAACGACGCAACAAAGAAATTAAGGAAAGGTAGGCTTGGGACGCATGAGCTAAATTATCTCCTTGTCTTTCATTGCACGGCCATTCGTTGTAGTACAACGCAGCACCTAATTGGCCCGTCGCTATGACGACACACAGTTGCCATGACAACCGGCTGTGCGCACTGGACAATGCGCATTTCGTGGGTGGGGCGAAAGGAGAACGGCAAGAAGAAGAGAAAGGGGTAGAGGGGGAGAGAAAGAGAGAGAATATGGCACTTCCCTCCCTTGGCGCCAAGCTGTCTGGCCCTATGCAAAACTAAGTCGATGAGTCATCTCACCTGTTTTTTGGGCATTTGACTTCCGCGCTTTTTTATCCTTCTCTCTCCGATAATCTTAGCGTGAACTGTTGCCTTTACTTTTATGTTTCTATCTCTAATTCTTTCACCCATTTTGCATTTCCCGTTTGTCACTTAGGCTGTTGACCACAAAAACCTTGCTTTAGTCGTCGCGTATTTAGTACGTTACCTGTTGTTTCACCGGTACAGTATTTTTCCGATCGTGAGTTTCAGTTAGTGTTTGGTCAAGTTATATTGTTCCGTTGTGACTGTTATGCGACGTTTGTGTGAAAATGTCGGAGAAGAAAAGAAAACGTGTGGTTCTGTCAATTCAGCAAAAATTGGAAATAATTGACAAATTTGGAAAGGGTAAGACTGTTAAATCGTTATCCGATGAATACAATATTGGGGAACAAACTGTTCGGGACATGATAAAAAAAAGGGAAGAACTGTTAAAATTTGCGTGTTCCGCAGACTCGACCTCTGCACTGAAAAAAAGAAAAACTATGAAAAAATCTACGTACGACGATTTGGACAAGTCGATGTTAGATTGGCTCTCCCAACAACGGGCTTTAGGAAATCCCATAAACGGCGTGATTTGTACCGAGAAGGCAAAATTCTTTTTCGAATCGTTAGGACTTGAAGGCAAGTTTGAAGCCTCATCTGGTTGGCTCTATCGTTTTAAGCAGAGGCATGGCATCCGAGAATTAGAAATTCAAGGCAAGGCGTTGAGCGGGGATAAAGATGGGGCAGAAGAATTTTGTAAAGAATTTGATTTGTTTGTTTCGGCGAACAACCTGTTGCCAGAACAAATTTATAATGTTGATGAATCCGGTCTTTACTGGAAGTGTTTGCCTACAAAAACTTTGGCCTTTGAAAAAGAGAAAAACGCGCCTGGCACAAATCAAGTAAAGAAAGAATAATAATTATGACTTGTTCAAATGCATCGGGGACTCACAAATTAAAACCCGTTGTCATTGGAAAGGCTAAGAATCCAAGGTCATTTAAAGGAACCGAAGCAAAGAACTTGCCAGTACACTATTTTAACCAGGCAAAAGGCTGGATGAACCAAACGATTCGACAAAAATTTTGTACCACAAGTGCGGGATTTTTTAAAATCAAACGGTCTCCCCGAAAAGGCGGTGCTGGTGCTAGATAACGCACCCTCCCACCCCCCCGAGTTAACCCTCAAGTCCGAAGATAGTAACATATTTGTTAAATATTTACCACCCAATGTAACAGCTCTGATTCAGCCAATGGACCAAGGGGTCATTGCCAGCGTCAAGAAACTGTACCGCACTGCAGTGCTCAGGAAATTCATTGAAGAAGAAGATAATTTGAAGACATTTTTAAAATCATTCACTCTTCTCGATGTGATTTATGAGTGTGTTTCGGCGTGGGAAAAGGTGAAGAAAACAACCTTAATTAGATCATGGAAAAAAATATTGCCGGACATAAGTGAAGATGACGACTTTCTCGGTTTTACCGATGACGATATAACAGCCGCTCAAATGGCTCTAATGGCCATGAAAGTCCCGGGAGGCGAGAAGGTTGATGAAGAAAACATTGAAGAATGGTTCCAGTGTGATAAAGACTTGCCATCATTTGAAGTAATTAGTGACGAAGAGATAGTAAGGCGTGTGAGAGGGGAAGAAGACGAAATTGAAGGTGAAGGAGAAGGAGGGGAGGAAGAGGAACCGACAACTGCTCCAAAAATAAGTCACCGCGCAGCTCTCGAACATCTAGAATGCTTGTTGGACTATTTGGAGGGACAAAGCGACAGCCTGCTTTGTGATAAACTGGTGTTGCGAAAATTACGTTCCAACATTATAAAAAAAGAACGCCAGAGTAAAAAACAAACGACTATGACGGACTACTTTTCCCGTGTATGAATTAAATAGCCGAAGTAAACTTTCTCCAACATCATGAAAATGTACTTTTCATAACGTGAAATGTATTTAGAACTGCTGCGTGACTTGTAAATAATGTAAATTTGTTTGTATCAATCTAATATTGTGTTTTTTATACGTAATTGTACTGGGAAAGAGTTAATAAACAACTTTGGAGGTTTTCACGTAAGTACTGCGTATTTTTTCCTAATTTCGGATCAACCGTGGTTTTCAGTTATCCGTGCCCCTCCTCCTGATGATTACCCCAGATAATCGAAGTTCTACTGTAGTTTGTTTACTTTCGTTTTGGCCTACGTGAATCCTACTCTACCAATGCGTTTCTAAATACATTCCATATAGTACATTTTTCCATGTAAACACATGGTATAACCAAACTGGGAGCCAAAACCAAAAGAGAAATTCTCAATCCTTGACTAATTATTTACTTCACTTCTGGCTTATGGCATGGTTTTTTAGTACAGTGGAACCTGGATAATTCGAACCTCAAGGGACCAGCTAAAAACTTCAAATTATCCATAAATTCTAATTAAAGAAGTTCTAAAGAATGAGGCCAAAACATTAAAACTTTACATTGTGAATTTAACCTCTTTATGAAATTGACACTCTAAAAGAATAAATTTCATCAAAAAACGCTAATTACAAGGGTTCAAAATCAGTAATCATAAAACAGAAATAACTACCCTAAAGTATAAACTACGTACGACGCGACGTACGATAATACAAAGAAACATTTCTGCTAGAAAAAATACAGTACGTTCTGCTACTTCTGAACTTGATACAGGCTACCAACTTAACTTCGTGTAACATTGACAATTGCACGCTCATTGACTTTCCGCCAAAGTGAGTGTTTTATAGGTCCGAGATTTTGTCAACATGGTCACTTCACTTATTTAATGTTACGTAAAAACTTTTTAACTCTTAAACAAGACACTGCACAAATAAAAAAATCACTTTGTTTGAAGGACGATCGAAAACAACGGAATGCTGCACTGGAATTCAGAAGTTAGTTTGGCTGGTGGGGGGAGGGAAGGGGGTCGCAGTGTTGAGTAGCCTTTGTGTCGACATAGAAAACTGCGCATCAGGTCTGGCGCATGGCTCGTCTGTCGGGAGCCGTTCTACACAGAATCAAGCACGAAAAGACTAGTGGCGCTGTCATGGCGAGCGTAACCCTTTTCCGAACCCAGTCAGCGTTCTGTACTGTTTAGTTTACATTATTGGTGTCGAGTTACAAGCGATGTTGGGGCTGGGTGGGAAGCCTGGGAGGTGGAAGGAATGAGTCATTTGACCATAACCTGACACGCCATAGGTCTGGCGTTAATTTTTTAATGAACGTCGTAGTAAAACGTGTTTTCCAATGAATTTTAAACTATTTCCAGTAGTGGAATGAAATTGATGTACCTTAATTTGGAACTTAAAAATTTGAATTATCCAAAAAAAATTCGAATTATCCACGATTGTTTAGCATTGTTTAGATACAAAATGCCAGGGACCTAGAAAAATATTCGAATTAAAGAAGATATCGAATTATACAAGTTCGAATTATCCAGGTTTCACTGTAATTAGTATTTTACTATAAGATAATGACTATTTTATTAAGATTCTATGTTTATTATTTTAAGAATGATTATTGAGTCAGAGGAAAGTAAAACTTCAGTCATCAAGTCAGTTTATTCTGTACACCCCATACCTCAGTTCTCTCCCTCCCTCCATTAATTCCTTCCCTCACTCTCTACTTTTCCCTCCACCTTTTTTCCACTTTTCCCTCCTTTTCTCCTTCATTCTCTTCTTACTATCTCTCCTTCCTTATTTCCTACCATTTGGAACTTTGTCCCTCCTTCCCTCTCTTCCTATTTTTATCACTAAAATGTAATTTATATTTTAACCATTATACACCAATAAAAACAAAATTTTAATATAATGTGTCCATTTGTACTCCGGTTGCCAGGCCCGGTGACAGGATTTTCGGGCCCCTGTGCAATTGAGAAACCCGCCTTTTTTACTTTTCTCGATTCTGGGCCCCATTTTTACTAATCTCATATGGATCCGGGCCTCCTGTGAGTCCAGGCCCCTGTGCACTTGCCCCCCTCCCCCTCGCTGGCCCTGCGATCAGTTAGTACATTGGATGGTAGGAACTTAACTTAATGTACTTTTTTCTTCCCTTTTTATCAGCAAATTTGTATCTCTTAATCTTATTTAAGCGAGTAAACTTTATTTTTTTCCATTTATATGTAAAATGGAACAAATTTGAGTATGATATCCTTAATCTTCTCTAAGTAGTACTGATTTCAATCAAATATTTATACTCCATGCCCCATTAAACTGTGGCTTAGTGTTTCTACATAAAATCTTTACTCTACGAAAAATAGCATGTGATATCAGCTACATATGATGCTAACTTTGTTTACATTTGGTTGTTATAATATCACCAAAACAGCAACTCATAAGGCTAATGTTAATTTTTTTATAATTTTAAATTCAATTTTCTACATATCTAAAAGACTAATATAAATTTCTATGGGATTCTGCACATCTACAGAAAAATAAAATTTTATCGGTGTTCTCAGATTTTTGCTACGTTGCACACAGACTGAGAAAAAAGGAGTACAAAAACCTTATGGAAAATTGCTTGCCTATTAATACATTGGAACCTGGATAATTCGAACTTCTATAATTCAAAATCTTCTTTAATTCGAATATTTTTCTTGGTCCCTGGCATTTTGTATCCAAACAATGCTAAAAAATCGTGGATAATTAGAATTTTTTTTGGATAATTCGAATTTTTTAAGTGCCAAATTAAGGTACATCAGTTTCATTCCACGACTAGAAATAGTTACAAAGTCATTGGAAAACACTGTTTTACTACGACGTTCAATAAAAATTTAACGCCAGACCGATGGCGTGTCAGGTTATGGTCAAATGACTCATCCCTTCCACCTCCCAGGCTTCCCACCCTGCCCCAACATCGCTTGTAACTCGACACCAATAATGTAAACTGAAACAGTACAGAACGCTGACTGAGTTCGGAAAAGGGTTGCGCTCGCCGTGGCAGCGCCACTAGTCTTTCCGCACTTGATTCTGTGTAGAACAGCTCCCGGCAGACGAGCCATGCGCCAGACCTGATGCCCAGTTTTCTATGTCGACACAAAGGCTACTCAACACTGCGACCCCCTTCCCTCCCCCCACCAGCCACACTAACTTGCGAATTCCAGTGCAGCAATCCGTTGTTTTCGATCGTCCTTCAAACAAAGTGTTTTTTTTATTTGTGCAGTGTCTTGTTTTAAGTGTTTACAAGTTTTACGTAACATTAAATAAGTGTAGTGATCATTTCGACAAAATCTCGGACCTATAAAACACTCACTTAAGCGGAAAGTTAATGAGCGTGCAATTGTCAATGTTACACGAAGTTAAGTTGGTAGCCTGAATAAAGTTCAGACGTAGCAGAACGTACTGTATTTTTTCTAGCAGAAATGTTTCTTTGTATTATCGTATGTCGCGTCATACGTAGTTTATACTTTAGGGTAGTTATTTCTGTTTTATGATTACTGTTTTTGTACCATTATAATTAGCGTTTGTTGATGAATTTATTCTTTTAGAGTGTCAATTTGATAAAGAGGTTAAATTCACAATTTGAAATTTTTATGTCTTGGCCTCATTCTTTAGAACTTCTTTAATTCGAATTTATGGATAATTCAAAGTTTTTAGCTGGTCCCTTGAGGTTCGAATTATCCAGGTTCCACTGTATAAAGATTATTCTTGCATGGCAAAAATAAAGTTACACCCATGTTTTTAAAGCCTTATAAGCATTGCAAGTAAACAGATGCAGTTAACAATTACAAATGTTTAACTCTCTTGAATAAAATTACCTTTTTAGGGCCTTCTTTCTGTTTTCCTGCACTTTTGTTGGATTCTCCATCTTTCTGAGTTTCTTCTTCTTTTGAACTTTCGGCTTCATCTTCAGATTCCTCTTCGTCACTCAATTCTCCTTCGTCCTCAGAATGAGAGACATCAATCCAACTTCCATCCTCACTGTCGGATTCTGCCTCTTCAGTTTTCTGGTCGGACTAAAAATATAAATAAATTTGCAAAACTTTTGATTCAAAATATTTCTGAGGCATTTTTTTGTACTGTCTGTAAATATGACAAAATTTACTTGGGCTGGGAAAATCGGCACAATACACTTTGTAAGGATTACTATTAATACTTAAACTTTAAGACATTACTGGAATCCAGGTTTGCCAGATCAATCTTGAAAAAATAAAATACATTAAATTGGTTGAAATTAAAGAAATTTTTCTTATGTTAATGATGTTATCTTGACAAATGGGCAATGTAGTAAACAATAATAAGACAATGAGACGTTTAATAATCATTTGGTATGTGACGGACGTCACTACTGTACAACTCATTACCAAATTGTGTGTTGATGAATTATTTAAGGTACTGTATGAAAACTTTTTTTATATGTTTCCAAATTACATATGTTTTATATGTTTTTGTATGTACAAAATTATATGTTTAGTATCCAACCTCCCAAAAATTGATTCAAAATTATCTGGTTCAGAGTCCAGTGAGAAACCACGACATCGTTGAGGCTCTTGAACCCGCACATGTTGCAATCCGACACTTAAGCAAGGGTCATTTATTGTTATTTCAGTGTTGATGGCAAAGCTCTGCAGGTCCGCTGGAGGCAGCAACTTCTGGGATGAGAGACTAGCGCCTCCAGTGGAGGAGGGAATAATGTACTCGAACCCTCGTTCGCAGAAGGCAGTCAGTTATTAGCCGTGATGTAATTAATTAGCATGCCTTGAAATTATTGTGCTGGGCCTGCAGCCACGCCGTGACCCCCCCTCCTGTGGAATTACTAGCCTCCGGAAAGTTATTACATCCAGCACATGTGAAGTAGGTTAATTGTATTAACTTCGGATTGGATTTTGTCAATATCATTTTCAATAAATTAGATTCAGTGCGATTGTGAGTTCTGTCTTTCAGAGTTTACCTGCCCAACACCACTGTTTTTTTAAAAAAACCCTCGCCCTGGCATCCAGACACTTGCAGTGGAAGAGAATGGTGGGTGTTACAGGTACATGGGTTGACAGGTCAAAATCTTTTAAGGATAAACAACTGGTCCTCTAGCTCTGGTCAGCCGCATTGGCGGGTGGTCAGTAGTGGAAACTCAAAATCGTATGCTAAAACTTATGATGAGCTCTGCTAAATGTTTGATTGATAGCTTATACAACTAAGATGTTCAACGCTAACTTCAAATACAGCACTCACCTGCCAATATGGCTGACCACCGCAATAGTATAATCACCTTATATCACTAACCTTATATCACTGTAGACAAAGTCAATATTAAACGAAAAGTAATTGAAAAAATACAAGAGGCAAGAGCAACACATAATAAAAGAGAAAACATTACTCTGAAAGTTGTTTTCCAATATTGAGGCATTGATGAACTACAGATCAATACAGTACACTACCGATTAACCGATGTCTTCGGGACCGAGGCTACCTCGGATAACACGAACCTCGAATAATACGGAGTTTACGTGTGATTAGGGGTTGGGCTGTAATAAGACCACTTCAAAATGTTTTATTAGATATAGGAATTAACCACTAAATACGACAATGAAAGTCCATTTGAGTTTCAAATAAAAGAACTTTAAAGACACTTTTTGTAAAACAAGTGTCTTTAAAGTTCTACGTTATAATAATGCGTAAGCATTATTATAACGCTGAGTTAGAAAATAAAACGTATATTTTAGGTTAGAGCTGCCTCGGATAACCCGGAGTCTCGGATAACCGGGGCCGGATAATCGAAAGTGTACTGTACTATAAAAAACTGACAAACTTGTTAACAAGTTAAATTTTATCACCCTTTTGTTACCTATTTTGTAAAGAAATAAAATCAAGGTTATCTGATTCTAATTTTCAGGAGTAGTTACGTGTCTTAAAGCAATAAATCTTTAAGAATTTCAACACACCTCATTCTTATCAAGAAGGACCTCAGCTCCAGGAACCGCTTCTGAGACATCCATTTCTCCGAAATTCTTGAGTTTCAGTTCAATTGAAGCTTCTGTTGGTTTACCCTGTAAATCAAAAATAAATTAAATATTCGTTTGAATATTAGTCTGCACTGACAGAAGAGAGGATATTTCTCAAAAAGATATAGAGAGAAAATCACTGTAGGAGTTTAACAGATTTCAAAGAAACTAGATGTACATAATCATCAATCCAATCCATCTTATCTTGACAAAATCCAAGAAGTTTATGGACCAATGTTCGTAAGTTGGTTTTATAATGTTAAAAAAATGTATGAGTGTACAAAAGTTGAAAACAATTTTTACAAATTCCAAAAGAAGGTAATAGATTCAAAATAGATACTTCAATCCTTCATACTTTTCAAACATAACTAGGCCTACAACAGATAAGCATAAGAAAAAGATAAATTAAAATATTGTTTATTTTTTAATACACCTAGTCCTATTTGGTGTCAAGCATATGGAATCATTTTACTATGTTTACTGAAAATCCGGGATACAAAATCCTTGCCAAAGACTTAAAACTTCTCACTATTCAAAGCATGGATGCATGCCAAAAAGCTTAATTTCAACTGTTTATATTCACTGTGGCCAAGGCATTGCTGATTGGACGTCCAGATTTTGTCCAGGACTGTAGATTTACAGCGGTCATCGTTCACTCTTCACTCCGCTACCCCTCCTCCTTGTGCTGATTCGTCTGATACCTTGTTTGCATATTGAATGGTATTTCTATTTCCGTTCGACACTCTACTGCTGTGATGATATAATATTCTTTCTTCTATCAGTCAGTCATTGTCAAGTCCCAGTTCGGTATAGGAGTAAGGCGGCTCAGACGCCATGGATCTGTGCCCCAACATTCTGACATCATAATTTCAAGGTAGGAACTTCGTAATATTTTTTACATCATGCCTATGTTCATATTTCTGTTATTAAATGTTTTCAACAAAAAATTCAGGCTCTGGCCCAATGTTTGCCCAATGTTTTAACATTTTTTATGTATTAACTTTAAAAAATTAAGTTAAAAATTGGGAGGATATTTAAAATAAAGAAACAACTCTTCCTGAGATAGTATCACTAAAATATTTTCTTATTCACTCACCCTGTCTCGCTTATGCAGCAGAGTAGGTGCGGTGTGACGGTACAGGTGTATGAGTGACCGCGCCGCCATCATAACGCTGCGTTCTCTGTAGTTCTTGTACTGCGCCAGGTCTCGTAGCAAGTCCTCAGTCATCACTAGCGGGTTGCGAGAACACATTTCCCTTACTGCATTCAACCTGTATTGGTCAATAATCTTAGTAAGTGTTTCACTTTCTCCAAGTCATAATTACTGGAAAGTAAAGTAATGGTGCATGTGGTGCAAGTAAAGCATGTGGTGTTTCCTCAACCACACTTGACTCGTAACTAACCCTTTTGATGACTACCTTTGTTATAAAACCATGACTGACAATGACTATGATACAATACTTAAAAAAACTGCCTCCCTTAAGAATTAATCACGATTTTCTTAATTACTGCTCAGTAAAATTAATATTCTAGTTTTAAGATTTTACAGTTAAATGGATCATTGGAACCCACATAAATAAAATTTCTTTGCAAAGGAGTATTTTGTTGAACTCAAGTTTTTAATAAAGTTTTGTCTCATTACTTAAATCATCCTAAAATTAGGATGATAAAGGAGCCCATGGGAAAATAAATAAATTATTTCTTTATTTTCCAATAAGATAATTAAAATTAATTACTAGCTTACCCAATAGCCATAACATCTGAAGAGTTCCTTTCTGTGACAAAGTTGTTGACTAATGTCCTCAAAACTGGCTCTAAAACCTAAAAAATTAACAAAAAATTATTGTCGGCAAAAAGAAACATTAGTTCAGTATGTAAGTCAGCAAACTAAAACATCAACCGTGAATAAATGCCTCCGTATGACAAGTGCAAAAACCAATAGTTCCAAACCAACTAAAATGTAAGACTAAAGAAGAAAATTTTAAAAAGATTGACTTAACACATTTTACAACAGAATGCAGAAAAAAATAAAAAGTCTATTCAGGGTGGCAGGTTGTTTAATTACTGAGTACAGTAGAACCTCGCTAGTCCGACCTCCGATAGTCTGACTCCTCAGTTAATCCGACCATGCCGCCGGGGAAATAGGCCTCCGCTAGTTCGCCCTCAGCGGGGTTTTCTCATCGGTTAGTCTGACCACACAATTGGAAATTGATGTTTGTTTAAATTTCCGGTGCATTCCTCCGTTCAGGTTGGCTGCTGTCGATGACGTGTTACTCATTGGGAGTGTGTATATCGTTCAGTAGAGCAATAACATTTGGTGTGGTTAGTTTTTTTGGTCCTATAATGTCGTTTTTTACAGTACAGTAGCTTGTTAAACACTCTTAATGCAATTTTTTCTGATCGAAATGCAGTTTTTGTACGTTTTCATGTCAATAAAATGAGTTCATCCGATAATCCGACCTTTTTGCTGTTCCGACCATGCTCCCGGTCTCGTAGGTGACAGATTACCGAGGTTCTACTGTATAATGGGTCAAATTGTAAAAGCTCACCTCATTTCATTATAATTACTTCTTTATCAGTGTCACGACAAACTTTTGTATATTTTCTTCTAAAGAAAGCTTTAAAGAGCTGAAATGACATAACTCCATTATTCATTTGTATAACTAGCCAATACACTGAGAATTGCAGCTTTTATACTGATCATTGTATGATTTTACCAATAGCGAATTACAAACCCTCATGATATTGGAGACAGTGTATTCTGCTCTCATTGTGATCAAGATCCTATTAATCTAAAGCAATGAATTTAAAACTTACGTCTGGTGGGACCAACTCATGACATGCTTGGGCAGAGTATACCAGCAGCTTGGTCACCTCTGGGGAAAAGAAAGTGAAATTAGGTACAACCAGATAAAGTTTAAAAATCAGAACTCAAAGACTTTACTCAACAAAACTTCATGAATTGCTCATAACGAAGTGGAGACAGGCAAGTGAGAGAAAACTCCCAGAAGAGGAATAGTAAATTACGTTACTAGGCTGGAAAGTACTGTTTTGCTGGATGAGCATGATAGTTCCCGCGCGAGCGTCTGCTCGCATGGGATTTTCATGCGAATATAGCAAAACTTTCCGGCCGTGTAACGTACAATACTTTTCATCATACTACTCAGGAAAAACACATACTTTCAATCATAACATAGCCCTCTAGTAAATTTTAATTAAAGTAAGATATATGTCAACAATTTGAAAATAAAGCAGGAAGGCAGTGAGAATAGAAAAAAAGTAGGGAAAGATAAACCTCCATTCTTGCCCTGTACTGATATTTGTATATAGCTTCAAAGAGTAGTGTTTTGTAAACAAAATTTTAAAAGCTTTAGATAAAAAACTTCCAGAGTCAGTAGGTTCAATGAATTAATTAAATTTTAGGGGTGGGCAAGTCCTTGATTTTCAAGAAATACTCGAGTAGTTACGATTACTTGAACTCAAGTCGAGTAGTTACAACTACTCGAAAAAACGAGTTGAGTAGTTACTCAACCGCTGTTCAACCAAAAATCATACACACAATCGGATTTTGTGGCCGATCGCTAATTACGCAAAGATGCATTTTGTTTATTTGCGATCAGCAAATCTACCATTTATCCTCAATCGTAAGATACACGCTGTCGTTTTTCATGGCCGTTTGCGAGTTTTTCATGATAATATTCTCAACAATATTGATGTTGACAGGTATACATATACGATCTCTCAAAATTCAGAAATTAGGAACTTTCAGCAACATTTAGCTTTGACCTTGCACTTAAACACTTCAATCTAATTTTTATTAATAGTTTATCTATTGAATGTTACACAGACATCATTTATGGCTCATTTGGTTTCTAAAATGAGAAGAAAATGTTGAGACTTCATTGGTTTACATAATGGTTAAAATAATATGACTATTATTTTAGGTTTTTTTTCGGGATAAGGCAATAAATTAATGTCATGTAAATATTGAATACAATTGGAAAGGTCAACAAAATAAGAAATTTCCACATCAGAATTAGAATATCCAGATATTTTTAAATTTATGTCATCGGCAAATAGACAGGTACTATTGGGACGTTGAATTATTGAGGGAAAGCCAGTTAGGTATATTAAAAACAATAGGGGTCCCAATATAGACCCTTGAGGGACAGTGTACTTCACAATACTTGTTGAAGAAGTGTAAGTAGTTAATTGGTCAAAACTATTGATGTGGTCAATTGCAACATACTGTTGCCTGGCAGTCAGGTAAGATTCAAACCAACGCCAAGCTCTCCCTTTTACACCAATAAATTCTAATTTTTGAAGTAATAAATCATGAGAGACACTGTCAAAGGCTTTAATCAGGTCTGAAAAAAATGAATATTTCATTACCTTTCACAAACAACTGCTCGACTTGACATGGTACTCGAGAAGTCGGCTTTATACTCAACTCTAATTAAAAAACCACAATTCACCCACCCCTATTAAATTTCTAAAATAACACCTCATTCTAGTGTCTTTCATACCCTTCTGATGGGGCTGGAGGAAGCGCTGGATGTAGGGGTAGAAGTTGAGCAGGATGAGCTGGTGCAGGCCGATCAGCCGAGACACGACGTCAAGTGTCATCAGCCGCACCTCGAACCTCTCGTGGGACGACTCCAGCTGCTTAAACAGCTTCTCCGCCAGGCCTGCAGGCAAAACATGTACAAAGAGATCACCTGTTGGTCAAAATTCAACCAGAAAATATTAGGGTTTAGTTTTAACTCATTAATCCAATAAAACATGTGACTGCATTTCTTTACATTTTGTTGTTATTCCGTAAAATTCCAACATCACAACTCGTAAAGCCCATATTAATTTTTTTAACTTCAAAATATGGTATTATAATCTGGGGTATGTCATCAGGAACAAAAAATGTTTTCAAAGCTCAGAAAGCGATTATTAGAACACTTTGCCGCATTAGTAAAACAACTGGATGTAAACCTTTTTTTAAAAATTTAAATATTCTCCCACTGCCATGTTTATACATTTTAGAAGTAGCAAATTTTGTCCACCAAAACCCTGATATATTTAATAATTACACATTTAAACATAATTAATTACAATACAAGAAATAACCATCTGTTTCAATACCCTGCACACCGGTTGTCAAAATTTGAAGATAGTCCATCATATATGGGTCTTAAGATTTATAACAAAATCCCACAAACTTTTAGAGTACTATCTCATACAAAATTCACTAAAGATGTTAAGTCACTTTTGCTCAACATGTTGTACTACAGCACTGATGAATTTTTTAATCACAGTAATCTTCAGTAGTGGCTTTGTATTTGTCTGTGTATTTCAACTTTAATTTGTTGCTACTTTGTATTTTTTGTAAGCTTACATTAGTAATTTTTCTTTTACCTTCGATTAGTATTATTACTAATTTTATTTGACAATGCACCTGTTTGTATACAAATATTGTAATGCTGAACGTTATGTGCAATAAAGGATATGACTATGACTTCAAATTCATTTTTTTGATAATCCTCAAAAGCTGTAATAAGTTATAATGGGGTTGTGGACATAAAAAAATCATACTAGCCTATTAATGTATATATTTTTATTCCTTTGTAATATTTATCTTTTCTTTTACGAGTAATTAAAGTTTTAAGTATTTCATCATTAAGGATAGACATGTTATTATTTAAGTAGTCTTTAAAATTTTGGGAAAACACATTAAAACACACTTGACCGCATAATTTACTAAGTAATTGGTATGGTAAAAAAAATATACTTTATCGTATTTTTTAAATAACACTAACCTTGTGGATCATGAATTAACTGCAAAGCAGAAAAATTGTAAGCTGGTGCAGCAGATTTTTTCTTTTTTGATTTCTGAAAAGTACATTGGTTATTGTACATTGCTGTTTATGTGTAGTAGTAATTTTTTTATTGTGGACTTCCATAAAGAGGTGAAAGGCATATTTATTCAAAGAACATTTTAGACAAATTTAAAATTTCTCCTTTTAAAACTACAATCCAAATCATAAAGAGCTAGTAATGTAGGTTCTATAGCCCCACGTAATATTATCCTGGGCCCCGAAGGACAGCCCATATGTTATCACAGGTGGGCAGTGGGCAATGCCTTAATACTTTTTTCTCAACACATAAATATAACTTAACTTAATTTACTATATGACCCCTTAATACACCCGTTGCAGCAGACCTGCATACTCAGCGAATTTCAAATGCAAAAGACCATAATTCAATGCAACATAGCGAAATTTGACATGTTTTTGTAATCTCCATAAGAATAACATGGGGAATGAGTATGCAGGTTTGCTGCAACAGGTATGTTAAAACTGGTTGGTTTTAATTCATTATTTAATAGATCTTGACTAGAAGAAGCCATATACCAAGTTTTATCAAGAAATGTTAAAAATTAAGGAAG
Source organism: Flexamia atlantica (assembly GCA_035578135.1). Classification (NCBI taxonomy): domain Eukaryota; kingdom Metazoa; phylum Arthropoda; class Insecta; order Hemiptera; family Cicadellidae; genus Flexamia; species Flexamia atlantica. Next base: position 8,862,166 of record JAQJVK010000011.1, read on the forward strand.
ATATAGAATTTTTTTTTATTTCCCATAAGGATAACATGGGGAATGATTATGCAGGTTTGCTGCCACAAATATGGAAATTTCGGGGATTTTAGACTAAAATACATTAGATCTCATCTAGATGAACCCACAAACCAAGTTTTATCCATATATATTGAGAAATAAGCGAGATATAGAATTTTACTTATTCCCCATAAGGTTAACATTGGGACAACGTACTGTGTTTACCACTTTCAATATCTCGGTAACCAATGGATATAGAGCAGTGTTTCAAAATACGAAATTGTTTATTTTTTGAGCTGAATTCAATGGTGCCCATAAAATTTCGATAAATTTTATTTTTCTATGTAAAAAACTCAAAAAACCCATTTTTGGGGGGGTTTATCCCCCTTTACCCCCCCCTTCCGGTGGTTCGATCGGGCTGGTTCACGAACTCGTCCAATTGATTACCACTTTACATGTCCTTACCAAATTTCATAAAGATCGGATCATTTTTGCGGCCGCTATCGTGCTTACAGACACATATATATATATATATATATATATATATATATATATATATATATACCCCCGTTGCAGCAGACCTGCATACTCAGCGAATTTCAAATGCAAAACAATGTATTTCAATCCAACATAGCGAGATTTGACATGTTTTGGTTAGCTCCATAAGAATAACATGGGGAATGAGTATGCAGGTCTGCTGCTACAGGTATATTAAAACTGGATGGTTTTGATTCAATAATTACTAGATCTGAACTAGAAGAAGCTATTTACCAAGTTTTATCAAGATATGTTGAGAAATAACCAAGATATAGAATTTTACTTATTTCCCATAAGGTTAACATTGGGACAACGTACTGTGTTTACCACTTTCAATATCTCGGTAACCAATGGACATAGAGCAGTGATTCAAAATACTAAATTGTTTGTTTTTTTTTGAGCTGAATTCAATGGTGCCAACAAAAATTCGATAAATTTTATTTTTCTATGTAAAAAACTCAAAAAACCTATTTTTGAGGGGGTTTATCCCCCTTTACCCCCCCTTCCGATGGTCCGATCGGGCTGGTTCACGAACTCATCCGAATAATTACTACTTTACACGCCTGTGCCAAATTTCATTCCGATTGGACCATTTTTGCGAGCGCTATCAAGCTTACAGACACATATATATATAGATATATATATTGATAAGATTAGTTTTCATAACAAGTACCCTTTTTTTTATTTAAAAAATTATTTTATTTATAAGATGACATGTTTCGAAACTAAGTTCATTTTCAAATCTTATTCATAACCTCTTATATATATATAAGAGGTTATGAATAAGATTTGAAAATGAACTTAGTTTCGAAACATGTCATCTTATAAATAAAATAATTTTTTAAATAAAAAAAAGGGTACTTGTTATGAAAACTAATCTTATCACTATATTAGTAGCCCTAATCATCCACAATTACTCTAATAGATATATATATATATATATCTAGAAATTTGAACGAATGGTGTTTTTTGCTTCTGGGGGCCCCAAAACGAAAAGTTATCATGGTCTCGGGCTTAGGTCTTACCATGAGACCTACGGTAATAGCCTCTTCCCTATAGGGGAAATTCGCTAATAGATATATATATATATATATATATATATATATATATATATATATATATACAAATTCGAACGAATAGTGTTTTTTGCTTCTGGGGGCCCCAAAACGAAAAGTTATAGTGGTCCCGAGCTTAGGTCTTACCATGAGACCTACGGTAATAGCTTCTTCCCTATAGGGGAAATTCGCTAAAATCTTCTGTATTTATAAATGGAAATCAGATAAGTACTAGAACGCTACATTTTTCATATTGCTTACAGTATGAGAAAGCAATGAACCTGAGAGGTAGGCTGAATAAGATTTGTTTCCAGAATGTGTGTCAAACACCGATATGAGAATACTGAACTGTAACATAATTTACTAAATCTTGCAGAGTTTAGTAGACAAGGAAAGATAGGGTTCTGCCCTGAAAATTTCTGCTTTTTTCTGTCATATTACACGTCCGAACAACATAAAAGTTTACCAAAGTTTGACCACCGGAAGTGCCCTATTTTCAATATGGCATCCAAGATGGTGACAGTAGCATTAAAGGTATAGGAAATAAATGCCATAGGTGATGTATAAGTGAATCTGGTGTCTCTCAATACCACTGCCGATAATAAAAGGGAAGGAAAACTTCACTTTGCGTGGGAAAAAAATCTGCTGCCATCTTGGATCCACCATGTTGAATGAAATAATTATTTCCGAATGTAAAGATTACAGTTTACATTAAGGTTTACTCATTACAAACTAGACTTTCACTCTGTCTATAATGCCGAAATCTGTTTTTTAAAATCTTAATTCGTTTTCAAAATATATCCAAACAAAGATTATTCCATTGTATTATTCTTATTCATGTTACCAGCTTAGAATATTTTTTTGGACTTTTTTGGATTATTTTCCTTTTAACTCTAGATGTAATGACATTGATCATTCTACTTTATATAAGCACTAAGTAATGTTTTGGATTCATATAAGCAACCGATCAACAAAGTCAGATTCATTAGAAAAGAGTTATAATACCTTTATTAAAAAATGTGATTTTTCCTAAATCAATAGTTAATAAAAACTTTTTATCTCTGATTCTAATTAAAATATAAACTTCTTTCTTGTCTTAAACCGATCAGTAAAATATTAGCTTTCATTTGAGCTATGGATCATAGAAATGGGACAATTTTAAGCTGAAGTATGTTCATTCAACATAAAATTTAACTTTTTTAGCATTCAGTCTTTAGTTGGAGACTTATATCTTATATCACAAGCTCTAAATGAGACACAATCCTCGTTAATGTCTTAAATTAAATGTTAAACTGTTGGCTTTCTTTTGACCTATAGACTTTGAAAATCAGGCAATTCTAAGCAGAGTAATAATCCTTCATTCAAAAATAAAATTTAAGTACTGTATTTCTGAGTTTTGTCCTTAAGTAAGAACTCATATCTCAAGTTCTTAAAGAGACACAATTAAGGTCTTAAATGAGTTGGTGACTGATTGGCTTTTATTTGAACTATTAATCATAAATTATTTCATTTCATTACTTTATCTTCAATTAAAGACTTATATATCATGTTCAAAAGCGGCACAGTTTATAATTCAGTATTTCATTAGAGTTTGAATTTAATCGGTATAATATTAGCTATCATTCGAGGCTTGATCATGACAATCGGAAACGTCTAAGTTGATTTATATAATAATTTATTCAACATATTTCTTTTTATTTTATATTTTCTCTTCAGTTAGACTTATATCTCAAGCTCAAAAAGAGACATAATCCTCATTAAAGTCTTTAAAAATCGGTGCAAAATTAGCTCTCTTTCAAGCTTTTGATCATAAAAATTGATAAGACTAAGCTGAGTTATGCTAATTTATTTAACATAAAATTAATTAAATTACCAAAAACCCTAAATGGTTTGTGTACTGAGGCAGCAAACCTGTGTACTCACCTCCACAATGTTAACCTTATAGAAAATTAATGAAATTGTGTAGCTAGCTTATTTCTCAATGTACCTTAATAAACCGTGGTAAGGGGCTTCACCTAGTTGAGTATTACAGCATAAATTAAAATGAAACTTATAAAACAACACCACATTTACACGTATAGCAAGAAGTAGATATTTCAAGAATTTTATGCCATGTTGGTCCCCATCTTTAAAAATGGGAATTTCCATTGGTTAAAGTTTAACTCAAACTTTAGTCGATTTATGATCAGGTCTCAAACTATAGAAAATTTTAAAAATAACCATCATAATTAATGGTATTCAGAAAAACAAATACATTAATCAGCAATTTTTAATAATTTTAGCGAATTTCCCCCATAGGGAAGAAGCTATTACCGTAGGTCTCATGGTAAGACCTAAGCCCGAGACCATGATAACTTTTCATTTTGGGGCCCCCAGAAGCAAAAAACACCATTCGTTTGAATTTTTAGATATATATATATAAATCTATATATCTATATATCTATGTGTCTGTAAGCACGATAGCAGCTGTAAAAATGGTCTGATCTTAATGAAATTTGGTATAGACATGTAAAGTGATAATCAATTGGACGAGTTCGTCAACCAGTCCGATCGGACCACCAGAAGGGGGGGGGGGGGTAAAGGGGGATAAACCCCCCAAAAATGGGTTTTTTGCGTTTTTCATATGGAAACATTAAAGTGATCCAATTTTGGATTTCACCATTGAATTCAGCTCAAAAAAACAATCAATTTAGTATTTCAAATCATAGCTCTATGTCCATTGGTTACCGAGATATGGAAAGTGGTAAACACAGTACATTGTCCCAATGTTAACCTTATGGGAAATTAGTAAAATTCTATATCTCGCTTAGTTCTCAACATATTTTGATAAAACTTGGTAAATGACTTCTTCTAGTTCAGATCTATTTATTATTGAATTAAAACCACCCAGTTTTAATATACCTGTAGCAGCAACCCTGCATACTCGTTCCCCATGATATTCTTATGGAGCTTACAAAAACATATCAAATCTCGCATGTTGGATTGATATATATTGTTTTGCATTTGAAATTCGCTGAGTATGCAGGTCTGCTGCAACGGGGGTATTGTCATTATTAAACAATATTATATTATAATCATAAAAAATTCATATTTTTGACAGTTGTCTGTTTTCTATGGGTTAGAAAACATATAAAATGACGCCAAGTTTACCTTTCTTATAGGAGAAATATGTATTTTAGTGATTTGATGCCATTTTAGGCACCATCTTGAAAATGAGGCACTTCTGGTGTTCAAACTGTGGTAAACTTTTAGTATTTTGTTCAGCACAGAAAAGGCGGTAAAAAATGCAAAAATATCCCTTATAGCAATTTTTCAGGGTTAGGTGTTTTTTATTATATCTTTCCTCGACTTTAGAGGGACAGTTAACTCAAGGTGTTCAATAATTTTGTATTAAAAATGTTATTGAAACAAAAACTAAAAGCAGGAACTCATGAATACTCTACCTGCAGATGCATACACCACTTAATGTAAGAATTAGTCTGCCTCTTACCTGCACCAACTGTTTGACTTTCTTCAACTGTTTTTCTCTTTTTCTAGTCTTCTTGTTGACTTTATTTGCCATCATAACTTCCTTAGGATTTGGTTCATCCTACAAAAAAAGGCAATCATAATTGATCTATGGATCAAATTAAGATAAATAGAATTATTTTTTTGACTGGAATTGCTACTCAATTGCAAAGTTCGAAAGGTCTTCTAAAAATGTCTCAGGAACAATCCAGTGGTCTAAACTCCTAGTAGGAAAATAATTGGTTAAACAAATTTTTGATAAATAAAGTATTGAAGCCTAATTTTTTATGATCAACAATTTACAAACTACTGATACACTTATTTACAGGGATATAAAAAATTTTATAGATCTCTTTCATGAATGCTTCAATAAAAAAAGGTAATGTATTGTGTTTGAAAATGTAAAAAAAAATTACTCCACTAAATTTCATCAATTGATTTTTATTAAAGGATTTTAAGGTCAGGCGTTCATTTTAAAATCACTTGACACTTGACAAACTAACAACTGATGATTGTCATTTGAGATCAAATCAACGAAGCACAATAAGCTTCGGTTGACGTACTGAGATCTTTGAGTCCATTCCCCTCACTCCAATTGATCAGTCATTTGAGATTATTAAAAATGAAATTAGAGAAATGTACTTTAAATCAATAATGTTTGAAAAATTATATAGCTCGTATTAGCTGATTAATAGTGAACTGATAAAATTCAGAGAATGTAAGATGATCAAAGCAAATAGACTAATCATACCAAAAATTCCTTCACAGTATTTTGCCTACTTACATCTGAATCACTGTCTGAATCTTCTTTTTGTTCATCTGAACTAAGGAAGAACTTCAATGCTGTTACTAGAACCTAAAAAAGAGGCAAATATAAAATACAGTAGAGCGCCGATTATCCGAATGTTGATCATCCGAACCGTCGGTTAACCGAACGCCGTAATAATTCATATTTTGAACATGATTCTCATGCAATTCAAATTCGCGAGCCAACCGAAACTCCCGAAACTCCGGAATATCAATGTATTCTGATAGATTTCATAATAAAATTAAGTGAATAATTTTTATTTGATCATTTTTTAGCCTCTTTACTATTAAGAATTACGTTGCATATATAATTTTAAAATGTTGTCTTCTCATGTTCGATTATCCGAATATTCAGTTATACCAACACCCTTTGTCCCCAATTAGTTTGGATGGTCGGCGCTCTACTGTATTCGTATTTATTATTAATGGTGACTAAATATTTTAATGTGATAGTGGTAAAAAAAAGATCTATCAGATTTTTTATAAGACTAGCTAATAAACACGGTTTCACCCGTGGAAAAACAGAAAAAAAACTTCCTTGGATTCATGATTTAATGTTTAGGCTGTCATGACAACTTCATAAGCTTCCCTATAGGGTCGAAATAATAATAATTCACTTTTTAGAAGCTTGCTGTTTAAATTTTGATTAGTAAAAAACAAGTTTCACGACGTTTCGGGATCTGGAATCTGATCCCGTCTTCAGGTGGAAGAAAACCTAGAACATAACAAGATTAGTAACACGTAGCCAGCATCAATGCAAAAATAACCAATAATTTCATAATTCTAAGCAATGAACAGACAAAACCAAAATATAAAATCACCATCACCAACAATGAATTTCAAACAAAGAATTGCTGTTTAATTTTCAAAAAGGACTTACACAAGTTTTAATTCGTCTGAAACATTCTCATATATGCATACAGTAAATGAAATAAGTTTCAGCCGCACCAGTGCTCTAGTTTTTCCGTGAAAAGCGGTCTAATGTGTGATGTTGAGCGTTACCAACAGACAGTGACATAAATTGAAATAAGGCTTGATTTGGATTCTCTGACCTTCAAAACGCAAAAATAACCAATAATTTCATAATTCTAAGCAATGAACAGACAAAACCCTGATTTTATTTATATAGATTATTAGCGATTAGTGCCATCACCGGTAGTATTTCACAAAGTTCACAATTCTTTAAAATTCTGATTTAAGTTACCATCGACAAAAACAAACTTTCATGATATTTTTCTTTGTTTTTATCCTGTTTATTCATGGGGACAAATATTGTTTTGAAATCTATTTCGGATAAAAAATACTAAATGACTTGACCTCTTTCAGGATAAAACTTGAGTAGAATAAAAAACGACTAGATTACTCTGTTACAGCTTTGCTTACAAACTTTTATGTTGTTTTCTTTTACAAAAGTGCTGCACTCTGTGATTTACGTTTTTAGAATTGAGCTATTTCAAACCTTGTCCAAATTATTAGTTGTAAACAAAGTGAATTAATTTTGGTTAAGTGTCGACAGTGCCATGGTTCCAAAACTTCAGTCTTTTACTGTACATACTTAGGTAAGGCTCTTTCTTACAATTCTACACATATTGGCAACTCTGCACAGAAATACATTTAATTTGACATCTTAAATGTTAAAATCTGTCCAGCCGTTCTCGAGTTATGACTGTGAAAAGAAAACCCCTCACTTGTAAATATATAGATTTACTAAAACTTATGTTTTCTGTTTGTTACCTTTGTAACCTTGGAAAAACAGGCAGTAGCGATTACATTTACTGTTTTCACATCATTCCAAATGTTTTTCTTGTAAAGCTCAACCATGATGTCCTGAAACAAAAATTATTTACTACAATCATAAGGTCTACCAAAGTAGAAAGGAAATCATAAATTGTGAGATAGACTAACATGTGGTCATGTGATAAATGTATTACACGTCAACGTTCTCATGACAAATGATGGAGTCATGAGTCATGGAAAGTATTTTTTTTACATTACCGTACCATTAAGACGCCGACCACCAGTAATGGGTACTTTAAGGCAATGAAAGGATGTGTGTAGGATGATTGTGGCACGATCTTGTAGTAACCAAGGTCTACAAGATCTTGTAACTGACCAAGGTTGACATGTTCCTTAGACAGGACTGTTAATTAATGACAACTAAGGGACCTACATTTTAAAGTGGGGTCCGAACCAAAATTTTGCCTGGTTTTCAATTTCAGAACTGGTCTAATTATGAGGACGGCCCTATGAATGTAGTACTTAATAGTGCGGATGTTAATCCACCCTGGTCCACACTAGGAAACAGCGTGTCCACAAGCCATCGCTCATAACTATCCACAGTTTGTGACCTTCAAGGAGCTGGATCACAGGATACACCACCCTCCCAATTTCGATCTCACACAGGGGCAGATCTAGGAAGTTGTTCAGGGGGTGGCGCATTCTGGGGGGTATGGAATACCCCCCAGACAAAAGGGGGGTCCGGGGGTCCTCCCCCGGGAAAATTTTAAAATTTAGACTTTAATGATATGGGTTTTTAAGCATTTAAGGCACTAAATTTAGAGTTTAGTTAATCATAATACAGTACGTTATTTTCTTCAGCTTACAGTATTAGAAACGTTTTAGTTCATTGCGATCGCAGGGGTTAGTGAGGTTCATTGTATGTGATGCGGAAAGTGAAAAGGGACATCAAGACAAAATTTTCCGGTTTTGAGTTATTAACATCCTGAAATTCAGCATTAAATTACAAACAATTTGACATATAATTTATAGTACTATAATTTTTCGCCTTTGAGTTGTTGGCATTTTAATTTTAACTAGTTAAAACGGGTATTTTAGGAAATAAGAGCCCGGAACTTCAAACGTTCACAGAATACTTATTTTTAGTCTAGTATTTAAGAAATGAATTAGGTATCAAAATAAAGCTAAAAAACTAGATCTTTAAAACTGAACAAAAAGAGACGTGATACACTTACAATTTCATTGTTTAAAAAACAAAAAAAGTAAGAAGTTAGAAAAAGGACCTCAATTAACTCGGAAGGCAGAATACCGAGGAATAAAAGAGAAATACACTATCAAGACGGTGATTTTCGGACTTAGACAATATTCTTTTACAACGAAAAACTTGAAGTAGTTCACTTATCCGCCGATAGATGTCAGGAGAGACTAGTTTTGTAATGCCCCTGACGACTCTGTCAGTGCGGGCTTGCACATTTGGGAAATGGAGCCTGAAGTCGCCCGCCATGTTATTTCCCATTTAAGCGACTTGAGGTTCCTTTTCGTATGCTAAATAGACATAGACTGCTAAATCGATTATTTTTAATATTTCTCGGTTTCTTATCGCTAAAATAACAGAACCGAACCGAAACGTACACAAAACAACTGCGTTGTGTTTGGTCAAATTGCCGATTAAAGGTAGAGCACGATGCCAGAACGAAATTACTCCTCCGCGCACTACCATGTTTAGCTCCACAACTTAGTAGGAATGCAGACAGTTATTTAGTTAAAACATATAACCTCAATTAGACAATGTTGAAATGGGATGGTTGGATTGTATATTAAGAAATAACTCTAATACATTAATCTGAATAAGTGCAAGCCCTATGCATTTTTGTGTAAGTGAATCCCATTTCAGACCCCAACTATTAAAACGTAAAACAAACTCTGGACCTGAGGGGGGGGGGCGATCGCCCCCCTCGCCTCCCCTCTGGATCCGCCACTGATCTCACAGAGGAGGGTATACTCCAAACTTTTTTCAATATACTCTAAAAAGACTAACCTACATAAACCCTAAAAATATTGTGAATTGGTTGCTGCTGGATTATCAAAAATGTTTTCTTTGGTGACTGATTTCCTGTAGTTCACTTCAATACTCCAATCCCATTTTATGGGTTTTTTGAAAACTTTTACTAATGCCCACAATCCAGTATTTTTCCTACATCTGTCCGAAAAAGTGACTGTTCTCGCACTTGATATGTATAAAAAAAACAGGCAATTAATTTCTGCAATTTAGTGTAAAATCTAAATTGGTACATAGCTCCTTATAACTCACATCCACCTACTGGTTATTGATTTAAAACCATCCAATTTTTACATATCTCATGCAACATACCTGCAAACTCATTCCCCTTGTTATTCCATTTGAGATTAAAAAAATATGTTATATCTCATTCAATATGTTGGATTGAAATAGGCTTTGTTAATTTATTTGGAATTCACCGAGTCTGCAGGTCCGCTGCAAGTGTTCATTTTACATTACCACACCTCCTTACTTTACCATACTCTAGTGTTTCAACTTAAATATACAAAGTCGTCAAAAATGCAAATTGTTAGCTACATAACATTGGTTATAAATGAATCAAGAAAAATTGGCAACAAAGAACTAAGATTAAAAAAAAACATGTTATATCTTGAACTAAGACAGCTTATCAGCCGTTCACTTACTGTTGCCAAAAGCCTTAAATATTATTTTTCAAATTACTGGGAATTCAAAAGGCACTTCATGAGTACTTTTCAGACTGACGGAAAAATTTTTTGTGCGACTAGTATGAAAGGTGTCTTTGCTATACTAGTGAAATCATTAAGCGCGAGCCATTTTATCTAAAATGCAGCAAAGAGGCACTTTGTATGTTTGTTGCACGAATAAATATGTCATCCAGTCTCTAATGAGATACCTATCAACAGAACCTCATTATTACATTCATGTCAATAATGCAACTGAAACAATGCAAAGTTAATGTTTAGTTTTTTCACCTTCAACTCATAATATACTAACCAAATAAAACTCTGCAAGCAGATGTTTTTAGCTCAGAAGGGCGAGAGGAAATAAATAACACTGATACCACATTCTCTAACTTTTGCTACAGCAAGATTGATTGATTCAGGAACTTATTTCTGTTTTTGATGAGCAAGTTAACATCAGTGTGTATGTGTACTAATCAATTCTTCCTCATGGTTAGTAAAACCTTTCAAATTTATTACAGTTTTAAAAATAAATTTCTTACCAATGAAAGTTTTGCTGCTTTTGGGTTGTTGTCCTTTAACATACTAAACATGAAGTTTTGGAGAGTCTGAAATAAAATGTAAGTATTAAATTTCATCATCCACCTCAAAGGTTGAAAATCTGAACTATTTTAAAACCAAAACAATATGTTCCTTTAAAAAAGAGGTCAGTGGCCTTTTTTTGACCTTGCAATAAACCTTCAATATACCTTTTAAACTATACAAATATATCAAGAAAATATACACTTTGAAACTGTTTTCACTGTAAAAAATATTACATAGAATGAACTTATTAGAGGGAAATAGTTCAATAAAACTTTGGATGACACTCTTTATCTACAGTGTGCTCCTCGCAAATTTATTGAAAACTTTGTCACTTCAATCGTAACTGTTTTGCCTGCTGTTTTTGTTCACACTTTGAACTATAATCTTTTAGTTACACTAATTGTATAATCAGTTTTAAAATATATGTTCAAAATTTGTGAATTATATTTATTTTATGTCATAAACTTCAAGACAATTGTTATTGGAATAAAATGATTCACTGAGTCAAAGTTAGATACTTACAGTATTAAGTTTTGCATTTTTGTGCTTGGCATTCATATTTTTAATATCGGTCACAATATGTGATTGTAAAAATGTCCTTAAAGCTTTGTCGTTGCAACGAAGCAGCTGGAAGAACAATGAGAGAAGGTCTGTTGGTTGAAGCAGATTTTTGTTCCTCAGCAGTATTAGTGCTCGGCAAAATGTCTGGATAATCAATTCAAGACGATCAGTTTCATTCAAACTAGTGGTTGAAAGAACATAAAAAATAATAAAGCAATAACTGAACTGTTTGTTAAATTAAAAACATTAGATCTATTACAAAAAAATCTGGAGGATCGAGAGTTGTTTTTAAAATGTGCTCTGCTATCTGATTGAACTGTCTTTGCTCAACTCAGATTGGATGTGAACTTGTTGGATGTTAGCTTTTGATTAATGAAATTTTGTGATTTCTGTATTATATTGCAGTGTGTCTATCAAATTTCTTATATGAAATTCCCGACTTTTCCCAACAATATAAAAAATTCCCGACCATAAGAAACATGACTATTGCCTCCTATAACGAATACTTGAGTACAATATTTTTCAATAACTATATGTTGGCGGCTGCAATGCAAGCAAAAGATCGCCAAAAGATGAGCAAGATGAGCAATGCGACCGAGATTTCCGGCTGCGGAAAGAACGAACGATTTTCCGGCCGCGTTGTGACCAAGAGATTCTCCGGCCCCCGGCCATGGTATAAACGACCGAGATTCGACGATGCGACAAAGAGATTTGCCGGCCGCAATACGACCGAATCATGTTACGGCTGTGAAACGAGTAAGCGACACACTACTATCAAGAAACAATCGGCCACCTGATAACCGAAAAACAAGCGAAAGATTTCCGGCCACAAGAAGGCCAAAATATTTGCCAGCTGTGTTATAAATTACAATATATCTGGCCTCGAAAAATGTAGCGATTTTCTTGTCGCAATACGACCGAGAGATGTCGCGAGAGAGGTGCTTACGCTAAAAGAGAAAGGAACTCGACTGCCGCGAATCGGCCGAAGAATGTTTCATTCCTGAGACGAGTGAGCGATTTTCCGGTCGCAATGAGACCAAGAGATTTGCCGGCCGCAAAACAAGCGAAAGATTTCCGATCGCAAAAAGACCGACAATCTTTCCGGCCACGGTATAAATGATAGATATTCCGTCCGCGAAAAGATCGAGCGATTTTCTTATCGCAATACGACCGAAAGAAGTGACGGCCGCGAAAAGAGCAAACAATTTGTCTACCACGAGACGACCAAAAAATGTTTTGATCCCGAAACGAGTGAGCAATTTTCAGGCCGCAATACGACCGAGAGGTCTAACGCTCGCGAAAAGAGGAATGAGATCATCGGCCGAGATGCGACCAAGAGATTTGCCGGCCGCAAAACAAGCGAAAGATTTCCGATCGCAACAAGTCCGAAAATCTTGCCGGTCACAGTATGAATGACAGATATTCCGTCCGCGAAAAGATCGAGCTATTTTTCATCGCAATACGACTGAGAGATGTGACGGCTGCGAAAAGAGTAAAAAATTTGTCTACCACGATTATTATGTCCTCGCTGGATGTGACCGAAAAATGTTTTTGGCCCAAAACGAGTGAGTGATTTTCTGGCCCAATACGAGGTCTAACGCTCGCGAAAAGAGGGATGAAATCATCGGCCGAGATGCGACCAAGAGATTTGCCGGTCGCAAAATAAGCGAAAGATTTCTGGCCGCAATAAAAGCGAAAAATGTGATGGCTGCAAAAAGAGTGACAAATTTGACGGCCCCAATGTGACCGAGAGGTTTGCTGACCCCGAAACGACCGCGGGATTTGCCGGCCGGGTTATAGATTTTCTGGCCTTCATGTGGCAAATAGATGTGATAGCTCAAAAAGAGGGCACGATTTTAAGGTAGCAATACTAACGAAAGATGTCAAATCAAATCAAATCAAATCACTTTTATTTCCACATAAAATTATAATAATTACAATTTTCAAAATATTTACATTAATTGCTAACAATAACGGAAGCAAGGAAACGACTTAAAATTAATACACATAAAAAGGCCTACATAAAAAAAATAATAAAATAAAAAACCTTGGTAAAAATACAAAATTTATGTTCCTTGCGTCATAAAAAAAATTAACAAAGGAAATAAGTCTACATGGACCTTTGGTGGTCTGTGCGTAGACTTGAGTTGATTAAGAAATTGTTTTTAAGAAAAGGAGCAATTTATATGCAAAGGTAAAAAAGAGCTAAAAATTAGGCTAATTGAGATGGTGTATTGAAAATTATGTAATGTTGGTTTCTGTAGGGGATGATGCTAAAGTATAGATGTTTAATGAGCGGTGCAGGAAGAGGAAGATTTCCGGAATAGTAAGTGTAGGTAGATGATGGTTGTGGTGTCAGTACAAAGCAGTCAATGAGGTGCAGGTCGTCCACATTCAGCTGAGATGAGCGCCAAGGCCTCCTCAGCTGTCGTCTCAGCTGTCGGCATGTGTCGGCCGCGTAAACAGCGAGACTTGTCGGTCGCAAAACGAGCGAGCGATTTTACAGCTGTACTAGGACCGAGAAACTTGCGGCAGAGGTAAAAACGACAGATTTTCTGGTCGTGATATAGCTAAAAATTTGTCTGCCGTGATTCGTTCGAGAGATTTTCCGGCCGAGACAATGACAATAACGAAGAAAACGACTATTTCCTTTTGTTTTATAGCCAAATTTGAATTTCCCAACCAAATGTTGAAATTCATTATTTTTTCCCGACTATTCCCGACCTTACAAAATCCCCGACATTTTCCCGAATTCCCGACTGGTAGACACCCTATATTGCATTCTTGTTTTTTTTTTTCAGCGTTAGTGTTTTTGACTGCTTTTACAGGTCTCTCTTTTTTATTTTTTATCCAGGTCTTCCTGGCTGTGTGATACTAATCTTGTTATGTTCTAGGTTTTTTCCACCTAAAGATGGGACCAGATCACAAAACATGGTGAAACTCGTTTTTACTAATCAGTGATGGCAAACGTCCGCAAAAAACAAAATCAAAACAAAAACTCACCATCACCAATAATGAATTGAAAACAACGTGTTAGGCCTAGGTATTTTTTTATAATCTACACACTTTTTCCATTTTTCTATAAGTTGCTTCTTTTAGCACTTCACATACAAGACAATCAAGTTTTCAAGTTCAACTTCATAGAAATCCACGGCTAGCTCTGATACATCTCATAACTAAATATTTATTGAGCAGTCACAGTCAAATTCACTTGCTCGTTGTTGGTAAAGCATTTGTGTCAAAAGATTTTTTAATGTTGGAATGTATGAAAATCACTCATTGCAGGATCTTGCCTGCATTATGGGTAACGGTCGATGACATCCCATTTAACCGAATCAAAGAGTTTCTTGGACTGGTTTGTGGAAATTAGGCTTTGCATTGCAATTACTGGGAAGAATTCCTTTCATTCCTTTCCTTTTTTTTGACGGTTAACAAAACATATTGTTTAACAAAACGCTGAAAAAATCAAAGATTATGGTTTCTCAAACAAATGTTTATCAACAAGGCAATATTACCAGGTTGTCATTGTATCTCACAGAAGACCAATGCGCCTATGCTAAAGCCAATAGCATTTCATTAAATTGTTGATTGTAGGCCATGTAAATCGTTATTAAGAATCAGTTGATGATTTACTTTACATGCGTAAAAGATAGGCACTTCCACAGTTTCTGATTATATATTTCAATAAGATTATTAATTACCAAACCCAAGAAATAAAATAAGAAAATAAACGTACCATTCTCATTGCAGGGTCCAACACAGTATTGTGAGTGTTCAACAAGTTTATCAGCTCTTGCGCATAATCAGACAAAATATCAGGATAACAATGAGCCACTTGTGCGATGAACATCACCAGCTCATCCAAGCTCTTATTCACTTGGTTTGGATTTAACCAAAACACTTGCAACAGAGATTTGTAATGTCGAAGTTGAAGCATAAACTGAAACAAATCATGTGTCTTAAACAATTTTTTAGGGCCAGGCCTGCCTACATACCAAAAGAGTGAAGTGACCAACTTAAGCGCCTAAGTTTAGTTAGGGTAGAAGGGGGGAATTGGGTACCGGGGGTAAATGGGTACTACTTTCTTAAAAAATTTTTATTTAGGCCTAATCAACCCTTTATGTTAGGAAGGAATAGAAAATATGTAGAGATAGCTAGTTATGTTTTTTACACCACCATTTTTTTTTTAAGTTGTTATCCTTAAATATAAACAAGTTAAAAAATAATTTGTTCGACCCTTACGCTTTTTGCGATTCACAAAGTGCATCACGAACTTTGTCCGAGTAACCATAGAAACATTATAAAACAATTTTAATTTCTGCAAAATATTTACACTCACCTCATAAAACCAAAGTATACATACTAATAGTAGTTTGCTAGAGTTTTGGAATTTTTAAACTATCTCTAAAGGGTAGCTTTTAGGGGTTGAAAATTTTAGTACCCAATTGCCCCGCTACTGGAAAATGGGTAATATTTTTTTATGATTATGACAAAGTACCAGTTTTAAAGTGAAACCCCTAAACCTCATTAGTTTTTAGAAATATATAGGCTACTTTCCCAAGTGTAATTCAGCCATTTATGGATAGGCTAACTTGGAAAACAAGATAGCCTATTGAATAATTCCGGTTCTAGATGGTACGGGCTACTGATTTTATTTTTATTTGTTTAGTTTTTATTTAGCCTATGAAAAAAGAAGTTTTTATTTTATTGACTTAGTGTTAAGTAGGTCTAGCCTATAGTAAGTTAATTTATAAAAATAATTGGTGTTTTTATTAATTTAACAGTGTATGATTGTTCGAGGCAAACAGGTTTTCACAAAACATTTTCGAAGTTTTAACCTCTTGTAAATTTATTTCTGTAAAAGTTAGAAAAATCTAACTTGTATTATGTTAAAGTACCTCTTATAAACTACCTAAAATACAATTTTTACTATCCTAGGTCATAAGGATTAATTATTATTAATTATCTAAAAAAAACTGTAAAGTTTTCCGAAATTTAATTTAACATTCTATAAAATTGTAAAAAAAAATATTTGATCAACAAAACTTGTCTTAAAATGTTCCTTTGTGTTTTCATTATAACACCCATTTCCCTACTATTTTATAAATGGGCTTTCTTATGTCTTACAGGTGTAGTCCCCAATTCCCCCCTTAGGGGCAATTGGGTATGAAAAATATTTTATTTTTATTAAATAGAACCAAAAAAGTTGCAAGTCTTAAAGTTGGTGAAAAGATGTCTATTAGAAGCCTTGATATGAAGGCTTAAAAACTAGAAAGATATTCAATCTGGTTTAGCCTACAGAGTACATTTTCCAAAACCTAGTACCCAATTCCCCCCTTCTACCCTACAGCATTGCCTCAACCTTACAGACAAATAGAGGTAAACAAACAGAGATTAACTTTTATTTCTGCAGCACAATTTTGCTGTTGTCAATCGCTGATTTTTGGGGTGGTTTTAAGCTACAAAAAAAGATAGGACCTATTGCCTAGTTTATAAAGTCATTAGTGTCGGTAGCTTTAAAATGTTTTGTTGATTCTTCCTCTTCTTTGATGTTTTTTTTCAGTCCACATACCTCAAGAAAATGTCAACAATTCCAGCTTTTGCAGGAAATTTACTTAGGCTTAACCCTTGAGCGGGCGCTTCACCTGTAAAGCGGCAGAGGGCGCATGCAGAGTTTTATCCCGCAACGTGAGATCGCACAAATTTAATTCATTTTACTTATTTCATAATGACAAACTCCATCAGGAATCACATTTGTTGCTGATAAAATTAATTTCAAAAGTAAAATTGTTCAATTTAATAGAGGTGTAATATTTCAATTGAACATAATAAGTAATTTTCTAGTATGAAATATGTAGGTATCACTGTCTGTGTTACAGGAGAAGGCGCTCCGCAAACTGACATGCATAGTTGGGAAAGTTAGTCAAAAATTCTAACTAGATAGAACTTATTAGTTAGTCCCATAAAAATTAACTGATAGAAGTTATTAGTTAGTTAAGAAATTAACTGATAGAAAATAAAGTTAGTTTTTGGAGAAGTTTGTTTTTAGGCAGTTGTTTTAAAGGATTTTGTATGATATAAAATAAGGACACATCTTGGTAACTAATTGTGTTTATTAATAATTAAACATTGTCACATTAATATAATAAGTATTTATTTTAAATGCTTATTTAATCTCAACAGAAGCCACTAGTGCAAGTTGTTTCTGCAATCATAAGCCTTGTTGAGTCTGTCATTGACAGCATTGATAAAGGACAATTTGTAACAGCCTTATTCTTAGACTACAGCAAGGCTTTCGATTGTTTAGGACATGACCTGATCTCTAGAAAAATTACAACCTTGGGAGTAAGAGGCTTAGAAAACAAATGGTTTGTCAGCTACCTAAAAGGGAGATCCCAAGTTGTGGATATCCAACATACTACATTAGGCCTCACTACTACGTTCAGATCAGATCCTAAACCAATCACAAGGGGAGTCCCTCAGGGATCCATGCTGGGACCTGTTCTGTTAATTTTGTTTACTAACGACTTCCCAGCTCTAATTCAAAATTACAATACCAGCTGCATAATGTATGCAGAAGGTACAACTCTCCTTCTAACAAATGACTCAACTCAAGAACTGTAAGACAACTCTGCTGTATCCCTACAAAAAGCCACAGACTACAGTAAACAAAATGACTTGGCAATAAACCCTGACAAGACAACACAAGTACATTTTAGCAGGAAAAGAGATCTGCCCACTAGTATCCCCAACATAACAGTAGCCAACCAGATTAAATTTCTAGGATTAACTCTAGACAAAGATCTTACATGGACAGATCATGTAAATAACATCTGCAGTAAAATTAGCACTGGTGTCTATGTTGTTAGACGCATCAAATGGGTTGGCACGCTGGAAGCAGCAAAAATGGCCTACTATGCGCTAATAGAATCTCATATTAGATACGGCCTTACAATCTGGGGAAGCTCCGCGGGAAATCTCAAGAGAATACTTGTACTGCAAAAGAAGGCTATAAGGACCATTGCAAACCTGAAGCCACGGGAAAGTTGTCGACAAGCCTATCAGACCTTGGGCATACTCACAGTACCTGCACTGTAGATCTACGAAGCAATTTTATATGTTGACAAACTAAACCTGCAAACTCACATGGACCTTCATAACTACCCCACACGCCATGCCTCCAGATTCATTCTACCTCAACATAGAACAGCCCTCTATGAGAAAAAACCATCATACATAGGCCAAAAGCTGAAAAACCTCCTTTCTGACCACCTACGGAACCTGACTGGCAACAAACTGAAGAGCTCACTTCAAGAATTTCTGCTGAAGAATCCTGTATACACCATAGAAGAATTCGCGGAAGCTATGAACAATATCACTCCTTGAGTTTACTTATTGTGATTTGACAAATTACTGTCCTTAATGTTCATGTAATAAATAAATATAAATAAATAAAAAATAAAAAGCTGCATTTCAAGATTGATGTCACTTATCACCACCTAAACTATAAATAGGCCTACAACTAAACACTCAGAAAGCTAAAAATCGTGCTTCACAGGTTGCTACCACAGAAAAATGACTCCACACTTTTCAGAGAATGAACATCAACTGAAGACAATTTTTTGAGATAACAAATTACCAAAAATTCCCCCTTCCCACCCCTTGGTGCTTATGGTGTTGATATTGGCTGCTACTGTATACCAAAGCAACTGGACCTCCCCCCACGTTGTTTGTCAACAAGGGCGCTGACCCCCCTCTATTCTTCCCGCGCGGCCGCACGCAACCCTCTCTGATCGCGTAAGAAATTTGTATTTTAGGTACTTTCGCCCGTCCAAATATCTATCTATTTTAACTTCAAAACTACTAACGAGTGTATTATATATTTACTAGCTAGAATCTAATTGAGTAGAAGTTATTTCCAGTACTTTTTGAAAACTAACGAATATGATAGAAGTTAGCCGAAAAAACTAAGGAATATCGCTACTCGTGAGAATTTCTATTCGTTATTTCCAAGTACCTACGCTGACAAGGCACCACTGAATTGCAAATAACAAGATACCAAGGTTACAAGGTTATTGGGGGGTATAAATAGCTTTAGGGGATTCCTGGAATGAGGCGTGTGAGGCACGGAGCCGGACACAACTAACTGCAAACACCCATTATACTTATTTATAAATAAATAAATAAACTCTGGAATATTTGCAGAGGAGTGCAACTTAACCAAAAGCAAAAATGAACCTCGCCCATGTTATAATATTTTAAAAACTACAGTTAGGCTATTGAAACTAATCACCCATAAAAAGTAAACATAATCTATAAAGGGAAAAGATCAGAGAAAGGCCTATGATGATACTCGAGGTGAGGTGGCTTAAAAATTGTAATTATTGGAGACCTTCGTTGACACACAACACAGTTTAATTAAAATAATTTAATTTAATGTTATAAGAATAAAAACGTATAACAGGCATAAAACTAACCTCATCCTTATATGAGACTGGATCCCTTTTTATAAGGTTCTGCAGCTGAGGTAAGTTATTTGGCAACTGATTATTGTGCCTTTTGACCATTTTTACTCAAGAAACCCACTAACAATGAACATTAAAAACGTTTGATATTATTATACAACAAATAACAGAATCTGTGGGATGAGCATGTTGTTTTGACAGAAAGAGAGAATGGGAGGTTGGTTGAGGTTAGAAACATGAAGGACTTTGATTGTCCATTGATTGGTTGTCTTGAACATTACTCGGGTGAAGCTAGCTCACGAATTTAACTGACGACCCTGTGGCAATAAAATAATGATTTACGACTTAATCCCTGTTTGGGTTGAGAGTACCTATTTTTCAAATACAAATAGACCTTCCTTGTGTGCAATAAAGAATTACAATAAATGATCAAAGCATCAATATTATACATTGCTATGGCAATTTACTTTATTTATTGATATTTACTGTATTTATTAATTTTTATTTCATGACGGTGTGACTTAATGGTTTTAATTATAAATAGACTATAATTCTATTATTTGCAAGGTTTTACCCATCCGTCCCAAATGTTAGTTTGAAAACAACTATAAGAAAAAGAAGGCATGACACCCCCAAGTGTTCCAAGATGAGAATGCAGGAATGCGCCCGCACATTAACCCAGGAAGTGAAGGTCCAATGACCGATGGGAAATACCAGGCAGGGGAGACAAGGCGGGACAAGGTGTAAGAGATGCAACTTGGACGGTATAAGACCTTATTACTTGAGGGAAAACTAATATTTGCATGAAATTAATTAATGAGTTAACTGAATAAACGAGTAATTAACTTCTGAAAACCCTGCTAACACTGTTTTAAGTCACTATGTAATCAATGTGTAGTGAATAAACTATCGTTTGTTGATGATTTTTAATTCTTGTACCTAAAGGATCAGATTCCATTATATTATTTATCGTTTTTAATTTTTCCGGCAGTCTTCGGTTTCAAAACGAAAGTCAAAAACGGGGTTTCGCATAGTGCAGAGCTTGCATATGAAATCCGCTAACCACTGTTATAATTCCCTATGTAATCGATGTGTAGTGACTAAACCTGAATTGGTTTATGATTTTTGATTACTGTATGTGAAAGATCAGATTCCATTCTTTTATTTAGCATTTTCAAATTTCTCGACACTTTTGATCTTCGGTTTCAAAACCGAAGTCAAAAACGGGGTTTCGCATAGTTCATACTTGCTTATAATCAGCCGCTACCACTGTTATAATTCCCTATGTAATCGATGTGTAGTGAATAAACCTGAATTGGTTTATGATTTTTGATTATTGTATGTGAAAGATCAGATTCCATTCTATTATTTAGCATTTTCAAATTTCTCGACACTTTTGATCTTCGGTTTCAAAACCGAAGTCAAAAACGGTGTTCCGCATAGTTCAGAACTTGCTTATAATCAGCCGCTACCACTGTTATAATTCCCTATGTAATCGATGTGCAGTGAATAAACCTGACTTGGTTTATGATTTTTGATTATTGCATGTGAAAGATCAGATTCCATTCTATTATTTAGCATTTTCAAATTTCTCGACACTTTTGATCTTTGGTTTCAAAACCGAAGTCAAAAACGGGGTTTCGCATAGTTCAGAACTTACTTATAATCAGCCGCTACCACTGTTATAATTCTATGTAATCGATGTGTAGTGAATAAACCTGACTTGGTTTATGATTTTTGATTACTGTATGTGAAAGATCAGATTCCATTCTATTATTTAGCATCAAATTTCCCGTCACTTCTGATCTTCGGTTTCAAAACCAAAGTAAAAAACGGGCTTTTGATTCTGTTGACAGAGAAATCCTAATACGTAGACTGGAAATAAGTGGAGTACGGGGAGTTGCTCTTGATTTGATTAGGAGTTACCTGTGTGAGCGTTTTCAAATAGTGTCAATTCTTGGTCAATCCAGTGCTCCTCTTCGGATTGATTACGGAGTTTTACAAGGTAGCACATTAGGGCCTCTTCTTTTCCTTCTTTATATAAATAATTTGGGTAGGGTTAATTTGGAACAAGGACGGGTTTTTCTTTATGCTGACGACTCAGCTTTACTTTTTGAGGGCGACAGCTGGGGGGAATAAGCGTACCGTTTGCCGGAGCGGGGCCTATTCTCTGTCAAGCGGTGGTTTCATCAAAGCCGGCTCTCTGTAAATATTTCAAAAACAAAGCATATGCCTATTTCTCTGAGAGCCGACCACGATCCAGTTAACCTGTATCTACGTTTACATACATGTGGGAGTGACAGGGTGAATGAATGTAAACATGTGAGTGTATTGAAAGAGTGACCGAATATAAATATATCGGTGTTATCTTCGATAATCGTCTGAAGGGGCTGGACATATTACATTTTTAAGAAATAAGCTGCGTAAATTTATTTTTATTTTTTCGAATATAAATAATTTCCTTGCTCCAGATCTGATTAAAATTGTATATTTTGCTTATATTCAGTCTTTGTTACAGTACGGAATTTTAGCTTGGGGCAGCTGTTTTCAAAGTATTTTAACGCCATTGGAAATTACCCAAAAATCAAACATAAAAGCGGCATTGAAACAAAATCGACGATATATATTTTACTAACTCCACTTTCCAGTAAAATTACTTTGTTACGACTTATCCTAAATAATTATCCTAGATATCCTTCAAACCTTTTATTTGATGAATTTAAAGTACTCAGTATCCGCCAACTTTTTATGAAAACATTAATTTTATACATCCGCAGAAATCTGACTTCTTTGTTTCGTCGTCTTGTTCATACATATTCTACAAGATCTGCTATCAATACCAGTATTGTTGCCCCTCGATTTAATAAAACAATAAATACTACCTCATCTTTTTATGTAGCTAATTTAGTATTCCCTCGACTTACGAATCATATTAAATATCCTCTACCCTGTAGCAACCGCACTTATAACAAAATTGTTGACAAATGGCTATTGGAGATAGGGCGAGATCAAATTAAGACTTTCTTTACTTCCCCGTATACCTAGGGTCAAGGTCACAAAGCGATTGCAACTGCGTATGGGTGTGTGAGTGTGAGTGCGTGTGTGTGTGAGTGAGGGTCCGTCCGTCCGTTGAGCCCGTGTTTCCTGTGAATGTGAGCATGACTGGACCGAGATTCTCGGTTATTGCAATGGCGTTTTTACTTTTATATTACTGTTGTATTATCACTCCATAACTTCCGTCCTAAATGTAAACTATTGTCCCACTTGTATTTGCGTGCATATTTTGTTTTTGTTTAAATTTATCTTTGTACTTTTATGTTTAATTAAAACTTACTATATTTCATTTTTTTATTTCATTTTCATTAAAATAATTCCTCTAAAGTGGCTGATTTTTTACTCATTCCCTACCCACAGGCTTTGACCCATATGGGAAACTAATTCCTATTGATAATTTATGTTATGTGAATAGTATCATTGTAAAGTTGTTAAAGGAATAAACGAATTTCAATTTCATTTAATTTCAAATACACTGCCGTATCCCTCTCTTTCAATTTTGCCGTGATTTAGTTTCAAGACTCAACCTCAACCACAAAAGGCAGCACGCTCTTCAGGCTTCAAACTATTGAGGTCGAATTAGTATAAACGCCTATAATTCACTTTGTAATCGATGTGTAGTGAATAAACCTGAATTGGTTTATGATTTTTGATTACTGTATGTGAAAGATCAGATTCCATTCTATTGTTTAGCATTTTCAAATTTCTCGACACTTTTGATCTTCGGTTGCAAAACCAAAGTCAAAAACGGGGTTTCGCATAGTTCAGAACTTGCTTATAATCAGCCGCTACCACTGTTATAATTCCCTATGTAATCGATGTGTAGTGAATAAACCTGACTTGGTTTATGATTTTTGATTACTGTATGTGAAAGATCAGATTCCATTCTATTATTTAGCTTTTTCGAATTTCTCGACACTTTTGATCTTCGGTTTCAAAACCGAAGTCAAAAACGGGGTTTCGCACAGTTCAGAACTTGCTTATAATCAGCCGCTACCACTGTTATAATTCCCTATGTAATCGATGTGTAGTGAATAAACCTGACTTGGTTTATGATTTTTGATTACTGTATGTGAAAGATCAGATTCCATTCTATTATTTAGCATTTTCAAATTTCTCGACACTTTTGATCTTCGGTTTTAAAACCGAAGTCAAAAACGGGGTTTCGCACAGTTCAGAACTTGCTTATAATCAGCCGCTACCACTGTTATAATTCCCTATGTAATCGATGTGTAGTGAATAAACCTGAATTGGTTTATGATTTTTGATTACTGTATATGAAAGATCAGATTCTATTCTATTATTTAGCATTTTCAAATTTCTCGACACTTTTGATCTTCGGTTTCAAAACCAAAGTCAAAAACGGGGTTTCGCATAGTGCAGGGTAATCACCCTCTGCTTGACTGAATGAAATTGGAAAAGTAAACATAAGATCATCCATTACACTTATATTGGAGTATTTCAAAACTTTGAGTCCGCTAACAGACCCTTAAAAGTTCGAGATGTTTATAATTTTTCTATATAAATTGTTCAAATAATTAGATTATTACAGCACAATCTGTCGGTGACTAAATACACTACCGTATCCCTCTCTTTCAATCTTGCCGAGATTTAGTTTCAAGACTCAACCTTAACCACAAAAGGCAGCACGCTCTTCAGGCTTTAAACTATAGAGGAGGTCGAATTAGTATAAACGCCAAATCATCGTATCAGGCATAATTACTACTCCCGCTGCCGAAATAAAGATGGTGCCATATAGTGAATTTATGATTCAACAGATTAGGTTTTAAAATTAAACTAAATGTAACTTTTATACAGTACATAATTATGTCCCGTAAAATAAATCAACTAAAAATCATAAAACCGTGATGAAAGAAAGCAAATTATAATCAGCTGTAACAGCGTATTTTGTACATTTGTGAAGCTAACTTCCAGCTGCTTGATTAAATGAACTTTGAAAATGTAAACAAAAGATCGTCCATAACACTTTTATATGGGAAAATTTGAAAACTTCGAGCTCGCCAAAAACCCCTTTATACTACGAATCATGTAAAATCCTTTCTTAGCGGATGCCTACGCCCTAAAAGGAACGTCCACGCAAAATTTCAAGGTCCTAAGTCGTATAGTTTGGGCTGTGCGATGATAGGTGAGTCTTATTTGACAAATATATAGTAGAAGATTTCATGTTATGTGTATTTCAACGCCAGTGGTATTTTTTAACGTTTTAGGCCCGCATTACACTATCAAATATTTTATAAAAGATTTATTTGACCAATCAGAATTAACGTTATTGTTTTTAAAATCAGCTGGTTTAAATTTTGATTGGTAAAATCAAATCTTTTATAAAAGATCTTTTATAAAATATTTGATAATGTAATGCGGGCCTTTATCGAGAACGGTCCAAACCCGGGTATTGTTTCTATTTAACGGCGACCTTTGTTAGATATCAACATTTATTCTTAGCCAAATGATAAATGACAACTATGGACCCAGTTTCGATCCTGTCAGGAATGGAACCGGCGACCCTCAGGTTATGAGGTTAGCGTTTTATCCACTCATTGTTTATGATTTCTTCAGAAATTTTATGATTAAGTGGTTTTCAGAATTAAGATACAATTGTAAAATTTTTAGAAATCATGATATATTCATAGTGTACCTGAAATTCATCATCTTACCAAAACCCCTCGCCCAATCCGTCAGGCAGCTGCGGGGTCCGTAACATTCCGACGCGTCGTAAATAAGAAAGAATGCGGTGCAGGCGAGGCAAGGGTCAGGACCCGAGCTAATGACCCTCTCCTCAGGATAACGATATGTAAAATAGGTCCAAGTAACCAAAATATAAAAAGGAAGAAATACAGTCATTTTTTCAAGCTTAATACGCAATTAGAAAGTTGTTTAATACATACACTAACTTTTAAAACAATAGTATTAACTAAGGCGCATACTAAAGCACATTTTATTATATCTACAACATAAAACGTTAACATAGTTATAAACTTATAAAACACTAGTAGATATACCCGCGGCTTCGCTCGCTGAAATGATAACAAATGTTTGGTTCAATTATGTGTCATTTGTAATGTGTAATTTTTAAAAATTTCCAAATAGACTGATGATTTCAATGATTTATCCGAACTATTCGTTTTTAAGCGCTGAATTAGAATTAAGGTTCCATCTCAATTTCAGACTGGCATGAGGAGAAGAAACGTTTTCTCATTAATTTCCCTTTTCACCTCAAATGGTATGAATTGGCTACCATGTGCTAACATATAATTTTTCAGTTTAGTTTTAAAATACTGAAACTTCCTAGTTAATCTTATTAAACCTAACATTGGGTTTATATAGTTTGAATAAAAAATATCAGCTTCAGGGTTTTCAACTAAAAACTTTCATTGCGCCGCACTTTGCTCTAAAACCTGTTGACCAGTTTGACATAAAAGAATAAGAGGCATATACTGATGTAAATACCGTAAATTTAAATATCGCAAAGGGCGGACTCTATAGACCTAAAATGTAATCGATGTGTAGTGAATAAACCTGACTTGGTTTATGATTTTTGATTACTGTATGTGTGAAAGATCAGATTCCATTCTATTATTTAGCGTTTTCGAATTTCGCGACACTTCTGATTTTCGGATTCAAAACCTAAGTCAAAAACGGGGTTTCGCATAGTGCAGAACTTGCTTATGAATCAAACCATTTTTTTTATTTTGTTGAATAAACAATAACTGTTATAAAATTTGTGGTGCGTTGTATCTTTAAAATATAGTCGAATGTTAAATATAATACGCCTAAATATATTACAATAGAATTAATTATATATTACTAAAATTATGAAATAAGTACCGGTTGACTTTAGAAAGTAAATTTATAAATGTGTAACGCATATAACTTAGTGTAGGGTAATAGGCCTAAATTCACAAAATATCTACATTATCCGTAACAATAATTATGGTTTATTAGTTTATTTAAAAATGTTATCGTTTGTTTGTAAGAATATATCATAAATTGCTTATTTGACCAAACGTTTTAATGATTAATCAAAGATTTCATCGTAATCAAATCAAATCAAATCAAATCAAATCGAAAGGTAAAACGTTTGTTGAGTGAGCGGGCTATTTACAGTGTTAGGGATTTTTATGAGCTGTAGCTAAGAAATCTTATATTTTATAACAAGGGATTATTGTTATTTTAGTTAGAAAAAATGACACTATTGTACAGTTTACTGTGGTTCAATAAAGGATTTTTGATTTGATTTGATTGATTTGATTTGATTTGATATTATTCTTAGGCTGTAGATGCATACTAATGAAGGATTTCAAAAATGATTCCTCTAGAAAAGCTACGATAAGGTAAACTTAAAAACTGAAAATGGTGGCCTTTTCAGTTTTTATATTATTAAAAATTATGGATGGAAGTTCTCTCGAATATTCTCATGAGACAAAAAAATAGACATTTAATCTGTCAAAAGAATTAACTATACAAAACTATATATTATATTATATATTTAATTTACATTATATATTTTTCAGATACCACATAGGCTACTCACGTTTACGGATCACCCGAAGTAATCAAACTAGAATCTTGAAGCATAGACATTCCATTCCATCATTCCGTTATTTTTATAGAACCGGGATTATCAGGATTACTAATTTTAGGCGGGTTTCCGCACTAGCCAAAAGCGATTTATATTTAGGCTAGGTCAAGTTAAAACAAATATACTATTTCTATAAAGTCTATCTATACTATATTTTATACTCGTCGATATCTAGCTTTATACTGAGATTATTGGCTTTCTTCTACAATGCATGATGTTGAAATGAGTTCAAAACACATCTTTTAAACCTTTATATCTTAAGAAAGGGTGTTTTTAAAAACGGTTGTGGGATTGAAACTAGTGTAAAAATCTAGTTTCACGTAAAGGTAGTGTTGTGACCCGTCATTTCAGGGAGACAACACCGCATTCACATTTGAAAAAATATATTGTATCCAATATGGCGGATCCAATATGGCGGTCGAATGGCCAACCACTCAAAACGAAGTACTTCCTACCCAACAATTAAGCATATAATGCACATTTTCGCCACTAACTGCTAAACGAGTAATACAATCTTTAATGTGATTGAAAAACATTGCGAAGAATTGGATTTCCTCATTTTTTTGCCCAGTAAATTAATTTTTTTATATCTTACAGTTTTTGGTCGATTAAAAAACAAAGTTTTCTACCCTAGGTGTCTAATAATATCATTAGTAGGTTATCATTAAAAAAATTCTTTTAATAGCAAAGAGGTCAAGGTTTCCAACTGGAAAAACCAAAAGGTACTGCCAGGTATCGATCGGTAGATCCACTTGAAAAATGTTTGCATGTCGGAATGCAACCGCAAATTGCTTGATGCCCACAGTGCACGGGTCAACAATCCTAGAACAATGAACGAGGGGTCGGGAGGGACATACCTGTGTATGGTGATACTTTTGAGTTAAGGTCAACATGAACACTCTGGAAAAATATATTGTATATTAATAAAACTAATTTATAAAGATGTAATTGAAAGATAGTCCAATAAATGTTACATCTTGAAGCCAACAAATATGCTTGTATAATATTATATATGTTACGTTATTTATAATATATTTTGCGTTATTTTTTTATTAACTTTTAGTCAATTATCGATTAAGTTTCTCCAACCTAGTTTAAACTAAACATAATTTTATCGAAACTTCACTATGTGTCAAATGTATTCTCAATTTTTAGTTTTGACATAGTCACAACCGGGTAGAAAATTTGATAGTAGCAATAATTTACAACGAATGTTTTAATAGTCTATTAAATGTAATTTTAGTGAAACTTGCATAATTCGAACCTCAAGAGACCAATGAAAATATTTGAACAATCCAATAATTTGAATTACACAAGTTTGTCGAAAACTTGTAAAATAGTTAATCTAAAATGTTCTAAAAGTTTTGGCTGTAGCGCGTGATGTATATTCAACTATGTTTATATATGTCGATCATATATTATATAATTATAAAAGCCTATAATATAATATCAACTTACACCTTGTAAGTTAAGACAAAATCATAACTTGCGTCGTTCAAGCCCTGCCCCTCCCGCTCAGAGCCTTAAAGCACATAAAAACCGGAGGAGCTTTCTTGGAAACCACAGTCAGTTGATTATAGTGCAAATTGTATCTTCCGTTCTACCACACTTGTATCTCGATTATCTTCTTAGCTTTTCATAAGTCTCTGACTATGTTAACGTTTTATTTTGAAAATATAATAATATGTGCTTTTGTATGCGCCTTATAATTTATACTTTAATTGTATTGTTTAATTCATTGTGTTTATAATAAACAACTTTCTAATCTATATAAATAAAATTACAGTTTTGCCTGTACATTGCTTAAAATTATGAAATAGTTGGTTATTTTCGGCTAAAATGCCTAAAATGTGAATTAAAACATAATTATAGGCTTACTACAAATTATAATGTTTGTTAAGGTCGAAACGGATATTGAAATTAAAAAGCGGGAAGGAAAACCTGGCGGCCAGCGGCCGACCTGAGCGGGCCAGTGATTGGCCGATCTTGCGTCGTTTAAGCCCCGCCCCTCCCCCCACCCGTCAGACTCTCGCACATAAAAACCGGAGGAGCTTTCTTGGAAATCACAGTCAGTTGATTGTAGTGCGAATTGTCCCTTCTGTTCTATCACACTGCTACCTTCTTTTCTGTATCTTGATTTAACTTCTTAGCTTTTTTTAACTTCTTAGCTTTCTTTTTGTGATGGCTTACCCTAAGTTTCAACACGCCGACTTACTTGGTGACTCTATGATGCTACGTTTCGGTCTCCGACATGCCGATGAAATTCCAAAATTTTCCCGTACGAATAAAATCTTACATCGATAGTTTTAAGTTTAAATTTCTTAATCATATTGTTATTTGTTTTAGTAACGTCACATTAACACTGCTAAATACGTTTGTGCTGCAAGCTCATAAGCAACAATGTCAAGTAGTGTAGTCTCGGTATTTCCAGGCAGGTGTCGCATGAACTCAGTTGATCGGCGCATCTATATAAAAAGTTTCTCGAAAAATAACTTTCAAATACAAGGCCTCACTGAAAAAGCTTCCGTAGAGCTTGCCAATAGCCCAAAATTTCGAGTGCAATATTTCAAAACAAGTTAGTTAAGTCCTATTATAAGCATGCATCACAAAAATTGTACAGTGCAAGTTAACATATTTTATTCAGCTGCATTTCAGCAGACGACGTAGAGCGTTTACAAGTTTTGCCACCCGCCTGGATTTGGCCCTAAGTTTCAAACATTGTAATTTCTGTCGCAAGATCTTGTAATTGTCCTGTCGATATGCACAGGATATGATAACACGTATTACAGCCATAAATGGGTTTACCCGCGCGGGCGTATCGGAAGGGAATCTTCAGAGCCTATATATATATATATATATATATATTATCATTTTATATATTTTTGTGCAATGAAGCAAAATGCTGTTAATAGGTCTAATCCTTTTTTGTTTTTTAGGGTATCCCTCTTTCTGGGGACAGTGCAAAAGTGGAAAGACTTCCAATGAGCTTTTGCGGGAGAGTTGGATTGCTCAAACTGGGCCTAAGAACAACCCTGCCGTGATCATAATGATTGGAACAAACGATGTCCTCCGGTTTTGTCCGGATCCCACTCCTCTTGTAAGAATTTTTTTTGTTGAGCATTGAATTCAGCTAAAAAAAAACAAACAATTCAGTATTTTGAATCACTGCTTTATGTCCATTGGTTACCGATATATTGAAAGTGGTAATCACAGTACGTTGTCCCAATGTTAACCTTATGGGAAATAAGTAAAATTCTATATCTCTCTTATTTCTCAACATATCTTAATAACTTAATAATAAATATGTTTTTTTGCATTCGAAATTCGCTGAGTACGCAGGTCTGCTGCAACGGGGGTATTGCAAGCTTAGCCCCCTCCCGGTCCACATTATACCGGGTTTGTGGGATTTGACTATATTTTAAAACATATATGAAACTTATCTAGGGGTTGTCCTGAAATTTAAAAAGATAAACGTTTGCGATGATTGCAAACGGCCGTGGAGACCGATTGCGCGTATTAACACTATCGGACCGTGACGTTCGGCTGCAAAATGCGGTTTGAGATATTTATACATTTCTAAAATCTAAATTTCTAAAATATGTACAATAAATGGTATTTATGACAAACCTAAGAATATAAAACTGTATAGACTTTATCGACAAAATCAAATTTTACTAGGATTTTTCATTGTTTACAGCAAGCTGCTAAGAGACCCATCAGACTTACCTTGAGGAAGATCGCTATCAAAGCAGCAAGAAAGTACCAAAGGGTTTTCTTTTGCACAATCCCTGAAATTCCACGCCTTGCGGCCAGTGACGACAGGAGGATCCGCGACCGGTACAACAACATCTTGCCGTGGCTCAACACTGACATTATGCGCCTTTGCAATCATCGAGGGCTAGGTGAATACTTTTTATCTATTATACATTTTCAATTACAATAAAGGTTGTTTACAATGTTTATTCCGGGTAAACGCAAAAACTACTGAATCCACTGGGTTGAGACGCAAGAGTAGATCTTGAACTCATAGGCTTCACTTCCTTAAAATCGCCGCGGGCTACACCCCAGAGGTAAAGCTACTATTTATGCAATGCAGATAGTTTGTCTGCATACATAAGCCTACATACACAGTACTCAACCTGACATTTGATACTATTGTTTAATAAACCCTAAAACGTTGGTTACTTAAGGAATTTATTATTTTTCAGGATCTGTTACGCCTGTTGATCTTCGTGGAAAGTTCGAACGGGACTGCTACGAACTGTAAGTACAACATGTTTTCTATGCTATATTAATTTATATATATATATAGTTAATTTCATTCAATTTTTTATTGCTTTGGTTTTTCCATTGTGTTGGATGAAATACATTGCCAATTAAATAAATAGGAAATTAACAGTTTGTCTTGTTAAATTAAGACTAAGTTTCTCAATACTTTAAAGTTTTAGTATTATTTATTGAAGTTCGTAAAATTTATCTATATTATAAATACGCTGTACATGGAAACTTTGTAGACGATAAGGCTTTTTTGTTTTAAGACTTACCCCCACATATTATAGATTAAAACGCACGTTTCTGTTTGCAGATTTGCAAACTGACTTTAAATGTTTAGTTTCGGCAATGTAACTCGAATAAAACACTAAAAACCTATTCCAAAATAAAGTTTGTTTTTACAGAAGCGATAATGTAAACAAAAGAACATCTGATCAACTGAGCGGGTTTCCGCACTGTTTCCCTAGTATGTTTTAGTACAAGTTGAAGTTCCTTTATTTCTTTTTCCAGTTTCATGGGAAGAGGGGACAACAGGCGAGCAGATGAGATCCATCTAAACGAAAAAGGCCAACTTTTGCTGCGGAAGGCGCTGCTGGAGAAGCTCTCCGTTGAATAGGGTCATTAAATCAATGTTATTTATATTGTTAAAGTAATATTTGGTTTACCTTTGCTTTTTGAATGTATTCAATTATTTTAGATTTTTCAATTATGTCGAAATAATATTCATTTCAATTACGTTTATAGTTGTTTTGAAAAGTTGTTTGTTTTTATAAGTTGTTAATGCAATTTTTAATATATGTAATCCATCTATTAAACGTGATACTATCCATTATGTGCAGAAAATGAATATTATTTTTTTATAATATAGATTTGTTATAATATAGTTATTATATAGATTTAAGTACAATATGTATGGAAATAAAAAAAGACAAAGCCGGGAGGCCGCTTTTTATATTCCTAGATTTGATTTGTAATTTTAAACCAAATCATTCTAGTAATATATATGTGGCCCCCACAAGACAGCGAAGTTTGATTGCGAGAATCTCAAATATACGAAATTTGGTAAGTTTATTCAACTTAAAGCCTACTTGGCTAAAGCTGTTGCGTGAAAAACCATTAAACAGCACATTAGATAAATGATTTAATATTCCCAAACAATCTTCGGCAGATATTATGTTTAAATGAGTAGTGTTTAGGAGGCGAGGGCGGGGCATCCCCACCCTTGAACCATGGAGAGTCGAGTGGGAGGGGGTGATGCTTAAATAGCCGCCACATTCAGTTTCACTTCATTCACGTTCTTGTGCCGGTTCAGTAGTTTACGCTTGGTTCTGATAGTGTAGTGCGCTGTTATGGTGACGATTGAAGTGTGGCGCGGACGTATCGGTCGTTTCTCTGGTGGCCGCCCGCGTTTGCGGAATGGCGGTAAGTAGATAATACAGATTTAGTAATGTTAATACCATATTACAAAACTATTGTTACGTTAAGATGTACGGTAGTACTTGATGTTTATATATATTGCCTTCCTATTGAATTGCATTTTTTTTTATAATATTACTAGAGGCGTATGTTATAACTGCTCTCATTATAACTATATGAATTATGCTACGGACTTGTATAAATGTTGGTTTGGTAATAATGTTTTAACAGTGTACCCAATTATTGCTATGCAACAGTCAAAGTCAAAGTCAAAGTCAAAGTCAAAATAATCTTTATTCATGGCATACAGAATCTGTACAGAATGGCGTCAAACTTAACCTAACAAACATACACTAGTATATCCTAAGTATATATAGAAGTTGCAAACCAAACAATTCAACAAAAAAATCTGTGCTTAAAAATAAAATTATTTACTGAAATCAAAAACTGTTATACATTTTTATTCAAAAAACTCCTCCAAAGAGTACAGTGGCCTATTCATCATGAATGATTTTAATTTATTCTTGAATTTATTGAATTCTATTGTATTTTTTAATTCTAATGGTAACGAATTAAAATATTTAATTCCTGCGTATGAAGGTTTCTTTTCAAAAAATTTGGACCTATGGGTATTATAACTTAAGGCGTTTCTATGTCTTGTATTGTAATTATGATAAAAACCTAATTGAGTTGAACAGTCAGAATTTCTCTTCAATAATAGTATTAATTCGTATATATAAAGGCTAAAGACAGTCATTATTCCTAAAGCTGGGAAATGTTCTTTGACGGATTCATTCCAGTTTAATTTTAATATTATTCTTAAGGCTTTTTTTTGTAATACCAGGATTTTTTTAAGATTTTCAATTGAAGTGCCACCATATATAGACAAACCGAATGATATATGACTATGTATAAATGCAAAATAGACTGACTTTACAGTATTAGTGTCACAGATTGGAGATATCTTTCTCAGTACAAATATACCCGAGGCAAGTTTTTTGCATACTTGTTCAACATGAGAGTTCCAGTTGAGATGGCTATCAACAGAAATGCCAAGAAATCTTGTTTCACAAACTTCTTCGAGAAAGTTATTGTTTAAACAAATATTAGTTACTCTGTCTTTGTTTTTCCTTTGTGTGGCAGAAAAATTCATAAATTTTGTTTTATTTTGATTTATTAAAAGGTTAAATTCAGCTAAATGTTGTTGAACTGATGTAATTTGTGTAAAGGCATTTTCTTCAATTTCATTTGTTTGATATCCAGATAATTTAATATTGATATCATCAGCATATAATGTAATTTTATCGAATTTTTCTATTTTAGTGACTTCGTTGATGTAACATAAAAATAAAATTGGTCCTAATATGGTTCCTTGGGGAACACCATAATTCAGTGGTTTACTTGTTGATTGGTAAGTTAAAACGTTAAAATGATCGATATATTTCAGCTCTACAAAACTTCTCCTATTGCTCATGTATGATTTTAGCCACGTTAAAGCTCTATTTTCTATACCAATGTTTGAAAGAATATTAAATAATTTAGAATGACAAATGCTATCAAATGCTTTACTTAAGTCCATAAAAATACCTATTGCTTTTTCCCCGACATCAACTGAGTCAATGATAGATTCTATGAATTCAATACTTGCACTTATTACTGACCTGTTTTCTCTAAAGCCGTGTTGTTGATTGGAAATAAGGTTATTTGTCTCTAGGTAATTTGTTAACTGTTTAGCTACGATTCGCTCATATAATTTTGAGAAAGAAGATATTAATGATAACGGTCTATAATTGGAAACTATTTGAGTATCGCCTGATTTAAAAAGTGGAGTAATTTTGGATAGTTTGAGCCGTGAAGGGAAAATACCAGATATGAAAGACGAATTAATTAAATGTGCTAAAGGTTTTCTTAAAAATTGTTTTGCTAGTTTTATTATTGGCATTGGTATGTCATCATACCCAGATGAATATTTGTTATCAAAAGAATCTATTACTCTATCAATCTCATCCTCAGTTATTTGTTCAAAAAATGATAAATTAGAGCAGCTTTTAGTGATTGTTTGTTTGCTACCTAAAGAGGTTAACAAGGTTAAATTTGGTAAAATATCGGATTCAACCATGTTAGAGTAGTAGTTATTAAAAACGGAAACAATATCTTCAGGTTTATCAATCAATTGTCCATCGTGCCTTAGTTTGATATTACTCTGTTTGGTCTTTTCCTTCATTTTAACTTCGTTACCAATTACTTTCCAAGCTGCTTTACAAATATTATCTGAATTACAAATAAAATTTTTATAACAATCTTTCTTAGACTTAACAATATTATTCTTATAATCATTTTTCTTCTTTTTAATCTGATTTTTTAGTTGTTCTGATTTGGCACACCTGTACTGTTTAGAGAGGGTAACAATTTCATTCTTAGCTTTTATCAAGTCAGGTGTAATCCAGTTGTTACTCTTACTATATTCTCTGCATTTTAATTTAGGAAAACATAAGTCAAAATAATAAAAGAAAGTACAAAAAAATGAATCAAATTTTTCTTCTACTCTAGAGTTGTATACATTAAACCAGTTTTCTTCAGAAATCATCTTCAAAAAAAGCTTTTTGTTATCATCATTATATTTTCTCTTAAGATAAGTATATTTTTTATTGATCAGGTTAATTTCTGGACAAGAAATTTCAAGTATTTGGGCATCATGATCAGAAAGAACTGTGATTAATCCTTCTGTTTTTAAAAACTGTTGAGGTATATTAGTAAGGAAATTATCAATGCAAGTTGCAGTGGTATCACAAACTCTAGTCGGAAAGTCAACCAAATATCTAAAACCATGACTTTTTAACAAATTTTTAAATTCTTTAACTTTAGTTGAGCTATCTAAAATATTAATGTTAAAATCACCTGTAATAATGACATTTTTGCACTTTTTAGTAACAATTGTAATTAGTATATTAAGTTTGTCTAAAAAATCAAACACATTTGAACTTGGAGAGCGGTATAGACCGATTAAAACAAAATTAAAAGAATTGAAAACATATTTAACAGAACAAAATTCAAACACCTTGTCTTCACATAAATCACTGACAGCGGAATTTGTAAATAGCTGTGTGCACTCAACATTATTTTTGGAGAGAATCATAACTCCGCCCTTGGTGCATGACCTCCTGCAGTAAAATGCATTAATTTTAAAATCACTAATTTTAAAACAATTAATTTCATTATCTTTAAGATTGTGCTCTGAAAGCACCACAATCGTTGGATCTATTTCTGACATAGTGATTTCCAAAGGTCCTACACGAGTAATGAGATTTTCAATGTTTTGGTGAACAATTTTTATTTTGCTGCTTGATAAAACATTATTTTTGGTTGACTTTTGTTTGGGATTTTCATTTTTATGACTATTTAAGTTATTGTTTCTGCGTGTACCAAAGGAAAATTTTGAGTGCACTCAGCTAGTTGAGGGACAGGAAATGTGTCTTGATTTGAAAACTGTGGTGACACTAACTCACTGGGTACAAAGCCATTGCTAGAAGCACTGAAACTATCACTATGAGGCATAATAACTGGCGATGTTGCAGCAGGTGTGGGTGAGGTTCCACCTGGTGACAGTGGCTTCGTGAACAGGTCGGGCAGGGTCGGGGTAGGTGTTAAAAAATTTGTGGCAGGCAAGGGTGAAGTTATGTCTCGTGGAGCTGAGGTCATAGTCGATACAGCAGGTAATGTCCCAATTGGTTTCAGCAAGGCCGTGGTTGGTGCAGGTAAGGCAGGCAAGGGCGAGGTTGTGTCTGATGTGATTGAGGTTGTGGCTGGACCAAATGAGGATGGTGTCTTGATACCCAGGGAGCACTTAATTTGGTTAAGGAACTCGTCATAGGATAAGCCATTCCTTAACTTCCCAAATGACTCTTGGTGATACAAGACAATGGTTATGTATGCACCTGTGTACTTTTGAAAGTTCAATAAGTTTTTCAAAAACCTATTCACTTCAACCTTGTCTCGGATACATCCAATGGGAGAGCAGATTAGGTGACGAAATCCTCTTCTTTTGAAATCGATAGTTAAATCATAAAAGGCTTTATCATAGTCATAACAAGTTGGTTTACTAAAGTATTTACCTTTTGTGATCAGACTGTAAACAGATGATCCATATCGATTGCTTTGCAGGGCTAAATGGTGGGTTAGACATTGTGAAAATTTTGGTTTGCCACAGAGATTTTTAAAAACCACAGCAACTCCAGCAGACATATGGCGGGGGTCACCAAAGTCTGCCGAGATGCTGTGTGCAAATGCAACAGATCTGTCATTTTGATACTTTTTTAAAAGTTTAGACATGTGCATTTTAGCAACGTTTATTTTAGGTATGCTTGAGGTTTTTTGTTTATTGTTTGTAGTTGGAATGTAACCAGAATTGCTCAACTTATATTTGTCATGTTTACTTTGAAGCAGAAATAGATCTTTAATTTTGTTTGTAATGAGGTGTACAAGCTTATTTTTCCCTCTGTTATTGATGTGCAATCCGTCGTCAGTAAAATGGAACCGCTGGAGATCGTCTAAGTCTATAATGTCCACTGATTTCAATCTCGCTACTAATTCTCTTATGTAGTTATTAGCTAGAATTATATCGTCATGAATTGGGTTGTTCTTAATTAGGTCATATCTTTTTGGTATTGTCGTTATAATTACAGCTTTTCCTTTGCTTAGTTCTTTTAAGTTCTCTTCCAATGATGAATAAATGGGAGACAAATCACGTTGTGTGTCATTTGTTCCACCAATGACAACTATTACATCATCCTTAGCGGGAAGCGCAGTTTTGATGACTTGAAGTAAACCAGCATTTGGCATTACTGATCCTATAGCTAAGAATGTATCCGGAGCTTTGTGTTCAATTTTAGGTCCAATATTTCTGCCTTGACTGTCAGAGAATACTGCAACTTTTAGTTTACGACCCAAGTGTTCCTTCAATGATACTTCCTGTACCAATTGTTTTTTTGTTTTCTTATTTCTTGGATTTTTTGCATGTAACTGGTTTGCTTGTGTATCAAATTTAGTATCACTTGAGGTAGCCTGCTCATCAGAATCGTCAAAGCATTCTTCACTAAGAACTTGATATCTGTTAGAAGTAATGAGCCAGTTTTGCTGTTTAACAGGATGTTTTTTTAACACTCGGCTTTTGAAGTCTGGTTTTTTTGATCCACATGTAGTCCATTCATCAGATTTAGTTGCTACTTCTGGTTTAGAACGCCCATCATCAATCGGCTGTGTCTGAGTCTCTTTATCTGAGTGTTTATTTCTTAGGCTGTGACATTGATTGTTATCTTTTGTTGTTTTTCCATTACAACGTTCTTGGGGCAAGCCTCCTTTTTCACCTGAGGTCTTATTGTCGAATATGAGATGTTGCAATGTGTTACTGTCCAGGGTTAAGAAAAAATTCTTATGTGTAA
Source organism: Flexamia atlantica (assembly GCA_035578135.1). Taxonomy (NCBI): domain Eukaryota; kingdom Metazoa; phylum Arthropoda; class Insecta; order Hemiptera; family Cicadellidae; genus Flexamia; species Flexamia atlantica. The sequence continues at coordinate 8,900,921 of JAQJVK010000011.1, forward strand.
CTAGGGCTAATTTAGCTCTTTCTTTCAAAATGACCGTTTCTTCAAATTTATTAGGAATATTTTCTTCAAGCATTCCAGGAGAGAGGGATGAGACGCTATTTGAGAGCTTACTGGCTATGAGTCGTGCAGTCAGGAGCATGTAAACACCACAATCCACTGAATTGGTCTGTTGAGGTGTTTTGACCGTTTGTAAGGTGACATTGACTGTGGGGCAATAAAACCGTGCTAACTTTTCAGATATTATCTTTGCATGTAACATACTGCGGTCTCTTAGAGAGTCAAAATAATAGAAAAAGTGTTTATGTGTATCCCATAATAACAGACTCCAATGTGTACCGGATCCACCAATAGTTTGAATGTTAGAGGAGTTGTTTACTGGTATGAAAACAAATTTCTTCTTCTCCAACTTAAGAGGCTGGAGGATATCTTTACAATCATCAATCGTCTTAATAGCCAGGGCAATCACTGGATTAAGAAAAAACAAACCTTCATTAGCAACATTATTTAAGATATCAAACACTATTCTGATTGTGTCATCAGTGATCCATTTGGATTCGAGGAGAGAGAAAGTAATGTTTTCACTATTTCCTACTATTGCTTGAGTTGGAATACTGGATACAACAGTCTCGGGTGGAGGTGATGGGACTGAGGAGGCTGGCTGCTGACTCTCCTCGGAGATATTAGAATTGAAAAGCTCAGGTGAAGGGAGTGGACTAGACATCGTTGTCTGCAAACTGTGTCCTTGTGGGGTGCTGGTTATTGATACAGTGTTGAAAGATGATTCGGTTATACTGTTTTCAGTACCATTGTGGCTGTCACAATTTTTTGTTTTCAAACAATTTTTTAGTTTCGTGTTTGAATTCAAACTTCTGTCGGCTTCCTTTAAAGCATTGTTAAAGTTTGTGTTTCTTACTTTGGGTATACCATATTTAGCTTTGTTTTCAAGGAACAGGCAAAGATCATTTTCCTTTACAAGACCAGTCTCCTTGGTGCCATAAAAAATCACTTCATACTTTTTAATCTTATTATTTTTATCAATTTTGTTGACAATTGCTGGCCAGTGGGGATACCCTTTTATTTTAGCGAAAACTCTGTCACCAATTTTAAATTTGTTTTGGTCCATTTGCTATTTTATTTTTATATATAGCGTTAGTGACAAAGGGCTTATTAAATTTAGTATTAATAATTATTTGTCAAATGTGCAACTGTAATGTATGGATACAAATCAAGTACCTACTACAGTATAATGGTATTATTTAATGGGTTAAGAATAATTTTCATTAATGATAAAATATATATTTTCCCATTTAAAAATATCTGGATGTAAACAAATCTGTTGAATGTAAACAAACCACTCAGGTAGAAATGACAGCAGTATGAATGACCTTAGGTCAGCTGATAAGACAAGCAGAATTCCAAGAAAGCTGGCTGGAACAGGTTTAGTGGTGCAAGTCTATCAATGAGTATTTGGAAAACCCCTGCAGTTATCTATCAATAACTTTCACAAATGTTGTCCCAGTAGTGGTTTGTAGTGATCCTCACCTTCATTCAAGTCTAGTCTCAAAATGTAAACACTGTAGGATTATCACAATAAGGTAAAAACATAATTTTAGTGTAAAATATGATCTGACAAAAACTAGATTTCATTCACTGTCGGCCATCTTGAATCAAAAAAAAAAAAAAAAAAAAAAAAAAAAAAACATTTTCGAGGAAATATAAATAAATATCTGTTATGCTTATAGTTGACACTTCAGTAACCTTTTAGATGTGTGGTCATAGCGGGTTTAATTATTAAGTGGACATTTTAAAGTTATGGCATGTTAAAACAAAATACTCAATGTAATAAATTGTCAATAAATTCTTTTTACTTAAATCCTAATATCATAAGACTCTACTAGAGGACCCACGCTGCTCCGCAGCAGTATATTTTGGTACTAAGACACAAAATAAACTCAAATCAAATAATTTTTCATTTATAAAATTTATGTTACATTCAATGCAGCTTCACAACTTCAATGTGACTTGCCCGACACTTGCCTAAGTTGGAAGAGAGGTACATGTAGACATGTAGCTGGGCCCGGTTATGTTGGAATTTCAGAAAACCAATTATATGGAAATGAAAAACACAATTTTTTAAATATATAGATGTTCGTTCTGGCCTTAAAGTCCTAATTAAATCATTACTTTAATTTCATTTATTATTTACTGAAATCGAAGAAGAGTTAGATGCAAAATTCATCGTAAATTTACTGTTCCTGAAACATTTGTTCAGTAAAAGCCCCATAACTCGCCGCAAAACAACCGATTTCAACGACGAATTGCTTTAGTGAAAGCCAATAGTTTATTGAGTGGTTTAAGACAACAATAACTAATTTAATTTTATTTTTCGAACCTGAGATATCAATTCTTAAGTTACAAATATGTAATAAGTAATAATAATTATGGGGGTACACAATGTTAAGTACCACACCCAGCATACAAGTCCGTAGCTCTTTTGGTAAGAAAATTGATTTGTCAGGATGGGCAGACAATTCATTTGGTTTGGTTTACCCAAAACAATATGATAATTTCAACTGTGGTGTTTACATTCTGTTTTATTTTGAACATGTTTTGAAGAATGGTATAAAACCTGGTGATGATTTTGGTTATGTTGACATTGATGTTTATAGATGGCAGTGCTATTCACTTGTTTTTAATGGGGATGGAAAGAGCCACGTGAACCCCCTGTTACCAAACGGTTTAGTGTCAGTTCCAGAGTTTTACTTACCTAATATTTCTCAAAAAAAGGAGATAGTTGTTGCGTCAATCAAAAATAAGAATATGGGGAAATTTGATGAAAAACTTGGCCAGGAAAGTTACAGAACATTGGTGAGAAATAATAAGCTTAGCGCATCAGTTATTGATTTTTGTAATGCGACTGTTGTTCATGCTAACCAGTTTTGTTTTTCAATTGGAGAGACCGTCCTTGCTCTCAAACCAAAGTTTGCAATCACATTGGGGCCTGTTTTAATGTCATTAAGTAAATTTTCACTGGTTTTCATGCCTTACCACGAGTCTGATCACTTTTCACTCTTTGTCGTGGATATGCAAAGTATGTCAATTAGTCACTTAGACCCCTATGGAAGGGGCGAGGACTATACAAGGAGAAAGTGTTCAGCCGTGGTAAGTTTTTTCAGAAAAAGGAATGCAATGGCCCAAAACGATGTTATAGATATCAGTAAATTTAAAGTTGTCAGTATTGAATTCCCAAAACAATCACCTCATGACACTTGGAACTGTGGGGTTTACGTGATTTTCTATGTATTTCAACTCTCACGGGTTGGGCGGTTGAGCGATATAATATTTGATTCATTCTGTCCGCATGTTTTCAGGCAATGGTTGCAGTCCCGTATACTTGTCAAATCCTTGGACATGACAAGACTATGTCTTTTATGCGGTTTAGGCGAAAGAAAGCGCTATGACTGGTGCCAATGCCAACTTTGTCAACGCTGGCTGCACTTTCCGTGCCTTGAAACAGAACCATCCTTCGATGCAATCAGCGCTAACGACTTTCAATTTTTCTGTCCCCTTTGTGTAGAGTGGAAAGTAAACCATGGTCTGGTCTGATTTTTAAAATCATCTAATTTTATTTACGGTTATTTTGCAATCTTTGTGGCATTTATTTGTTGAAGCATCAGCGCGTTTATGAATGAGTGTCATGGATTTTGTAAACATAACGAGATCGAATTTGGAAACACATCAATCAATTTAAATACAACTGGTTTAAAAATTAACAAAATGCGTGCTTGACAAAAAATTTATGGAGTTACTACTACTTCTTAACTTTATTTAAAGTTATTTTGCAATCTTTGTGGCATTTATTTGTTGAAGCATCAGCGCGTTTATGAATGAGTGTCATGGATTTTGTAAACATAACGAGATCAAATTTGGAAACACATACAATCAATTTAAATACAACTGGTTTAAAAAAAAATTAAAAAATGCGTGCTTGACAAAAAATTTATGGAGTTACTACTATTTCTTAACTTTATTTACAGTTATTTTGCAATATTTGTGGCATTTATTTGTTGAAGCATCAGCGCGTTTATGAATGAGTGTCATGGATTTTGTAAACATGGAAACACATACAATCAATTTAAATACAACTGGTTTAAAAAAGTTAACAAAATGCTAGCTTGACAAAAAATTTATGGAGTTACTACTATTTTTTAACATAGTAAAGCATAACAATATTTAAATACTTAGTCCTTTTCATATATTTAGTACAGTTTACTATGCCGATGGCAAATAGCAGAACCTGTACTGCAGCGGTCATACATCAGCATGCCCCGACGTGCTCCGTAATGTTTGACTAGTTGCTAGGCTATACAGGGACCGAGCTTTGACGGCCTTGGATAAGGCTACCAGCCGCCTGATAGTTAAAGTGCTAGTACGCTGTGTAGGGCAGGTTAGCTAGGGCCGTTGGCAATTGAGTAATTTATAGGCTATGTGTTGTATACGAGAATAATAATTTCAGGTAACCTATTAGGTAAAGTTATTTCCTTGGACCATCTCATAATGTTAATTTTAATACACGAAAAAAATAAAATACAAAAAATTGCATGGTAATTATAAGGATGTGTAATTTAAATATCATTTTCATATTTTGGTTATTGGTTTGTTTGAATATGTTGAAAATATTATGGTAAACATAAGTTTGAAAATCAGTTTTGCTTTACAACAAATGCTTTTTACAGGGTGTTCGTCGAAATTTTCAACAACTCCCAAATAAATAAGACATATATATATATGAACATTTTAATGAACATTTTGTTTCAGATTGCCAGCGCCTCTCCCCCGAGGGGCCATTTATGCATGAACAACCTTTGGTTTGTGTTTTTAGTCAGACCAGGTTGTGGTCATGCTAAATGGCCATTTAATTATGTCAACTTAAATTACATCATGGAGATCTCCCAATTTAACTCAGTTACTAGAGGTACACACAACTACACAGTATTAGTGGTAGCATAGTACAGTAGTATTACACAGTTATTTTAATTATTAAATTAATTAATTAATTATTTTAAAAAATGTGTTTAAATTTACAGAGCTAAACATGAACTGTTATCAGTAGAGCACATTATATTAACAGTGTGTAATATTTGACTTATTGGAAAATATATATTATTCTTATTCTTAATTTTATTGAATTGTAACTTATATGTTCCCTAATGTGGGTAGCCCTGCTTGTATTCATGGTGTAATTATTTTACATTGTATGCATTAGGCGATTTGGCCAATGGTCTCTTTTAAAACAACAAGTAACTGTAGTGTATAAATGAGGTAGGTTGGATAATTTATATAAATTATTTTTTTAAGAAGAATATAAAAACAGATTAGTAATGCCATGTTTAAACAAAACGACTCCTTTTACCCGAGATGCCGCTTGTTAAATAGCCAGACATGATTTGTGATTTAATTAACATCAGTTGTTTACCTCTGTTAAAGTTGCTTATACCTGTAATTCATCACGTCAATTGACTCATTGTGAGAACTGATTCACATGTTATTGACGAATCTTGATGATACCTGTATTATTTTATTATTATTATTATTATTATTATTATTATTATTTTTGATAATCAATAATATAAATGAGTTGAATTAAATCTTATTAATTGACTTATATTCTTATTTAATTTATTATTAGATTTTGTGTATTACATGAAGCGTTAATGCTTTATAGATTTATGACTATGTTAACGATTTATGTTGAAGATATAAAAAATGTGCTTTTGTATGCGCCTTAGTTAATACTTTTATTATATTGTTTTAATAGTTAGTATATATACAAATCAACTTTCTAATTGCGTATTAAGCTTGAAAAAATAACTGTATTTCTTCCTTTTTATATTTTGGTTACTTGGACCTATTTTACATATCGTTATCCTGAGGAGAGGGTCATTAGCTCGGGTCCTGACCCTTGCCTCGGCTGCACCGCATTCTTTCTTATTTACGACGCGTCGGAATGTTACGGACCCTGCAGCTGCCTGACGGATTTGGCGAGGGGTTTTGGTAAGATGACGAATTTCAGGTACACTATGAATGTATCATGATTTCTAACAATTTTACAAATTGTATCTTAATCCTGAAAATCACTTAATCATAAAATTTCTAAAGAAATCATAAACAATGAGTGGATAAAGCGCTCACCTCATAACCTGAGGGTCGCCGGTTCGATTCCTGACAGGATCGAAACTGGGTCCAGTTGTCATTTCTCATTTGGCTATGAATTAATGTTGCTATTTAACAAAAGGTCACCGTTAGATAAAACAATACCCGGGTTTGGATCGTTCTCGATCAAAACGTAAAAAAATATCATTGGCGTTGAAATACACATAACATGAAAACATCATCTATATAATTAAATGCGAAAATCCGATCAACACCCAGGCCAAACCTTGAAGCACGAAATTTTGCATGTATATTCCTTTATAGCGGAGACAAGCAGTAAGAAAACCCGTTTTTGACTTTGACGTTTACTTTACAGTAATCAAAAATCATAAACCAAGTCTAGATTATTCACTACACATCGATTACACAGTGTATTGTAACAGTGGTAGCGGGACTTCATAAGCAAGTTCTGAATTATGCGAAACCCTGTTTTTGACTTTGGTTTTGAAACCGAAGATCAAATGTGTCGAGAAATTTGAAAATGCTAAATAATAGAATGGAATCTGATCTTTCACATATAGTAATCAAAACTCATAAACCAATTCAGGTTTATTCACTACACATCGATTACATAGGGAATTATAACAGTGGTAGCGGCTGATTAAAAGCAAGTTCTGAACTATGCGAAACCCCGTTTTTGACTTTGGTTTTGAAACCGAAGATCAAATGTGTCGAGAAATTTGAAAATGCTAAATAATAGAATGGAATCTGGTCTTTCACATACAGTAATCAAAAATCATAAACCAATTCAGGTTTATTCACTACACATCGATTACATAGGGAATTATAACAGTGGTAGCGGCTGATTATAAGCAAGTTCTGAACTATGCGAAACCCCGTTTTTGACTTTGGTTTTGAAACCGAAGATCAAAAGTGTCGAGAAATTTGAAAATGCTAAATAATAGAATGGAATCTGATCTTTCACATACAGTAATCAAAAATCATAAACCAATTCAGGTTTATTCACTACACATCGATTACATAGGGAATTATAACAGTGGTAGCGGCTGATTATAAGTAAGTTCTGAACTATGCGAAACCCCGTTTTTGACTTTGGTTTTGAAACCGAAGATCAAAAGTGTCGAGAAATTTGAAAATGCTAAATAATAGAATGGAATCTGATCTTTCACATACAGTAATCAAAAATCATAAACCAATTCAGGTTTATTCACTACACATCGATTACAAAGTGAATTATAGGCGTTTATACTACTAATTCGACCTCAATAGTTTAAAGCCTGAAGAGCGTGCTGCCTTTTGTGGTTGAGGTTGAGTCTTGAAACTAAATCTCGGCAAAATTGAAAGAGAGGGATACGGTAGTGTATTTGAAATTAAATGAAATTGATATTTGTTTATTCCTTTAACAACTTTACAATGATACTATTCACATAATATAAATTATCAATAGGAATTAGTTCCCCACATGGGTCAAAGCCTGTGGGTAGGGAACGAGTAAAAAATCAGCCACTTTAGAGGAATTATTTTAGTAAAAAAATGAAATATAGTAAGTTTTAATTAAACATAAAAGTACAAAGATAAATTTAAACAAAAACAAAATATGCACGCAAATACAACTGGGACAATAGTTTACATTTAGGACGGAAGTTATGGAGTAATAATACAACAGTAATATAAAAGTAAAAACGCCATTGCAATAACCGAGAATCTCGGTCCAGTCATGCTCACATTCACAGGAAACACGCGTTCGACGGACGGACGGACCCTCACTCACACTCACACACGCACTCACAATCACACACCCATACGCAGTTGCAATCGCTCTGTGACCTTGACCCTAGGTATACGGGGAAGTAAAGAAAGTCTTAATTTGATCTCGCCCTATCTTCAATAGCCATTTGTCAACAATTATTTTATAAGTGCGGTTGCTACAGGGTAGAGGATATTTAATGATTCAGAAGTCGAGGGAATACTAAATTAGCTACATAAAAAGATGAGGTAGTATTTATTGTTTTATTCAATCGAGGGGCAACCATACCGGTATTGATAACATATATTGTAGAATATCTATGAACAGGATGACGAAACAAAGAATTCAGATTACTGCGGATGTATAAAATTAATTTTTTCATAAAAAGTTGGCGGATACTGAGAACTTTAAATTCATCAAATAAAAGGTTCGAAGGATATCGTCGATTTTTTTCCATGCCGCTTTTATGATAGATTTTTGGGTAATTTCCAATGGCGTTAAAATACTTTGAAAACAGCTGCCCCAAGCTAAAATTCCGCACTGTAACAAAGACTGAATATAAGCAAAATATACAATTTTAACCAGATCTGGAGCAAGGACATTATTTATATCCCAAAAAATAAAAATAAATTTACGCAGCTTATTTCTTAAAAATGTAATATGTCCAGCCCACTTCAGACGATTATCGAAGATAACGCCGAGATATTTATATTCGGCCACTCTTTCAATACACTCACACGATTTTACATTCATTCGCCCTGTCACTCCCACATGTATGTAAACGTAGATACAGGTTAACTGGATCGTGGTCGGCTCTCAGAGAAATAGGTATATGCTTTGTTTTTGAAATATTTACAGAGAGCCGGCTTTGATGAAACCACCGCTTGACAGAGGATAGGCCCCGCTCCGCCAAACGGTACGCTTCCTCCCAGCTGTCGCCCTCAAAAAGTAAAGCTGAGTCGTCAGCATAAAGAAAAACCCGTCCTTGTTCCAAATTAACCCTACCCAAATTATTTATATAAAGAAGGAAAAGAAGAGGCCCTAATGTGCTACCTTGTAAAACCCCGTAATCAATCCGAATAGGAGCACTGGATTGACCAAGAACTGACACTATTTTAAAACGCGCACACAGGTAACTCCTAAACCAATCAAGAGCAACTCCCCGTACTCCACTTGTTTCCAGTCTACGTATTAGGATTTCTCTGTCAACAGAATCAAAAGCCCGTTTTTTAATTTGGTTTTGAAACCGAAGATCAGAAGTGTCGGGAAATTTGATGCTAAATAATAGAATGGAATCTGATCTTTCACATACAGTAATCAAAAATCATAAACCAAGTCAGGTTTATTCACTACACATCGATTACATAGGGAATTATAACAGTGGTAGCGGCTGATTATAAGCTAGTTCTGAACTATGCGAAACCCCGTTTTTGACTTTGGTTTTGAAACCGAAGATCAAATGTGTCGAGAAATTTGAAAATGCTAAATAATAGAATGGAATCTGATCTTTCACATACAGTAATCAAAAATCATAAACCAATTCAGGTTTATTCACTACACATCGATTACATAGGGAATTATAACAGTGGTAGCGGCTGATTATAAGCAAGTTCTGAACTATGCGAAACCCCGTTTTCGACTTTGCTTTTGAAACCGAAGATCAAAAGTGTCGGGAAATTTGAAAATGCTAAATAATAGAATGGAATCTGATCTTTCACATACAGTAATCAAAAATCATAAACCAATTCAGGTTTATTCACTACACATCGATTACATAGGGAATTATAACAGTGGTAGCGGCTGATTATAAGCAAGTTCTGAACTATGCGAAACCCCGTTTTTGACTTTGGTTTTGAAACCGAAGATCAAAAGTGTCGAGAAATTTGAAAATGCTAAATAATAGAATGGAATCTGATCTTTCACATACAGTAATCAAAAATCATAAACCAAGTCAGGTTTATTCACTACAAATAGTTAATCCCGTTACATTTAAACTGTGGTAGCGGGACTTCATAAGCAGATAATTCACCGTGCGAAATAACGTTTTTTACTTTGATTTTCAATTGCGAAGGCTTAACATGTCGGGAAAAATTTGAAAACACTGATAGGTAGAAGGTAATCTGCCCCTACATATCGATAATATATAGGAACTAAACCTTGTAATGTTAATTTGGTTGTGGTCTCTTTTAATTTAATGGAGGTATACCAACTGGCTACCTGGACTCCTGTGACAGTTTTACGACCTCTGTACTCGTCAGCTGGTCGCCAGCTAACTTCACCCGAGTTTGAACATTGACTGACGATTCAATACAAAGAGTTAAATTTACGTCCCTGAAGTTACGTAACGCCCCTGATGGAGTGGGTGAACGGCCGGAACGGCGCGGCGTTCTAGGAGGTGTTGCGTTGGTGCGGCAGGCATTTATGCACCAGTGTTTGCCGTTTGCGTTTAAAAAATAAAATATTTTGTATTTCTCATCAATGTCCTTTTTGTTGTAAGACACAAATTTTGGCCTTGCTTTACTTAAACGTGGACCGTCACAGCTGGCTGGTTGAAGCATGCAGAGTTGATCCAGCCACACCTGTTCAAATGATCCGTGTAGAAGAGAATACTAGTATAAAAGTGTTTAGTGGAATTTTGAGGCTTGTAATGATATGACGCATAGTCTAATTGCCCTTGCTGGACCGTGACACCTTTCTTAAAAACCATAATATTAATGTTCAACTGTATCTTGCCTGTGTAACTTTACTCTATGTAAATGTTGAAGGAATAGCAAAACAGCAAAAGGCAAAAGGTGAAGTTAGTGAAGTTGAAGTTGTCATTTCCCAAATCACATTACATTTTTGTGCAGCAGTTTCCTGAGAAAGTCATAGAAGACAATATAAACGTATTTCTGTTGTGCTCCAACCGCAGAAAACTTTGTTTTATTTCGATTGAGCTGTCACTAAAACGATCTGGCGTATTTGAAACTCAACATTTTGAAAACCACTGCCCTCAGGGCACAAAACTTCGAAGGAAAGGAGATGTCTCTAAGGCTGTTTATTACCAGGTTTGTGCAACATGGTAGGATTCTCTTCAGAAGCTTCAGGCCACACCAAGAAGTGGTGGGCTTTGGTAGAGCCAACATATTACCCCAAGGAGCAAAATTCGAGGGAATAAAAAATAATGTACACCCTCCATCCTCAGGAGTTCTGGGCCTCCCCTCCCATCTCAGCTCAGCAAGGAAGCACTTTGTTGACAATGTACTGAAGAGAGTCACAAATTCTTTGGCCACCGAATTGAGAAGGAAAACCACCAATCAATTATTGAATGGAAATTCTACTCCGTTTTTTGCTTTAGTAGGAGTCAGCCTTGCTTCAGGAACAGGTATTCTCACTAAGGAAGATGAGCTGGATGGAGTGTGTTGGGAGATCAGGGTAAGTGAGTCGGTTTCCTGTGTAGGCTATTCCTAATTAGCCTATACATTTGATTTTTGGTTCTTTAATAGTTTTTTTAGAGTAGAACTACAGATGAAGAAGAAATACATATAGGCAACCCAATGCATCCGGTGGTATTCAGTTTATTGCTCTGTTTTGTCACCAATGTAGCACTGCTGGTCTCAGAGTTGTCAATATCAAATCATAAGGCCCTTGAATACAGACAAAACCAATAATTTCTTTGACACCCACATAAATTTGGTGAAAATTAGGTGAGTCAAATAAACTTGGCACCACCAAAAAAATGGGCATGAAAAATGCAATAGATTGCCTTTCCATTTTGGTTAGGTCGTTCATCTGTGATTGAACTTACCAAGTTAACTGCCAAGACATGGTACTCAGCGAATATCCTAGCATTAAATGAAGAAAAAACAGAAATGCTATACTTTTCGCTTAAGAACAACTTAGCTGTTGAGTTAACCAAACCTGTCAAACTACTAGGAATGTTTTTAGATAGTAAATTAAGCTGGAATGAACATGTTTTGTATTTGTGTAAGAAACTTTCTCGTGTAATATTCTTGTTAAGAAAGCTAAAAAATTGTGTCAGTTTAGATGTATTGCTGTTAACATATTTTGGTTTATTTCATTCACACCTCAATTATGGTGTCCGCCTCTGGGGCAACTCCACCTCAGCTAGTTCAATATTTCTCTGGCAAAAGAAAGCTATTAGAATTATAATGGGCCTATCTCAACGAGACTCGTGTAAACCTAGTTTTATTCAACTTAATGTCTTAACATTGCCCTCTATGTTTATTCTCTCCAATTTAATTTATGTTAAAGAAAACTTGCACCAATTTCCAACTTTCAATACCATTCATGAGCACAAGACGAGAAACAGATTCAATGTGGTTACACCATATGTTAGGCTTAGTAAAACGTTGACTAGCCATAGTTATCAACAGTATGTTTTATATAATAAGTTGCCTTTGTCTATTAGAAACTTGCCGATGTGTAAGTTTAAGCCATATGTGACATCCTTCCTGAAATGTAATGCTTTTTATAATGTAAATGAGTATCTCCAATTTCAATTCTAGCTAATTATATTTCATACAACAAGTTGCCTTTGTTCTGTTAGAAACTTGCTGATTTGTAATTTTTAGCCATAGGCTAGGCCTATGTGACTTTTTTCCTAAAATGTAATGACTTTTATAATGTAAATGAGTATTTTTAATTTGAATTTTAGCTACTTGTTAGTATGTTTTAGGCCTGTATAACAAATTGCCCTTGTCTATTTGAAACTTGCTGATGTGTATTTCTAAGCCATGTATGACTACTTTCTGAAATGTGATGATTTTTATAAGTAAATGTAAATTTGAATTCTCGCTACTTAATAGTATGTTTTATATAATGAATTTCCTTTGTCAGTTAGAATTTTGCTTATGTGTAATTTTTTAGCCATACCATATATAACTTCATTCCTTAAATGTAATTCTTTTCTTAATGTAAATAAGAACTTGCAATTTGAATTTTAGCTTCTTATTAGTATGTTTTAGGCCTATATATCAAATTTTTGACGTTGTCTATTGTACCTTGTATTTAACGACAATAAATGTTCTTGATTCTTGATTCTTGAAGTCGGCCATTCATATGAATAGGTACCATTAATGATGATTTGTCTTTAAATTAATTTAGCCTAGTTTAAACTAGGACTAACTTTGTAACATGCAATATTTCCAGCAACCTTCTAGCATAAGGGAGAACTGACATGTATTGCAGTCGTTGATATTTGGCTATCCTCCCTTAAATTGACTCTTCGGCCAATTCAGCTGTTTCCTAGCTTCCAGACTTGCCCATGTTCATTCTCCCACTGCACGTTCTTAAAACTGAGCCTAATGTCTATTGCCAATACGAAGGCACACAAATTTTAAAGATATGTTCAGCCACAAGGCCATGCCTAAATCATGTAGCACTTATTGGCCTTGCAGACACACCCTCCCCCTTTGTAATGGGGTCACAAACACTCCTTCAAAAATACATATCGGTAACTGTGCAATCATTATAGTATAGTATAGTATAGTGATTGAGGTTTAGGCCTAATATTTGAGTTGGTCATATAACACCCCCCCTCCTCCCCCCTGTAACGGTACCAGTACTTAATGTTGCAGAAACCACCCCTCCCAGGTGTAATTTATGGGCATCCCTTTATGGTACATAGCCTTAATTAGAGTCCTTTTGATGTTAAAAATTGGACTTGTTCACTAATTCAGAGAATAACCGATTGTTACTATATACAATAACTTAATAAACTTAATACAGTAATTGTTTTAAAGCTCATGACTCCCTTAAGTTATGTTTTATAAATTTATTTCCTAAAACCTTTTACTTTTTCAGGATGCTGTCAGCAAAATGTATAAGAACATGTTCCAAGCCGAGACTGAAATGTTTGATCAAAACACTGCAAACTTAGAAAAACTGGAAATTGGACCTAAGATTGCAAAAGGGAGCAATGCTGTCGTTTATGCTGCGAGAGTAAAAGATGATCCTAGTAAGCATCCAAATTTCAGTTAGACAGGATATAATTAATTTGACATTCTTTTATCCCAACTTACCAGTGTTGGGGAGTGGCATGACACAAAATTTGCTAAAAATCAAAATAAATCTTGATTTACTACTAACCATTCAGCAAAAAAAAAATTAAAAAGCATAGTATAGGCTAGTCGAATAGTAAGTTAAAATATGTATTGCCCTTTTAGTTCTTCTGCATTAGTTTAGTTAATTCTTTGTTATAGATTCCGAAACATTCCATGTTAATGAGCCAGTGTCTGCTTTCCCGTATGCTGTCAAGATGATGTTCAACTACGATGCTGAATCGAACGCTTCCTCGATACTTCGATCGATGTACTGTGAAACTGTTCCAGCCAGAGTTCACTATTCTACTCCTGAACTGGCTGAGTGGGAAAAGAGGTCAGTTGTATTACAGTTTTGTATACAGGATCGTATGCAATATTAGAAATTATGAATTAGGCTCTCAATCACAAGTTTTTGGAAGCTCATTTATTATTTTGGTAAATTTAAACTGAGGGGGGTAAAATTATGTTTTGTTTTGCCATGGGTCGTTGATTTGAGTGAACTAGTGTCCATGTATTTCGTCACTATCAAACCTTTTGCTAAAAAGTTGAGGATTTTCAGTGGTTTTATTTAAATTCCAACAGGACTTTTTGCGGTTGTTAATTAAAATATGAATCAATTTTGTTGACTTTAATTTTTTTTTATTTATCTGGCCTAAACATTTAGCTTTACCACTCTAAGAAGCAAAGCGTCAAACCAAATTTTTCTTCAAGAACTATTGCATTCTCTGGGCTTCTAAAAATGTATGACATGTCTTAGACTTATATCGTATTTGTCGAAGTTTTTGTTGAAAATCTTTTGTTTTTTTTTTTTGTTTCAGCTTACTTAAGGCTTATACAGTAAAAATGTAAATTGATGTGCTGCATGACACTGTGATAAAATTATAGAAGTCATGTTTCAGTCATTTACTCTTAGAATCAAACAAACTCTAGTTAACTGATGTGTAATAAGTGGTTAATGCTGTAAAACAAGAAGAACAAACTTGAGTCATTATCTGGTTCTTTTTATTGACTGCATTCTTACTTATCTTCAACCGATAACACTGTAAGATCAAAAGAACATACAATACACATTATCTGGTACTTTTTTACCAATTTTACTCTACTTTAATAATAATCACTCTAATATTTGTAACTAATTATCTCAAATCTTTTTTTAATCCGGATATAATATGAAATATTGTCCGCTGAACCTTACACTCCCCTGCTGTCCGCAGCACTGTTGCCAGAGGTACGATGATTATACTTGTGAACGATAATTTTGAGTGTGGGACGGTACGATCCTAATTTACTCTGGTACAATATGATGTTATATGATGTTTTGAAGTCTGAATACTTTATTTTCACTTTTTAAAAGGATAGGCTTAATCTATGAAATCTTTTATAATTAAATTTTTTTATAGTATTACAGGCTTTACTTGCACGATTTTTACAAATTGTATTTTTTCAAACTATACCGAAATTACAAAGATTATTGGAAGGGTAGGATAATTTTAGGAAATTTATGATAATTTCCCTGGTTTGGTACAAAATAATATGGGTTTTTGAATGTGGCAACATTGTCGACAGCCTGGAGGAGCACATGGTGCCATTGCCGCCGCACCCGAACATTGTGGCGATGCACTGCGTGTTCGCTGACTGGGTGCCGAGCATCCCCGGCGCGCTGGCCGACTACCCCGACGCCCTCCCCGCGCGGCTCAACCCCGATGGCGCTGGCCGCAACATGAGCCTGTTCCTGCTCATGAAGAGGTCAGTTGTGATTGGTTTGTAATTATGTAAGGTGACCAGACATCCTGTTTTGAACGGGACAGTCCTGATTTATTATGTGTCCCGCTGTCCTAACAAACTCACTCAGGGCGCCCATTTGTCCCATTTTGGCGTTATTTGTACACATAAAGATTTTTAAATACTTTTAGCGAATTTCCCCTATAGGGAAGAAGATATTACCGTAGGTCTCATGGTAAGACCTAAGCTCGGGACCACTATAACTTTTCGTTTTGGGGCCCCCAGAAGCAAAAAACACTATTCGTTCGAATTTTTATATATATATATATGTGTCTGTTAGCACGATAGCGGCCGCAAAAATGGTCCGATCTTTATGAAATTTGGTACGGACATGTAAAGTGGTAATCAATTGGACGAGTTCGTGAACCAGCCCGATCGGACCACCGGAAGGGGGGGTAAAGGGGGATAAACCCCTCCAAAAATGGGTTTTTTGAGTTTTTTACATAGAAAAATAAAATTTATCAAATTTTTGTGGGCACCATTGAATTCAGCTCAAAAAAACAAATAATTTAGTATTTTGAATCACTGCTCTATGCCCATTGGTTACCGAGATATTGAAAGTGGTAAACACAGTACGTTGTCCCAATGTTAACCTTATGGGAAATAAGTAAAATTCTATATCTCGCTTATTTCTCAACATATCTTGATAAAACTTGGTAAATGGCTTCTTCTAGTTCAGATCTACTAAATATTGAATTAAAACCATCCAGTTTTAATATACCTGTAGCAGCAAACCTGCATACTCATTTCCCATGTTATTCTTATGGAGCTTAACAAAACATGTCAAATCTTGCTATGTTTGCTTGAAATACGTTGTTTTGCATTTGAAATTCGCTGAGTATGCAGGTCTGCTGCAACGGGGGTATTTAATTTCAACATCTTTAAATACAATTTTCTCCAGTTTTCTCATAGGCCTAGGCATATTTTTCAAAAATTATTTTATGAAGCTTGATTTTAATTGGTCTTTCAAATAGATTTTTTGTAAATTTGTAAGATAAAATAATGAAATATTCGTGCTCGGACTAATTTTATGATTTTATTATACTGGTTATGTTTACCTTTTTATACTAGTTTCATGTCCAAATCTGTACATGAAATTATAATTAAAATAAATAAATAATATAACAAATAAATAAAATAATAATATATAGTAATAAGTAAATAAATAATATAATCTGTAATAATAATTATAATTAAAATGCACAGTTGTGCAAACTTGTAGGGCAGTGAATTATACATAGGTAAAAAAAAAATTAATGAAATGGTAAAGATAAACAGGAATATTGCATAAATATACACTCTGAAAGTGTCCAAAATCCACCAAAAAGCTCATAGTTTTTTCAAACTTTTTGTCCCACACCCTCAGGAGGACAGCCAAAATCAGCCCAAAATAGTAATAGTTAAATCACAAATGTAATAGGTTTAAAACGTGCATCATTTATTGGATCCAGGATGTTTTGATTGCAGTTGAATTTTAAAGATTTCTTTCACTGGTTTTCAGCTTTAAAAATTTTCATGAGTTTGTCAATAGTTATTTACCTTTTAAACATTTCCGAACGGAAAATTAACTTTGGTTTTTTGCCACAGATACGACTGCAGTTTGAAGGATTACATAGCGGAGAAGAAGCCAGAAACGCGAGAGGCCATCCTGCTACTCACTCAGCTTCTCGAGGCTGTGGCACACATGAACAAATATGGAGTTGCCCACAGGTATGGGTTAAACACTATTATTACTTTGTGTTACAGAAAGCAATATCTGCACGGACCACAACCAACTCAGTTTAGCAAGTGCCGCATCATATGAAAGCACCCATAAGCTCACATTCAAAACTTGGCGGCCTTAACACAAACAAACACATAACAAACCAACAACACACTCACAAACTAACACATGACAAACAATACACACAACAAACTAACAAACTAATATGTGTTTTTTTTGTTTTTTTTTTGGAAAAGTAAAAAACGTTTATATGAAAGCACCTATAAGCTTTATACAAGACTGATATGTGTTAGTTATTGTGGGAAAAAAAATCATTTTGCCTAGACTAAATTAGGCAGGTTAAGTTATCCACTTATATTCCTTAAACCAACTTTTAGAATACCTTTATCAGCGTTTACAGGTTGGTTTTTCTATCACAGATAGTCAGTATCAGTGAGAAAAATGTGTGTCTCAATAAATCAGCCAGTTAATCATCAAAGTTTATAACTGAAGAAATATTTTAAAATGTCCAAAAATGTTTTTTACAATCTATAACCACCTCAGTTTTGGAAACCTTCGTCAGTTTCGGCTGACGAATGTCGCCAAGGTTATAACCTCGTGTTTTCCGCAGGGACCTGAAGAGCGACAACATCCTGCTGGACCTGTCGGAGGCGGAGGCATGTCCGTCCGTGGCCGTGACGGACTTCGGTTGCTGCTTGGCCGACCGCAGCGTCGGGCTGTCCATGCCCTTCCGCACCCTGGACACCAACCGCGGCGGCAACGCGGCTCTCATGGCCCCCGAGGTGGGTACTGGCCGAGGTTGATTGATTTTTTTGGGGGGAGGGTATTTTGAAGTCTGGGTTGCCCTTGAGAAGGTATTTTGAGTCATTTTTGTCTTTTTGTACGGCTTACTAGAAGCTCTCTCAGTAACCCCATTGGTCTTAATCCAAACAGGCAGCCTCGGAAAGATTAATACAGGGGAAGGATTGAGTAGGT
Source organism: Flexamia atlantica (assembly GCA_035578135.1). NCBI lineage: Eukaryota > Metazoa > Arthropoda > Insecta > Hemiptera > Cicadellidae > Flexamia > Flexamia atlantica. Next base: position 8,919,366 of record JAQJVK010000011.1, read on the forward strand.
GGGATAAATTTTACCAAGCCTAAAATGGATGGGCAGAGAATGCAGCTTATAGCCGGAGGTTAGCAGCTTATAGCCTCAGCCCTTCATCCTGGCACCAGTACACCCCTGTCAATACTGCCTCAAAAACAAAGTCCCTCTGGTGAGGAACTGGAGCTGTTCACTGAAAGACAGCTACAACTCTTTTGCCAGTTTTAACACATTCTTTAGACGCCTCATTTGCAAACAGCATTCTTTTGTATGGTCAACTGATGAAGTCATGCTTAGACATTTCTATCTGAGGTTTTTTCTATCATGTATATTTTTGATTTATTGAAATGATTTATTATTTAAAAAACTAAACATTGCACCTAGTTTCGAGATTGTTTTTGAAGGTACTGTGGTGAAGAGGTGGAGATTTAGTTGAGTGTGAGTATTTTCTTTTCAAGTTACAGTAATCGCTTAGCCATCCACTAGCTTCATGGCACAGTTTTTAGTCTCAATAAGAATTTCCCCCTTTTTTTCTTCCTTAACAATAATAATGGTTAAAGGGTGTAGACCTAAACAGTTTGTATTTTTTCTTCTTGCAGTTTCTCCCGGCAAAATAACTAGAGGAAGCCAGTTTTTGAGCCTGATTTTTGCCCGGTTCTATTCTTAGCGACTTTGGTCTCCCCAGGTCGCCTGTGCCACGCCGGGCCTCTTCTCCTACATAGACTACTCCAAGTCAGACGCGTGGACCGTCGGCACCATCGCGTACGAGCTGTTGAGCGACAGAGGCAACCCGTTCTACCGTGGCGCGGGCGGCCAGGGCCTGCGCAACACCAGCTACACGGACGCGGATCTGCCTCCACTGGGCGAGGAGGTGCCGGCCGTCATCGCTCGGCTGGTGCGCTGCTTGTTGGCCAGGAATCCTAACCAGGTACGGCGGAGAAAACTGGATTTTGCCTTTTAACGATTTTGAACCATCAGGGTCTCAGTTTTGACCAACTTTGGTTTGATCATGAGCTACAACCTCTCAAGCTTTTACAGAACCTCACTGTCTTTAGATAGCTTCACAATCCCAAAGCCTATGTTGCAAGACAGTTTTTTTTTCCTTTTTTTTAGAAGATATAAATTTTTGTTTTATTTATTTAAATGTATCAAATAGTTCATTCCTTACAATTACTGCTCATTTAACAATCTTATCTATGATGAGCTTATTGTTTTAAGCATATTCAAGCAGCTCAACTCAGTGACATGCCTGGGGCAAGAGGCAAATGAACAAGCCGAAAGAATCTACCAATCCTATCGATCTACCGAGCTAATCTAGACCTGGAGATGCTAGTGGAGCCAGTAGATACCAAGTGTGCAGGCCAGACTGAATGTTTCAGTTCATGTTGAGTGATTAAAACTCAACTGGACTGAATGAGAACTTTGTTACAGAACTTCAACAATTTAAATTCAAGATGTTTGTTACTCAATGCCGTTGTTTTATTTTTCATTACTTTGGTACTGAAACTTTTTGCTGGAAAATGCAACTGTTTAACTGACTAGCACTGTGAGAAATTCTTTTTTGCCTTACTCAATGACAACATCTCCACTAAAATGAACAAGTCTGAGAAACAGGTAGATAGTTAAGAGCTCGAGCAAGAGAAACACATTTTTTCTCGTGCCCCCCATCCACACTGTCTGAGACGTTCACTTTGATGTCTTGCTCTTGTGTTCACAGAGGCCCACTGCTGAGGTGGCAGCCACGGTGTGTCAGCTGTACCTCTGGGCCCCGACCGCCTGGCTCGGACCCCAGCGCAATGAGGTGCTTCCCAGCAGCAGCGAGGTAACACAGCCGGCACAATACCCAGTGTCATGTCATTGCAAGCTTCGACGTTACTTACACTCCCATTTGGATGGAATTGGCCAGCTGTTTAAGTAATGTTGAAGCTTGCATATATATATATATGATTCTGTTTATGACTGTACACACAGAGAGGGTATAAACACACTTAATTTTTGAGTTGAGGCGTAACCCTGTATGTGTGTGGTGTCTGAGACTGTCTTGGCCAGCCACGCAATTAATTAAATTAAATTTTCTTTTCGTGTCATTGTGAATTGTGTGATGTAAAACATGTGTTTTAATGTAATTTTTGATATCTTTGAAGATTTTACAATGAGATCTTGAGTCTCAAAACTGCAGTAATCTATTTTATGATTATTTAGGTGGTGGTAGATACATAACCTACTCACAAATTATCAATTATCAATCATGGATGCAAAAAATGAATAAATTACTATTTTGGTTTCCATGAATAAATAACCCACAACAAGCTAATGAAGATCAATTTTCCTGAATCCAGATCCTGCAGTGGCTACTGTGTCTGACCACCAAGGTGCTGTGCGAGGGCCGTACGTATGCGGCGGCCGGTGCACGGCGCACCGCCACCGAGTACCAACTGATCGCCTGCTTCCTCCACCGCGCCAAGCTGTCCGCCGTGAGGCAGGCGCTCGCCTGGATCCACCACCAGTAAGCCTAGCCGTCCCTCCGCCCATACTGTGTTTTATATCGTTTTTATTTATTTTATCTTAGCTGTAAGTGTAATCTGCGTATGAATTACTGGAAATGTCTTTTTTTCAAAGGTTTTTTTTTTATTGCTGAGTAATTTTTGTTGTGGTTATCGTCCAATTATTTAAATACAGTTTAAATTTTAATTATTTTCTTTATTATGTTGGTAAGTTGGTTCAAATTAGTTTTTTTTCCAATTCTTTTGTTAAATTTTTACTGGACTTTATAAAACAGTATAAAATTACACTATTAACCAATTTAGATTATAATCAAAATTTGTTGTGTTGTTTTATGCATACTTGAGATATCATGACATTTTTCACCTAACAATTAATTCCATCCTCCCTCCCAACTGTATTAAAATATTGAAAAATATTTTATGACATGTTGTTTGTTAGTGACGTATACGCTAAATGCAAAGTTTAAATAATAAATACTTAACGTAACTTAACATTAACACCTTATCTATTTATTCTTGAAACTTTTGTGATATGTTTGTGATCCTAAGAATTATTTATTTCCCACTAACAAATGTGATTTTGAAACTGAACTTATTATAGAAGAAAAATAATCACAAATCATTAGTTTCATATGCTTTTGGTATAACTATTAAGAAGTGTGGTGAATATGGTATATTTTAATCTCCCAACTAAGACTTGGTGAGCGCAATGCAACATGAAGTACAGGAAACAGTTTGAGGAGCCAGTTTACTTTTACTTTGGTTTATATAGACTGATGATGTAAATGTTTGTATAGAAAAGGTTTGTACAGAAGAGAGAGTAATAAATAGTTTTATTTTTCGTTACTTGGAGCTTCTTTACTAGCCTGCCTACTGTGTTCAGCATAAAATGACACTGAGTAAGATTTTCTTACATTAATTCAGAAATTTGCAACAATCACACAACAGTCACAGTTTACATTGTTTCCTGTTTACAAAAAACTTAATGTGATCATTTGTTCAATATATTAACAAATTATTTAACTTGTCTCTTAATCTGTTAATCTCACTGAATGCAAAACGACAAGCTGTATAAACTGGAATCAATCTGCAGAGAGTTAATTGATTTTCCCCTAGCAATTTTATTAAATCTAAAAAAACTAAAGCTGAAGTGAGCTCTACAACTAAGCAACTATAGTTTGATTACTGAAGCTTTGTGCGGCAAGAGGGGAGGTAAAATCAGATGCAGACGACAGAACTGATGATGCGGATCTGGCGGTCGCCAGTGTTGCCAACGTGTTGATCGCCCTCAAATGCCGATTTGACAGATGCACAACTCAAAATCGGGAAGAACAGTTTTACTTTCTGTATAAGCTGTGCCATTTAGCCTTCAACATGTATAACTTTATAAATCTTAAAGTAATCTATATTTAGTGCAGCGGTTTATTTTCAAAAAAATGTTCTGAAAGAACAATAAACAAAGTAAAAAAAATAAACCTGTTTTAAGGTTTGTGGCATTATGAAAACAAACTACTATTCTAAAAAAAATTTCATAAAAATAGCTGTTATATGCCTATTTTATCAAAATAACCTGAAAAAAAGCCAGTATATTAAATAATATTAAAATTGCTTTATTTGAAAAATATTCTGTTTCATTAAAAAATTACAAAACGAAATAGGCTATATTTAAAAATTATATTGGTGTCTAAATAATAATGAACCTAAAGTAAGATTACGTATATCTTTTATAACAAGAAACCCTCGTGTCACTTTCTTGAGAACTTGACGAAATTTTAATTTATATAAATTTTAGTACATTGATATTCCGTCGTTACATTTAATAATTATTGTCCTCCGTTGCAATTCCTAAAGTGATGGGTCATCTTCATGTTGTAGCTCGTTCCTGATATAACTATCATCGTCATCTTGACTATTACTTTTACTCCTGGAACATGTATTAGGCCCTATCGTCTTCCCTCAGTCTAAAATAACTCCTGAAATCTTCGTAGTGGCCATGTACCCTGTGGATTTCCATAAATGTTTGAATAACGTCGCTAATTTGATCGTAGTGTCTGTCATCCGGGTGAGGAGATTTATATGAAAATATTTCACACGGTAGGAAACTACAACTACAGTAGTAGGGCCTATAGAATTATAGTGAACTCGTGGCATCAACTCAAATAAAATGGTATAAGTGTTTTTTCGTAAAATCCAAAAGTTCTCTTTTATCATATTAAACTCTTACTGACTTGTCTCCTAAGCAATTATAATATTACAATTCGCACACGTTTAGAATAGACTCCAATAATAAGACTTCTGTTGAACCCGTCTTTTCATCTCTTATCCGACGCTCTTCCAATTTTGATGGAGAAGGTCAAAATATGTTTACGATTCCAAAACTGACGACGTTCTCTTTGACTGTAATTTTTTCCCATCCCAATCCTTGGGGTTTTCTGCAGAACGATGTTTTTCCTTAGGATGTCTGCAGAACGATTGTCCATTGGAGCATGAACAGTTACAGTCCACACGTTATATACTATAAAATAGGACTACATTGCAAACTTATTCCTCTCTTTGCCCTCTCCTTGTCCTTTTCCGACGTTTTCGTAGCAGGGTGAAGTTTCATAAAGCAACTAGGCAACCACAGTTATCTTGCACTTCGTACTTGCACTTTGCATTGGTTTTTCATATTACATAAAACTATACTTTAAGGTAAGCGGTATGAAATATAAAATTTGAAAAATACACAATAAAACCACAACGCAATAAACGTGTAAGAAATGAGGTTATGTAGTTTTGAGATGTAGACGTTTCACAACATCTGACAGACCCATTGTTTACATTAGCCAGAGTGGTAAAACTGGTTGTTGTCATGATGACCATAAAAAATATTCTACACGTCACCCTTTCCCCGCCATTTCCCCTCAAATTTCCACCCCTCTCACCGCACAAAGCTTCAGTAATCAAACTATAAATAGAGAACCTGAAGATAAAAACAAATATACTTAAAGGTATTCTGGATTATTAAATAAAATTAAATGTGAATACACTTGACTTATTGCTTTTAATTTTTGAATATATTAACAAAGAATATTACATGGAACTTATTAAAATCTAAAAATAAATTAAATTAAATTGTAGCTAAGGGAAATTACAAAAAGTAAATTAGTAAGGTTACTCGAAAATTGGAGGACATGTAACAGGAAGTGTGTTAGATGGTTTTTTTATCATTGCATTAGTATAAAAAAAGCAATATAGTTACAGCTTTTTACATTGTGAATTTTAAAACCTACCTAAATAGTATGTGTTCATCACTAGGGTGGAAAGTGGCTGTTTCCGGGCTCTGATTGAACCCAGTTCAAAACATTAGACCTAAGTTATGACAAGTAGACCCAAGTAATGATATTTTTATCACACTGTAATTGATAATAATAAATTAAACTACAACACTTTTCCAAAAGTGAAATAAACTGTGAATGTTCAGTTTATTTTTGCAGTACGATGACAACTGACAACAGTAGTTACGTTTATACAAGTCTATACTTATTTAATACGCTGGGGGTTTTTTGTGATCATTACTCCTCCTAAACTACTGGGCCGATTTTAATAATTAAGGTGTCATTGGAAAGAGCTTGGCGTTAAGTTTATATTTAACACTTTTGGATTTGCTTTTAGTAAAACTTTGAGAGGAACCGACCGATGTGCACACCGGGTGAAACTCGTCTCTACACTTGTTGCACTGCGCGACCACTTCTCCACCTACGAAAGCCCTATTACAGTTTTTGCACGGCATCTTAATAAAATCAAAAACTCGCGCAACACGAATTAATTATCACAGAACACACAACGGATTTCGTTAAATAACTTAAATTAACTGTCAAGTCACTGCTGAGCAGGAGCTGGCCTGATAACTACACGAGGAAGGGAGCGCTTATCAGTAGCTCCGTCCTCATCGGCAGTCCGATAACAACTTTTTTGATTTATTTTTGAGTTTTGCAGGAAATAAAATTTAAAAAGGTTTGACTAAAGGGAAGAGCCCTAGGCGCCCTTAAAGTTTGATATTAGTCCATAAGATTTAACATGGGAATAGAAAATTTCAAATAAAGCAGCTGATTGGAGCAAACAAAGTTTTTCAGCAAAGCCATATGGAAACCGGTGCATTGTTAATGCGAAGCGTTTGTGAGCAATTACCTAAAAGAAAATTACATGAAAGTGTAAATTACTTTTATTTAGTTAAACTATGAAATGCTAACCATGAATGATAAAAACATGAAAATTATATAATTTTAACTATTCTTTTTGTGTTTAGTGATGTTCTGCAATAAAAAGAACCCAGTTTCCAGTAATTCCAGCACTCGCTATGACTAGGTATAGCTCAGAGTCGGTACAATAGAATTTACCTTCCCTCCCAATACTTTTTCATGGACTACTGTATATGTGGCAGCAGGTCAGGCCAACTCCTTTGAGGGGCTCATAATATTCGTAGAGAACACTAAAGAAACATGGACAGATGATGAGTATTCACAAGAAATTTAGTTTAAAAAAGCTTTTGTAAAAAAATTCAGTACAACAGGAAGTTCAACCATATAATAAAATACAATAGTTCTAGATTGCTGTACCATAATTATTATTAATTTGAAATCAATACATAACAATTGCTTGATTTAGAGCAACGGGTTCACTAGTATAATTAAAACAGCTGATTCCAAACATGTAACGAACTCTGACTAATCGGGAAGGCTGATTGCTAACTAATAGTGTCAGGAATCATAACTAATTACCAGTGTGGAAAACATCTCCCGCTGATTTTTCTACCCTAGGCCTGGAAAATGTTACTTTCCTCTCTTTTAACATTAAGAGAGCTGTTTTGCGTACAGTGTGATGGAAAGGATTTTTTTATCGAAGATTGGAATTAAATATTTAAATAATTGACGTATAGTAATATCTATGTTATTGCTAATTGCCACCATTTGCAACTTTTAAACATAACACAGGGGTGTTCTTTATCTGAACATCAAACCAAGTTGCAAAATTTATCAATGAAACACAATGTTCAACGACTTGACAAGGTATGATTGTACATTAGGATTAAGTAGGCCTAACGTAAAAATGTTTTGATTCAATATAGCTCCACCTGTTGTATTATAAACAACATTTTTCTTCAAAACAAATCAAAATGATTACAAAAATAAGTACTAACAAGAAGGAACATAAACTTAAGCAATAATATCAACTGACTTGAAATAAATTTATCACTAAAGCATCAACAAATACAGAAACACCAAAGAATATATTTACAAAAAATACATTTCCGAGTGTTATTTCAGAGGTTAGACAAGGGGTAGAGGTTGGATGTCTTTCAGGAGCCTCTCTATCGGGACATTGCCGAGAGCCTGGTGGAAGAACAGTTCTTGCAGACTCTGCCGGCTGACGCTGCTGACCAGGAGTAGTGACAAGAGCAGCTTGCCGAACCTGCAACAGATTTGATTAATTGTTTATATGTGGAAATTCGGTAACAGATTAAATAATGATAGATTGCCGGGTCAGGAAATCCTTACAGTGCCACATGCGATGCTTATGAATGTTTCTCAGGTTATTGAAAGGAAAGGGACTTGAAGGTTGAGGAGAGGGCAGGCTGGAATGGAGTGGTCAATTCAATGATATGTTATGTATAAGCTTAGTAATCAATTTCCAAATTTTATGTTTCAAAGAAATCTGAATCTCTCCATAATTTTATCTTTCATTGTTATTTAAAAATTCAATGAATCATGTAAAAATGTGTATTTCTGACTGTTATTAAGCACACCAATCATCATAAAGATCTTAATACTATACTGTGATGGTGGGTGAGCAGTGAGAACACAATATTTTACTGTTTCGATAATTATTTTTTAATACTTCAGGGCTGAGCAAAAGAACTAACTAAACATTATCTGATAATTACAGATCTGTATTTCTAAAATAAGCATGCCACTTAACGATCAATGATTTTATAATTAAATATAGATGTTGCAGTAATACAGACCTGGCTTTATGCTGCACACTGCAATATTCATGCAGCATGACATGTGTTTGATCTTGCAGCAGCTCTATGTGGTAAGGTTCCCTCAAACCTCTCTTTTCTGTTGAAAAATTAAGAAAAAATTATAAAACCATCTCTAGTATTAATATTAAAGGTGTACAATGTAAGAGGTTTAGAAAATTGATTTGATCACATAAAATTCTGATTGTATAAAAGTATAAAGTGAAGGAATATTTATCATGGTTAACCTCCTTGAAGTCCACGCCCGCGTATACGCGGGATCGATTCAAACTTGGCGCTCTTTCCGCTACAGGAGAAGTCGGAATGCTTCGTTTGACTTAGGTTAAGTTCGAGAATAGTCAGGCTGTCTCTGTGATATTTTTATATATATTATATATTTTGTTTTGCGTATTAGCAGTCTGTATCTATGAAATTCTACAAGTTGCTTTCTTGACACCTGGCCTGTGTTTGTAAACATTGCGCAATGGCGGATTGAAAACTTTTGAGTGACAGTGAAATTAGCGAATACTCTGAAATTAGGGGCTTAAGTGATTTTCTGGAAAACACAGATAGCGAAAGTGACAATGAAATAGATTGGGGAAATTGTGAGTTGAGTGTTAGTTTGTGAATACTGCTAGGCAATTCTTAAAAAATAACCCAGACTCGGGGTTTACAGAGGTCCCTAATTACTTGGACTTGCAGCAGGAACGTGTAGACTACTAGCGTACCCCCCCCCCCCCCCCCCGAGCTCGCCAACCACAGTCACTAACTAATCTTTGTTTAAAATTTATTTTTGGTGGTAGTGGATTTATTTTTTTATTTTGGTTTTTTTATCATTGAATTTCCATCACTAAATTGAGTCCAACTACTAATATAGAATTTATTGTTTTTTCTTAAAAAAAAACAACTTTACAGTATTATGTTATGATTTAATGTGAAATAAAACAATTGAAGTTATTGGATTTTTTATCCGACTCAGCCCAAAGCTTTTCACAAAAAATAGCAATTGAAGTTATTGGTAATTTAAAATCTATCTTTTATACACAATCAGAACTTATCCACACATATTTTAAACATTGATACACAATTTGTAGTTATCTATATCAGTAAAATATTTGTTGTTATTTGTTATTCTTCAATCTTGAATTAAAGGATTGATATCCTAAATAAATTTTGAAAGAGGACTTGAAATGGCGGTTTCCTTTTATAGCTACTAGTTGGTTAAATTTTGAGATGTGGTTTTTTATAGTATTTTTACCCTTCACCAAAATACTATCGATTGCAATAGTTAAATTACCAGCTTTGAAAAGAACAAGCGCCTTCAAGCAAGCGTACTCGGTGTGGTCGACCCTGAGCGCCGAGAACTTGGCGATGACGTCCTTCAGCTTGCGAGCATCGTCCTCCAGAGCCGGGAGTCGTTGGGTTGGGGCCCCACACCCGCGGACCAGCGCAACTACCAGACAGCAACAGAATATTGTATAGTCCGAGTCAGATAACGTGGCCCAGGCTGTTTATAAGCCTAATGCTAAGATTCCATTAGTCTTGGGATGGACTGGGACCATGTTATTTGATTCAGACTATATAGATTTACTTTTTATTCTAGCACATTATTTAGTATTTTTATGTATAGAAGGAGCACCTCATAATCTGTCACGGGATAACTAACCATGGTTCTAATTGTGTGTTGAATATTTTCCATCACTGTAACAAGCAGTTTAGCTACTTCCCCTGCCCTTTTTGTCTTCTGCAAAAAAGTGGGGTTTTGATACGGATCAATCACAACCATGTCAGGTTTTATCTCAGATATTGACAATTCAAGTGACGAAAACTGAGAAATTTCGTTGATTTTGTTAATTTTGCTGGTTTTGTATCTGCCTGGTCCTGATTGCAGATATGTTGATTTTTGTTATGACTTGAAGAAATCAAGGGGTAGGTACTTACTAAGTTTTGTCACAAATTTCCTTTGAGCTAATTTACAAACCATTAAATTTAAATTTATTTACTGAAAAAATTGTCTCACAAAAGTTTTTGAAAAGTAACTTGAACTATAATATTTAAATGGGTAGGTAAAACAAACATTGTTTTGACTGTATTGTCAATTGTATTCATGGGTATTACTGCAATATTTTTACCTTCATCGATTGGTAAGAACCACTGAGCAGCACTCAACACAAAGAGGGAACTCCACGCTTCCTCTAACAATATGCTCTGGTCTCTCGTTCCTAGCTGAAAATGACAATAAAGGAATTTTAATCCACTTCTAATTTATTAGAACGTAACTGCAATGTGTGCCAGTTGCAATTTATTGCCAGTAATTTTATTTTAGGATCATATCAATCAACCTTTTTTTGTTGAACTAACCGGACTGTTAATATCTTTTGTAAACATACTTATAAATTTCTAATGCAAATTAGTTGCAAGCCATTATTTTTCATTACATGGTTTGTTCTCGGTTTGAAATTGAAAAACAATCTCAATCTCAGTATTTTTACAATTTATTGTTGGATTTGACACAGACAGCATCAACATACCTGCTGAAAAGAAGGTATGCTCCGGGCCCAGCGGACCGCTAGGTATAACAGTTTGGCCGCAGATTCATGAGTGCTCTCGGAGGTCAAGCAACTCATGTCGACCACGGGAGATCTGGTGGGAATCACTCCTATACTAGGATCTGGCAACCAAAAAGAATACATACTCAATATACAAATACAAACGTACCTTATTGAGATAAGAGTTCAACTTAACTTCATGATCGAAATATGTTTTAATATTTTTGGTTCGCGTCTTTTTTTAGTATACTGTTTGGTAAATGAGACTCTCTCAAACATTTACTAAGAACATTTATTAAGAAAAATTCAAGAATGTTAGCTCAATTTGAAGATTGCTGCTTAAGATGAGGAAATTTGACAACTTGACAAGCTCTTGAAACATGGCAGCACAATAAAGGAATAGTTAATTGTGATGTCTACGGGTAAGTAATAGTTTCAACAAAATATCCATTGATCCTCTAGGCATATTTTTATTTCTCCTTTCTTTCTTTTTAAATAGAGGGTGGCGCCTGTGCGTGGAAGTTACCAATGGAAGATACGGGAGAGCCGGTACAGAACAAGGGTGAATAGTACTGCTAAGAATATGCAACAACATTGAGACTTGAACACCACTGCCACAGTTCCGAGGCCGAGAGCGCTACTAACTGTGCCACTGACTCACATAATTGTCTCTACAATTTGGGTAAACTAGAATTAGCCATATTAAAAGTATATCAACTTGATCTTATCACTTATACTGTCACCTGCTTGATTGTGCCCGGCAACATTGGCTTCTTGTGAACTGGTTACTTCGTCCTCTTTTTCCGCTCGTTCTGCTCGGTAGAAGTTCCTGAAGGTTCTCAGCCCCGGGGGTGCAGCCGTGTGAGGCAGTGGCAAACCTAAAAGAAAGATTTGTTCTTGAAGCTTTGGCAAAAAACTGGGTGGGGCTAGTCAATGTCAAAAAATATTTTATATTCTGTAAGATCTTGTTTACTAATTAAAATTTGAATAACTGACAAAATATTAAGTTTATTTAATTCATCTCATTGTCAAATTACATTTGATTATGAGGCACGTAACTGCTTAAACATGGAAAATACTTCAGCGCAAAGAAAAGAATTGATACCCACTCCATTCTCTGTGTTAGAAGGTTAGCAAATGAAATATTTACCTTGGTATTTACTAGGTATTGAAATCAACGATTAAAGAATCACTGACTAAAATATGAGAGAGGATTTCAACAATTTCAAAACTTTCAGGAACTCATATTTTTTCCAGTTGTTATGATGTTCTTAAAAGCTTTATTTCCAAAAGTGTTATTTATTGTAGGATATTTTTTTCTAATTTCATAGATACTAGAGGGCCCACGCTGCTCCGCAGCAGTAAATTTTGGTACTAAAACACAAAATCAACTCAAGTCAAATAATTCTTCATTTACAAAATTGATGTTGCATGCAATGCAGCTTCACAACTTCAATGTGACTTGCCCGACACTTGCCTAAGTTGAAAAAGAGGTGCATGTGGCTGGGCCTGGTCATGTTGGAATTTTTAGAAAACCAATTTGGTAAGAAATAGGTAATAATTTGTTCCACGAAGGAAAAAGTAGAAATTCACCACTTTCACTATTTATATACCACTTTATCTATCTATATACCAATATCTCGGTAACTAATGGACATAGACCAGTGATTCAAAATCCTAAATTGTTTGTTTTTTGAGCTGAATTCAATGATGCCAACAATTGGATAAATTTTGTTGTTCTATATACAAAATTTTTAAAAAAACCCACTTTTGGGGTGGTTTATCCCCTTTTACCCCCCCCCCCCCCCCCGCCCCCCTTCCAGTGGTCCGATCGGGCTGGTTCACGATTTCGTCCGATTGATTACCACTTTACATGTCTGTACCAAATTTCATCAAGATCAGACCATAAACGGACTCGGAAAACAAAAACCTAATTTATATATATTATAAGATTCGTGTTGTTCGGAATTCAGCAGGGTGCTACGGGTACGTCCGATCATAATAATCAATAGCTCAAATGAAAGCTGGTATTTCACTGAAGGTTCTTAGACTAAAACATTTAGAATTACTTAATTAGAACTGGGGAAATATATCTTCGATTGAATTCAAAAATCGGGACGAAATAATCAAATTTATGTTTTTTGGTCAAGTAATACAGTAGATAAATGAATGCCGATGCTTGATGGCAAATCTTTGCGTGCATACCTTTAATTTAAGACCTTATTTATGAAAATCGGTCGAGTAGAAGGACCGAACAGACTCGGAAAAGGAAAACAAAATTTTTTTGTTTTGTTCGGAATTCAGCAGCGTGCTTCAGGTACGTCTGATCTTAATAATCAATAGCTGAAATGAAAGCTGGTAATTCACTGAAGACTCTCAGACCAAAACATATAGAATTACGTAATTAGAACTGGGGAAAGATAACTTCAATTGAATTCAAAATCCCGGAAACAATCAAATTAATGTTTTTTGGTCGAGTAATGCAGTTGATAAACGAATGTCGATGCCTGATGGAAAATCTGTGTGTGCATACCTTTAATTTAAGACCTCAATCATGAAAATCGGTCGAGTAGAAGAGCCAAACGAACTCGGAAAAGGAAAACCATATTTAATTCCCATAAGAAATGTACAGGGAGGAAGTTGCTTTTGTGCATAGCTCGAGTAATATGGCAGATAAATGAATGCGGATGCTTGATGGCAAATCTGCGCGTGCATACCTTTAATGCTTCAATGCTTTAATGACTTCAATTATGAAAATCGGTTGAGTACCGACTTCAATTATGAAAATCGGAAAAGAAAAACCAAATTTTTTTAGTATATAGATTATTATTATTAAAATTAGTTGACAAATAAGATCTTCTCTTCTTTTTATTAATACCTGTATGGGAACGGTATAAATCTTAAGTGATCAAAGAAGCTGTTAACATTTTTAATTGTTTGAAAGTTTATTTGCGTGAATTTCTAGGTCGAGACATCATTCTTTATTGCATTATTATTTTCCCATTTAAGTTGCCCCTACCTAAACATCTGGCCTTTAGTGTAGACAGACTGACAATAGCCACTGTACAGCCAGCCAAGGCAACTTACACTTCCTTATTTAAAACCTGTTAGTTGCTTGTAGCTTCGACTACTTGGCTTATGTACAGTTTAAGTCAAATGTCATGTCTCAATCCTCCCATAAGACAGACTACTGTTAATTTTAGTATCGGGCTATGGACAGCCCGGGCCACGTTATTTGACACTACGTTTACCTGGGTAGGAAGTGTGGAGGTACGCAGGGGTGGTGAAGGGCAGACCGAGGGGTTGGTACAGCAGGGGGTAGGTAGTCAGCACCTTTCTCCCTGCAGAGAGGCAGCCGCTGTGGTGTGACCTGGGCGCTCTCTCGTGCTGGACTGCTGTTTCAGTAAATTAAATTATTCATTAACCCTTTGTAATCAGATCGGATGTTTGCTGCTATTCCATAGTGATCGCGCGGCCAGTTCTACTGGCTAGTAGAGCTGGCCGCCACCATTAGCACTTGGAAGTCTGATTTTTTCCACAGCAGTTGTCATATGCGATCGGACAGCCAGCACTGCTGGCCAACATGAAGTCCAACAAACGCTCGGGAGTCCAGCACGAGGACTGGCCAATAAGTGGCAATAACACATGTCTTTGTTTGTTTTTCTAAATTTTGCATGATACCTGTAGAGTGCTGCAACCTAGTGAGGAGTTATTGATCAGCAGGCTTGCAACATTTTATCGTAAAAATCCCCTATGATAACATTGCAGGTTTTCAATGAAAACTATTCTGAGCTGCCGGGCGTGAAAACAATTCCGAGCTGGCCATGATGAATGCCAAGCTGAGGCAGAGTGGAGCTTGGTCAGTAGAGCTGACCGTCAGAACCAAGCCATACGGAAATTAATTCTGATTGGCTGCTGACTGTGTTCCACTCCTACTGGCCTTACAATCGCAAAGGGTTATTGAAATTAATTATTAGTTCTCAGATTATTTACAGAATTTTAGGGGGTTGGACCGCTTTCCCTTTAAAAAAGTTCGCTTGGACACATAAAAAAGTTAACTGTAGTAGGGATTTTAGAAAATTTATCAAAAAGTTACCATGAAATTTTAATATATTGTTAAGTTTTACCACCCTAAAAATCATGCTTTTAAAAATAACTCTACGCTACCATACTTTTCTAATTTGATCCTTCTACTAAAAGATCTTTGTTAACAGATTTCTCCAACCACTGACAACTATTAATTAATTACAACCGCAAATCAATTAATTTACAAATCAACTAATTTCTTAACCACTGCTAAATCAAAACCATTAATTTAGTCCCATAGATTATATTTTAAATTACAATTACATCAAAGCAGTTCAGAGACTTGATTTTTATTAACACAATTTCAAAGATTAAATAAAATTTAGTAGAGTTGAGTTTTTGAACTTTTTTAATAAGTCAAAAATGTACTTAAAATTAGCCATAGTAATGAGCTACAACAAGGAACCGAACATCTTTTTTTGTGTGTCTCTCTTTCCGCACCAGAGGCACTGGCGGCTCCAGGACAAATTTTCGGAGGGGCCGTTGGATCAAAGGGGAGGCATTTCACCAGGCAGTACCCCCTCCCACCTTTGAACATGGCTTAACATGTTAATGACAGCTATATGTTTTTAAATATAATAACTGCCTTCCTCCAAGACAAATTTTGTAGGTTTGTTATCGTGATGAACAACTTCTTAGCTGAGTAAACATTTGGGAATGATAGATTTATACCTTACACTTAACTATATTGCAATTTCCCCAATCTCCAATGTTACACAGCAGCTTTGTGTCACTCTGCTGTTAGGAGTTCCACTCTGGGGAGGGGAGCAGCTGACTTCAATGCAGCATGTGCATTCCCATTAGCACCCCCCTCCCCTAACACCTATCCTCCTAGCACACTACCTTCACATTGAAAAAATGATATTTGATCCAATGAATCGGATCCATGATTTTGACAGTGGTCCAAAATGAATACATCGAGAAATGTTTGTTTGGATACCATAAGCACAAATTTGTATTAATATTACTCCCCTCTACATACCACCCCCTTAAAATGGGTCTTCCATCCTCAAAATCATTAGGGTTTCTTGTGATTGTTGAAATAAATGTCAAGTTCATGCCAAGTTATAAACGGACCAATTATTTCATTTTTAAAACTTAGTTTTATCTTTACTAGTGAGGTAAAACGTCATACCAACTTTTAAAAATTGTCTTTAAAAAACCTGTTTTAAATCGAAAAGAGACAAAATTTTGAATGAATTAAAGAAATTAATTGATGAGGTTTAATAACAGGTAAAGGCAACACTGTCTAAACCCCCCCCCCCTTCCCACTTCCCCATGATGGTGCTTTACTCTTCTGAAAACACCCCTCCACTAACCCCCCCTCAGGGCATTACATAATTTAGGGACATCTCCATACTATAATCAAAACTACAATCTATATAAAAAAAGTTCAACATATACAACAAAAAAACCTACGCAGAGCTTAAGAATAATAGCTTTATTTAGAGTGGTTTCCAGACGCGTTGATCGTTTGACAAAACAATTCTCAGTAATATAAAATTTAAATTAAATTAAAAAATTTAAAAAGCAAATATTTTTGTTTAGGTTATTTTTCTTATGGAGATAGAAAATAAGTCTAATAATAAAAATGAAATATATAAATAAAAAAATCTCCCACAAGTTTAAAGAAGAGAGATTACTTCTGGGGAATAAATTATAAATTTTGTTTTGGGCAAGAAAACGTTCGGTGCAATATTACAAGATAAACTTTTTTAGAACAAGTTGGCCTTAATAACACAGTTTTGACTTTATCACAAAATGTCATGAATCTTGATTTTGCAACCAATAAATGTCCACAGCAAAAATCAAAATCAAAACAAAGTTTTGACAGTTAAGTACAAACTGAATTTTAGCAGACTATTTGGAGGGATGAAGCATACTTTTAATCACAAGCATAGACGATTTCCCAACTGACTAACCAAAATAACCAAATAACCAAAAACTACATTTTTTAAAGGGTGGTTGAAACGAATGACACTATCTAATAACATAATCTGGAATCTATAATTACATTGTTTTGTAAACATAACATTAATAGTAGCCTATTCTGTTTTTGCTGATGTTTAGTTTGTCCACTGAACTCAGGTTAGCTCAACTTCAATAATTCGAATTTATCCTTGTCAGTTTTTGGGCAGGTGGTAGAGGTTCTTAGCAATAATAAACAACAGTAAATATTAGTTTAAATTTTATTTAAATTAGTTATTAGTAACAAACATGACAAGATCTAACTATAAATTTGGTTGATTCTTGCTGGAACAAAAGTAAGGAGTGAACTTTCCTAACCCTTCGGTTACTGTCACTTACCTACATTGGTAGGACCTAAGTTGTACAACTTCACTGAAGCTGTAGTGGGGACACAGTAGTTGGACCTTATGATTTTGATGAGAATTTTTGATCAATAAAAAATTATGTATAGTAAAAAAAAGCAATAAAAAAGAATAAACAAAAACACAAAATGCACAATCTTAACACACACTCAACTATCTCAAATTTGGAAGATTCCTCAGTTTTGGAAGATTCCTCAGTTTTGGAAGATTCCTCAGATTTGGACATCATCTTGATCGCTTTTCCCCTTTCTTCAGTTACAAGCAGATTATATTCCAACATATCATTCATGTAGAAATTCTTAACCATGGAGCCAGGGAGGATGAAATGGTTTTCACAAGCAGTACTGCAGTTTGAATTCGCCTTGATTTTTATTCCCGCATCATATTCCTTTTCGCTTGATTGGAGCCTAATCCTCAAGTAAATATCTTGAGTGGGTTTCCCAACCCATATCGGGATGTATGTGAAACTTGTGAAATGGTTACCAGTAGTCACTTCTCCGCCTTTACTGATCATTTGCCAAAAATAATGGCCACAAGCTTTGAACAGAAAAGTGCCATTTGAATCAACAAAAGGCTTTTGGACCTTAATCGGACAAGGTATTTTTGAAAAAAAGTTCTCAACATGTTTGTTTTCAACGTGTAAAACAAGTTCATCGATAGTTCCAAACCAAGCGCAGTGTGAGAATTCACAGTTACTGATTCGAAAACGGCAATAGGTCTCATGGTCGTCTCCAGGCTTTACAACGTAGGAACAACCTATGAATCTGCAATGATGAGGGACAGCCTCCAAGATTTGTGCAAATACAGTACTTTGCTGGACATTAGAGAAGGCCTGTCGACATGTGGGGCAAGATTTTTGATTTCCTTGGCATTTCTTGCACGTTGCATGACCGTTGACACAGAGGATCAAATCTTTATCCACAAGGACCAAGCACACGGGGCATTTGAGGGCGGTTTGTAGAGATTCCATGGAGATCTTCAGTTCTTCATAACTCATCTCATTCTAGAAAAACAAAGAAGTCAACTGTAATTAATTAACTTATAACAATGTTTTGATCACTTAACATTAATTTAAAAAAATTATTGTAAACGATAATACTAAAATATTGGCTTTGAAATACACTTTTTATTTGATACTGATTCATTAGTTGGACGTATTTGGTCGATTTCTTCAGCATTTTAAAGTTACTTGTAAAAAAGTTAAGCAATCTCCGAATTTATAAGCTTAGTGGTGAAAAAATACTGAGTTGGGGATTGTTGCAAAACTTTGAACAACTAAACCTTTTTCAGTTCTGCCAAAGAGATTTGAATAATTAACGGGTCGTTGGAGAGATTTCTCCCTGTGGATTTACAAATAATTGTGATAATTTGATTTTTGTACGATTTATGATGAAAAACTGTTAAAAACATGTTTTCCATAAGAAATACATTAACAGTTGATTATCTGGTCATGTTTTTTTTTTCAAAACAATTTTATTTTTGAAAAAAATCAAATTATTTTTCAGGTATTTCACAGGTTTCATATTAGTATATTTCACTACTAGTCACGAAAGTAGCCCATTTCGGGGCAAGATAGCGTTTTGCATGCTCGGCTTTCGCCTCGCAAGTAAAACACTATCTTGCCCCGAAATGGGACTATGGTGACAAGTTGTGAACAATACTTTTCATCTCGATGCAAATAAGTAACCAAACTTATAAAAAAAAATCAATCATTTCATATTTAAGTCATGCATCTATAAGCAAACACAATACAGCTGAACTGTCTATTTCAGTTTAGTGTTAGCTGGATGAACTGTCAAAATACGAACTTCGTTTGTTTGGGTACGGCAAAATTTTGTTTGGGTACCGAAAAAGTTTGGATACCGGTAAGGAAATGCAATGTTTGGGTACCGAAAAATCAGCTGATCATTATTTGTTTTGATGTAAGGAAATCGAGGGTTTTCAAAGATCTCAACTGTACGGTAACGAACAATTTTCGAATACAGAGACATGAAAACTATTTTTCTAGAGACTGTTGTATTTAACCACAACGGGCTCTGAAGCTAGTCCTAACAATATTTCATTTCTAATTTTATTGAAAGTATTGTTTTTTATTTTGAGTTTTTAAAACATTTTGCTAAATAACACGGAATCCATTGCATGTAGCAGAAAAAGTGTAATTTACTTTTTTGTTTGGCAAAGTTTCCTTTAAAACGGTATAAATTATTGGTATTATATCCAAATCCGTTGCCAAAGATTTGCCCAAACAATTTGCAATACACAGCAACGCCATTATTTTCATGGGTTTTAAAAATTAATAGTACAGCTTTATAACTATATAAATATAAAAATACTTCATAGGCCAGTCATTCTATGAAAAATAATATAGGGGACCTTAAAAAAATTGCAAGAAAAAGTTTTTTGATGGAATTCTACCAAGAAAGATGTGTATTTTAACATGCCCAAAGTTTACCAAAATCGGACCACGGGAAACCCCCTAAAATCACGTTTAAAAATGGCGGCTTATCCCACCATACAAAAATTTTCAAAAAAAGTCTCTCAACTGCATTTTTCATCACTTTTTATCAATATTTTGACTTTGGACCACTTCCAATCCTTGTCAGGTGGTTGGTTCTTAATTTTTAAAAGGTACTAATTTTTAGCCGCCATCTTTGATCCGCCATATGGATATAAATAATTTTTTTCAAATGTAAAGATGGTGTCGTGACACATCATTGTAGACTAGATTTTTACTTTGAACTCAATGCTGAAATCCGTTTTTAAAAATCTCGATTCATTAAAAAGACATGCTCAAATAAAAATTCAGCCCTATACATTTCTTATGGAAATTCTGTACTTTGAACATTTTTTCGGATTTTTTATCTTATATCTCCGGTTCTACATAAGGTATGCTGCATGTTTTGATCTTAAAATACTCAGTGATTCAACGGCTTTTATGTGAGCTATTGACTATTAAAATCGGAAAGGTGTTAGACGAGCTATAAGGCTAAAAGCAACATTGAAATTGATTTTTCCAAAATTTGTTTTTAGTAACAGGTTTATAGCGTAGATTCTAAATGGGTCACAAAATTTGTTCTGGTCTCAAATTACTCAGAAAATTATGTGCTGTCATTTGAGACATCGCTCATGAAAATCGGACTTACTTAATTTGAGTTATAAACCTTAATTTACCATAAAATCTGTTTACTTTCGTAACGTGTATATAATTAATGACTCATAAATAGAATGCAAACAGAGACTCTAAACAGTTTTAGGTCTCAATTAGCTCAGGATATTATTGGCTTTCATTTAAGCTCTTAATCATTTAAATCGGTTAAAATTGAGGTATGGACCTCCAACTAATTTAAAATCTAATTTTTTTTAATGTCATAATTATTTAAAGACTGGTATCCCCAGCCCCAACAATGGCCTGCAGTTCGGAATGCTTTTAAGACAACCGGTGGTGACCTATCAGCTTTCATTTGAGCTATAGATAAAAAATCTAGTCTATAATGATGTCTCATAATACCATCTTTACATTTGTAAAAACATTATTCATATCCAATATGACGGATCCAAGATGGCGGCCAAAAATTAGTACCTTTTAAAAATTAAGAACCAACCACCAGATAATGATTGGAAGTGGTCCAAAGTCAATATATTGAAAAAAACAGTGATGAAAATGCAGTTAAGACTTTTTTTTGAAAATTTTTGTATGGTGGGATAAGCTGCCATTTTTAAACGTGATTTTAGAGGGTTTCCCGTGTGGTCCGACTTTGGTAAACTTTGGGCATGTTAAAATACACATTTTTCTTACTAGAATTCCATCAAAAAATGTTTTCTTGCAATTTCTTTAAGGTCATAGAGTAAATTGACTCCATTTTTCAAATAATTTTAAAACCTGTTCTATAAGGCACTCTTAAGGTATAACCGTAAGATGAATTTCAAACACTAATAGAACATGGGCCGCCTATATGAAACTCCCCCCCGTGCAGGGCCATACTCAGATCGGTTTTTCCGACAATTTTACCGGGGCCCGGGCCCAAGAGGGGTTTGGGTAGGGCCCCGCCTAACATCTACTTCAAGAGTTGGCCTAGACGGACGGAGCTAGTAAGTCTGATATCTATAATGATATATTAATTACCAATAATTTATGACAAAAGATTTACTTGCACAACATAGTAAAAGACAAAATATAGTGTTGAATTTATTCCCACTCTTTACCCACTATTGCTTTTTAATAATACGCCCGATTGTTTACTTTGCTCGGCTAAGGTAAATGTTCACAGAGTCAGTCAACTCCGTCGTTTTTCCGGGATTGATTAAGACTATGCGATCGTCAAATCTATTGCCGCCGGTGCCGTGCCGAATACCCGCAAAGGTAAATTTGCGCGATCGAATCAAACGGTCATTGGCTTATTTTACAAAGTTGTTACTATGATGGTAAATTTCATGGCTGCTAACTTTATTGCAAGGGCCTATTCCTACTGTTACCTGCGATCTATATGTTTCATCTATCCGCAGTTGGTGTTGTCTAATCTAAACGTTTCAACTAAACACGTGAGATCGTCATTCGCATAATTACTCCCGCAGTTTTCGCGCAATCGAATTTAAGGCAATCTACAGCTTAAGCAAAGTTTAACCTGTTTTTACTCAGGATTTAAGAACATTATCCTTTCCAATAGAATTTCGAATTAAGCAGAATTTCGGATTACCAGGTTTTGGATTATCGGGACTCCACTGTAAAACTCAAATTAAAACGGCACGTTTTGCAGAGATTTTTTGCAAAAACATTAAAAACCTAAATATAAATATTTTTTCAAACAAAGCAATCCTTTTGTTTGTCCAAAACTATTATGTGGGCTTCCAAACCATATTGTAAAAGTGAAAGTTAAGTTTTTTCAAGAAACTTCAAGTTTTGGATATTAAATCATGACGACATCCAAAAGTTTATAATTGTAATTTTAACAGTAAATTAAATGCTGCATTGTTCTCGATTCAAGTTAAGTAGGCCTAAGTCACAAATACTGTAGTAATTCCAATCAGAATGATTCATCGTTAAACTTCTTAGCTGTCAATGTTTATTTAGAATTGTATTTTGAAACTTTTATAGTCGTTTCAGGTTAATAAAATTAACTAATTCAATGAGGAAGAGTGTAAAATGAGTAAAATATATGTTAAAATAAATTAAGGTTGTACACATGATTTTTCAGAATTCGCAGTTTGGTTGAGAATGCTTTGTCACTAAAATTTTGCCAACTATCTCTCAGGAATTTTTAAAGATTTTTCAAATTGCATAGTTTTTGTTTAGGGGTCCTTATCAACCAAAATGAAGTCCAATGTTTGGTATGGGCTTTTGCTCTGATATTGCTACGTTATTTATAGATTGTTAAGTGTTTACAGATTGCACTATCAAGAAACCTAAATAGTTTGTAGAATTTATGAATTAAATTTAAAACAAACCTTGAATAGTCCAATAAATACTAGTATTCTAATTTACTTAAGCAAAAATAGATACATCTTACTACAAGAAAAGATAGCCTAATAAAATGTGTCTGGAATACCATCAAGGAGGGAGGGGTTCGCAGCGGCAAGGCGGTCGGGAACAGGTGCAATAGCAATGAAGACAGAAATTGGCAGTACTAGGCCATAAGGGGCCCGGCCTAATATCTTTACCGGGGCCCGCCAAAGCTGAGTACGGCCCTGCCCCCGTGGGAATTTTCAACACACACATATATATATATATTTTTTTTTTTTGCTACTGACATGTACTTTAAGATTTTGCTTGTTTGCCACTTAAAAATTCCAGCATAACCCGAAAAAGCAACAAATACTGTCGATAAATAATATGGGATCATTTTTGAAAAAAAGTTGCTTCACTGCATTTTTACATGCATTTTTTGAGATAATGACTCAGGACCAATGTCTATCATTGTTGGGTGGTTAATCCTTTATTTTGACAGGATCATTTTGGCCATCATCTTGGATCCACCATATTGGATCCGCAATATTGGATATCAACTTAATTTTTTTTTTTATGTAAAGATCGTGTTGTGACACATCATCATGAACTAGATTTTTTTGCTGATAACAATGCTGAAATTTGTTTTTGAAAATATGCATTCGTGAAAAAGATACACTCAAATGAAAATTCATCCCTATACATTTCTTATAGGTGTTTCATATTTTTAATATTTTATTTGGATAATTTTTTACATCTCTCATTATAATTAAGATTTGTAAATTCGTTTCGGTCTTAAAGTACTCAGTGACTTACCGGCTTTCATTTGAGATTTTATATTAATCATCAACGGACAAGTGACAGAGGAGCTATAAGGCTCAATGTAACTTAAAATCATTTTTCCGGAAATTTGTTTTTAGTCAAGTATTTATATCTCTGGTTCTAAATTAGTTGTATTCAATTTTATCTTAAATCTCTCAGTAAACCATTAGCTTTCACTTAACATACATTCATTTTATTTGCATAATTTTATACTTCTTGAAGAATCTCTCTAGTTCCAAAGAAGACTCAAAAATCGTAAAGGTCTTAATTGACTCAGTATATCATTATTGGCTTTCATTTGAGCCATAAATTATTTTAATAGATTGAGTTTCAGGTGATTTGTGGTTCTAAAACCTACAAAAAGTTAAATTTTTCAGACATTTTCGTTTTTATATAAAGACTGGTATCTCCAGTTATAGTAGAGTTCTGTAGTTCTGAATGCTTTGAACTCAGTAAAATATTAGCTTTCGTTTGAGACAGTGATCATTTAATTCAGACGAGTTTGGGGTGAGTTATGATCCACTATTAAGCTTAAAATTTAAAAAAAACTAATTTTTATGTCGTAATAAGCTTTAAAATCCGTTTACAACTTAACCGATTTTATGTATCATTATTTCAAATAAAAGCCGACGTATCACTACTGATTTTAAGACCAAAATTACCTGAATACCTTGTTTAGATGTAAATACTTGACTACTGATATCTCATAACACGATCTTTACATTTAAAAAATTATTGCTATGTACTGTTCAGCAACTCATAAAATGTATGACTATTTAATCATTATATACCTGATGAGTGAATAATAAATTAGCTTTTGGCATTGAACTTCGATTAAACAAATACCGCATGTTTTGCTAATTTTGAAATTAGACTTCTATCAATACAAGATTAATCTCCGTGCGCGCTCTCTCCCGATAAAAAATGTATGCGCCCCCTCGAAGGTTAACAATTTTGATCAATGCTTGGGACTTTCGTTAACTGTGTGTTTCCTGTAGATTTTTCCTGCGGGCAAATTTCCTGAGTCATTTAACTTCCAAGAAATTGTCCGAAAACATCCAATATTCGAGTTATATATTTCAAAGAGGGGGTATTATATATAACAGTTTGAAATACCATGAAAAACTTGATTGTTTCATACCCATCGAGGGAATTATTCATTTGTTCTTATTAAATCAGCAGATCCACAATGACATAATTGAAATTGTTATAAAACTACCCTTTTTGATGAGTTACTATGGTTCCGCAGAAGGTGCACGCTTCGCTTCACTATCTAGGGGACTTGGTGGGAATCGGGGTTATCGGGTGGGAATCGGGGTTATCGGGTGGGAACTATAGATTGTCAAACACCCATACGAACGATATATCAATATTTCACCGAATTACTTCACATTACTAGGGGATTTGGAGGGAATAACCAGAGTTGTTGGGTGGGGCAGTGGCGGATCCAGAGCATGAGTTCGGGGGGGGGGGGGGGGGCAAGTAGGATTACGTGGATAACCTTCCGGAGGGTTCTCGGGGTATACCCCCCCCGGAAAATTGGTGAAAATTTGAACTGAAAACTTGTGTTTATAGACAATCTAGAGTCAAAAACATGCTCAATTTTCAATGTAAAACTACAGTTTTTTATTAGATTTTTCTATTAAAGTATTCTTGATGAGGTAAGTATACTTTCACCCCCTAGTTGGGTGAAGTGTACACCTTCAACAAAACTTGTATTGTCTGGGCTTTTAAATTAACTTAAATTTCATATGTTTAATTTAGCAAAAGTATATGTATTGTTGAACAATATATCTTCCTCCAGCACTTTTTATTGAAATACAAGACTATCAACAAAATACACGAAGGCGAAGTGCCTAAGAAGTGGGCTAATTTGTTATCACTGTGGAATGTGGATCAAGCATTCAGGAATGCGAATTGAACGCTTCAAGTATTTCTAATGCCAGAGTTGTAATTATGTTTATTTTAAGAAGGGTAAAAACTGTACCATAGCACTCAACATTAAGTTAAATGAGAACAAAGAAAATCATTACTCACCATTTTTATAAGCAAAATTAAACTCGGAGCTTGGCGACGAAGAAAACGAATAGCCTAGACTAAGAGAAACTAGACAAAGAAGTTCTGTTCTGTCTCTGAAGCGTATAGCTACAGACAACAAACAAACAAATAGCTAAGAAATATCAACAACCGGAATAAGGATAAAGATCGATTGTTGAAAATTAATTGATGGGAGTACCAAGTTGACATTGAGAACGGTTGATATGGTAATGATAAGATGAGTCTGCGGGATGAACATGAAGGCGTTGCCTAACAATGTTGCCAACATGTTTTGTTTTGCATTTTAACTTAATTATTTACAACAATAAATTGCAGTTTTCTATAAGGGGGTTATTAGGTAAAATTACGCTATGCCCAACAAAAGGGCACATCATAGAAATTGATCCCGTGTTCACTAGCATATTATTCCAATGACATGCTATCGGATCATCACCCTAACTTCACGAAACATAAAATATAAATTATAAAAAAGTTCATATTTTTTATTCTAAGCTGTTTGCTGCAACAAAATACCTAATTTAAAAAATTAGAGTAAAACATATTTTTGTCTAATTTCACTAAACAGTTTCTTGGACCTCACAAAAGCAAAAGCGATACGGACGGTCTCCGTCTCACATCGTCTGCTTATCATGAATGTGTGATTGGGGGGAAGGGGTGAGATCGGTCAGCTGTGGCAAATACAGCGGTGACACCTTGTTTTGACAACCCCCTCGGCCCCCTCCCCTACGTTACCCCCCCTCCCCCACTTACACCCCCAGGCGTCGTCACCACTTCAACGCCGCGACGTGACGCGACCATTTAGTGACAATGTGGCAAAGTAAACAGAGCTTCGCGCCAATGCAGACGCCACTTAAAACGAATAGAATCTTTACACCAGCGAGCACAGAATAGAAATTTCTATTCTGTGCTCGCTGCTTTACACACTCAGCCTGTCTGGTTCTGATTCCTCGAGATAGTCTGTTTGTGATCGGTAGAGTCCTTCTGAAAACGTGCTGAATAGCTTCGATTCCATCGTAGTACATATCTTAGGGCTTTTTGTGGAAGATCATAAATTGAGCGACAGAACTTGAATGAATAACAGTTGTTTACAAAGACATCAACGGTTTCTTAACTCTTGTAAGCCTACACCTTTGTTAAAAAGTTCGGGACTAAAAATGGGCATTTAAAATACCTAAAAGATACATTCGCGTTCTTGTAGGTGAAAACTACTCAAAAATAAATATTAATTTAAATATCAATGAATATGTATTTTTGTTGGGGCAATGGATCTTTATTAAAGTTGCAACTATTAGAAACCCCGAAACTTCAAATTACATTATTAGGAGTTTTTGACACACCCCATCACCATCGTTATCCCAAAACAAACATACTCAAAAATAAATATTAATTTAAATATCAATGAATATGTATTTTTGTCGGGGCAATGGATCTTTATTAAAGTTGCAACTATTAGAAACCCCGAAACTTCAAATTACATTATTAGGAGTTTTTGACACACCCCATCACCATCGTTATCCCAAAACAAACATAAAACAAAGTGAGTATTATATTACATTAAGTATGATTAAGTATTTTCAGATCTTTCGCTGTCAGAAAATTTCACGGTAATTTGTCAATACTACAAAAAAACTTGGTTGTATCGTGGTCGGTTAATTTCGGTTGTATTACGGCAGACGAATCTCTAGTCGTTTTGAGGTTGCCGAATGTTGCATAGGATGGGTCAATATTTCGATTCTAAAGATGCTACTTATATTCTCGGTCGCATCTCAGCAAAAAATGTCTCGGTCTTATCTCACGGTTGAAAGTTGATAGTCTTGAGATCATCTCGGAGCCGTATAAAATCTCAAATATTTTGACTAACTCATTCTAAATTATTTATAGGTGTTCAAGTTAACTGACCTGTAACGTGGGTCTAAATAATCGTGCTTCCCCCCAATAATAGGCCTACTCAAAGCAAAGAAATTTCGGCCAAGGCAAGGACCCCTCTTTTAACTCATGAAAAATCCCCACCTCTTGAATAGTGAACCTCAATCAAAGACTGCCCCTATGTATGGAAACGACACTGGCCCTTTAAAAGTAAACTGACTGTAGATTTCCAGTTGAAAAAGCTTATCTCTAAAAACTTACGTACTTTAGAATTGAGAGAACAAGGGCTAAAAGTAAACTGACCGTCCTTTTTCATGTTGACCTGCAAACACTTGTTGAACCTGCACGCCTGACACTGGTTCCGCCTGGAGACGTCCACCACACAGCGACCATCCTCCTTGCAAACGTAGTCCAGGTTCCTGCAACACCGACATGTTGGCTGCAGACACTTGTTGAACCTGCACGTCTGGCACTGGTTCCGCCTGGAGACGTCCACCACACAGCGACCCTCCTCCTTACACAGTAGTCTAGGTTTTTGCAGGCATCAACTGAAGGATCCACTCTACTCTGATCTGTCATATTAATATTTGAAAAGAGGATCAAGCAATAAGAAGCCTTAGGTTGTTGTGGATTCTTTAATTAGGCATAACATAAAGTGGAAGACATTGATTTGAAAGACAATATACGATAAAATATTCCCTTCAACAAAATTCAATCACAAGATAAAGACAAGAAAGACCCATTTGTTTTGACAAAAAATGGGTCTGATAATCAATTTAGATTTTGTGTATGACTTTATTTCTGATCTGAATAAAAAAAACAAAATAAACTTTTAAGTTGTATTGTTCTTAGTTGAAAGTTGCTTGCAATAATGATTATGACCTCTCCTATATAAAAAATTTTAATTGACCTTTCCCTTTACCCCATTTGTCATTCTCTGACTTCTGTCATGTCAGGGACTTTGTGACTTTGTGAATTGCCAATATAAACACTTGCGAAACAAGCAACAATTAAGTGATCTCTTACAACTAGACCCCAGTAATTATGAAAGTAATTACGATAACTAAACCACTTTACTGTCTACAATTAACAATCCTGTCTAAGGAACACGCCAACCTTAGTCAGTAACAAGGCTACAAGATCGCACCACTATCATCACGATCATCACACTCATCCCTCACTCATATTCAGGGTAACGTCCTCAATGAGGCACCTGTCTAATTAAAGTGATTAAGTGATTAAAAATGTGTGACAATGATTCAAAATAACGTTACAACTCAGAAGTCTCTCGACAGCGGTGCTGACCTGCGGATACTGCGTTTGAAGAAGCCGCGACACCCGTCGCAGGAGGCCACGCCGTAGTGCTTGCCCGACGCCTTGTCCCCGCACACCCGGCACAGCGACTCCTTCCCCTCCATACAGCCGTCACCTCTCACCTGCCACACCAGAGGAGGGCTATAAGATGTTGCACTCCTTGGTTCGATGAATTTAGCTGCGCCGTCTCCAGACGTAATCGCTGACTGTTCTAATGTACGTCATACAAATGTTTGAATAAAAACTAGGATTTGTGGGGGTGACGTTCTTCCCACAGCTCCAAAATTAAAATAAATCAAATAGCAAGAAATTAAAATTTGCTTTGGCAAAAAACCTCAAGAGTATTTGTTGGAATGTGTGACGTCTAGCAACCAGCCTATGCTGATCAAAAATACCTTAGTCCAATTTCAAATATCAACCGAATTTCGCTTGTAGAACGTTAAATTAGAACAAAAATAAGATTCATTACGAGATGGTTAACTTGCAAAGGGTGTTTCCAAACTTTGGAGACCTCTTATGCCTATGTTCCTTGCGACATACAGGTTACATTTTTAGGGTACACTTGTAAATACTTTTATTTGAGCTTGCTGGAGGGGTTTTCCATTAGTATTAATCTTTCTAAAAAAACAAATACTAACTGTATCCTTAAATCTTTTTCTTCATACCGATTTAATGACTGTATATAAAAATGGGTCTTCGATTGCTGATTTTCCTTCAACATCTGTTTTACAGGTCATTTTCAGCAGTATATTTTGTATCATATTATGTTAAAACCATGGTCTATATTGACCATGGTCAATCATAGAAATTTGTCAAACTTTTTTTAAATTTCTTAATAGCTCGGGTATGTGTTGACCAATTCAATTGATCAAGCTGTCGTTTGAATCGTCTTGAAATTCTCTAATTTTTTAATCCTTTTAGTTTCTACTAACTATAACGATGCTCATGAAATTAAACATCAGTAACAACAGTTTTTTTAAATGGCCGCCGGCCGCGGCGCAATGTTTATTAACTTGCCTACAGTGGAACAATGAGATGGCAAAGTTTGGGAACGATTAATTGTTTCCCAAACTAAGATATACAATGATGGTGCCAAAGTATTAAATACAGATTCAGACAGAAAAATAACTATGGGCATTGGGGACCCATGGTTATCTACTAAAATGAATTTCTTGATGCAAGGGAATTAATACACAAGGAACGTCCAGAAATTTTAAACACCCCGTGTAACAAATTTAAAACATGAACGATGCAAGTGATCCCCTGTGTAGTGACCATTTAACAGGCATACAAAATATTTAAGTGTAAAAATATGAAAAGTAAACAAACTCCGTGGCCCTACAATTGACAGTCATTATTCTGTATTTAGTGAATAATAGAGGGGCCGCTTACGAGGTTGTGGGGGTGGAGGGGGTGAGTTGACTTCAGGTGGCCTCAATAATGCACATGCGAGCGAACAGCTGTCGCCCTCTGACCACAACAATGCCCCGGATAATCACCTTCGGCAATAGTGTAAACACCGGTCACGGCTGAATGTTTCAATAGGTTGTGTGGACAAGACATTAGGGAGCATTGACTTGTGCACGCGAATGTTATATGTAATTTTTTACAGCTCTTAAGTACGTTCAGTTAATTTTTTTATCGAGGGATGAATTTCTAAGTGGGTGGAAATAACTGGGGAGCGTATACATGGATTTATTATTTAATCATGCTCCTAATTTATTGAAAAATTGCTTGGCCCTAGTTGGCTTGTAAATAAATCTTACGTTCCCTCGTAAGTTTTTCTAGTTCTGCATTAGTCTCCTTCAGACTTCAGACTAATTCCCAACATACAGCTTTTAGGATCCATTCCACTAGTACTATTAGAGGATAAATCAAGTGGTTTCATACACCGAACTCGAAATAAGAAAATGCTGGCATGAAAGTATACATTACAATTACATTTCAAAATAGCCAAACAGAAGCTTGGCAGAGAGTTAAAATGAAAGGTGTACGTTCCAACATGCTCCTCAGGAATTCATTTTCAGCAGTCTTTTCATTAGGCACTCCGAAGGAGGGTTGGAACTAAAATAAATTACAATTTATTCAATCATCTTATTTTTTATCAGCCAAAAAGTGCAAGATTAACCATTAAATAAAATGCTTTGGATTTTTGTAGCTACGAATAATGCAACTTCATTATTATCATATCAATAATAAAAATCTTCTATTTTTTTTTAAATTTTTGTGGTAGCTCAAAATTATTTAGATATATAGTTTATTGATAGTTCAAATATATAGTTTATTGAAATGTAATTCTCTCATAACAATCATCACTGAATTTTCCCCATGAAACACTACTTACAGCGCCTCACATGCTATTAGAACCGAAACCACAACAGTTTGGTATTCGTATAATTGTCTCAACCATATGCACCTCCAGCCGAATCAAATATTAACCCAGTCAATGCATGAACCACGGCCCGCACCTGTGGATAATGACGGGTTGCGCCGCTAGGGGCGTGGCCGAGGTTGTCACCACGTGGCACGCACGCGTGTCTAGTCTGGCCACATGGGCGTCACCAACCGGTGACGGCAGGTGGCTCCAGTGTGTAGTTGCCTGAGTAGTGTTTAATATTGGTCAAGCATGTGGGGGATTCCTGATATGCGGCCGCCCCACCGTTGGCAAGATGAATTTTGATTATTGATACAGTAATCTTGCAATAAACATAAAATTGTGGCATTGATAATTAATTTGCTATTTGGATTTTACGAATACAAAAACGTAGTTAAAACACATAATGATTTTATAAATTAAAATCAAACATTCCAGATGTCGGGTCCCGAAATTTCGGGAAATTTTCGGGAAAATTAAATTCCCGATTTTTGGGCGGGATTTTTATTCACTTCGGGAAATTTTCGGGACGGGATCGATTTAGCGGTCGCAACTAAACAGCGAGTGTAGCTTCGCAAAATTCGCGATCGGCCGCGGAAAGCGATCTCGCGTATTTGCCGACCGCAATTAAACGGCAAATCCAGCTTTTCGAAACTCGTCACCGTGATCATCCGCTAAAATTAACATGCGTATTTGCCGATCGCAGATAAACGGTAAATGCAACTTTGCAAATATCGTGATCGGCCGCGAAAAACCATCGCGCATATTTCCCAGTCACGGATGAACGGCAAAACAGCTTTGCGCTATTCACGATCGGCCGCGTAATACGCTTTGCACGTATCTGCCGATCGCGGATAAACGGCCGATGTAGCTTTACGAAACTCGCGAGCGGCCATGAAATACGATCGCGCATGTTTACCTATCGTGAATAAACGGCAAATCTAGCTTTGTGAAATTCTTGAACGGCCGCGCATTTACCGATCGCGGCTAGTCGGTCGATGTTGCTTTTCGAAACTCGCGATCGGCCGTGAAAAGCGATCGCGCGTATTTGCTGACTGCTGATAAACGACGAATGAAACATTGCAAACTCGCAATCGAGGGTGGAAACCAATCTTAAATATTCACTGATAGTGGTTAACCGACGGAAATAACTTGCTAGAGGGCATGACAGAGTGCGTATTTTTTATCTCAAAATTATGTTATCTCATGTTAACTTGATGAAATATAATTTAAATGGAAAAATGCATAAAGCTTTAAAAAAAGTTATAATTTTAGTCACTTGTTTATGAAACATAATAGCAGTTTTAGAGCACAGATTTTCACTTTTTGATACCTATTTATTCAACATTTTCCCGGGGGAGGCCCCTCGGACCCCCCGGAAGGATCACATCCCCAAATTTTTCACCGCCCCCCCCCCCTAAATATACCCTTTAATCCGCCCCTGTCTATTATGTCACATCTGATCGGAAAATTTACCGGATTGTCGTCCCTGGATGATGTAAAAATGTTGCGCTAGGCTAGACTTAGCATATTTTTACAGTTGAAGGGAAGGGAGAATTCGCAGGGTTGGAAAATGTACGAAATTATTAGTGAATTTCATTTTGGAGGAAGTTGAAACCACCCCAAGACGCCCCGCATGCCCTGTACACCCTAGAATTAGAATATTCACTCGACCATCCCAGACAGGAATGTCACCCAGGAGCCCAGGAGCTACCATTACGTGCAGATGGCAAAGAGCGAAAATCATAAAATATATTGTAATAAAGGACTATAACAGTTATATGCAATCACCAAAAATTCAACAATTATATGCACGCGATTTTTCATATTTACTCTGTTATTTATATTGCAGAAAAAATTAAATTATAAAATAATAACTGATTATTATTTTATAATTTTAACTGTTTGATTTGTAAAAAACGTAAATTTTTGCTAACATTTGCTATAGTAATCGTTTATACCTGGAGAACCGACTTTAACTGTCACGAATTTGTGAATTTAATTTTCTTTTTCCTCCACCTACTATCTAAAGTCGTATTTTGGTCCCTGGAATAGAATACTAAAGGACTAGTTTATTCCATGGGATTTACTTTTTCTCCCACGGGACTAAAAGTAATCTACTTTTTCTCCCATGGGACTAAAAGTAATCTCATAAGAAATACATGGGGAGAAATCCGGCAACGCCGCGATGGACAGTGAGAAAATGTGGCAACACTGTAGATTTTAATTTGCTTACTCTAAATTTAATTCGAGAACTTCAGTGTTTCAACTTAAGAAAACAAAACCGTATTCATTTTAATAGCCAGGTAATTATTTTTTGTATAAATTAAGTAGGCAACACTGAATATAAAAACACCTGATTTAGAGCTTGTTGTTACCAATATGCTGAACGGTCGAACGTTTTATAAACATTATCGTTCCTGACCTACAGATTATTGGAGGAATTTTTGAAAATTAATACTTTAGAAAAATAGTGTTAACAATAGTGTGAAAGTTTGAATAAATGCTTGTTTAAATTGATTAATTATAATAGCTTTTAATTGCTTATGTTATTTATTTATATGCGATTCTAATCTAGCCTAGTTTAAAGGAGAAAAGATCATATGAAGGTAACGTTATATAGTCACAATTATTGTTAATGGTGTAGGTGGAGGAAAAATTTTGTGTGCATCATGGGTCCAAAGTGCTTTTTTCCCTCGAGAAAATTGTCGCCCTCGGCTGCGCCATCGGCCGACAACAGTTTCCCTCGCGGAGAAAAAGTTGTGCTTTAGTCGCTAGATACACAAATAACTATTTCACTTTGCAGCTTTGTTTGGTCTTGTTAGGAGATGAACATATCAAAAGTCCCCGTCCGTAGCCCTTGAGCGGGGGGAGGGAAGGGGGTCTGATTTTTTTGGTTTTTCCAAAATATCTTGAAAACCATAAACTTTTAGTATTCCCTATTAAAGTGGAAAATTAAAGTATATAAAAGCATATACTATGTCTATTTTGGACCAACCATTTACAGGGTAAGCACTAATTTTATTAATATTTCAACAAATATCCCTTCCATAAGAAATACATGTAAATGTGTGGGTAGCATACATGCCAATTGGGGCAACGCTTTTTTCTCTAGATGAAAATGAACAGCATTCAAGAAATACTGACAAAATTTCCAGTAATTTTACATCTTAATCATAAAAATTGGTCTAAAATAAAGGTGTTGACGAGCTCACAAAAAAACGTTACTTTTCAAGGAATTATTACAAATACGTAGAATACCTGGAAAAATAACTTTTTTTTAGTTGGTTAGGTATTAAAGATTTTTGGTCTTATAAAAACAAATTTCTTTGTATCTATATATACATCTATATAATCTATATAATTTATATAATATCTATATATATCCATATAATCCATATCTACATATCTAGATCTATATAGTTTATATTGTATGTACTATGAATACAGAAAGCATGGACTTAAGGGGAGTCGATACTGAAACTAGTGATTTTTTTAAAAATCCTTTTAAAAATTATCATATATACTTTTTTAGGTTCATTTAGTATTAGAAAAAGGTTCACCACTGTTAAAGTAAAAAAAATTACATACTTTTTTAAGTTTTTTGAGTTTTTTTCGGGTGAAAAAATGGGTTTTTTAAATCTCTTATACCTTTTTATCTACTGAACCAATTTTATTGTTAGATATCTCATTTTAAAGAGCAAAAAAAAAATACTAACTTTTTGTGTATACTCATGTTTTTTTCTCAATCAGTTTATGAGTTATGACTTCATAAATAATTTTTTTTAATTTCGATGTAATTAAATTAAAAATTTTTTTTCATGTACTTGTATTTAACCTATTACAATATCCATGCACAAAAAGTTGCTTTATAGTATAAACAATGTGTGGTAAAAATTGCATTTATATAGCGGATGCCTCAGCGCAACAATGAACCATTTTGCCCCAAATTAGTTAGCTAACTCAATTGGTTTACCAACTCTCAACCAATTTTCATAGTTTTGGTGTCGTTTGGTAGGAAATTAAATTTACAGTTAATTGTTTAATCTTATGACTTTGTGTAAAACTTTTTGGTATTTAAATTCAAAATTTTAAAACGGCCGCTATTTTATAAATTTACGATTCAATCACGTTGATTATTCTTCATAAACTGAACTTAACTAGGTATAAGTGTACATGTTCCGAGTTCCAAATCATCGGTTGAAAAACTTCGGAGAAAAAAATAATTTGTGAAAAATACAAAATGGCGGTACAAAATGGTTTGTAAACATACATTTTGGGACATACCTTCATATCAGTTTTGTTGCTTGTTTTGACCCAATAAACCATATTTTGAAGTTTGGTGACGAACTTTACAGACACCCTGAATATCACAAAAGTTCCTTAAAGTGAACCTTCTAAAACACTACCCCTAATAGATTGTAGAATACCCTTTTTTCCAAGGGGATCCGCTGTAAATTTTATAAGCGCAGTACCTACTTGAGTAAACATATTTTTCAATCCGTTGACACTGAAAATTAAACCTAATGTGAATGAAACCGTACTGTACTGTCTGATCAAAACCAAAACTATTATAGCCAAAAATTAATATTTTTTTCTACATTTACAATCATTCCGTTCTTTGCGCACCCTTGCTATAAAATGATTGAAAAAAATTCTTTATCCTTGGGCCAAAAAAGATAGTTCTAGTTTTATAGTTAAGTTTTATTGAAGTTTTTAGCTGTCGGAAAGGATTTAGTTTAATTAGAATTAAAAACGGAGGAGTCAGGGTGCGGTTCGAGTCACGAATATGTGGTCCTCTTTGTCATAGGGGGTGCGGTTAGCTTTTAAATTATCGAATTAATCATAGGGTATAGTTTAAATAGCGGAAGGGCGTGATTATACAGGGTTCAATGTGGAATTGACCAGAACACACGCGAGTTTTGTCATCTATAGGCCTATGTTCTAAGGTTTTGACAAAAACCTTTGACATAAATTCAAAGAGAATCATAATCTACCGACTTAAATGATCTTTCTTTGCTTTGTAAAAATGATTATGCGCTGCTGCTATTTAACCAAAGTACAACGTATTTAATATTTTTTGACATTGATATACCTTTACTTTATAAGTTTGTTGAATTAGCGTGGACTTAAAACGGTTATATATTTTTATTCTTATAACTGAGAGATTGAAATAAATTAACATACAAAACATTTACTTGATGGCTTAGAAAAAATGTCGTTTTTATTTCCTTTCTAAGGTGTGATGGAGTCGTTTATCCCTACTTTTGCCAGTTGCCCTCTTAGAAATTCTAGAATAAAGAAATTAAATATGTACATTTGTTGAATACAATCAATTAATTACTCTCCGTTATTTTTAAAACTTAACTAGTATTTTCATACTGTCAATACTTTGTTACATTTTCAACTACAAAATCAATATTTACAAAAACCAATGACAATAATAATTCCGATCTTTTACTTTCTACGTTTGCGTAAATTTTAAATTTTTTTCCTGAGGCCTGGACATGGGCCACTATGGATCCCAATTTCACTCTGGCGATTTTTGAAGTTCCGGAAACTGCTATATATTCACGATTCACAAGTGGGATCAATAATTTTTATAATTCACTCTAAATTACCATACGACAAATCGACCGTGTCAGAGTGTGATCATTATCTGGAATGACTCTATAGAAACATCAATACGATATTGATTACTCTCCAACCGCTTCTCCGACAACCCTTGCGGTGACGCGCGTTTTCCATCATCCCCTCTTATCAATAAGTCGTCTGACCCTGCCACAGCTGTATTCTGCGGCCCTCCGCGCTGTTTTCAATATTGAATAATTTTTAACTTGTTGCGAACTTTTTAAGAGTGACTGCTGTAAAATTATTCAGTAATTTTCAAATAAAAATTCTTATATATAGGTTTTGGTTTTGTCCTGGTATCAACGCCAACTACATTATGAGAGAGAAATTTTTTTTAATTTTACGTTATTTGTTGATTCTCAAAACCCCTCGAGTAGAGAGACTGAAAAAAACAGTTCATTATTCCTAAATAACGAGAAAACTTTAAATGTATAATGCTTTATAGAACTAAAAGTTAAACGACCGCGCGCACAAAGTTAGTTATTTGTGATAAAGATAAAATAAATCGGTTTTTTAACTATAAATAAATTATGCCTACAAAGTTACACTT
This sequence comes from Flexamia atlantica, assembly GCA_035578135.1. Taxonomy (NCBI): domain Eukaryota; kingdom Metazoa; phylum Arthropoda; class Insecta; order Hemiptera; family Cicadellidae; genus Flexamia; species Flexamia atlantica. The sequence goes on from JAQJVK010000011.1 coordinate 8,956,858, forward strand.
TTAAACTTACAAAAAGTTGTGAATTTTATTCTCATAATCTTCAGGACAGTGACAAGATGCTGTAGTGTTTAACAAATATTGTTTTTGAAAAAGAGTTTGGTACCGTTGTCAAGGGAAAGTCGTTCTGACTTATTTAAGCTTGCAAATATGACTATACAGCAGTCACCCGCGGCTTTGCTCACGTAAAAAAATCAACACATTGTCGCTTGAATGAAAAGTGCAAATTTTATAAACAGTCCAGTAAAAATACTTTCACTCAATAGCCCTACACCTGCTCATTTAGAGCAACTGACAGCATGAGCGAGTCTTATAGCAAAATCAATTTCATTTTCAAGATTATACTAATTTTTTATTTTTTTATACTTAATTTTAATGTCATACAGACTTAATGGCCAGAACTAGATTCAGCTTAAAAAATTAAATTCTTAGCATGTTATATCTTCATATTAATAGACAAGCATTTTTTCTATAAGGTTTTTGTACTCCTTTTTTCTCAGCCTGTGTGCAACGTAGCAAAAGTCTAAGCACACCAATAGAATTGAATTTTCCTGTAGATGTGCAGAATCCCATTGAAATTTATATTAGTCTTTTATAAATGTAGAAAATTGAATTTAAAATTTCAAAAAACTTAACATTAGCCTTATGAGTTGCTGTTTTGGTGATATTATAACAACATGTAAACAAAGTTAGCATCATATGTAGCTGTTATCACATGGTATTTTTCGTAGAGTAAAGATTTGATGTAGAAACATTAAGCCACAGTTAATTGGGGCATGGAGTGAAAATATAGAATTTGATTGAAATTAGGACTACTTAGAGAAGATTAGGGATATCATACTCAAATGTGTTCTGTTTTACATATATATGGAAAAAATAAAGTTTACTTGCTTAAATAAGATTAAGAGATAAACATTTTCTGATAAAAAGGAAATAAAAAAGTACATTAAGTTTCTACCATCCAATGTACTGTACTAACTGACATGCAACCGGCAGGGCTGACGACGGGGGGGGGGGGGGCAAATGCACAGAGGCCTGGACTCACAAGGGGCTCGGACCCACGCGAGATTAGTAAAAATGGGGCCCAGAATCGAGATGAGTAAAAAAAGGCGGGTTTCTCAATTGCACAGGGGCCCGAAAATCCTGTCACCGGGCTTGGCAACCGGAGTATAAATGGACACATTATATTCAAATTTTATTTTTATGGGTGGATAATGGGTAAAATATATATTACATTTTAGTGATAATAATAGGAAGAGAGGGAAGAGGGAAAAAGTTCCAAATGGTAGGAAAGAAGGGAGGAGAGATGGTAAGAAGAGAGTGAAGGAGAAAAGGAGGGAAAAGTGGAAAGAAGGTCAGAAGTATAGTGAGGAATTAATGGAGGGATGGAAAGAACTGTGGTAAGGGGTGTACAGGATAAACTGATTTGATGACAGAAGTTTTACTTTCCTCTGATCCAACAATTATTCTTAAAAAATAAACATGAAATTTTAATAAAATAGTCATTATCTTAATAAAATACTAATTACTAAAAACCATGCCATAAGCCAGAAATGAAGTAACATAATTAGTCAAGGACTGAGTCTTTCTCTTTTCTTTTTGGGCCCCCAGTTTGGTTATATTAAGTGTTTACATGGAAAATATGTACTATATGAAATGTATTTAGAAACGAGTTGGTTTATGAGGGGATTATTTTTAAAATTAGCTATCCCCATTTGTCACTTTGAAAATTGGTCGAATTTTCGACCACTGGCGATCTCTAGTTATTATTATTAGTCAACCGGTTACTGAGACATTAAATGTGCTAATGCAGTAATCTTTACAAAAGCTTCTTACAATTAACCTTAAGAGAGAAGGTTTGCCTAAATTTTAAAGGGAAAACACAAATTTTGGACTTAAATTATCCCCAAACAAAAAGTATGAATGACACAGTATTTTTTAGTTTACAACCTGTATATGATAGAATTTAATTCTGTCATATGTTTATGTCTTTAATTCGCTAATAGGCCGAAATACGTCGATTTGAAAATTAAATACGAAACATTTTGTTCTCTATAAAAATTAAATAATGTATCGTTTTATACAACATGATTCATAATACCATGATTCATCAGACCTGCATACTCAGCGAATTTAAAATGCAAAACAACATATTTCAATACAACATAGCGAGATTTGACTTGTTTGGGTAATAAGCTCCATAAGAATAACTTGGGGAATGAGTATGCAGGTTTGCTGCTACAGGTATATTAAAACTGGGTGGTTTTAATTTAATATTTATTAGATCTGAACTAGAAGAAGCTATTTACCAAGTTTAATCAAAATATGTTAAGAAATAACCGAGATATAGAATTTTACTTATTTCCCATAAGGTTAACATTGGGACAACCTACTGTGTTTACCACTTTCAATATCTCGGTATAACCAATGGACATAGAGCAGTGATTACAAAATACTAAATCGTTTGTTTTCTTGAGCTGAATGCAATGGTGCCAACAAAAAATACAGATACATTTTATTTTCCTATGTAAAAAACTCAAACAACCCATTTTTGGGGGGGGTTTATCCCCCTTCCGATCATCCGATCGGCTGGTTAACGAACTCGTCCGAGGGATTACCACTTTACATGTCTGTACCAAATGTCATTAAGATCGGACCGTAAATTTACGGCCGCTATCGTGCTCACCAGACACACACACACACACACACACACACACACACATGTAAACGTTCACGCGGTCGCGTTTCCCGGCGATATATTTTAATTTAAAGAAAATAATTTTATTGCACCTTAAAGACAAATAAATTTAACACTAGGTTCGTGATTTACATTTTTCATTTTCTTTTTACATTCCGAGTTATTTTAGCTCAAATTATCAAACTTGCTAATCCCACTATTTGAACTCTAACGCCAATTACTCTTGTAATTTTTATGATTTTGGAAAAAATGTATATTGAAAGGAATTTAATTCTTTTCATTTTGATACTATTTTGTTGTTGTACGTTGAAAAATAACGGCAGGATATGGTTTTGCGCGATGTTGTAATTCGCGAAAATCATAAAAACATCCTTGTGTGCGGGAACGCATTCCGATTAAAGTTTTCGATCGAAAATCAAAACATTATATATCAAATTAAAGAGGAGAAAAATCCCTATAAAATATGTTCATTTGCTTCCACGATTCTAAGAAAGATAAATGAGTAGTTACACCTAAAGTTCAGCCAATGATTTTTAAGTGATTTTTAATTATGTAAATCCGACTATGCAAATTCAGAGGCTGATTACTCCAATATTTCTTGTATAATCGTAATTCAAGGGGTAATATTTTGTAGGATTTGTTCTCCTCTTCAATTCGATATATTTCGTTTTGATTTTAGATCGAGAAGTATAGTCGAATAGCGTTCCCACACACAAGGGTGATATCTTGATTTTCGCGCGTTGCAACATCGCGCGCGAAACCATATCCTGACGTTATTTTTCAACGTACGACAATAAGCTACATATCAAAATGAAAAGAAACAAATTCCTCTCAACATGCAATTTTTATTTTTCCGATATGTAGTATAAAAATATAGAGTAATTGGCGTTTGAGTTCAAATAGTAGGTTTTAGCTAGTTTATATATTTTTGAACTAAAATAACTCGGAATGTAAATAAAAACAAAATGAAAAATGTACTTCACGAACCTAGTGTTGAGTTTGTTTTGTCTTCAAGGTGCAATAAAATTATTTTCTCTAAATCAAAATATATAGTCGGAAAATGCGACCGCATGAACGTTTACATGCGCTGATCGCCGACGCCGTGAAGGAATATTTTTTACAAGTAAGTCAGTAAGTCATAATGAGTAAGTAAAGTAATTAAAGTTTAAAGTAAGTCATTAATGAGTCACGCCAGTATTAGCAACCACATTTTTGTTAATTTATGTTCTTTTGAGTTAGTTAAAGCTGGATAAATGTACTTAACAAATGGACTGATATAAATTTGCATAAAAAATACTAATAATTGACATATATTGTAATGACAAAGTGTATTCCACTGAATGTAGCCTATTGACATGTCCTACTGTACATTTGTACGTAAAGGAAATAAGTGTGATTTGATTTGATTTGATTTTGATTTTGATTTGATTTACATTCATTAATTTTTGAACACTTACACAGGGTGATTACGAAAACCCCTTACAGACTTCGGGATATGGTTATACTTACATCAAAAATAAAAAAAAGTTCATAAACATGGGTCCTAAAATGCTCGGTTATCCGTCTGTCGATCTGTATGTGTTTTTAACATGATTTTGCATAACTTTGGAACTACTTAAGATATCAACTTCAAACTTGGTACGTATATGCTGACTAATAGGACCTATTTTGGTGCGGAGTACCAAGTTTCGACTTTGTACCATTTCAAAATGGCAGCCATTTTTATACTTTAAAACTTAATATCTTAAAAACCGTACATTTCACAGAAATTGTACAAGAAACAAAAAATTGCGTAATTTTATTTCCTATAAAACCATATAAAGATTATAAAGATTTAACTACAATTAACGGAGTTGTTGCAATTTTTCTAACAGAGTAGGCCTACATGCTTGTTTGTGGCAGTTATAACAAATTCTCAGCTAAAAATTGCAATAATCCCATTAATTGTAGTTCGATCTTTATTGTCTTCATATGGGTTTTAGGAAGTAAAATTACCTAGGGGCCCGGACTTTTAATTGCACAGCGGTTCGGAAATCCTGTCGCCTGGACGTCTGATTAAGTGACCAAACATTTTTGATGATAGTATTTCACTTATAACAGTTTCCTGCTTAAGAGGTTTAACATATCACCTGTACTTAACAATATTACCCCTAAACTTTATTTCATTGGTTACTTATAATTAATAATTTTAATTGTACTCGTATTTAACAAGAAACAATCTGATTAGTGTTTCTTGTAGTAGGCCCCCATTTGTGAAAAACTTAAACCTTAAAATAGACACAGTAATAAGAGCAGGCTTCTAAGAAGAGAGCAACTCAAGATCTTACCTCGAGCCGCCACAGTAGATGATGTGAGCGATACCGCGCTGGTAAGTAGCCGTATCCATGACAACGTGTATACAAACGTTCTGATTGGCCGAGGGGCGGGGCCGGCGCGACGGCGATCACTCATTGGTCAACGGTCACGTCGCGTCGCGGCGCCCTGACCACCAAATACCAGTTGATGATCGTCAAATTACTCTTATTTTATTTATTTACTGTCCAGCTGATGGTTTCCACCAATAGAAGGGCTTTATTTGCTCTGTTCTTGTGACCGGACGGTGTTTATATGATCGATAGGGAGTCGATCGAATAAATATTAGAAAACCCACTTTCTCTTCCTCAATCAACAATATTTTCTTTAAATTTCCTGTAATAGTTGTTTCAAGGAGCATAATCAAAATTTTATTCAAATCGAGTTCGTCATTTACCAAAGAATTATACAAATTTCTTTCGTTATATTATGTGCTGTAATTAGTAATTGTGCAATAACCTCCAATTTTTTCTTTATACCCTTCTTTTTACCACCACTAGTCTTTTTTATTAGACTTAGGCCTATCTTCTAAATATTTTGTAAGGTAAAGTGTAGTTTGTTTCATGATTTATCCTCTGTAAACATTTATTTTTGTGATGTTTTGGAAATGATGTCCACAGTAGAATGTAATTAAACGATAAATTTCTGATTTAAAAATTAATCAGACAAAACTTATCTTAAGATTCAAATAACGTTCATCAAAATAAAAAAGGTATATACTTCCTGCTGCATTGGATCTGAGAATAACCTCTCTACATATGTAAATACAGAGAAAATAAATAATAAATAGAGTTTTCATATAGAATTTAAATTGCGAAATCCCCATAGTGAAACGTGAAGTTTGTAATGAAATAAAATTCTTCCAGCAGGTCACTTCTGTAGGTTTGATTATTGTTCATGTATATAGACTTTTTAGAACAATCGACAAAGTTTTCCGTAGGATCGGTAGATTTAATCTGATTTTTGTTTTGCGTGACTTATAGTGAGGTGGCTTAGCGAAATTACCGTTACCTGGCGGATAAAAACATCAATTTTGGTGTGAAGGAAGGCTACCTTATGGTGTACTAATAAATTTTAGCTTAGGAGCCCTTTTGAATTTTTAAAAATTTCCACAACCGGCACCAAAATCCGAATGTGGTATGTAAAATCTATATATTAAAAAAATTTGGTTTTTCTTTTCCGAGTCCGTCCGGCTCTCCTACTCAACCGATTTTCATAATTGAGGTCTTAAATTAAAGGTATGCACGCGCAGATTTGCCATCAAGCATCCGCATTCATTTATCTGCCGTTACTCGAGTTATGCACAAAAGCAACTTCCTCCCTGTACATTTCCTATGGGAGTTAAATATGGTTTTCCTTTTCCAAGTTCGTTTGGCTCTTCTACTCGACCGATCTTCATATTTGAGGTCTTAAATTAAAGGTATGCACACACAGATTTGCCATCAGGCATCGGCATTCGTTTATCTACTGTATTACTCGACCAAAAAAACATTAATTTTACTATTTCCGTGATTTTGAATTCAATTTAAGTTGTATTTCCCCAGTTCCAATTACGTAAATCTGTATGTTTTGATCTAAGAACCTTCAGCGAAATACCACCTTTCATTTCAGCTATTGATTATTAAGATCGGACGTACCTGAAGCACGCTGCTGAATTCCGAACAACACAAAAAGAATTTTGTTTTACTTTTCTGAGTCCGTTTGGCTCTCTTACTCGACCGATTTTCATAAATAAGGTATTTAATTAAAGGTATGCACGCAAAGATTTGCCATCAAGGATCGGCATTCATTAATATACTGTATTACTCGACCAAAAAACATAAATTTGATTATTTCCCGAATTATGAATTCAATTGAAGATATATTTCTCCAGTTCTAATTAAGTAATTTTATATGTTTTAGAACTTTCTATATGCTAAGAACCTTCAGTGAAATACCAGCTTTCATTTGAGCTATTGATTACTATGATCGGACGTACCTGGAGCACTCTGCTGAATTCCGAACAACACAAATTTTTTTTATACATATAAATTAGGTTTTCTTTTTCTGAGTCCGTTTATGGTCTGATCTTAATAAAATTTGGTACAGACGTGTAAAGTGGTAATCAATTGGACGAATTCGTGAACCAGCCCGATCGGACTACCGGAAGGGGGGTAAAGGGGGATAACCCCCCCCAAAGTGTGTTTTTGAATTGTTTACATAGAAAAACAAAATTTATCCAATTTGTGTTGGCACCATTGAATTCAGCTAAAAAAAGAACAATTTGGGATTTTTAATCACTGGTCTATCTCCATTGGTTACCGAGATATTGAAAGTGGTAAATACAGTACGTTGTTCCAATGTTAACCTTATGGGTAATAAGTAAAATTCTATATCTTGCTTATTTCTCAACATTCTCATCTTGATAAAAATTGGTTTTTCATCACTCCGTACCGAAAGTAGCTACTTTCGATGTCAGCTGACAGCAACGAAAACGATCGTTTCCCAAGCTCTAATTTAGAGCAAGGGAAAAACGATCAGCTGATTTTCCCTTACTCTAAATTTGTTTTCCCTTGCTCTCAATTAGTTTTCCATTTGCCCGCTACGCGCTCTGACGTCGCTTTGCCGTTTATTTTTACAATTTAAATCAGCTGTTCTTATTGTTCAACAATGTAGACCGAAAACAGGAATAGGTATAAATGAGTTTTGCTGTGTTGTTATTATAGCGCATGTTTAAAATCTCTCAACCAATACCAATGAATACAGACCCCAATACCAACTGCACAATAAACATAACCTTTAACTTCTAATTTTTACGTTGTTATGTAGGCTTATTATAGTAAATTTGTTATTATAAAAAAATGTTAATTGAGAAATGTAATAGTTTGCATTTTACTGAGGTTTCTTCTTCAGCATTGTGTGTATTTTTGCGTCGTGATGAAAAGTACCGTTCATAACTTGTACCGAAAGTTATTTTCCGGCACTTGCTCCAATTATTCCCGTACTCGTTTCGCCTCGTACGTGAAACACACTTTCACATGCTCGGTTACGCCTCACACGTGAAATTCGATATTCCTGTGTTCGGCTCCGCCTCACACATGAAACTTGGGCGCGCACCGGAAAGTGCCACTTTCGGTACTAGTAATGAAATATACTATATGTCTACATGAAATATAATGTATAATAGTCTAAAATCCCCGATATTTCCATTTTCATGGCAGCAAACCTGATGTATACTCATCCCCCGTGTTAATCTTATGGAGCTTACAAGAACACGTCAAATCTCGCTGTGTTGGCTTGAACTATTTTCTTCTGCATGTGAAATTCACTGAGTATGCAGGTCTGCAACGAGGGTATTTTAGCATGGTATATAGTTATTTTGTAAAGTCGTAGGCCTATGTGCCGGGCTGACATGTCGTTATCCCGAAAACTTAAGTACAGAATATCTCATGAAAGTCCTACGTTTACCTTTGTGGAACAAATTTTTACCAACTTGGTAATAAATGGTGGTTTAATTGTTTTCTAAAATTCCAACAAAACCGTGCCCAGCTACACGCACCTATTTTTCAACTTAGGCAAGTGTCGGGTAAGTCACATTAAAGTTTTAAAGATCATTACATGTAACATTAATTTTGTAAATGAAGAATTATTTTATTTGAGTTTAAATAAGGTATTAAGTTCTTTTTGGTCTTAAATCACTCAGTAAACAATCAGCTTTCAAGTGAGCTAACTCTCAATAAAATCAGATTAAAGTTTAAGTGACTCATGAGCTTTCACTCAACATAAATTCGTTTTACTTACATAATTTTACAGTTCTTGAGGGATTTCTCTAGTTCCAAAGAAGACTCAAAAATCTTAAAGGTCTTAATTGACTCTGTAGATTATTGGCTTTCATCTGAGTCATAAATTATTTTAATAGATTGCGTTTCAGGTGAGTTGTGGTCCAAAAACATGCATAAAATTGAATTTTTCAGACATTTTTGTTCATATAAAGACTGTTATCTCCATTTCTAGGACAGGTATAAAGTTCTGAATGCTTTTAAAAGACTCAATAAAATATCTGCTTTATTTTGAGACTATGATCATTTAATTTGTACAAGTTCGTGGTGAGATATAAACCACTATTAAGCGTAAAATTAAAAAATAACTAATCTTTATGTCGTAATGAGCCTTAAAATCCATTAAAAACTCAACCAGATTTACGTATCAATATATCAAACAAAAGCCAAAGTATCACTGCGTATTTTAAGACCAAAATGATTTAAATACCTAATTTGGAACCCGAGATACAAATACTTAATTAAAAACAAATTTCCTAAAAATTGACTTTTAAGTTACATTGAGGCTCATAGCTCATCTGTTACCTGTCCGATGTTGATAATTAATATCTCAAATGAAAGCTGCCATTTCACTAAATATTTACAAGACTAAAACTATCTGCATATGTTAATTATAATGAGAGATATAAGGAAAATAATAAAAAATGCTAAAATATGTCAGAAAACGCCCATAAGAAGAAATGTATAGGGATAAATTTTTATTTGAGTATATCTTTTTAAGGAATGCATATTTTCAAAAACGGATTTCAGCATTGTAATCAGCGTGAAAATCTAGTCTGTAATGATGTGTCACAACGCCATCTTTACGTTCAAAAAATTGACATGATATCCAATATGGCGGATCCAAGATGGCGGCTAAAAATTAATACCCAATCAGATTGAAGTATTTACTACTCAGCAAGTAAGGCGGTGGTTCCAAATCGATATATTTGAAGATATTAGCTTGGATACACATAAATAAAATTTTTTCAATATATATTTCTGTATTTGTCGGCCATTTTGGATTATGGTGCCGTGTATGGAAATGCTTAAAAATTCGTGAGGGCTCCTAAGCTAAAATTGATTAGTATACCCTAAGGTACCTTCATGCCAAATTTGGTGCTTTTATCCACCTGGTAACGGTGTTCTTAAAATACAGCCCTAAGCAACCGGACTATTATTACCACAAGGCTGAACAATGGCTGGACATTTTATTTTTTCTGGCATATTTTATCTAATAATTGGTAAGCAAGAAAACGTGATTTTTAATACTTTTTTCAGCCTGCGTGCAAGCCCACCGTTAGAATTGTATGTATTTTCCTGTAGATTTGCAGAATCCCTTTGTAAATTTATTTGCATAACTCTTAAGAACATTAAAAGGGCATAAGACAGTGTTGGATGGCGTTATGTTTTGTTTACTCATTTTTTACACAAGTCTGCAAGCTCCAGAAACTATTAATCCATCAGAAATCGTATTGCTGTATGAGCAGAACAATGTACCTATGCTTGTATGTATGCCATTCTCGTATGTAAAGTTGATTGACTACAATTACCACAAAAATACTCCAAAGATTTTCTTCAAGACCGAAACGAATTTTATCCTGTGATCATAGAATCTCAGAGACATGAGATAATCTATAAAAAAACTACTATAATCTACTGATAATAAGGTTTTACTGAATTAAAAAAATTGTATTTAACTTGTTTTTAATCTCATTTTTAAAGCAAAAATAGGTTATTGAAAAAACATATTGTTGCTTTAAAAATGAGATTAAAAACAAGTTATGAATAAAAATCTTTTTTTAAATTCAGAAAAACCTTATTATCAGTAGATATAGTAGTTTTTATTGATTATCTCATGTCTGTGCGATTCTATGATCACAAAATAAAATTCGTTTCGGCCTTAAAGGAAAAAAAACTGTTTGATTGCTTCGATTTAATACAATCGAAATCGACTGAATCCGACAAGTCGGGAATTTAAAATCCACTAAACAATACATGCACTGTCGAACCTCTTTTTTAAAACTAACATTTAATGAAAATTTTAATAGGCTGATGTAATACCAAATTTTTAACATAGGGAAAATTATTAAAACCTTTAATTAAGCCGTCAATGTACTGCATTGCCAATAACGGTTCATTGCACAATCTCTGTCAACGCTTTTTGAAACTGCTCTTTTCTGCTGTCCCAAAACGGACAACGGTCTTTTCTGCTGACATCGTCAGACGGATCAAAATGTCAGTAACCAGTGCAATAAGTGGAATTGCGCTGGCATTAAAGAAAGATCTCCAAGCATGTCCAGATTCGTCGTTCACTTGAGTGGAATGATGATAGGAAGCGACTAAGTGCGACTGTCATTTACACACAACGTCGACCCGCTACGGCCTCTGAGGTTTGTTGACTGCTCTGTCAATAAGCCACTTTGCTCGACCCGTAGTTGAAATACTTTATTCATGAAAACATTTAATTATAAAAGCAAAACTAAATTTTGATTTATAAAATTGAACAGCCTTACCTGATACCTGATACATGAGGTCTTCATCTTTTACCCACAGCGTGGGATTGATGACGTCAAGAAAGAAAAACAAACTCAATTTCAAAATTGAACAAACACTGAAATACACTGTAAATCTCAAAGACTAAAACGTAAAATTTACTTTCAACTTCCGGTTGGCGGGGGCTGACTATAACACCGAGAGATCACCCTCAAGAAATTCATTATCGCTATAGTGTGCCGTATTCTTGAGGAACTTTGATAGGGCCTGGATTTTCAAATCCAGAAGCCTAGTTCTGAGGGGCAGTTTATTGAACAGGTTCATAGACAACACACTATAGCTGCTCTGGGACCTGATTATGGCCAGGCGCACTCTTGGGATGTCCAGCTGGGCTCGATGTCTAGTAAAGTGTGGAAATGCACATCCTGTCGAGTGTCAATATCATTAATATTCCTCCTGACGTGCAACAAGCAGAGCAGGATGTACTGGCCGACAACCGTGAAAAGTCCAAGCCGTGCAAACAGAGGCTTACAATGGGCACGGAACTCGATCACTTCTCTTTATAATCCTGACGGCACGTTTCTGGAGCTTGAGTACATCCTGCATGGACCCTCGTTGAATGCCCCCACAGTAGCAAACCATAAGACACATGGCAATGAAAAAGAGCATGGTAAACCATGACTAAATAAGACTCGGTCACACAGTTAGTTCCTCAGTTTGAGTAGGAGGTAACAGATATTGTTTGTCTGGTCAATATGGTTAGCCCAACCCAGTTTGCTGTCCAGCATAAACCCGAGCAATTTCACAGGACCCTGGTTAACCGGCAGATTTCTTGAAAGGTATGTGGTAGGTATGTGGTAGGTATGTTGCATTTTATCCCCCATTTAAGCGAAAACGGTTAGCTTGAAACCACGCAGTTGCAGCCTCAAGACGCCGGGTAGAAGTTTGCAGAACCTGGGCAAGGTCATTGCCAGCAGAGATGAGAGAGGTGTCGTCTGCAAACATGAGGGTCGTTCCAAGATCATCCAAGTCATTGATCGTGACGGGGAATAGAGTCGGCCCAGGTACCGAACTCTGGGGAACTCAAAACTCCACCAAAGTTCTTTAGACACGGATCGCTTATCGAGACGACTTGGGTCCTCTTTTCAAGGTAAGAGCGTAAGATGGAAAGAGCAGTATCTGCTCTGCCTTCTTAATTCTGTTTTATCTGTAACTGCATCTTTTTTTGCTCGCTATTGCACCCTCAAGTCCCAAAAAACAATAATTAAAATTAACAGTATCACTCAGCAAACTGAGATAATACTTTCCCTCATAAAGCCATTTAAAGCAAGAAACCCTAAAATAAAATAAAACTAGAGGACCCACGCTGCTCCGCAGCAGTAAATTTTGGTACTAAGTCACAAAATCAACTCAAATAAAATAATTCTTCATTTACAAAATTAATGTTACATGTAATGATCTTTACAACTTTAATGTGACTTACCCGACACTTGCCTAAGTTGAAAAATAGGTGCGTGTAGCTGGGCACGGTTTTGTTGGAATTTCAGAAAACAATTAAACCACCATTTATTACCAAGTTGGTAAAAATTTGTTCCACAAAGGAAAACGTAGGACTTTCATGAGATATTCTGTACTTAAGTTTTCGGGATAGCGACATGTCAGCCCGGCACATACGACTTTACAAAATAACTATATACCATGCTAAAATACCCTCGTTGCAGACCTGCATACTCAGTGAATTTCACATGCAGAGGAAAATAGTTCAAGCCAACACAGCGAGATTTGACGTGTTCTTGTAAGCTCCATAAGATTAACACGGGGGATGAGTATACATCAGGTTTGCTGCCATGAAAATGGAAATATCGGGGATTTTAGACTATTATACATTATATTTCATGTAGACATATAGTATATTTCATTACTAGTACCGAAAGTGGCACTTTCCGGTGCGCGCCCAAGTTTCATGTGTGAGGCGGAGCCGAACACAGGAATATCGAATTTCACGTGTGAGGCGAAGCCGAGCATGTGAAAGTGTGTTTCACGTAAGAGGCGAAACGAGTACGGGAATAATTGGAGCAAGTGCCGGAAAATAACTTTCGGTACAAGTTATGAACGGTACTTTTCATCACGACGCAAAAATACACACGATGCTGAAGGAGAAACCTCAGTAAAATGCAAACTATTATCTTTCTCAATTAACATTTTTTTATAATAACAAATTTACTATAATAAGCCTACATAACAACGTAAAAATTAGAAGTTCAAGGTTATGTTTATTGTGCAGTTGGTATTGGTTGAGAGATTTTAAACATGCGCTATAATAACAACACAGCAAAACTCATTTATACCTATTCCTGTTTTCGGTCTACATTGTTGAACAATAAGAACAGCTGATTTAAATTGTAAGAATAAACGGCAAAGCGACGTCAGAGCGCGTAGCGGGCAAATGGAAAACTAATTGAGAGCAAGGGAAAACAAATTTAGAGCAAGGGAAAATCAGCTGATCGTTTTTCCCTTGCTCTAAATTAGAGCTTGGGAAACGATCGTTTTCGTTGCTGTCAGCTGACATCGAAAGTAGCTACTTTCGGTACGGAGTGATGAAAAACCAATTTTTATCAAGATGAGAATGTTGAGAAATAAGCAAGATATAGAATTTTACTTATTACCCATAAGGTTAATATTGGAACAACGTACTGTATTTACCACTTTCAATATCTCGGTAACCAATGGAGATAGACCAGTGATTAAAAATCCCAAATTGTTCTTTTTTTAGCTGAATTCAATGGTGCCAACACAAATTGGATAAATTTTGTTTTTCTATGTAAAAAATTCAAAAACACACTTTGGGGGGGGGGTTATCCCCCTTTACCCCCCTTCCGGTAGTCCGATCGGGCTGGTTCACGAATTCGTCCAATTGATTACCACTTTACACGTCTGTACCAAATTTTATTAAGATCAGACCATAAACGGACTCAGAAAAAGAAAACCTAATTTATATGTATAAAAAAAATTTGTGTTGTTCGGAATTCAGCAGAGTGCTCCAGGTACGTCCGATCATAGTAATCAATAGCTCAAATGAAAGCTGGTATTTCACTGAAGGTTCTTAGCATATAGAAAGTTCTAAAACATATAAAATTACTTAATTAGAACTGGAGAAATATATCTTCAATTGAATTCATAATTCGGGAAATAATCAAAACCTTCGCTGAACGTTCTTAGATCAAAACATACAGATTTACGTAATTGGAACTGGGGGAAATACAACTTAAATTGAATTCAAAATCACGGAAATAGTAACATTAATGTTTTTTGGTCGAGTAATACGGTAGATAAACGAATGCCGATGCCTGATGGCAAATCTGTGTGTGCATACCTTTAATTTAAGACCTCAAATATGAAGATCGGTCGAGTAGAAGAGCCAAACGAACTTGGAAAAGGAAAACCATATTTAACTCCCATAGGAAATGTACAGGGAGGAAGTTGCTTTTGTGCATAACTCGAGTAATACGGCAGATAAATGAATGCGGATGCTTGTTGGCAAATCTGCGCGTGCATACCTTTAATTTAAGACCTCAATTATGAAAATCGGTTGAGTAGGAGAGCCGGACGGACTCGGAAAAGAAAAACCAAATTTTTTAAATATATAGATTACAATTATTTCACAAATGCAAACCAAATATTATCAAAGCAGATTATTAATTAACAAAGATATCGGTTCAAAGAAGAGCTTCCATTGTCGTTTTTACAAGATGTTAAATTCTTGACTTTTGGGTTGGACCGCGTCGTATCGTCGAAGATTTCCGCCAACGTTTTGGAGACATTGCAGTAGGGCCTACTCCCTGAAGATGGAGTACTGCAATTTCGCGTCTTACGTGTTTACGTGTCTTACTTGTTGCAATTTCCCCCGTATACCCAAATGGGCATGGGATCGTCAGCACCCATCCCGGTGCTTTCAGGCTACCAGGGATAGGTAGGTTGAAGGATTATGGTATCTTCTTTTCTCCATATTATCTTTAGGTACAAAAAATATAAGCCTAAAAATCATTCCATACTTTACTTATCTCAGGGAGGTGAGAACACCCCCACTGAGTAAAAACACTTTTTAATTAGAAAACTTTTTAAAACTTTTTTAAATTTGATATGATTATCAATTGATTTAATACTTTCCGGCAAGTTTTGAAAAAAATGTTGGACCATAGGTCCAAAACATAGGTTTCTCTTCAAACAGCCTCAGGTTATGAGTTTCTGCCGTTACTGCTGTGCAGTTTAGCCTATTTCTTGTATTATATCCATGTTGGACTGGATATGGCAGATGGTTTATTGACTTAGTATAATTAATGATCTGCAAAAATGAATAAACAAGGAACAGACAAGATGTTCAACTGTTTAAAGGCTTCGCTACAGCTTTCCCTAAAACCCAACCCTGTAATCAACCTAGTGGCCTTTTTCTGAAGTTTAAAAATATAATACTAATTTTTCTTTGAGGAAGCTCCCACAGAATAATTGAATATGAAATGTGGGATTCAAAAAGACTATGGTAGACTATCTTACTAAGTTCAATGTTTCCCATTTGAGAAATATGCCGAAGGACAAACAGGTCAGACGAGAGTCGTGACCCTAACCACAGACAAAGGAATCTATCAAAGGGATAGATTCCTTTGTCTGTGCCCTAACGCTTCGACATGGGAGTTCCAGCCGAAGCGCCATGGGAATGCCATAAGTTCCAGCCGAAGACATGGGAGTACCGCCGAGAGAAACGTCGGCGGAAATCTTCGACGATACGACGCGGTCCAACCTAGAAGTCAAGAATTTAACAAAGATATCGGGTTTTTAAATTTTCCATACGAATGACATTAGACAACTTACTGCGTTTACCGCCAAACGCGAAAATATAAATTATCTCCGTAACCAGCTGATGTAGGGTAATAATTCAAAAGACAGGATTATTATAGTTTTTTCAAACTTAAGCCTACTACAGCCAGCACTGATACGCTATTTAGTCCGTGGAATTAGTTCCCAGAATCAGCAAAACATTTCACTTTTTGATACCACTTTGAAATTTTTTTTGGTGATTATACATGTAAGAAGAATCAAGAAATCACCGGGAGACACTCGATCACAGGTCAGGAACTCCCTGTAATGACGTCATCAAAATGGCCGTCATAAAAAATGATATGGGTCTGTTTAATCGCATATATCTCCATGATCATGAAAATAAACCCCATAAATGTTTATATTTTAAGAAAGATAATTAAATTTTGAACAAAAAGTGTCATTTCGTTAAATTACATCAGACTAGCCGTTTACGAGATAAAGCGGCTCAAACTTCATTTTTATCAATTTTCACCGCTTGATATGTCAAAGAAACGCTTAATTCTCCTTAAATACCCAAAAAACCCCATTAATGTATATATTTTCTGAAAGGCAATATAAATCTTAACAAATGACGTCATGACATTAGTTTATGTCAGGCTAGCCGTTTCCAAGATATTTCGACTCGAATTCTTGATGTAATCTTCACTACCCCATAACAAATTTCAAAGAATCACATATTTCTCCGTTATTACCCATAAAATCCCCATAAATATTGGTATTTTTGGAAAGGTAATTAAATTTTAAACAAAATAAGTCGTTTCATTAGTTTACCCTGAACTAGACGTTTCAGAGGTATTTCGGCTTGTTTTATTTTATGTCTAATTTTAAAAGTATTTAAAATTGAAGGTTAATGTGCGCACGGTGTTCCTTAAGTGCATCACTTAACTTCATAATTTGGTTCTTTGGGTCAAAATAAAGAAAAAGTTTCATGTTTACATAGGTCCTATCTCGCTTCGTTTTCCGTCTGTCGGTCTGTACGTTTTATTTACATAAAACAACGTAGCTTTGAAACGGCTTGAGATACTGGCTTGAATTTTTGTGTGGTACTGAGACTATTACCATCTATTTAAGTACAGGGAATCAAATTTCTACTTTGTACCGATTCAAAATGGCGGTCGATTATATTTTTCAAAGCCTAATATCTCAGAAACCTTACATTTCATCAAGAATTGTTAAAGTATTAAAAAGGTGCAAAATTTAATTTTCTTTACGAAAATATAATTTTATATGGTTTATTTTATGAATAACGGAAACAAATTAATATTTTATTTTGTTAGTACACGAAAATATGGCAAAAACACGTTAATTCTACTGTATTAATTTTTGAAAATGAAAATTCAACCGTTATTCATCATAGAAACCCTGTAAATATGTATATTTCCAAAAAGAGAAATAAATTTCAAACAAAATATACCATAACATTGGTATATCTCAGGCTCGGCGTTAAGGAGATATTTCAAATAAAAACTTAATTTTATTTCCACTACATAATATTTAACTCGATATTAAAGAAACACTTTTACCTCTGTAATAACGCACAAAAATATATAATGCTTTTTGTGTAAGATTGAGTTGAACCATAAAACAAGAGGAGTTTTGCATATTTTTCTTGGTTATCATTATGTAAAATGTGTAATACTCTGTCAAGTGGTTAAAATAAAATATAGTGTCCTGCATCATCAATTCGTCCCGAGAACTTGAGGGAAACACCAGTGATCAACCTAATGTTTCGTCCCTTATTGGTGCTGCATTGGTGCATATGTTAATACCAAAATAGTTTTAACGTTCCAGCAATACTTCGAAAGTGTTTTTCAAGCGCACATATTAATGAGACTGAAATTAGTTAATAGAGTTGATTTGGTATTTGACCAGTACATCGAGGAAAGTTTGAAAAGTGAAGCAAGAAAGTTGAGAGACAGTGATCCAAGAATAAATGCAAAGGCAAGTGTAATATATTCACTACCCCATAACAAATTTCAAAGAATCACATATTTCTCCGTTATATGTGAACGGGGAAAGTCCCATGTCCTTTAGAAGTTTTTTAGCCAACGACAGAAATATAGAAGACCTATTTTGTTTTTTGGCAGATAACATTACGAAAATTAGATTACCTGCAGGAAAACAGATATTCACAACATTGAAAGATAATGTAATTAGCTCAGATGGAAGTAATGTCGAACATATCTCTACCGTGTCACATGAAGAAGCAGACGGCCGTCTCTTCCTGCACGCTTGGCATGCTTTCGGGCTTTCAACATACTCAAACGTCTCAATAAAAACTGTTGGTAGCGATGTTGTGGTGATTGCTATTTATTCATTCTCTAGATTAACAAAGTTAGAGGAATTATGGATTGAGTACGGGACTGGAAAAAGTCTTCAATTCATTCCTATCCATGAGCTTCAGAAGAAGATTCCAGAGAATGTATGTGATTTGCTGCCTTTTTTTCTTGTCTTCACAGGTGCTGACACTGTGTCTAGTTTTGCCGGAATAGGCAAATCCAAGTCATAGAAAGCATGGATGACATTTAGAGATGTAGATGAGGCATTTTCACACTATACCAATGCACCAACCATCATTTCAGAAGAAGACACTCTGCAAGAATTTCTACTCATACAAAGATTTGTCAACATAAAGTATCAGCCGTCAAGTTTGTCAGAGACGGTGAATGAAGCCAGGCGAATAGTGATTACGAAACACAACAGACCGATTGAGAATATTCCTCCAACAAGTAACGCTCTACTTCAGCACACTAAAAGAGCTTCTTTGCAGTCTTTTGTCTGGACGAACTGCCACAAGAGAAACTTCCAGCCTCTGGATCCTTGTAAATGGGGTTGGGAAAAAGTTGGAGATGGCTACAAACCTCTTTGGTCCTCTAACAGTGAAATCACGATGGCCTGATTACAAGAACTAATTGCATGCAAGTACAGGGAATGTGCACTCGCTGTCGATGTACCAAATCGGAACTAAAATACACTTTGCTGTGTGAATGTGAGGGCCAGAGTACCGATTAAAATGACTTGTTTTCAAAGTTTTAAATAGAGTTTTATTGATGTAGTAATTGAGTTGATCAAGTGAAATTGTAAATCTAGTTTTTTATGCGTTATAACAGAGATAAAAGTGTTTCTTTGATATCAAGCTTAATATTGTGTAATGGAAATAAAAATTAAGTTTTTATTTGAAATATCTCCTTAACGCCGAGCCTGAGATATACCAATGTTATGGTATATTTTGTTTGAAATTTATTTCTCTTTTTGGAAATATACATATTTACAGGGTTTCTATGATGAATAACGGTTGAATTTTCATTTTCAAAAATTAATACAGTAGAATTAACGTGTTTTTGCCATATTTTCGTGTACTAACAAAATAAAATATTAATTTGTTTCCGTTATTCATAAAATAAACCATATAAAATTATATTTTCGTAAAGAAAATTAAATTTTGCACCTTTTTTATACTTTAACAATTGTTGATGAAATGTAAGGTTTCTGAGATATTAGGCTTTGAAAAATATAATCGACCGCCATTTTGAATCGGTACAAAGTAGAAATTTGATTCCCTGTACTTAAATAGATGGTAATAGTCTCAGTACCCACACAAAAATTCAAGCCAGTATCTCAAGCCGTTTCAAAGCTACGTTGTTTTATGTAAATAAAACGTACAGACCGACAGACGGAAAACGAAGCGAGATAGGACCTATGTAAACATGAAACTTTTTCTTTATTTTGACCCAAAGAACCAAATTATGAAGTTAAGTGATGCACTTAAGGAACACCGTGTGCAAGTTAACCTTCAATTTTAAATACTTTTAAAATTAGACATAAAATAAATCAAGCCGAAATACCTCTGAAACGTCTAGTTCAGGGTAAACTAATGAAACGACTTATTTTGTTTAAAATTTAATTACCCTCCCAAAAATATCAATATTTATGGGGATTTTATGGGTAATAACGGAGAAATATGTGATTCTTTGAAATTTGTTATGGGGTAGTGAAAATTACAACAAGAATTCGAGTCGAAATATCTTGGAAACGGCTAGCCTGACATAAACTAATGTCATGACGTCATTTGTTAAGATTTATATTGCCTTTCAGAAAATATATACATTAATGGGGTTTTTTGGGTATTTAAGGAGAATTAAGCGTTTCTTTGACATATCAAGCGGTGAAAATTGATAAAAATGAAGTTTGAGCCGCTTTATCTCGTAAACGGCTAGTCTGATGTAATTTAACGAAATGACACTTTTTGTTCAAAATTTAATTATCTTTCTGAAAATATAAACATTTATGGGGTTTATTTTCATGATCATGGAGATATATGCGATTAAACAGACCCATATCATTTTTTATGGCGGCCATTTTGATGACGTCATTACAGGGAGTTCCTGACCTGTGATCGAGTGTCTCCCGGTGATTTCTTGATTCTTCTTACATGTATAATCACCAAAAAAAATTTCAAAGTGGTATCAAAAAGTGAAATATTTTTGAGCTAATTCTACGGACTAATTAAAGAAAACCGCCCAAAGCAAAGCCCTCAATATATTTACAGAATAGCCGACTAATTTAGTACGCATATTTCACGAAATGTTTCTTGGTTTCCAGTTTCCTTAAAATAAACCTAATTATACGTTTATTTTGATGGTTTGGAAATAACATATCTACAGTACGTAGATTATTGAAACCAAATTGTCAATGTTAAGACTACCGTAGTTAAAATACAAAATAGAACATTATACTTTATATTCATTAAAACCCGATTAACTATATTATTTTTTTCGTTTTGCCCATAAGACGTGGTAAATAAATCAAAAGATCGAATAAAATTTTGATTCTGCAAAATTGAGTGATTCATATGAGACGACTTGACGAGAAGAATCGACCTGCTGCACCATTATCACGCGGGATTTCACCAAACAGATTTCACCAAAAACGAAATCCAATTTTGCCATAATCCAATTTTGTCCCAGCCCCCAATATAGGGTGTTTTTAGGGGCAGCGCCAAAATTTCTAATGGAAACACCTATTGAGCTACCCCTCATTAGAAAGGGTTTGTCA
Organism: Flexamia atlantica; assembly: GCA_035578135.1. NCBI lineage: Eukaryota > Metazoa > Arthropoda > Insecta > Hemiptera > Cicadellidae > Flexamia > Flexamia atlantica. Next base: position 8,978,128 of record JAQJVK010000011.1, read on the forward strand.
AGACATAAGCAATGGTGCAAACCAGAAGTCGATATATCCCAGCCAAAATGACAGGCATTCAAAATACTTAATTTGGTGAAATGGGCGCTGTTTAACCTAGTCAAATTTTTCAATACCTGTCATTTTGGTTAAGGGTGCCATATTGAAATTTTGCGGCTGCCCCCCAAACACCCTATTTTGGGTGCTGAGGCAAAATTGGGAATACGATAAAAATTACCTCTTTTTCATCTAATAATGGTATACAGAATTTGGCCTACCAAATGTAATCCATTTAAAAGGCGAATTGGGGTATTCATACTTTATCTCGAGTATCTTAAAATTTAAAATGGCTGCCTTTGTAGTTATGGGTGAGATATCGACCTCGGGTCTGAGCCATTGTATATTTCTTTCGACAAATCCTTCAAAATCAGGGGTCACTCAATCGGGGGTTGCTATTTGAAAAAAATAAGTTATCCCCTACCCTCCCACCCTCTCAAGGAGGTATACAACAATTTCCGTAACAAAATCCCGGAAACTTTGTAAACAAACAATGTTGTAAACTATATGTTGCAGCTATATGGGGCGTATAAATCAACAATTCAACCACTGATAACAACTCAAAAAGCAATCCTCAAAGCAGCAATGAGAAGGTGTCGGCGGTATCCGTCGGACGCGTTATTTGAAGAAATTAAGGTTTTAGACGTGAGACAACTTTTTATAAGAGCAGTTATTTGCAATTTGTTTAAAAATTCTAGAAGTATTTTCCAAATTCCAACTCATACTTATCTAACCAGAAACATTGTAAATTCAGGAATTCAAATCCCTAAACTGAATAAGACTTTTTCAACCACTAACTCTTTTTATATTTCGCATGTTTTATATAGAAATATTCCTGATTCCTTAAAAAATTTTGATACATCTTTTTCAGTCTACAAAGTAAGAATAAACAATTGGCTGCATTCGATTGGAAGGAGAAATGCAGATGACTTAATATCATCGATATATAGGCAGTAGTAGGCCGATGAGCCGTGAATGTGAGCAAAGAGAGAGAGAGAGAGAGAGAGAGAGAGAGAGGAGAGAGAGAGAGAGAGAGAGAGAGAGAGAGAGAGAGAGAGAGAGAGAGAGAGAGAGAGAGAGAGAGAGAGAGAGAGAGAGAGAGATAGAGAGGGTGAGTGAGAGAGAGAATGAATGAGTGAGTGAGTGAGTGAGTGTGTTTGTGTTTGTGTGTGTTTGTGTGTGTGTGTGTGTGTGTGTGTGTGTGTGTGTGTGTGTGTGTGTGTGTGTGTGTGTGTGTGTGTGTGTGTGTGTGTGTGTGTGTGTGCGCGCGTGTGTGCGTGCAAGCAAAGTTGCATGATGTTAGGTGGTCCGTCTGTCCTGTGTTGGGGGGAGGGGGGGACATTCCTACTCTTCCCAGGATGTCTTATCTGTCTGTCTGTCCGTCTGTCCATATCAAGTTGCACACCAAATTGAACAATTTATGTAATTGAAAACTGTTTTTTAAATGCACTGTTGAAAATAAATTAAATATTGTCTGCATTTTTCAAGTAAATCTAAATAAGCATATTTCCTTTCCTGATTATATATATATATTTTTTTTTTCTAAATTTAATTATTTTTTTCTCAATATTCAGCTCAAAAATTATTATTAAACTAAGAGATAACGGCTACTCTCACGCACGGGCGGAATAAGCCTATGTGAGAGGTAATTATTTCAATATTATTATAGTCATTTTAGTTATATTGAAGTTTATTATTTAAGATTATTATTTTATAAATGACTTTTGTATAATATGTACATACATTTTATCCGAAATAAAGCTGATTTGATTTGATTTTTGATTTTGTTTCTATCGATATTGTTTTTAAAAATACAGATATGTTTCCATACTTAATTTACACACTGCATTTAAAGATATGACGAGTTTCTAGGAAATAAAGTTGTTTTACACTTTTTAAATTACGTTTTATGATGGCGGTTTTTTCGCAATGGGATGAGTTTTGAAAAAAGCTTCGCTTTTCATTTTTTACCTGCACCTCTCAATATAATGTCGTGGAACCACCATCGATAATTTTTGAGTGGTAAATACTTCATTCTCACCGGTTGTTAATTTGTTGGATTCGCTATATTTGATCAAAGTCTTTTCTCATCTAAAAGTAGGGTCGTGTTACACTTGAGCAATATTTCAGTCGAAATTCTACTGTGCTGTTCATATTGTGTTAAAAAGCGATTAATAAAAATTAAATTCATACATTTTTTCATTAGTAGAGTTGGCCTTGGTTCAGCCATTTTTATATTTATGCCTTTCGGAATTGTATCGAAAAATTAATATTGTTCCTCGAAGTTTCTCACACATTTCATTCAAGTGTGGGGTTCATGTGAGTCAGACTAATGGGTTTCTCAAACGTTCTTCGTAATTTGGGCCTTAAATTGTAGATATTATTATATAGTATTGGTACTTATTGTCAGGAGTGTCAGGGGTGCCAATCCCCCCAGGCCTTATGGCGCCCTCCCCCACAAATTTGGCTGTCTTCCCCCCAAATTTGGCTAACCCCTTCCCTTCGTTATCAGCAATAAACTAAAACTGAGTATGCAGTTCTTCTGAAACGGTGTTAATTTTTTCATATACAGTTTTACTTGAATGTAAATGAATACAATCAATTATAAACCACTTAAGTAGTTTCGTATGCATAACATTAAATATTAGTAAATACCTCTCGAAATTTCTGAACTCTAATGAGATATGAATTGTATCTTTAAAATTTCAGTTTACAGTTAGAAAATCACAAAAATATCAGTTCTATAACATTTATAACTGTGTAATAATAACTGTTAATTTCTTGATCTCCTGAAATAACTCTTCCTTAATTTTTCATAAGAAGTATTTATGGCCTATGCGTGTTCATCTATTCAGTTCTGATTACTTATATTGATGGAATCCAAGGAGGAACCATTTTGCAGCCGCCCATCACGGCCGATATTACGCGTGATTGTCACTCTTCGTGTGGTCGCTAAGTTATTTCCGCTATTTTACGCATTCTGTAGTTACAGATATTAGCTGGTTTACAGTATAATACTCTGCGCGATTGCACCGTCACGCAGTTTAAATAACAATTCATTTGTCAATATTATTAATAATCATCGTCCTTTACTGTGAATTTCCAATTACTATGAAAATCACAAAATCCATACTTTTTATTGTTCAAAAAATCCCCCAAAAATTTTATTTGATGGCGCCCTGAGCGTTAATATCCACCATTCTGGGCACCCCTGCTTATTGGTAATGTCGTAGATAAAAGGCATTAATTTATCAAGTCTAATCGATTAGAGCAGTGTTTCTCAACCGGTGGTACGTGATGGTATTTCAGGTGGTACGCAAGAGATTGAGGAAGTAGTACAAAATAAAATACTAGGTTTACTAACGAACGCTATACCGTCGAACAGTAAAGTCGCACTTAATGCCTTAACTTTTTCAGTATTTGTTTTGGCCATAATATGTCAATTTTGTACCATATTTCAGGAAATATTGTTACTTTCATTTTAAGAGTAATTCTTTCTAAAAACATTTTGAAATAAAAAAATGTTCTTTCCATAAAAAAAATACTACCAGTTTTAGAGTGTTAAATCGGTGGTATCACTATAGTTGTTGTACAGTTTAATAACCAAACGTATTTTTTATTTTGAACGCACAGTTTAGTCATGTCGTTTTGTTGTATAACTTTTGTTGTAATATTATACTTAGTGAAAAAAAGACTTTGAATTGTTTATTTATGTAAAATTTTCAATATAAAACATAAGAAACATGTAAAGTTCCAAATAACAGGCAGAGATTATTTTTCCCCGTGTACCTTAGACATTTTTTCTCATCAACGAAATTTATATTCAAACCAATACTTACTGTTTTTCGCCAAATTGACTGTAAAATAATTGATAAGAGCCACAGCTTAGGTGAACATATAATTTGCTAGAATGTCCTTACAATCATCCTTAGATCCTTAGATTTAAAAATGTACATTGACAAGTAAAATAAAATAAATTTAGCAAGCAAAAACAAAACCGCCAAAGGGTAACTATTGTATAAGCATTGTTTGAGGGGATCCCTCAGTGGTGGGAGGAAGGGGAGTCATTGCGATGGCACGCTAAAATATTGTAAATGTGGTAGGTGGTACGCGAGCACCAAAAGGTTGAGAAATTACAGGATTCAAAAAGTAAGAAAATACTCAACCCTCTCAGGGGCAGGGGTCTCAGGGGGAATGTTGTTATATTCATTAATATGAAATCTTATAAATACCCCCGTTGCAGCAGACCTGAATACTCAGCGAATTTCAAATACAAAACAACATATTTCAATCAAACATAGCAAATTTGACATGTTTTGGTAAGCTCCATAAGAATAACATGGGGAATGAGTATGCAGGTTTGCTGTTACAGTTATATTAAAACTGGGTGGTTTTAATTCAATATTTACTAGATCTGAACTAGAAGAAGCTATTTACCAAGTTTTAACAAGATATGTTGAGAAATAACCGAGATATAGAATTTTACTTATTTCCCATAAGGTTAACATTGGGACAACGTATACTTTGTTTACCACTTTCAATATCTCGGTAACCAATGGACATAGAGCAGTGATTCAAAATACTAAATTGTTTGTTTTTTGAACTGAATTAAATGGTGCCCACAAAAATTCGATAAATTTTATTTTTCTATGTAAAAAACTCAAGAAACCCATTTTTGGGGGGATTTATTCCCCTTTAAACCCCCCTTCCAGTGGTCCGATCGGGCTGGTTCACGAACTCGTCCAATTGATTACCACTTTACATGTCCGTACCAAATTTCATAAAGATCGGACCATTTTGCGGCCGCTATCGTGCTAACAGACACACACACACACACACACACACACACACACACACACACACACACACACACACACACACACACACACACACACACACACACACACACACACACACACACACATATATATATATATATCTAAAAATTCGAACGAATAGTGTTTTTTGCTTCTGGGGGCCCCAAAACGAAAGGTTATAGTGGTCCCGAGCTTAGGTCTTACCATGAGACCTACGGTAATAGCTTCTTCCCTATATTAGGGGAAATTCGCTAACTTCCCTATAGGGGAAATTCGCAAAAAGTCATCGCTGGAGCCCAAAAGCCAGTCCAACTACATTAATAACTGCGCTCGTCTTCATACTTTTATAGGCTATCTCTAAGCGACGCTAGATGGACTACACAGGGTGTTTTTTTAAACGTAACCCATTTTTAGGATTGATTAATGCACATATAAATATAAATATTAAATGGTTATTATTTTTTCAGTTTTTATATTTTATAAAACCTATTATTTAAGTTAGATCACATTTAGTTTACATTATACGTTCAAACAATCCGCCATTGGCATTTGCACAAAGTTGTGCTCTCTCCAACAAATTCCTGAACACGTGTTGCAAGGAACGTCTTTGAATTTCTTGCATTAAATTTGTTATGTTTGTTTTGAGGTGCTGAATATCCTGTGAATTGTTTTCGTAGGCCTTACTTTTTATGTAACCGCAGAGAAAATTATATAGAGGGGTCAAATCCGTGGGTCTTGGGGGGGGGGAATAATCCTTCACTGATAAAATAAAGTTTTGGGTTGCGTTAAAAAAAACACCCTCTATCTCAATATTAAAATCATTATTAGAATAAAAATTATCAAGCAAATAGTATAACAATAACCATTACCAACGTAAGTAGTTAAAATAGCTTAATACGTGTTATAAAATTCAGTATAGTAAAACATGATTTATTCACTTTATAAACCGTATAATCTGTTTTATGCTCATTAGGCCTAAATCTAATGTAACAGCGATTTATGTTGATTAATTACATATTCTTTAATCATGAACTCTCGTCTCAACTCCTTTATCACCTACTACAGACTGATATCGCTTCCCGAGAGAGTTCTCTTTGGAGCGCAGACATGAGAATCGTTTAGTGCTAAAAAGAAGACATCAGATGCATTAAAGATCGGAGAGGAACCGGAAACCGATACGACACGATCGACCAGGGCGGAGGTGGGAAGTCTAAGTGGCGGTGACATGTTCGCGCCATTATGATCAGCTGTTCGCTCCCACAACGCCTCAGTCAGCTGTTCTCTGTAAATATTTTCCGCCACCGCGTCAAGATGATCCCACCGACCAACAAATCAATTAATGATGCCAAGACCATAATTTTGATTGATCAATATGTACACAGTATGTTTGGTGTTTCAAATGTTAACAAATGGATCGATTTCACAATCCATAAATAATCATAAATATAAAAAATCGATATTTTCTTTTACAAATGGTGAAACATGTTTACTCTTAAGTTTAATTATTGATGTCACGAAACTTTTATCAACGATAACTTAACGTTAACCCTAACCCTTACTTCAAAGTTCACAAGATTTTAAATTAATTTAATATCCAAATGTTATGTGTTCCATTAATATTTAAAACATAATATTTTTCACATTAACTAAAATTAATTAATTAAGAAATAAAACTCTATTTTTAAAATAAAATTTGGAACTGAGTATACTCACTTTTTAAATCAGAAATGATTAATTTCAATTAAAACTTATCTGCGAAACAGTCTGCCTTAGTGAAGTGATATTTGACATTTTCACACTGCTTTAATCTCATGACCTGATTTTTGAGAGCAATGACAGAAGTGCTTATTTGCCTCAGATCATCCGGGTCCCGGGTTATCCAAAACTCCGTAAAACAAAATGTTGAAATCACATACGAAGAGTGCCTTCTAAAAGTAAGATGCAGCCACAATACATAACTGCAAAGCCGTAGCCAGGAAACGTTTTGGAGGGGTTAGAGTTCAGCAATTACAAGAATTAAACAAAATACTTTCCAACCTTTAATTTTAACGCAATTAAAACATTTAAGGGGGATACGACCCCTTAACCCCCCTTCCATTGGCTACGGCCTTGCAATAACTGTATGCATTTGCTATCACAAATATTTAGGTCGCTGCATTACCTGTACAGTAGGCTACATTAAAACAACATTTGTCATATAATATTATATTATAATATATAGGCCTACACATGCTTATTCTACGAAAATTTCACGGGACATGTTCGGGGCCGACATAAAGTTTGTTACTATTCCTTTTTGTGTTTATATAGTTTGTGGAAACTTTGTGTTAACTAACATTAAATTCGGAATGAGAACAACTGTAAAACTACAGTAACATTCTGTGTATTCTTAATAGTATGCGCTGTTTGCAGCACGGATACAGTAGGGGAATGGTTGTATATGCGATATAACCACTTCGGAATATCCGTTTTTTTTTGCTATACGAATCGGAGTTACATTAATTTTGATAGTTCATGGTGTACTATCAAATAGATATTATTTTATTTATTTAATCCGTTACTCAGTCATTGAACAGTTAGTTTATTATTCATAGTTTTTTTTCGCTTCGCTTTCTGCCAGACACTGGACTATTAAGACTGATTTTAGCCAGATGTGAAATTATATGATGGACTATTTTATTTGACTAAAAACTGTGTTCTCTTTCCTGACATTGTAAATACATGAACTTATTAATGACAATAAAGATATTTGAATTTGAAATTAACTGTCTCAAGTGGTTAATATGTGAATTGGAGCGTATGTTGCATTCACTGTGTGTTTGTTGCTTGAAATGCTACCATGCAATTAAATTTTCATAATTTATTATACTAATATGAACATTGTTAACTGTTTAACATAATATGTAAGTTTACAAAAAATAAATATTGAATGCAGAGGAATCCAACATAAATTAAACCTCAAATAATATAATATTTTTTAGATCTAGAAAGTTTAAAAAACTTATCACGTTATAAAAAATTAATACATAAATGTCAGATATAACACAAATTAAAACCAATTGATTCTTTCATCAAAGAATTTAAATATAAATATATGTTGATGACTGCTAACGTAAAATAATGTAAAACATTTAGACATAAAAAATAAAAATAAAATGATAGTAATATTATGGTCACTATAAATAGGAACAACAAAAGTGTTAACAAAAACTTTCAAAAATATTAAGTAGTTTGACAAAATCTTGGTAAAAACTGGTTATTTGCAAAGTAAAACCTCACTAATTCGACTATTTGTGGACCCCTAGGTTGTCGAGTTTGGGGCTTAACTAGTTATCCAGAACATTGGAATTTTTAATGGGTTTTAATATAAAACACATGATATATGCACTATCAAATATTTTATAAAAGATTTATTTGCCCAATCAGAATTAAAGATTTTTTTTTTTTAAATCAGCTGACTTGAATTTTGATTGGTCAAATCAAATCTTTTATAAAATATCTTTTATAAAATATTTGATAGTGTAATGCGGGCCTAAGTTTCGCATATGAATAGATATTGAGTTCTAAGTTACTTAGAATAGATATTGAGTAAACGATCTTTAAAGGAATAGTGCAGTAGAATTAAGTGAAAAAATAGGTGGAACAAAAGTGATTCTTGTAGTAAATGTAGGTAATATGTTCCTGATTGGCATAGGTATTAAAAATATACATCCGTAAAGTCGCGGAAACCCCTAAAAATCACGTTTAAAAATGGCGGCTTTTCCACCATAAAAATTGTTGAAAATAGTCTCTCGACTGCATGTTTTATCAATGTTTTTTCAAGTTATTGACTTTGGATCACCACCTATTATTATTGGGCGGTCCAAAGGCAATAACTTGCAAAAAAACATTGATAAAAAATGCAGTCGAGAGTCTTTTAAAAAAATTATGGTGGGAAAAGCCGCTATTTTTAAACGTGATTTTGAGGGGGTTCCCGCGACTTTACGAATGTATATTTTTAATATGTCAATTAGGACCATATTGCCTACAATTTACAAGAAGAATCATTTTTGCTCCAATTTGTTCTACCTCTAACACTATTTCTACTATACTAAAATGTCAAATATTCAACAACTAGCAGTTCCCGTGGCTTCGCTCACGATAAAAATTATGGTGTAACCTTGATTTGACGAATCTGAAGGGGCTGAACGAAAAAAAGGTTATAAGGGAATATTTAATGTAGAGGTATGTTTACGTGCTATGGCGTTGTTGTATTAAAAAAAAACAGATTTATACTCGCATTACAATAGATAGTGTAGGTTTTCTTTTCTCAGCCATGACTCAAAAACGGCAGAACCGATTTTAAAGCTGAATGTTCGGAGCAGTGGCGATGATGATTAAACAGATAATGTACATAAATTGATGATGGATGAAACCTTAACTTAATGTAACTTTTAGATAGTACGTATGACCTAAATAAATTGACAAAACAACCATAAAACCATGATGAAAGGAATCAAATTATAGATAAGCTGAAACAACGTATACGTTTGAGAAGCTATACCCTCTGCTTGGCTGATGAAATTGGAAATGCAAACAAAATATCATCCATTACATTTATACGGGAATATTTCAAACCTTTGACTCCGCCAAAAAAACCTTAAAACCCAGAGAGTTTTATAATTTAAGGATTACTATATAAATAGATCACAGAATTAGATTTAAGCTGTTACAGCACAGTCTGTCGGTGACTAAAACATTACCGCACCCCCCTCTTTTAGTCTTGCGGGGAATTAGTTTCAAGACTCAACCAAAAAAGGGAGTACGCTCTTCAGGTTTTAAACTATAGAGGTCGAATTAGATTAAACGCCAAGTCATCGTAACAGGCATAATTACAACTCCCGCTGTCGAAATAAATATGTTTCCATATAGGCTACTGAATTTATGATTTAAGAGATTAGATACTAAAACTAAACTAAATGTAACATTTATATAGTACATAATTATGTCCATAAAATAAATCGACAAAAGAATGAAAGAAATAAATTTATAATCAGCTGTAACAGCGTATGTACATTTGTGAAGCTAACTCAGCTGGCTGATTGAATGAACATTGAAAATGTAAACAAAAGATCGTCCATAACACTTTTAAATGGGAAAATTTGAAAAATTCAACCTCGCCAAAAACCCCTTGAAACTTCGAATTTTGTAAAATCCTTTCTTAGCGGATGCCTACGCCCTTAAAGAAACGTCCACACAAAATTTCAAGGTTCTAGGTCAAATCGTTTGGGCTGTGCGATGATAGGTGAGTGGTATTTGACAAATCTATAGTAGATTAAAACTAAATGTCCTGAAAAAAGTGCTTAATTCCCTGTCAGCTGTTAGAATGTCGAGTTACACAGGCTGTCGAGTTAGAGGTTTTACTGTATACTAAAAGAATTTACCAAATATCAAAATATGTATTGATGTCAACAAGTTGTTAAAATAATAATGTCAACATTTGTAAACAAATTCCACCAGTTGTAAGAGGGAAAATAATTTTTTAACAATTTCTCAACAATTGTGGTTGTTAATTAATGTTTGGAAAAACTTTAATTTTTGGCAATCTATACATAGCATAAATATTTATAATTTCACTCTGAACATTTTAAATGTTAACATCAACAAATGTTAGAGAAATAACAAATATTTGATTTGGATATTAATCTTACATTAGGTACTAAGGTACTTTATTATTTGACATCAGATGAATATTCGGCGCTACGTTGGGAATCCACGCATTAAACCAAGAAAGACACTCTAATATGATGAAACAATGTGAAATCCGCAAAACTGTGACCCGTTTCATTAATCGGCGTCCTTTCGACAGATATGATGGTTAAGAATAAACATTTGATTTAATTTTTACCTTGTATCTGAGGCGCTCAGAATAAAAATATATTAAGATTATCATTGGCTAATCAGCCTATACTGTATACCAACCAACTCGCTTCTGGTTGGTACCTGGCTGATTATCACCGAACCAGGGCAAATCCGACTCGCCAATACATTCGGCGTGCACACTTGCATTCTCTTGGAATCGCCGCAAAACAGGCTGGTAGACCTAGTCAGCTTGAGCCAAAAAATCGTTTGCCCTTGAAGATAACTCCGCGAAAACGAAATCGTCTAAAAGTCTTTGGAAAAATAAAAACCTCAATATAAGCGGTCGAACATTTAGCGATCGAACATTTTGGTGAACTCCGAGCAGTTCGACCAACTGTACAACCGTTTTAAAAATATAGTTTTGTCTCAAGTTGTTGATAATTGAGAATCCCACCGACCACTTTAAGGAATATTTTAAAGCGAATGTGAATGAAAGATGTAGGATGATTGCGGTGCGATCTTGAAGTAGTCTTTTTACTAAAGCCTGGTTTCCACGACGACCAGTCAGTGGGGTAGTAAAACACAACTAAAATAGTTTGTTCTCTTTTGTAAAGGTGTTACTGCCCATGCTGTACACCGTAATGGTTGTTGTGGGAACCGGGATTTGCTTAAGCCTGATTTCCCCGACGACCAGTTCAATGGTCAGTATTTATAACTTTTAAACGAAAGAGGTCAACAGATTTTTTTCTACTGTCCTGCTGTTTGGTCATCGAGGAAATCAGGTATAAGGCGACATGCTCCTTGGGCAGGACTATTAATTAATAGGGTCTGAATAACCCAACAGCCACTGGAAACTAAGGGATTTAGACCTACATTATACATAGCTTTTTTACACATAGAAATGGAACTAAAGAAATTTAATATCTCATTATGTTGATAAATGTGTATTTTTATTGGTAAAAATAACAATGGCATTTTTAACGTTGGTGTGACCCACAATTAATTAATTCCGCCAATTAATTGAGAACTGGTCTGGTTTATGAGGATTTTTTTTTTTTTTTTTTTTTGGTAGGAGGTGGAATGCGTTTACGCACACTGAGGGGCTCGTTGTCCCCTCAGTAGTGTCGGACTCACACGAGCTCGATGTCCCGTGAACTACCGACTAAACCACCTCCCTCGGCACCGAGGACACTAGCCTGGAACTGTTTCACACATTACTTCGGGCTAGGCCTTTGATATTACGCCACTAGGGCAACCTCCTTGGGGAAAAGCTGAGGATTAAGGCCGATCGAGGTCGACCTTTTTCGCCCGAAGAATGGCCTGGACGTAGTGTTTGACACAGTTCCAGTTGCCCTCTCCCTGGAGCATAGCTCCGACGATGTTGTTTGGGCTGACGATCACGCCGATCTCAGATGAAAGCGAGGCTCGGCGGACGTGCCAACGGTCGCACTGAAAGAAAGTGTGCTCGGACGTGTCTGGGATGCCGGGGCAATACAGACAGTCCGGGCTGGCGACTTTGCCCATCCGGTGCAGATAGGCTCGGAAGTACCCGTGCCCAGAAAGAAACTGGGTCACGTAGTAATCGACCTCGCCGTGCTGCCGTTCCACCCATGGTCGGACGGAAGGTATGAGCTGGAAGGTCCAACGTCCCCTCAGCTCGGCTTTCCAGTCGCGCTGCCAAGAGTCGAAGCTGCGATCGCGCTCTTCCCTGGCAGCTGTTTCCCGGCCCACTTCAGGCCTCCTCCGGTAAATCGTCTGCCTCTCCCTCGCGAGGAAGAGGACGGGAATGACTCCGGCGATCACCATCACAGCAGGCTCGGAGACTGTGCGGTAGGCCGAAGCGACCCGCAGAGCTCCTCGGCGCTGGACTCGGGCAAGCCGGTCTCGGTAGACTCGCTTCTCGAGTGCGTGAGCCCATACCTCCGCCCCGTACAGCAAGACTGACTGGACGGCAGTCATGAGCAAGCGGCGCTTGCAGGAGCGAGGACCGCCGACATTGGGCATAAGCCTACCAAGGGCAGCGACACCCTTAGCGGCTTTGTCGGCGGCGCGCTGGATCTGCTCGCCGAAAGACAGTCTGCTATCGACCATGACTCCCAGGTACTTTGCAGCAGGCTTAGTCTCGAGTGTGACGTCACCTATCTGCACCGGGAACACGGTGTTAATCCTCTTTTTGGTGAGGACGACAATCTCCGTCTTACTGATAGCCAGGGACAAGCCGTGATCTCGCATCCACCCGTTGACCTTGGCCATCACTACGCTGAGCCTCAGTTTTGCCTGCTCGACGTTCCTCGCAGCGATCAAGGCAGCGACATCGTCAGCATAGCCAACGAGGCGGGTCTCATCGGGCATGTCTAGCCTCAGCAAGCTGTCGTAAGACACGTTCCAGAGATCTGGTCCGAGAATGGACCCCTGCGCAGCCCCGGAAGTGATGGGAATGCGCCGCTGACCTTCGGTCGTGTCGTACAACAGAACGCGGTCTGACAAATACGCCTCCGACATACGCAGGAGGTAGGAGGGAACTTGGAACGTATGCTCAAGCGCCCACAGCATATCGCTCCACCTGGCGGAGTTAAAAGCGTTCTTCACGTCGAGCGTGACGAGAAGGACCACGCGGCGCGACCAGTGGTTGTGGTCCTCCGCCCTCCGCACTGCCTCAACTACCTCCTGGATAGCGTCGATGGTAGAGCGACCGGATCTGAAGCCGTACTGCTGCGGGGACAAGTCCTCCGCAGAGACGATGGCCTCGGTCAGCCTGACACGCAGGAGCTTCTCAAGCACTTTCCCGGCCGTGTCGAGCATACACAGGGGTCGGAAAGAAGAAGGGGTCCCCGGTGTGCTCTTCGCCTTCGGAATAAGAACAAGGCGGGCAACCTTCCACGAAGAAAAGAAAACGCCTTCCGCCAGACACGCGTTGAACATATCGAGCAGAAGCCTTGGATTCACCTCCGCAGCGAGCTTGAGCACCTCCGCCGGAATGCCATCGGGACCGGGCGCTCTTCTGGGTCGTAGGGATCGGACGGCGGCGGTGAGTTCCTCTTCCCGGAAAACTGGGAAGGCGCCTACCTCTCCGAATTCCCTGACTGGCCGGACTGGGTGGCTGGGAAACAGTGTATCTACGACGACGGCCATGGCTTGTGGTTCCATGACCGCAGGTGGTGAGCGAGCCCCTAGCTTCTGGGTTACAAGTTTGTAGCCCATCCCCCAGGGGTCGTTGTCGATATCCTGGTTTATGAGGATGGTCTTATATATGAACGTAATATTCACCTATGTCACCAGTGTGGACACTCTAGTATGTCATGCCTCGGCACTTTAGAGATGGCTGAGATATAAGTCACCCCTATCCTGTAAAAGAAGAAAATAGAGTGACGTAATATGTATTATGACATTATAGTTACATGTGATTTCTATTCTGCCAACTGAGAAAAAGGCAAGACAAAAAAATAAATGTGTGGTGGCTATACTGTTTTTGCTAAAATTAGTGCTTGTCGTCTGCTTCTATTATTATTAAGTCAAGAGAATGGCCATCAATTTTGTTGTTGTGCTAGTCCTAGTTCATTAGTTTGTAGTGTAATTTACAGTGATATTTTGTGGAACAATAGAATGAAATGGAATAAGATTTACTAATTCAAAATAATCACATACAATGGCGGTAATTTTTCAGTATTTGCTTAATACTTTATTATTATTAAAATTAAAACTAGTGATGGTTAATTAAGATTAATAGGCCCAGGTTGAAAACAATGATAACCATAACTATCCAGTCTCTTTAAGAGTTATTTTCTCTGTTTTAATCAGTCATTAATCTTAGCAACAGATTTACACTTACTTAACAAACACATATCAAGGGCTGCTCTTCCTCAGCCCTTTCTTTTCTCTGTTTTAATCAGTCATTAATCTTAGCAACAGATTTACACTTACTTAACAAACACATATCAAGGGCTGCTCTTCCTCAGCCCTTTCGGCCTTAGAAACTGAAAGGCCTTTCGTTTTCTTTGAAGCAATGCAGTGGCGTATATAAGGGGGGGCCCAGGGGGCCCGGGCCCCCCCCGAAATTAAAAGGGCAAAAGAAAAAATTAGGGAATTAAATACCGTAGTGTGAATTATTTAGATAAATTATTTGCAAGATCTTATCAGCAGCAAGCAGAATATCGATAATTCATTAATTTAGAGCAATATGGATTTGCAATGTCCTTATCCTGTATCTTCCACCTGATATGGGGGTGCAAAAACTTATTTTTTTGGCCTGGGCGCTGGCGCTGAGTCTTTCGTTATTCGGGGTAATGGTGGAATCGGATCATAAGAAGGTGGAGGCGGGAAGGGCGTTATGAGTTTTGTTAACAATATTTGCGAAATGACGGCCGCGAAATGTCTGACAGATTTACCGACAGTTTTACAGCCGAGAGGTTTAATGCGGCTTCGATACCACCTAGAGATTTAATGAGTACGTCCTCTATGATACAACCGAAATTACCGGCTAAGATATGTTAGTTTTTATTGCCACAAAGTGACCGTGGGAATTTGCCGATCGCTACATATCCGACAGATTTGTTTTTTTTTGTAACACAACCATTTGTCGGCAGCAAAAAACGAGGTATCTGACAGCCTCGAAACGAACAAGATACCTGCGTGCCATCCGCTGTAAAAAAGACCGATTTTTCGACCATGAAATGGCTAATATATACGTCAGCCGCGAAAAGATCGAGATTTGTAGGACGCAATACGACCAAGAGACCTGCCGGCGGCGATACAAGCAGGCAATTTACCGGCCGCAAAACGAGGAAGTAATTTTTCGACTGCGGGACGAACGAGCGATTTTCTGGCCAAAATACGACGAGAGATGTGAAGGCCACGGGTAGACATGCATGATAGCCATAATGTGATGAGGATTTCCGAGATTTTTCGGCTGCGATGCTTCCAAGAGATTTGCTGGCCGCGAAACGAGCGAGCGATCTTCCGGTCACAAAATGGCCGAAAGATTTTCTAGCCGCGATATAAATGACAGATTTCCGGCCTCGATATTATCGAAAAATTTGTTTGTTGTGATTAGATCGAATTTGTTTGTCGGCCGCGATGACGATACCAACGATAAAAATGGCTATATTCCGTTTCGTTTTAACTCAAGCATCAAAATTCCCGACCAAATGTTTGGATTCATTATTTAACCCCGACTTTTAGCGAATTCTCCTATAGGAAAGAAGCTATTGCAGTAGGGTTCGTGGTATGATCTAAGCCCGGGACCATCATAACTTTTGTTATGGGACCCCAGACACCAAGAACACCATTCGTTCAAATTTATGAAATGGTGGTGGAATTTATTCTTTTGTTTTTGATGGCCTGTAATTGTTTTATTCAAGCATTTGAAACTCGCTGAGTGTGCAGGTCTACTCCAACAGGGGTATTCCCGAATTGCCGACTGGTAGACACCCTGCAAAGGATTTACAGAGATTTGACGGCCACGATACAAGCGGCCGACTCTTGACTACGAAACGGCCGAGATAAAAAGAAGGCGATAATTAAGCTTTGGTAGCCACTAACTGACCGAGAGTTGATGGCAACAAAACAATCAAGAGTAATATCAGACCGCGGCAATGCGACCAAGAGATTTTTTGGCTAAAAAATAAATCAATCACTCTTGTTAATGAACGGTTAATATTGGATGTTATTAAATTTAAACATTGAAAAACACCACAATATTTGTATAATTTTATTTTGTGAGGCCTTTCGCCAGCTGAAATCAGCAGACATGTAAACAAACACAAATATTTGTGTCTGTAATGTTTAAAAAAAGGTTTAGCTAATAAACTATAATCCCAAATTATTGGGCAGAGCAAGTGCCTCCCTCCCCGGTAATTACGCCTATAATTAGGTCTGGCAAATTATCACGTTTGGGAGGAGGGGCGGCAAAATGCTTTGGGCCCATGGGCGGCAAAATCCGGCCCTGGCCCCCCCCGAAAATAATTTCTATATACGCCACTGAAGCAATGAAGAGAATATTGTATAGTTTTCTTGACGTGCTTAATATTAACAGATTGGTTAAGTTAAGGTTAAGTTAATTCTAGGTATAATAAATTTTGGTTAACAAAATGCCTATGTATTCTCAGCGAAATGATAATGAGGACAATCTTGGTAGACTGTTTATTTTGATGCTTATGTTATTTAAATTATTGTGATTAAACTGCTCTGCTGGGCTTCTACAGAAGTGCAACTATTAAGAGTTCCAAAACAATAAGTCAGATTATAATTCGTGAGGCCAGGCACACTATTCTACGTAGGCTCCAAATCATTGTTGGTCCCACTGACCAGGCGTTTTACAATAATGCGCCCCAAGTTCTGGTTTCTTAAACATATCCATTTAATCAGCATTAATCTAGGCTATGTGAAATGGGCAATAGCAAGACATTTTTCTAGCTACACTTTTGTGAAAGGCCATTGAAACAGAAAATATAGGGTATCTCAACAGAAAACCAATATTCTGTAACTGATAGAGGCCTACAAAGCGGACCATACACAGTAGTATTTACTGACAGTACGTTTACTTACTGAAAATAAATTGGATCATCAATCCACAAGCTATTCATTAATCCCATTTGTTAGCATTCATCTGTGTATTTTCCATTATTACATCAATATCCACAGTTCTCATCAGTAGGCCTACCTATTTACTCTCAATACCGATAAATACAGTGTCAGTAATAGCGACCGATTAAAGTTACCTTAAAAAGTCTTGAAGATATTTGTAGGCCTATTGGCTGTTGTTTCATAACTGATTCACAAAAACAATCTAGGCTAAAAAGCCTACATTTTTAACTGCGACAAAGCATGGGCTTCCTCTAGCAATAATGCTACAGCAATTGAACTGCTATTGCTGCCTTGAAGGGCTCTCAGTTAAACACAATAAAACTTGTCAGTTGATTAAGAAGTAGACAACCAATTAGAGAGTCTAGATTTGAAACCCTGTACCTGTAACCTTTTGTTATAACAGAGCCATCTACAATTACTGTGTCTCCCTACTCGGCTTTAGTTTAGTAGCTCCTTAGTCCACCAACATACAAGTGATAACCGTTTAACTGATATGTTATATTTCAGGAATTGAGAAGAAATAAGAGCCAACTAGACATAAACATGGGCCAAAGTGCAGATGACAGCGAAACGTTGACTTGCCTTCTCAGACCTCGAGCTCATTCTACATCACACATGGCGGGCCTGCAGCTGCTGTCTGACCTTCACAAGGTCACAGGTACGTAACAGATTTGGAAAATAAAAATTAAGCTAAGACTTTATCCTCGTATTTTTAAAATCTAGGTAGGCCCTACCTACTCTGTTTTTGAAAAACCTTTTCAAAACTATTAAAAGTTTCAAAAATATAAGTAAAATTTACATATTTCAAAAAATACTTTCATAGCCTATCATATCCAAGATGCACAGAAAAGATACAGTTAAAACAGCGTGCAGCAAATATAATTTTTTTTTTAGTTAACCCTCGAGCGGGCGCATGCAGAGTTTTTCTCCGCATGTGTTTTTTTTTTATTAAAATAAACACATGCAGAGTTTTTCTCCGCATGTGTTTTTTTTTATTAAAATAAACAAGCATAATGGGTGTCGGCTTACCTCACACGCCTCATTTCAGGAATCCCCTAAAGCTATTTATACCTTTCCACACCCTCTTGGTAACCTTGTTATTTGCAATTCAGTGTGGTCGTGTTAGTTCGCAAAGCGCCCTCTGCCGTAACACAGACAGTGATACCCATACTATAGGTACTAGAAAATTACTTACTATGTTCAATTGAATTATTACACCTAAGTTGAACAATTAATTGTATCAATGATGACATGTGATGTCTAATTAAGTTTGTCAACTTTTAAGGACAATATTTCGTTATAAAACACTTAAAATGGGTTAAATTTGTGCAATTTAATGTTGTGGAGTAAAACTCTGCATGCGCCCGCTGCCGTTTTACCAGAGAAGCGCCCGCTCAAGGGTTAAAGAGCTGGTTAAGGAGTCTCCCGCTCATGGAGACTTTGGAGATATAGTCAAAAAGTTCCCGGAATGAATTTTTGTAGACATTTAGCATGATCGCCAGCAGGAAATTCATCTTGCAGTAGTTGATTTGACTCCTGGGGAGGGCATATCGGTAGTGGGGTTATAGGTGACTTACCGTAATGCAGCACTGGAAAGCCCTTTTCGTGTTCCTGCAAGTCTACACAGTCGATTTTTGAAAAATGGCATTTCATAACCAGCGCGCGAACATTAAGTTCTGTATTTTACTTAAAAATCACATAGTGAGACTCTTGAGGTGTTAATTCAAGCTTATGTAGAAGAGGCGATGAAGAAAAGTCAAGTTTATGAGTGTTACAAATGGTTCCGTGAAGGCCGTTAAAGCATTGAGGATGACCCTCGTAGTGGTTGACCTTCAACATCAGTCAGTGGCGAAAACATTGAGCGAGTACAACAAGTTGTGGGTGAAACTCGGAAATTAACGATCGATGAAATTGTAATTCAGGTAAATTTATCACATGGAAGTGTTCACACCATCCTTCATGATCATTTGGACATGCATCGAATTTGTTCGCTCAACAAACAACATCGACAACGTGGACTTGCAGGTACACAAAAAGCGCTTTCCAATCCTGCACTACGGCAAGTCAGCTATAACCACATTACCGATATGCCCTCCCTAGGAGTCGTACCAACTACTGCAAGGCGAATTTCCCGCTGGCGATCGTGCTAAATGTCAACAAAAATTCATTCCGGGAACTTTTTGACTGTACCTCGTATATCTATGTACATATTTTGTATAGGGCCTAAAGTCATTAAGATGGGATTTTTAAAAGAGTTGCATCATATAAATAAGATTAGCTTACTAAGAGTATTAAAAAAAATATTTTACGTAGGACTAAACTAAACAAATAGATTTCTTAGCACTTGACAGAATTCTGGGTACATGTGGATGCTGTCACTCCGAGGAGTTGAAATTAAATTTGAGGAGAGATAATGCTCTAAATTTTTTTCATCCACACATCATCCAACTTGAGAACTAGTCTGAGATTTTTGAATTGAGGACATTATTTATTTTTGTTCATAAAATGTGAACTCAAATAAACAATGACTTTCCATCATAACTTTTCGTTTTGCTAAAAACACCATTCGTTCATTTTTAAGTGTAGCTTTTGTATACATGTGTGTCTTTAAGCACGATACAGTTCACCTTTATCATAACACAACACAGTTGTCACTGCATTATTTGGCAAAAGTGTGAGAATATAAAAATTAAAAACAACTTTGGAATAACTATGTAAGTTTGTTATTAATCTTGATAAAATTATTTTTGCCTTTTTAAACAAAAAACATGCCTTAAAACAAATGCTCAATTTTTGTATTTGTTTTACTTTAAATTATTTTTGTTTCAGTAATGCTTATTAACCTATGAATATTTTCTTTAATTTAGGACTGTAGAATTTAGCAACTGTTGTTGTAAGTACTGTTAAATTACTTTGGTTTTTAATTTGCATTTGCTTTGTTTCTTTATTTTACATTTTTGATTTGTTGTGTATTGTGACATTTTATAAGCCTAACTTAACTTACCTGCCTTACTCAACTTAGCCAACGTATTTCTAGATTTTCTAGAAGTCGCTTTGGCTTGAAAAAGTTGGCTTCAATTTCTATTTCAATTTTTATAACGGCTTAAATTGGCTACTTTTATAATAACTAAGTTACATAATTAGCAAGAAAGCATATGTCTTTATCATCTCATTTTCTTTATTGCTTATTTAAAAATTATGTGGGTCCAGTTTTTAGCAAATTGCCCCTATGGAGAAGAATCTGCAAATTTCCCCTACAACAAAGAAGCTGTTAACAAAGTCTCATGGTAATACCTAAGCCCGAGACCATCATAACTCTTGCTAAAACACCATTTGTTCATTTTCACATGTATGTGGCTTTAGGCATGATAACTCGCCTAAAAGTGGCCTGATCTGAATGAAATTTGGCACCGACTTGAAAAGTAGTAATTATTCAGACGTGTTCAAAACCCAGCTGGATAAGTCTAATAGAAGACGGGTAAAGGGGAATAAACTCCCACCAAAAGAACCTTTTGGAAAAAAATTATTTTTTTATTTTTACCATTGAGTTCAGCTTGAAAAAGAAATAATTTACTATCTTGAGTCATAGCTGCATACACTGGTTACTCAGAAATCAGTAGAGGTACACTGCATGTTGTTCCAATGTTATCCATAGACCTGGGAAAAATGTGAACCTTTGGGGAAATAAATACAATATCTCACTTATTTCTCAACATAGGAATCCTAATGAAACTTTGTATGTGGCTTCATCTAGTTGAGATCTATTGGATTATAGCCCCATTTTTGTATTTTTGTGCCAGCAAACAAGTGTGGCGACTAGAGTATCTCAACTTGCTCAGCTGTCTTAAGTTAAATATCTTAATAACAGATGATTTACATTATTTACTAATTTAGTTAGGACACTGTCGACACTGGAATAAAACACATTCCTAACTAAATTAGTAAACAATGTAAAACATCTGTTATTAAAATATTTAACTTAAGATGATGAGCAAGTCGAGATAGTCTGGTCGCCATCCGTGCATACAATTTCCAATCCCAAGTTATACTTAATGGAGAATATTGAAGCATCTATAGACATGCTTGATATGACTTAATATGAAGCTTTATCAGAAACATTTTTTTACACATTTTAGAATTGGCTGAGTTTGCAGATCTGCTGCAACAGGCGTATTTTCGGTAATTATTGTATTATAAAGGGTGGCCAAAAAAGAATGGTCGGTTTTGAATTACGTAGAGTACTAAATGGTGGGGGAGGGGCGGGTCCACTGCGTGGCGTCTGTAAGTCGGCCATGGTATGCAATTTGCTGCGAGATGGCGCAGTGGACACTCGAGCATCGCGTTTTCGCTGTGGAACAGTTTTTCAGAAACAGTGAACCTTTTTTACTGTGCAACGGCTGTTTTGACAATATTTTGGTGTGGCCCGTCATGGACTGGTTCCTGATCGCAGAGCAATATTACGTAGGGTGACTTCATTTCGGGCAACAGGGTTTGTCATGAAAGGTAAATCGACTGGACGTCCACGAACGGCAGTAACTCCACAAAACTGAAAGAAAAACTGTAAGAACGTCAGTGCTTCAAAGTCCGCTATGTTCCACCAGGCGTCGTGCTCAAACTGTCCACATCAACCGTCGCTCGTTACAGCGCATTTTACGGCGCGAGAAGTTTCAGCCATACAAAATAGTGATCTTGCAAAAGCTATATGAACGTAATTTTGAGCTCCGTAGTCACTTTTTTGAAAAAATGCTCAACATTTTGTACTCCAAAGATAATGTTGTGCTCATGATGTCAGATTAGGCTCATTTCCATTTGAATGGTTACGTAAATAAACAGAACTGCAGGTATTGGGGAGAGCAAAATCCCAGACAAATACACGAGAAGCCTCTCCACAGTGCGAAAGTAACAGTTTGGTGCGGCATTTCCAAAATGGGGGTTGTTCGGCCTTACTTTTTTGAATAAAACGGCGCTACAGTAACTGTCAACCCAGAACGTTATGTAAAAACATTAACATGCTTCGTAACTTCTTGATACCAAAACTGCGGCAGTTACGAGTGAACAGAAAACGAATTTGGTTGCAACAAGACGGTGCTACAGCCCACACGGCCGATGACTCGATGAGGGTTTTGAAACGGATGTTTCCCCACCACGTCATCTCGCGTTTTGGTGACGTCAACTGGCCCGCCAGATCCCCTGACCTCTCAGCTTGTGATTTTTTCTTTGGCGATATTTCAAATCTAAAGTCTATGTTCACAAGCCCTGAGACTTAAAACGATCTTAAAGAGGCTATCCATGCGGAAATAAGTGCCATTAGTGAAGGAAACAGTAGCGAAAGTGATGGAGAAGTTTGAGGAAAGCCTTCACGAGTGTATCTACGAGGAAGGAAGCTATCTCCCCGAAGTTCTTTTCTGTACATGAATTTGTATGGTTTGATTGACATTTAAATACTGACAATTTTTAACTTACGATGTATTTTTTTGGAATGGCGTATTTTAAAGTGTTTAAAAACATAAGACAATAAAATTTATGTATAAAATCATTGGAGTTACAATAATTTAAAAACCGGCCATTCTTTTTGCGCCACCCTTTATTACACAAGGAAACTTGCAAAAGTTTAACCTAATCTAACATATCCTCTCAGTCATCTTCAGTATCCACCGTATCCGCTTTAACTCAAATGAAGTTTGAGGTGTCGATGCATGTTTGGAGTGCCATATTGATGATGAAAAGGCAAAGAGGCGTGAGAAGAAATAAACAATATTTAGTTTGCCCCATTGGGTGGTGTTTTAATTCTTACTAGATCTGGGGTGACCTCATGATTCAGAATTTTTTAACTTAATGGCATACTCTCTTCCCATGAAGGATGAAGTTTTATCCTGCAGCAGCTGCCAGTCTGAAAGTAGTATAACCTTTGAGAGCATCCTTATTGAGGTTGTGCTAGTATTTATTTATACTTATAATTTGTTGATTAACATGTTTTGCTTTGAAATAAAACAGACCTTTTTGCACCATCCCACTTTTATACATTGAATATGCCTTTTGTCTCGATATGAATACAACTCTAGGCTGAGGCCTATAATTGTGCTTGTTATGTTACCTATGCTTGCTAAAAAGATACGAAACTGGTGTTAAAATCTTCCCATAAAACTTTGCAAAAATCCCAAAATAGTCTTGAGACAAAAGTTGTCCCACTTACTTAGCAAGGAAAGGTATGTCTCACTCACTCTTTTAGTATACCTGACAAACTATGTTACCTAGGACTGCCATACGTCCCGGTTTGACCGGGACAGTCCCGGTATTTTGCTCTGTCCCAGTGTCCCGGCCGGTTTTCCTGATGTCCTGGTCAGTTTTTAAATTGCGTAATATGTTATTAAATAATGAACTAAACCTGTAGTTTAACAAGTTTGCTGCGGCGATGATCATGGCAAACGTTACCGCCGCTCTGACGGAACACACCGCAAAAAACTGGCATTCCGGCCTAATGCATGGAGCAACACTGTGCGGCGTTGTAATGCTTCGAAACGAAGTTCTAAGTAGTTCCTCAAGTTAGCGGTAGATAGCAGCATCGTCCAGATGGTACAGACCCTTAAGGCGGTGACACACTCACACATTTCATCATACAAGACATCACACCACACATCACACCGCGCAGGGAGATAAATTTTTCGCTCCACACATTTCTCCGAACAAGACATCGGATCACACAAACCTCCGAGCGCAGTAAAATGGAGTTTAGAGAGAGATAGAGAGCGAGACCGAGAGAGAAGGAGGGAATTTGTATGGTGATTGGTCCGTTGCTTACCAGTAGTAACTGAGTGATCAACTGTAGCTTTGCTGTTGTGCTTCAGTTGTTGTGGTGACAGTCATTGATGTGCAAGTGGCGGCAGCTGGGTACATTTATGTACACCTGGCCACAACAAAACTAAGACAATTAGATGGAGTTATTACGATTCTTGCCCGTGAAATATTTGCGCCTTATAGTGCGAAGGGGGTATAAATCGGACGAGGCCAAGGCAAGTTATATGACCCCAAAAAACTGAAATTTTGATTTATCCAAGATTTTTCCTGAATCAAGGTTTAATATCAACAGTTCTATTAAAGTTATCAGTTTAATGTTATGGACTTTAATTATTCAAGGGATCACTGGCTTTCATTTGTAAATATATCGAGCGGTAAAAGGTTTATAAAAACTCGAACACTTTAACCCAACTAATACAAAAATGTTACTACACAACCTCTCAGCATAAAATTCCAAAATTTTACTAACATTAATTGATAATTCAATTAATTAGGGGTATTGCAAAATTTAATGTCAATGCGTGGCGCTCGCGACGGTGTACGGAGCAACGTTCGGGGCAAAATAGACCCTGACACACTATCACACATCATACAAGACACCGTACCAGACTTTTCTTTGATCTTTCGCCAAAAAACCGCCTCCAGAGCGCTCGCAACGATGTGTGGTGTGATGCGCGGACCCCTGACACACCATCACACATGCTCCCTTTTGTCCTGTGTGATGTGTGGTGTGATGTCTTGTATGATGAAATGTGTGATAGTTTGTCACCGTCTTTAAATTTGCAGATTGGGGGGGAAACCGTTTGACCAATAGGCTTTCAAGAAGCCTCCCTTGGCTGGGAAATTGTGTGAGTTTTTTTTAGTACCAACTTAAACTAATAAACATGGGAAGATGTATGCAGAAAAGGGACAACATTTTTCCCCTGCGTATAAATTTTTATCAGATTATAAGTTTGTTCAAAAGTAAATTTTACCTCAGTATATTTACCTAAAACTTGTTAGTTTGACTCAGTTAATCTGGACACAAAATAGGTGTGCTTGAAATTAATTTTACTGCAAAAATTAACTAGAATTAACCCTTTTCCTCCAAAATTTCCAAAAATGTCTGGACTCCCCTCACCTTGGGGGGTATTCCATACCCCCCAAACCCCCCGGGGTGTTACATACTGGATCATCCTTGGTTAGTTGTCCTGGTTTGACCGCTTGAAAATATGGCACACCTAATGTTTCCTCACATTTTGCTAGAGGTGTCTAACGCTACTCACAAAGTCCTCTTATAATATTTGGATGGGTTTTATGATAAACATAATGCTGATAGCAGTAATGCCAATGATATCTACTGCTTTCTGGCAACAATAATGGAGTCAATTATATGTGTTTGTAGCTCCAGGGCAAGTAAAAGATCTCAAAGTAATTAACGCCAAAGCCAATTGTTGTGGTGTTATTAGCGGTTATTTGTATTGATGCTTTTTTAATCGTGGTACAGTTTTTAATAACTGAGATGGAAAAAATATATTGTAAAAGGTATTTTACAACTTTTTAGTTTTGTACTCATTGTAGGAGGTACCGTCTTGAGAATAGAGAAATGTCAAAATAAATTGTTCCTGTCAAGATTTTTGGTATTAAGATTTTTAGTTTTAGAGATATTATAGTCAATTTACAGTAACTTTGTATAAGAATAGTCGTAAATAAAATAATTTATGAGTACATTAGGATCTTGTGAGTGTGGACTGATTGGGACCAAACTAAGTTTGAACTACAGAAATATTCAGAGCAAGAGAGTACAGCGAAAGTATGTCCACATGCAAAGTTAATTCTGCAGATTACAAGCAATTGTCTTTTACAATAATGTTTTCTTCATTTCTATGCATTTTCTTTGATAACGTTCCTTTATCTTGTCTTTTACTGACTTTTTTTGTTTCATTTCATACTGTTATGACCAAAAACTCTGGTACGGACAAACCAGGAATTCTGATCAGCCAGGTTCTGCTGTATATTTTTAATGCTCTAATTATCGTGTTTTAATGGGTTCCGATCATGCTCTTTATATTAATAATTATTAGGTGGGAAATACAGGAAAGTTATTAATAAATTTGTTGATTATTCTTTCAAGGTCAGTCATCCGATATAGAGGAGGACGAGGAAGGCGATAAACACGCAGAACAAATCGCGAGCGAGATAGAACAAAACACAGAACTAATGGATGACACTCCGCTTGCAGAAAAGCTTCGGCTGTAAGTTACTTTTTTTAATGAGATGGTATACGTAATATTTCAACGTCACTGACATTCTCCTGGTCTGCTGACCTGTAATGTCCTTTACTAAAACAATTCTGCTGTCATTCCAAGATTTTAAATTACTTTTAATTTCTTTTCAAAAACTATGTCAAGTGCAATGGCTTAAGGCACAAGTTCTTGATAAAGTCTACAGTTCCAGACAAGGAAGGGTCTGAGATCAAGGAA
This sequence comes from Flexamia atlantica, assembly GCA_035578135.1. NCBI lineage: Eukaryota > Metazoa > Arthropoda > Insecta > Hemiptera > Cicadellidae > Flexamia > Flexamia atlantica. Next base: position 9,004,661 of record JAQJVK010000011.1, read on the forward strand.
AGTGCCAAGTTCTGAGCCAGTGATAATGTGGGTTTTAAAGACAATAACTTAATATAAATTGTTGTTTACGTGAAAGCAGGATTGTGAACCACTTTTATCATTTTCCTGTAATGTGGAGGCTATAAAGAAAACAAAAACCTAGTGAATTTATTTTTATCAAAAATTATATATACTTAATACAATAAGGTTTTTTTCTGTTAGATCCCTTTTTCAGGCGTCCTACTGAACCGATTTTTACGATTGAGGTGTCATTTTAAAGCTTATAATGTAGCGCACCTGCGACAGATAGTTAAAATAGGCATTTCTTATTCGGCTTCGACCCCCAAGGCTTAAATTTATTTAAAGGGCACTTTCAACGCTCCAGTGCTGACCAACTTGCGTTATAACAGTTTTTAAATGTGATTGTAATTTAACAGCTGATTACCTTGAGACGAATTTCTAACCAGTCACATTGTAAACAAAAAAAAAAGATTGAATGCTAATGTACACAAAATCCAATGCAGGTTAGAAAAATGAATTTGAGCCTCTTTCTTTGACAATTTTAGCCAAATTGAGGCAGGTAAATAATTTTTATGGTGGAGATCCATGATCGTTAGATTATAAATATATTGCAAAATGAACCCTAAAATATAAAGTAGAAGGGGGCATAGAGAAAAACGACTCGATGTGATTAAGGAAAATATGCGTAACCTTCGGCAAGAACATAGAACTCCTGAGAGAAAAAGACTAATTGAACACCAGAGAAAATATTAAAATGAGCAATTTGCACATGGGCTTCCTAGAAAAACTTCCATTCTCCTTCTGTTGTACGAGAATACAACCAAAATAAAAAACGGTGCAAGGGCGATAAATAAACATTGTTTGTGTTTTGTTCAGTCCGGCCTTTTTTTACTTAGGTGAGATCTTTAAATTTCAATTGAAAAGGTTAATTTGGTTAAAAAAGGTGAGTTTGAAGACATACAGTATATTTTAACTGTAGGCGAGTTTCCCACAAAAAATAAATAATATAAAAATGCGCAATTTGCGCATGGGGCCCCTAGTTGATATATATTTTGATAAAAATGAATAAATGTGCTAGGTTTTTGTTTTACATAAAAAAACTTTTGGTAAAAATATAAAAATGTGCTAGGTTTTAGTTTTGTTCATAGCCTCCTCATTGCAAGAAAATTATATATATATGTACATACATTTTATAATGACTTTTATATAGTATTTTACTTGTATAGGGATTGTATTCATTGCACAAAACTAATCATTGAAATTTCTATTTTGAATCGTACAAGTAGTTCATTTATCTTCATAGCAAGTACCTATGTTAATTAATAATTTTATTTTCCTAATTTCAGAGAAGCTCTACGAGAAATGCCTCAAAATTTGACAGTAAAAAGAACTGTGAAAGTAAAACTAACAAACACTGTAAGTTTGAAATCAAAACGAAGGCCCATGAGCTGTTGGAAATTGTTTAAGTACAGAGTCAGCATATCTTTTAGCAGGGTAAGTATTGAATCTATCTGTTTCTTTATAATCGATGACATGTTTTCTGTAAAATAAATTATGGTTATGTCCTATTTATTCAGTATTATTTGACAGAGGACTGAATCACACATATAAAATTTCTTTTGTGATAGAAATCGGTTCAGGTAAAATTAGATGTTAGGTTTAAAAAATATACCTAGCATCAACATTAGATTGCTAATCTTAGGCTAGCTTTACTGGTTGGTGTTGCATGCCTGGTTGGTAGTTATGCCTCTGGGTTTTGTAACTGATATGGACCTTATGGAAAAATAAATAATCACTAAAATACACTGCAAAACCAAACTCTTTCCCTAAGCTTTGTCAACTTTTACCATGACAAAAGATTTTTTTTTTTTTTTTATTGCTCCATGGACTCTTCATCCCATTTGCTGTCTTTCCCTTGATGACTGTAAATTCCAAACAGCTGTTATGATTACTTCATTTGTTTACACTTTCCTTGTTTATTTTCGTTGCTATCACGGCAACCCATAAGGCCAATGTTAAAATTTTACAACTTTAAAATTCGATTTATTACGTTATTAGATTTTCTCTGGCCAAGTAATCTGCATAAAAGACGTTTTTTAGTCATAAATTACTTATTTCCAGACTTTGAAGGAAATCCTCGGAGCCGTTTTAGAGATAATTGTGCAAGCATATAAGCAAGCATACAAGCAAGCACGATAACATTACTCATATAAGAGTATAGGATTTGAATGAATCACTTTCTACGTTTGATTGTCGACCTAGTTTTGTGATTGTTTTCAGTATATTTTATAATAATTAGAATTTTTGGGTTTACTAAACGTTTGATAAATTTTCAGCTTCGCTTAACAATGCGAGACGTCTTTTCAAGTTGGGAACTGTGGTATTCAAGCTTGAAAGAAATTGAAGGCCATTTTGGAAGTGGAGTGGCAGCCTATTTTAAATTTTTACGATGGTTGTTTTTGATGAACCTATTTGTTTTTATTATTAGGTAAGTAAGGTGTTTGTTTTCAGTTATAACAGATATTTTTTGTAGAAGATAAGCTTTTATTAAAAGCATAATCTTAGCTTACCTGAGCTAGAGTTGGGTTAAGAAATCCTAAAACAAACTAATTTTTTTGTGATTTGCTTGAATGAATATGTACGGTAGTTTTAGGTGAAAGATTTGTTTGAAGTCAAAATTCTCTCTCTCTAGATGTTGTCCTTGTGATATTTAAAACCAACCATTTTCTTAAAATGCTGAGAGATGTTGAGATGTTGCTCTTGTACATTTATTATTACCAGTTTGCAAGTAAATTTTACAAGAACTTGCACTACAATAAAAGTTACATATGTACAATAAAGTTTGTAATTATTGAAAAGTTTTTACTTTAAATGGTGTAAGTTAGACAATTCCACAAAGCTCCTGGTGATCATGATGATCATGGTGGTTTTATTGAATAAAATCAACTATAATACTGTTGCAGCTTCGCTTGCAATCATATTTACATAAACAGTTTGGTAACTTTGTGGGTATCACCTTTTCAGCTGCCATCCTTTTTATTTTTACTGGATCACTGGCTGTCAAAATAATTGAAAATCATTCCTTCATTATGATTAATTAAACCTTGAAGTCCGTTAGGTGTAAATCTTGAATTTTTTCATTAATCACCGAGAACTCAGAATTACAACTGAGCATTCATAAACTAATATAAAGATTTGCCGAAATTCTTCCCCTGATATGTGCTATCAAATTATCAAGTGTACACTTTCTTTAAAGTTCAACATTTTTATTGTACATGGATGCACGTAAAAAAAGTCCAGTTGGGTAGTACAGTGATAATGTGCTCACATCTTAATTTACAAAGGTTGCTCAATGGATCTAGAACAAGATCCTGAGAAATATCAGATGAAGTTTTAAAAGTGGTCCCTGCTTTTGTTAAAGTTATATTTTTCTTGCATATTGTTGTGGGTTTGCCATTCTTCATTCAACTTTAAAATTTACTTCTCTCTTTAAGTTGTCAGTAATAACATCTTAACTGTCACATTAATACCATATTGGATTTTGTTCTAGTTTGTGTTTTGTGGTGGTCCCTAACCTTATCCAGCACCGAGCGGCAGCGCTGAATAGATCCTCATCATTAGCAGAACTGATAACCTCGGTGCAGCAGACCTCAGTAGTCTCGGATAGCGTCAGTAGTGGCAGCACTAGCAACCACACGGAGAAATTTGCGTATGTGCCTTTCAAACTGGGAAACATATTCACTGGTGAGGTAGGTTGAGCTCATGTAATCAGTGTGGTTGTTTAAGAGAAAATAATTTATATTAAATGTAGGCCTCATAAATTACACTGAATTGTTTTGAAAATCCATGAGATATGTGAGTTTAAAATTTATGTTAGCTTTTTTTTGGAACAGACTTGTTTTGAGATGGAGGCTTAAGTTATGATTTACTGTTTTTTTTAAACATATTTCTATTGGTGAACTAATGTACATAAAAAATTGTTTTTGAAAAGAGAGAAAGTAGTTGCATATTTTAAAATTGTTAAGTCCATATTTATAACCCTATCCAAAAAAAGTACCTCCTGTAAGTTTAATTTCATGAAAGTTCAAAATCGATATAGGCCAATCTCAGAAGGTTTACTGAATCAATATATGTAAAAGATTTATAAGTGAGTAAAAGTGCTCCACAGTGTTTTGGCTGTTGTTTGCAGTAGTGATAATTCTAACAAACATGAATTTTCATTGTTGCCTTTTTTCTGGTGCACATCCTCTCGCTATTTTTTGCTTTAAAAGAATTACACTGATGGTGGTTGCAGGGCTATTTCACCAACTCCTCTCTCTACTACGGCTACTACACGAGCCTACAGAAAGTAGCTCCGAACCTGCAAGGTGGATATTCTGTTCCCAAAGCCTACTTCATTACTGCCCTCATGTCGTACGGTGTCACGTTTATCGTCATTTCTGTTGGGTAGGTAATGTAAGTATTTACTTTTCCGCTTCTCTTAATGTACCTGCTCGTAGATTTGTACTCATCTAGACTAATCAAGTAAGGTTTAGTTTCACTTATAAAAATCATTTTGTTTCCCCAATAATGCTACTATGATATTTCATGATTCCCTTTAATTAGTTTTAAATTTTTGACTTGTAGGCTAATACGTTATATGTTTTAAAATTTTTTCTGCACATTAAAGCACACATACATTGATTTTCACATCAACCCACACTAGGAAACTTCTGCAAACAAAAATAACTTTTTTGGATTTGGACTGTTCCCGAACAAACGTTAAAAAATGTCACTGGTGTTGAAATACATAAAATAAAATAAAAACCTCATAAAAATTGGGGTTTAGTTACTGATTCCTCTTCTTATTTATTAGATACTGAACTAGCAAAATGATTTATTACCTTATTTACAAAATGACCTCCTGATTTTAGTAATAGTCACTGAAAGTTTCTGAAAATAGGTTCTAAATAAAACATATATACAGGTGGTGCATGCCTTTTGCTGCATGGATTGTTATGTGCTTGTTTGTTTATGTAAGCTATGAATCTCACAAACAAAACAATAATAGTATATTTCGCAACAAGGGCCAAAAATGAGCTGCAAAACCCTATCGGCCGAGGTGCGAACGCTATTTTTCACCACACTACACAATGAAATATACCCTAAATAATAAAAAAAAACGGATTATTATTTGACTCACTTGAAAACAAAACACAGCTATGACAATCATATGATCACAACTATCCTGTCTTGAATGCCATATAATTTTGTGATGTTCTGACGCTGTTTCAAGCAAATAAACTATCAGCTGACTTTCGGCCCTAGGGCCCCCAACGTTTTCGGTCCTGTGGCGGCAAACGGTGTGTTTCGATCCTCATTTGATGTTTGTAAAACAGGTGATTTCGTCGTAGTGTGGTGAAAAATAAATTAGAGTTTTATTTTTTATTGTTGTACTAGTTCAGCAGTTTGGTTATTGTTGCTGCATGTTGCTCTTGCAATATTACATAGTGCTTGTCTGTTAGTTTAGTTCCTTGTTTTTTTTTTAATAAAAAAACTTAAGGATGTGCAATGCAATAAAATTTCAATACTGTTAAACAGTAATCAGAGTTGTGATACATTCAATGATATTTGATGTGTGGTTACTCTGGTAGATTTTCCCATTAATTTTGATGAACATTTATTTTTATAATTTAATAATACCCCCGTTGCAGCAGACCTGCATCCTCAGCGAATTTCAAATGCAAAACAACATATTTCAATCCAAAATAGCGAGATTTTACATGTTTTTGAAAGCTCCATAAGAATAACATGGGAAATGAGTATGCAGGTTTGCTGCTATGGGTATATTAAAACTGGGTGGTTTTAATTCATTATTTAGTAGATCTGAACTAGAAGAAGCCATTTACCAAGTTTTATCAAGATATGTTGAGAAATAAGCGAGATATAGAATTTTTCTTATTCCCGATAAGGTTAACATTGGGACAACGTACTGTGTTTACCACTTTCAATATCTCTGTAACAAATGGACATAGAGCAGTGATTAAAAATTCTAAATTGTTATTTTTTTGAGCTGAATTCAATGGTGCCAACAAAAATTCGATTATTTTTACTTTTCTATGTAAAAAACTCAAAAAACCCATTTTTGGGGGGGTTTACCCCCCTTTACCCCCCCTTCCGGCAGTCCGATCGGGCTGGTTTTCGAACTCGTCCGAATAATTACTACTTTACACGTCTGTGCCAAATTTCATTCAGATTGGACCATTTTTACTGCTGCTATCGTGCTTAAAGGCACATATATATATATATATATAGATATATATATATGATTTTTTGATTCAGTGTTAAGGGCTACTATATTTAATATGCAATAAATGACAAGAACTGAGTATGTTAATAAAATCTAACAAAGGGTACTCAGTTCCTGTCATTTATTGCATTATATATATTAATGTTAATATATATATTATATATATTAATATTAATACATATATATATATATATGTATGAAAATGAACGAATAGTGTTTTTTGCTTCTAGGGGCCCCAAAACGAAAAGTTATCATGGTCTCGGGCTTAGGTCTTACCATGAGTACTAAGGTAACAGCTTCTTCCCTATAGGGGAAATTCGCTAAAACACTCCCTGAGTTAATTTCTAGGAAAATAGATTACACTTGAATTAATAATTCATGAAATTAATGTAGGCCTACTAAAATTTAACCACTAAAATCAATATACTTTAAACTAGTACAGAAACATCTTTCCAAGTGATGATTGGTCTTATTTGGCTTCTTTTACTGGTGGACCCAGCAAAGCATAGGCTACAATGCTTAATTTGACTACTCTGCATAGAATAAAATTCACATCGATAAAAAATTACAAACCAAAATTTGGTGAATTGCATCATTAAAGTGTTTATACACCCTTAAATTATTGAGGTGTAAATTGATTAAATTGTATACTTTTTCACAGCTCTTAGAAGAGTTTATTTTTAAGGTAAGTAATTTATTGTAAATTAGTGTACTGTCTGGCAAAAAGAAGAAAGGAATTCCTCTCCTCTTCTGCGTGGGACTTTCGTACGGAATTTATGATTGAAAAAATCATATTTCAATTTAAATGAAATTGTATTAAATTTATTTTTTAACTCCTTTCCCCTTTGTGAAAAAAGTTGTTCTGATAAATGGGATTTTGTCAAAATTTTAACGCATAATTTAAGCAATATTTTATGTTTTTCTGCTTCTGTTGCCTTTGCCTCATTGCTGGTCAGTTCAGTATGTAATGAGATGTTTTAAAATTTAACCATTTTTTGCCCCCACATTATAACGGACATAGCATGATTTGAAATTTTTTAACAGTATTGTCAAAGAGGTCAAACAAAAACATTTTATAAAAAAAATATTAGTTTTTGAAATTCATTGTCATTAATTTTTTTAAATCTTTCACAGACATTTTAGTGTAAAAATCTTTTTTATTTGTTGAGTTTTCAAGTATGCCCAAGCAAAAATTACACAAAACCTTTTAAAACAACTACCCTCTTTAAGATATAATGTACAATTATTTGGGATGGGGATTTGCTCAAGTGCAAACTGTACTGTTTGGATTGGAATTATCGGAAGTACCCTCATCAAATTAGCTACTGTAATGTGATCTGTGTTTTTGTATCCCAGAATGGCCAACTCGTACAGGAAGAGTTTCATCGAGACGGCGGGTGGCGTGAAGACGATCTACGCCCACAAGGTGTTCTGCGGCTGGGACTTCAGCATTGCAACAGAGCACGCCGCCAAGCTCAAGTCGGAGAGCCTCGCTCGGGAGCTCAAGGTACGGGCTGCGGTTGGTTGTTTCACTAGATTAAACAGTGCTAGATTAACACTGTTGTAGAGTAGCTTTGCTTGCAAATGCTTTAGTGATGTTTTTATATAAGTTTGTAACTCGAAGTCTTTTAAACCATGCCCATATGTAAATATAGTTAATTGAGTTTGAAATTCATCCATGCACTCTAATTAAGTAGTGTCCTTTCTTTATGTTCTGAGACTTTTGGGCAAATTGACATAAAAAATACCTTTAATTTGGTATTCTAAATGTTAAAATCCGCACAGCCGTTAATGAGTTATGACTTGCGAAAGCAAAGCCCCTTGCAAATTAATATATAGATTTCAAATAAATGTGGAGGGGTATTATTTTGCAACCAAACAAAGGTCATACCACGGAGAAGAGTCAAACAGAGGTATCTCCTAATGTTGCGCTCAGCGGGTGTCGAGCTCTGGCCAGCGGATGTCGAGGACTTAGTTCACCATTAACGCCGCGAGAGAACAGCACCGTTGCTGCCCTCTCCTAACCCAACTTAACTGTAACTAGTAACTGGATGCAACTGTAACTGGATTTAACTGTAACTACTTGGGTGTAGTGGAAGACCCATTTAAAAGCGAGCTCTGTTTGATACTTCTCTGTTGGTCATACTGAGCCATGATTTTTTTTCTTTTGTTAAGAAGCAATAGTGGATAAAATAAAAAAGTGAAAATGTTTGTGGTGTCAGATAAAAAAACAGACAAAGCTGTCTTGCTCAGGCCTTTTCTGCCCTTTTAAGACACCCGCAAACAAATGCTGCATTTGTAGCGGAAAACAATATCAGACCAACATTTTACACCTGGTTCATTGTCGTGGTCCAGGAGCTGATGGAGGAGGACGCGCGGGCCGTGATGTTCCAGCAGGACTGGTGCCACGAGACGTACGTGAAGCTGAAGCGCGTCGTGGTCTCGGCTCTGTTCCTGGCGCTGTCGGGCGCGACGGGCTGCCTGGTCTACGCCCTCCTCACGCACTCCTTCCTCGCCAAGCTCAATCGGCAGGCCGGCGACGTCATCGAGATAGTTCTGGCCGTGAGTCTTGAGTACAGTAGTTGACTGTAGGTAGTTAATAGACCTCCCATTCTTATGTTTGACGTTTTACAATTCTTTTTCATAACAATGTTCTCAAAAATTCATCAACTTGTAAGAGGAAGGCTGTTGGCAGGTATTTAGAAACTTGATCTTTCAGAATTTAGAAATTGGAAACTTTTAGCCATATTTGGATCTTACCTTGCACTTATACAACTTGAGTGAAATTTGAACTCATAGTTTATCCTTTAAATGACTTACAGCCTCCATTTCTGTTTCATTTGGTTTATGAAAATTTTAAGAAAATGATCATTATGTTTTTACTTTCAACCATTTGAGGCAACAACTTCAAACTTTGTAGGCTACATAATTATGGCCTAATAGTATTATCTTGTTGGGTATGGTTTTAGGACCGTATTTCGGGTCCCAGAGGCCCCAGGTAGAGTTCTGAAATGAGGCCCCTATAGTCTCGGCAAAAAAAGTGACTTTTTTTAGGAAATCAACCTCCAAATTCCTTTATCACGCCCCTACACAATACGAAACTTTCCTGCCCGCCAGTGTTTTTCATCCACTGTTTTGGTCCTTGGGCCCCTTTTCCGGCCCCTGAGGCCCCCTTTTAAGCCTGAGGCACCTGGCAATCGCCATGTACGCCGTTAGGGAAATACGACCCTGTGTGGTTTATTGAGTTCCCCCTTAAACTACCTCAAATAGTGGCTAGTAGAAATTTTTAGTAGTTTTGAACTAGAGTTAAAATGATCTCAGGTTAATAAATGCAGTATACTAAACCATAATGCAGTGCATTTCTAAATCGTAAAACAGTCCTATGTATGATGAGAGTTAATAAACGTGTTCATTTTGAGTTTAAAATGTTAATCACACTATTTTGTTGTCCTCGTTTCAGGAGGAGACCTCGGTAAGCACTGCTGGAGACTCCATCGCCATATCATTTGTCATCACTTCGATACTGATACTGTTACCCATGCTCTTTTCATATCTTGTCAGGTATGTAAACATTATGTTTTTCCTTACCTTTTCAAAAGAGGAATGCTTCTTTCAAGGATTTTGTTGTTACTAAGATTCTTCGAGTAAAAAAAATAAAGAATCCAAAGATTAGTTTTTTAGTTTAATAATTTTTAGCTTCCTTAGTTAAGCACAATATGTACTATGACATGATGAGTGATTTTGCAGGAAAAATTAAAGATTAAAGCGTGATGAATCGAGAGAAAGTGTTATTGCTAGCCAATTGTTTGAATCTACATCTCCAGTGTGACTTCAGGTTCGAGGAGTACCACCGGCCGCGGGTTTCGCTGTATGTGACGATGGTTCGCACCTTCCTGCTGGAGCTCGTGGTGGTCGCAGTCCTCGTCGTCTTCTGGCTGCAGAGGCAAGACCCGCATTTGGTGAGTGTTTTTTCCTCTTTGACTGAGCGGGGATTAGGTGATAGTTGTGGGCAACCTCAAATAAATCTTGTTTGTGTTAGTGATGTACGTACATTTGAAGGGGCTGAGGAAACAGTTATAAACTGTGAAAGAATATTTGGCTTTAATTCAATTATATAATGTACATAGACTTTTTTTAACCTCAACTGCTTGTTGCCAAATGCCAATATGCCTACAAGATCTGGGAATAGCAAAATACTGAAGAGACAACAATCACATAGGCAAGCCTGGCCATGATGGAACTAGTCCTTGTGTGATCAAACCAGCAATGTTCATAAATATGGTTTTAAATTACCTTTTTTGTCTCCAGTTCAATGGTTGAGTTTTTTATTTACAACCGGGTTTCGACGCTGAATTGCGTCATTATCAAGTAGGTTGTCGATTGAGCAATTCAGCCGATTGGCTGTCTTACAGTAAGTTGAAATTGCAGTTGATCGAGGCGACTACGTCATCACATACATCAAACACGGAGACATGACACATTACATACGTACAAACAAACAAATAAATAAATACACACATACGTTAGACGGGTGGGTTACAATTTACTACTATCGCGCCACTAATATCTTGGCTGCCGGCACGGGGACATTGTGGCTGAAGCCGAAGGCGTCTCTAGGACATTGATCTCCTGTCCTTGGACTCGTCCAACGGGGGTTGACACATAGTGGACTCAACTGAATAAGTTAATTTGGTTTCCTATTATTTTATTAAAAATTAATGTGAGCTGTCGTTCAGTTTTTCATTTAGTACTCGACTGCTCTGTTTTTTGAGGGCTTTATAAATATTAAATTGCTCTAAAGTGTCTAAGATGAACCCTTTGTTGCAAATTTCAATCACCTCTATGTTGTTCTCAATATTCTTAGAACTGTGCCCTTCATCTAAGACGTGTTGAGCAAAACTCGATTTTTGGGGGTTGATTCAGGGGATTGGTTTGTATTCCTTGATTCTTTTATTAAAGAAAACTCGTCTGACCAATGTTTCCCCAGAACCTCCAACAAAAGTGAGCGATTACTTAATAATAAGCCCCAATCAGAAAGTAATAATAAATTAGAAAAAAACTGGTGTTTATAAGCTCAACTGCAATTACTGTGACAAATTTTACATTGGTCAGACGGGGCTGAGCAATGTAAAATTTAATTACAAAAAAACCAATGTAAAATTTAATAAATAATCAGCTGATTTGCAGTTTAATAGGTTACTTTTTAAAATAATTTTGTGGCAGCAGAAGCAAATGTTTGTTTATTATAGGCTGGGTTTGAAGAATTGAGAAAGTAATGTTTTATGCAAGGAATGCGTTATGTTGAAAATACAGGCATTTTTCTGATTAGTATGATGTATTGTATGCCAAACGCCCGGAAAATTTCACCATACTTGCATGAAAATCCCGGGAACTATGAAGCTTGTCCGGTAAAACAGTACTTTCTGGCCTATTAATGTAATATACTACTTCATTTTATTTCTCTCGAGGGTGTATAAAACTGGTTTATCAATTCAAACACTGTTTTAATGTAACTTAACCTAATCTAACCAAACCTAGAGTACTTTAGCTTACCTAACCACTGTCTGGTTGCAGTGCTGGGAGACGTCCCTCGGCCAGGAGGTGTACCGGCTGGTGATGAGCGACCTTGTGCTGGCCGTACTGGCCACAACGCTGGCCGGGACACTGCGGGCCACGACGCTGGCCGGGACACTGCGGGCCACAGCGCTGCGCCGGGTCTGGCCCATGCTGGCCGCTATAGCTTACCTAACCTGTGTGTCGGGTTGCAGTGCTGGGAGACGTCCCTCGGCCAGGAGGTGTACCGGCTGGTGATGACCGACCTGGTGCTGGCCATGGTGGCCACGACACTGGCCGAGACACTGCGGGCCACGGCGCTGCGCCGGGTCTGGCCCACGCTGGCCGCTATAGCTTACCTAACCTCTGTGTCGGGTTGCAGTGCTGGGAGACGTCCCTCGGCCAGGAGGTGTACCGGCTGGTGATGACCGACCTGGTGCTGGCCGTGGTGGCCACGACGCTGGCCGAGACACTGCGGGCCACAGCGCTGCGCCGGGTCTGGCCCACGCTGGCCGCCCCTGCCTTCGACCTCTCCCGCAACACTCTCAACCTCATACACAACCAGACCCTGTTCTGGGTCGGATTCTTCTTCAGCCCCCTCCTGTCCATGGTAATGGTGGTGAAGATGTTTCTGACCTTCTACATCAAGAAGGTATGATGAAAGAATAATTAAGAAAGTTAAAAAGGTTTCTTACCGCAAAACTGTCTTCAATTTAATCTTGAATTAACATTTTGAGAGTTTTGGAAAAAAGATTGCATTGTCAAAAGCTTCCATACAAGAACACATAAATCATTGGTCATCAAGGGTGAGAAAGAATGAATCGATTGCATCAATTCAAGAGGGGGAAAATGAACAATTTAAGAAAGGGCTGATATGTTGGGTCGTGTAGTGTTGTGTTGTTATATTTCGATGAGATGTGTTAGTTTTTTGGGTGAAAAGCCTTGAGCTGTGTAGGATATCGTTTTGAAAAAGAACTGAATTCAGCTAGCTTTCCTGGAGAAATAGTTTTCAAGTCAGCATTCAGAAAAACTTAAACAAAATTGTCCCTGATATTTATTCTCTCTTGGGGATTTTTTCAGAGAAAAGAGACTCATCAGTCTATTCTCTTTGAAGAAGTCACCTAAGTGGGAGAAATATCAATGACAATTTTCGATGAAACTAACTGACTAACTAACTGATGAAACTAACTTCAGGTAAACTAACTGAATTCTGTTCCTTTTTAACCTTTGACTAGGATAGGTTTCCTTGTATTCAGTTGGGTCAGAATCATATATTTAATTTCGTAAGGCAATTCTTTGCTTCAAAATTGTGGGCGTCTGGCACGTCGTAGAATGATGGGAGAGGGCTCAAATTAAAGGTCTCTATCCGTGAAAAATAATGAAATTTTTTGAAATTCACCAGGAAATGAGAAATAACATAAAATATCTGTCATTTAAAAAGCATTGGGATCTAAAAACGTCTTTTTTGTTTACATTAAACATGTGATGCTGATACTTGATTGAAACCCATATGGTAGGCAAGATATCAATATGAGGTAGAATCATTTTGCTATGAAGGAATTTTGTACTATAATAAATAAGGATTGTTTGAATTTGCACTCATTAGGGGCTTTTAGCCCCTTCAAGCCACTAGTGTTAGATTTAAATCAATTGGTAATATGAAAGCTGTAAAAGCAGTCCAAAACAGTAATACTGTGAGCAAATATGAAAATCACAAAACTTAAACTTACATAGTTATTGATGCATGCTTTTACGGTCCCCCATTCAAACAATTTTTCTTATCCAAGTTCACCTGATTTTTGTTACTAAACCTGCTTTCTTAAATGTTTGTTTCCTCAGGAAGGTGAGAACAGAACAGATTACAGATCCTGAAATATGGTGAAAATCTGTGATGGCAAATGTTGGAAAACAACTTAATAATCACAAATATGAAAAAAAAAACTTGTATAAAAAGTTCAACACTGTTGGAATCCATCGACGGGGTCACTGTCTCACTTGAACGTAGACCTAGGTTTCGGCGGTTTGCCATCTTCAGCTCTACCATCAGTTACCATCAGTAGTGCTGAAGATGGCAAACCGCGGAAACCTAGGACCACATCTAATTGAGACATTGACACTGTCGACGGATTCCAACACGGAATCCGTATAAGCTTTTATGATCGAGACAACTCCCAACAACATCCTTCAGATTTTATACAAAGGATACATCGATTTTATGGATAATGGTTTTAAGTGTACCACTTTAAAAATGGTACATGCCCTAGTTGGCAGTAATCCAGGTTTTGCTTTTGCCAAATGTCTCACCCTTCTTCCTGGTTGTACGCCAGTTTGGAGTGCTGCACAACTGCGAGCCTTCATCCAGGTCTTGGCGAGCTTCTCAGACCGAGACATTGTTTTTGGTTTTTACCTTCATCGCCCTCCTGGGAGTCCTTGTCACCTACGGCTATATCATTACAAGGTAAGCATGTTTACATAATGTTTGAGTTGCTTGAACATCCAAGATAACATTGCAGCGTCCCAAGTACCTTTTAAAAGTCGTCCTGGTATTCAAGCGAGTCGTCAAAACGTAAATTTTTGTTTTAATTTTTATTGTTTTAGCGGTTATTGGTGGTTTTGTTGTTGCTTAGTGTATGTAAGGGGTGTGGTATCATACAGATAATTGAATAAAATGCCAAATAATAAATAAAAACTTTATTTATAGTATATATAGTTTACTTATATATATGCTGGCAAATTCTTAATACTCTAAAGACTTGTCAAAAAATCAAGCTTGTCGATTGTCAAAACACGTCCCTGTTTGAGAGGGGGCAGTTTAACTCCTGGTTCAAAATTAGGAATATTTTATCTGTGAAATGTATTTATTGACAGAGCTGCGAGTAATCATAAGATGCACCAAATATTTTGAGCTCTTGAGATAACATTTTAAAGGAATGACCAACAAAAATTTCACATTGAGGACTTTTCCATACTCGGATGTCAAAGCAAGAAGCTTCAATAAAGAAGAATATCCTCTGTATGATCCAACCAGCCTACTCTTGTTTAGATTTTTGTAAAATTAATAACTCGAAGCCGTTTACAAAATCGTAAGTAATGGAGGCATTTCCTCCGGTTGAAAGTAGTTTTTTATCGCTGTTGCAGGGTGAACACGTCCGACTGCGGTCCGTTCCAAGGGAAGACGTACATGTACGAGAAGATCCTGGAGGATGTGTTCCAGGTGGAGGAAGGCAACGAGTTCTGGTACTTCCTCATGTTCCTCACCAAGCCGGGGGTGGTGGCAGGGGTGCTGCTGACCATGTGGTGAGTGCAAGAAATACCGGGCGCGGCTAAAACACCTTAAAGTATAAAATAAAGGTTAAAAGCCATATAACTTTTTATTGGTTACTAACACGTTTTTTACTGACCTAAAATTCCTATAATATATGTTGGTATATGCTGAAATGAATGCTATAAAAATGAAAAAAGATTATTGTTAAAAGTGTGGGAAAAGTACATTCTCACAAATGGCGAAAATGTATCGAGTGTTCCCGAGAAGCTGAGTCATCCATGGCAACATTAAAACAACCATGTGCGGAACCGGTCCAGAATGTCACCACACGCCATGCCACCTT
Source organism: Flexamia atlantica (assembly GCA_035578135.1). Lineage (NCBI taxonomy): Eukaryota > Metazoa > Arthropoda > Insecta > Hemiptera > Cicadellidae > Flexamia > Flexamia atlantica. The sequence continues at coordinate 9,020,111 of JAQJVK010000011.1, forward strand.
GACGTTCCAGAACGTCCATGGCAGTGAACGTGTCAAGAATTTTGCTGATGGAAATAAAAGAAAATAACATTTGAAATCGGTTTTGGGGTAATAATAAAATAGGGATTTGGCAGAAAAATTTTTTACAAAAGGCATTAAAAGTTCTGAAAATCTTTTTTGAAAGAGAAATATATATTAAGTTTTTATTTTTGTCTTAGGGTGAAAGTAAAATTTTCAAACACCCCTATTAATTTCATTTTGTCTGAACATTATTGAAATAGGAATGGCAATAATTAAACCCTGAATGGCTAAAACTATTCTATCGTTCATACCTGATATTCTTGTTGTTTGTCTGTATGTTCCTCTCTTTGGTCATTGATGCTCATAATGATTAAACTTTCCATAGGATTTTGCACTAAAATACTCCAGATTCAAACTTTATCTAATATTGTAATGTTTCTACGGTAACCTGAAATCAGGAAATTTAAAATAAATCATTTACTAGTAGCTGGCTCAACAGCTGTTAATTAAACAAATAATTTGACTAAGTATTATGATGAAAAACAAGAAAAACATTGATAAATTAAACCTTAAATCCAATAAAAGTATTTACAATAGTGAAGCCAGGCTTATCAGTACTTTAATTAGTTTGTGTAATGTAATGTTAACCTGATAGTATGGTTTTTTCAGCCCTTTGGAACAAAATTGAAACTTGTAATTTGGGAATGGACAGGATTAGAGTTTCAGTTGGAAGTGGAGTGAGATGGGATGTTTTTTCTTCCCTTTGAATTATGGCACAGTAGTTTATTTCCCTAAAACCAAAATAAAGCAAAATTGTTTTAGTGTGCGTGATTTGTAATATTCTATAAGCCTAACACTTTTTCTGACCGGTATATGAAAATAAATATAAATGTTATTCTTTGGCCAATTATATTAGCTTAGTTGCTAATAATAATTATATTTTAAAACAACAAAAAATAAATTTGAAGCATAAACTGTAATTTTAAATAATCCATCTTCTATACTGTATATAAAGAAGGGGTTTTCTATGGGACAGCAAATATCCAAAACTATGAGATCTAAAGAGCTGGAATTTCGTAATTTTGCTTCCCTTGGGCTAAAGATGCATGCTAAGAACCGGTTTAACAAAACTCCCATAGGGTTACATTCTACGGTACTCCAAAGTTTCAATGTTAAACTAAAGGGAAACTTATTCGGTTTTCATGGTAACCTTAACCCTCAACTACTATGCTCCATAAACCTAACCTAACTACTATGCCACGTCTGACAGACGTAAAGTTCATTTAACACGTTCCCTGCGTTACGAGATCCCGAGGTCTCGTAACATAACCTAACTCTAGCGCGGCAGCGAAATACGACATTCTGCCGCAAATTCCGAATACCACAGTTTGATGTAGAATCAACATAGAGAAATAAATCAAAGACATATATAAAGGTATAATATTGCTGGATCGTTTTTTGAACCACTCAAAATACGAGATCTATAGATCTCGTAACGCACTGAATTAATGTATGTTTACTTATATACGACACGAAACCCCCGGGCCTCGTAACTAATCTTAGTTCGTTTTAGCGCCGCTAGGAGCTCTGCCGTTTGTGTTGTTTACAGAACACACAAAACGTTGTTTCAGTTTTGCAGTTAACCTTAAAATCTAATCGTGTATTGTGCTAAGTGATTCGGGTGCTGTTTTGTGTGAAAAATGTCGTCGGAAGATGATCCTGATGATCCAACATATCCGTACAACACGAGGAAAAGGCCTAAGCTAATTTTGGTCAATGCCAGCAACACTTCTTTCTTAGAACAGCTTGTTACGGAAGGCCTGAACTCAGACGTTGGTACTAGTGTATTGTCTAGTGAGGAAGAACTGTGTGATTTTTCTGGAAGTGAAATAGAAGACCCAAATTACGAACCACCAGTTGACGATTACCTTGATGACGACAGTTCGTCTAGTGATGAATCCTACATCGATAGGCAACGACATGTAGGACTATCCGGCGAACACAGCAGTGGCTTCGCACCCGGCGTTAGTGGCTACGCACCCGGCGTTAGTGGCTACGCACCTGGCGGAGGCGGCGACGTACCAGGCGGAGGCGGCGACGTACCAGGCGGAGGCGGCGACTTACCAGGCGGAGGCGGCGACGGTCCGGGCGGAGGCGGCGACGTACCAGGCGGAGGCGGCAACGTATCAGGCGGAGGCGGCGACGTACCAGGCGGAGGCGACAACGTACCAGGCGGAGGCGGCAACGTACCAGGCGGAGGCGGCGAGGGTCAACCAGAAATCAGTGTTTTTGGGTGCAACTGGGTGGAGGACAGTGTACCATTCACTCTACCAGCTACAGTGTACTTTCCGGAGTACTCAGATGAGGTAAAAGTAAATATTAACATTGAAAATCCTTCTCCTATTGATATATATTGCCATTTCATTGATGATGAGCTGTGGGAGTATATGGCCCAGGAAACCAATCGATTTGCAGTCCAGTTTTTATCAGCTAATGAGCCTGCTGCAAAATCTAGAGCCAAGGATTGGCTACCAACCACTGCCAATGAAATGAAGAAGTTTGTTGGTATTATGATTTGTATGGGGCTGGTACAATTACCACATATCAACCTTTATTGGTCCAAAAATCCATTATATGGGAACCCCCTCATCAAGCAAACAATGCCAAGAGATAGGTTTTTGTTGTTGAAAAAGTTTTGGCATTTTGCCAACAATCAGGAACCCCAGGTACAAGATGATCGTTTGGGGAAAATCAAAACTATCGTCGAATACCTGAATTCGGCATTCATGGATGCCCTAACACCGGGGAAACATCTGGTGATAGATGAAACAATGATCCCGTGGCGAGGTAGACTGATTTTTCGCCAGTATATTAAAAATAAAAGCCACAAGTACGGAGTCAAAGTGTACAAGTTGTGTACTGTTGATGGCTACACACTTCGCACTGTTTTGTATGCTGGGAAGTCACAACAAAATCGGGACAGTAATCAAGGTCATACTTATGACATCGTCATGGAACTGATGGGCCCTTTTGATAGCCAAAATGTGCATTTTGATGGCTTTCTAAACAAGGGGAGATGCCTAACTACTGACAACTTTTACACAGGCATCCCCATAGCCGAAGAACTGCTAAAGCAAAAAACTCGTTTATGTGGAACAATCAATGTTAATAGGAAAGGATTGCCAAAGGATTTAGGGAAAACAACCTTGAAAAAGGGAGATTCTAAGGGGTTCAAGTGCCAACATGGCACTAAAGTCGTAAAGTGGAAAGATAAGAGGGTTGTGACAATGGTCTCAACTGTATTGAACCACGACAGCAAGCCAATCAATACGGGAAAAAGAAACAGGAAGAATGAGCCAATCATGAAGCCGAGGTGTGTGTTGGACTACAACAGTGTGAAGAAAGGAGTGGACTACAGCGACCAGATGTCGTCTTATTATACCACTTTGAGAAAAAGTCTCAAGTGGTATAAAAAGGTGGCCTTAGAGCTTCTGACTGGTACCACATTGGTAAATTCATGGGTGGTATTTGGCAAAATAACAAATAATAAAATGCCAATGTTGAAGTTTCGTGAAATGATAGCACGAGGCCTTTTGGGTATCGATGAACCACCAAGGCAAAATCTCACTCCACCGTCAAGAAAGAGGCCTCACTCACTGGCAAAGACGGAAGGTGAAGGAAAAAAGAAGAGGAGACGATGCAAAGGGTGCTACGAGAAGATCCGTCAATCTTCATCGTCACGAGAGGCAGACCGGAAAACCAAAACTGTCAACACGTTTTGTAAAGACTGTCCTGGCCAACCGTTCTATTGTCTTGGGTGTTTTAGCGAAAAACACGTCTAAGAAGTTTGTGCTTTGTTAACGCCACCAAACTTATCAGGAGTCAAAGAAACTTTTTTCACAAAATAAAAACCCAATTTTATTTTTATATATTACAAAATACGCCCAAAAATGATTAAGATATTCTCAAGTGATAAATTGTATTGTTTCTCATTTGTTTGGCAAGTTTCCTATGGGATTTTCATTATTTCATAAAATAATAAAATTGAAAAATCTTATTTTCTTTCACATTGCCAAACCTTATTAACTTGGGTTCGAGGTTTTTTGTACGAATTTGATTACTCTTTACTTCATCAAGTGTAGGGTGTATTTGTAATTTTTTTTTCTAAATAAACAGTTGTAAACATATATTGTTTTTATTGATATTACCTAGTAATTCGTCAATATTTAAATTTTAAAATATCTAATAACCTAATTACCTAAATATCTAATGCTAACCGTAAATCTCAATTGTACAAATATAAAAACAGGTAGCCAAAGAAACTCCAATTTAGTATTTGTTTTCTTTATTAGTAAAAATAAATAATAATACGGGCATATATACAATGTTTAACCTAGTTAAAAATAACAATAAATTTGTTTTGTAGAAAAATCAATGGTTGATTTACAATATCTTTATTTATGTGCGGTACGAGATCTCAGGAACTCGTGCTAATGCGAAATATTCAAAAACTGAGGTGGCGGGAGGTTGGCAGCATCGTCTTAGTTCATAAAATACACCACAGAGTTCTCTGACTCCGTTCATTTCAAGGTTATGATGCGCGGAAGATCGTCTGCGCAACGAGGCCTCGGGATCTCGTATCGTACAGTTGTAAACACACCTGACGAGACCTATAGATCTCGTAACGCACCACAAGAAAACATGGAAAATTTCCATGAACGCAGGTAACGTGTTAAGGGGTGGAAGGGGAAAAAAAGAAATTCTTAATTTTGGCGTTTTGCTCACAGTAATTTAGGTATATTACTAAATTAATTTAGCAACTAATTCATTCCAAGGCAAATTTAAATACTTACCCAACCCCCTCAAAAAAACCTTTACTTTTTGTTAAGTTTACAAAAAATAGGGTATTGAATTTTGTTTTTGAAACTATTTGAAGAAAAAACCTCATTTTCTATTTTTAAACATTTAATGAATTGTTTGAAATACATTGAAACATGACTGCACGCTTATGATCACTCAATATTCAAATTCAAATTCACTCAAAATTACTCATTTATTAGACCCAGTCATGAAGTTACATAATCACTATGCCCCGTATATTGGACGTCACGATATTGTTTAGTATAAAGTTACGTAATTACTACAACCCGTATCTCAGACGTCGACGTTATAAAATAAAACGAACCCAATCACTATGCAACGTCCGACAGACGTCGATTCCAAAATAACGCCTAAACACTGAGTCCGAGCGTGATAAGACGTTCACCATAGAAAGTTCAACATCCAATCGAAAGGTACTGGCCAGGGCGGATGTAGGGGTAGAGTGGAAGGGGGTGCGACAGAGAGGGAAAAATTGGTGACGTCCGGAAGACGTCGGCATAGTAGTTAAGGGTTAATATAAAACCAATTGTAAAGTCCCATGAACGTTTTTCAACAGATAAAAATGGTTTGTCCAGCTAGTATATTTTAATATATAAAGGCGAAGGAGTTTTATAATGGACAGCAAATCTCCAGAACTACACAGTTCACACCGCTCTTGCAGTGCAGGTGTGAACTACCTCTGAGCTCAGTTTCCAGGGTGTCTACCAGTGGGGAATTCGGGAAAATGTTGGGCATTTTGTAAGGTCAGGAATAGTCGGGAAATAGTAATTAATTTCACCTTTTGGTAAAGAATTCAAATTTGGATATAAAACAAAACGAAATAGCCGTTTTCTTCGTTATTGTCATCGTCTTGGCCGGCAAATCTCTCAAACAAATCGTAGCAGACAAATTTTTAGCCGACCAGTAATTCTGTCGTTTATACCGCTGCCGCAAGTTTCTCGGTCCTAATACAGCTGTAAAATTGCTCGCTCGTTTTGCAGCCAACAATTCTAGCTCTTTACGCGGCCGACAAGTCTCTCGCTCTTCACGCGGCTGACACAGCTCTCGCTAGTATTGCTACCTTAAAATCTTGCGCTCTTTTTAGCGAATTTCCCCTATAGGGAAGAAGCTATTACCGTAGGTCTCATGGTAAGACCTAAGCCCGAGACTATGATAACTTTTCGTTTTGGGGCCACCAGAAGCAAAAAACACTATTCGTTCGAATTTTTATATATATATACAGGGCCGCGACAAGGGCCATGCGGAACATGCGGCCGCATGGGGCGCCGACTAGGAAAGGGCGCCGCCGTTGCCGGCGTGGTGTTGAGTCCTCAGCGGCGCCCTAGGAGCCTTTTAAAATGGTTCAAAGAGCTATATGTTTGGTCGCCAAACCTTATATGTTTTGACGACTTCGGCTGGCACCCGGGGAGCATTTTACAATTTCGTTTAACGAGCAATGCATGAGTTTTGGAATTAGGAAGCGTTTGCCGGCGCTCGAAGCCTTTTTAAAATTGGTCACATGCAAAATATTTATCTTTGAGGCGTTTTCCGGCGCTTGTGGAGCCTTTCCAAACTGTTAAAGAGATAAATTATAATTTTCGGTGGCATTTGCCGACACCCAGGGAGCCTTTTAAAATCGCTCAACTTGCCAACATTTAATTTAGTTGGCGTTTACCGGCACGCGTGAAGCATTTTCAAATCATTTAAACTCAAAGTTTTAATAATATAATTTAACAACCGTGGAGCATTTACAAATCATTCAACGTGCTAAACGTGAGTTTTGGCAATTTAGGAGGCGTTTGCCGGCGCCTGAAGTCCTTTTAAATTAGTCAATGTGCGTAATGTGAGTTTAGGAAGCGTGTACCGGCGCCTGTGGAGCGGTTTCAAACTATTCAAAGAGCAAAATGCATTTTTGTTGGAGCATGCCGGCGCTTGTGGAGCCTTTTGAAATTGTTCAACTCGCAAAACTTTCAGTTTGGTGGCTGTTTACCTGCGCCCGTAGGGTTATTATTATATATTCAAATAATTCAAAGTATTAATTTTTGGGTTTGTGAATTGTGAATGACTATCAATTTGAAATGAATGGGTAAGGTAAAGAGTTCTGATTTCACCAGAGTTTCCATTTAGCATAACCTTTAAATTAAATGAAAATTGCAATTTGCTTTACAAATTAAATTTCAAGATTCAAAATTAAGACCAGGAAACTGAAAACTTCTAGAAACTCAAACTCAGCATTCTCCCTCGGAGACATTTAGCAAGAGGTTTAGATGGGCCGACAAACTAACAATTGCGCAATTTTTAGTTTTTTGGTATATTCTTTCTTATCTAATTCCGTCTAATTTTACGGGGCTCTAATGTAAAAATTCATGTTTGCGGTTCAAGCAAGAAAAGCCCGAATGACAGTATGCCTGTTCTTACTTAGATAATAATTTAGTGTTGTCTTAATTTATCCATAAATCCTATAAACAAGTAATAAATGAAATTTGACACAGTACTTTCAAAGTATTCTTTTTTATTTTGCAAATGATAGCTTTAACTACCATGAAGGGCGGGCGTGGGGGGTAACTGATATACAAGTAAAAGGGGCGCCAATGTAGGCTCTCGCATGTCCCAGAAAAATCCCTTGCCGCGGTCCTGTATATATATATATATATATATTTGTCTGTTAGCACGATAGCGGCCGTAAAAATGGTCCAATCTTAATGAAAATTGGTACATATGTGTAAAGTGGTAATCACTCGGACGAGTTCGTGAACCAGCCCGATCGGACCACCGAAAGGGGGGGTAAAGGGGGATAAACCCTCCAAAAATGGGTTTTTTTGAGTTTTTTACATAGAAAAATAAAATTTATCGAATTTTTGTTGGCACCATTGAATTCAGCTAAAAAAAACAAACAATATTGTATCTTAAATCACTGCTCTATGTCCATTGGTTACCAAGATATTGAAAGTGGTAAACACAGTACGTTGTCTCAATGTTAACCTTATGGGAAATAAGTAAAATTCTATATCTCGGTTATTTCCCAACATATCTTGATAAAATTTGGTAAATAGCTTCTTCTAGTTCAGGTCTCCAAAATAATGAATTAAAACCACCCAGTTTTAATATACCTGTAGCAGCAAACCTGCATACTCATTCCCCATGTTGTTCTTATGGAGCTTACCAAAACATGTCAAATCTCGCTATGTTGGATTGAAATATGTTGTTTTGCATTTGAAATTCGCCGAGTATGCAGGTCTGCTGCAACGGGGGTATTGTGGCTATTACATCTATTGGCCACATGAAGGCCAGAAAATCTATAACCCGGCTGGCAAATCCCTCGGTCGTTTCAGGGTCAGCAAACCTCTCAGTCACATTGAGGCCGTCAAGTATCTCGCTCTTTTCGCGGCCATCACATCTTTCGCTTTTATTGCGGCCGGAATTCTTTCGCTTGTTTTGCAGCCGGCAAATCTCTTGGTCACATCTCGGCCGATGACTTCATCCCTCTTTTCGCGAGCATTAGACCTCTTGGTCGTATTGCGGCCAGAAGAAATAGAGTATTGCGCTCACTCTATTTGGGACCAAAACATTTTTCGGTCGTCTCGTGGCAGACAATTATTTTCCTCTTTTCGCGGCCATCTCTTGGTCGTGTTGTGTTAGAAAATTGCTCGATCTTTTTGTGGCCAGAATATCTATCATTTGTGCCGTGGCCGGCAAGATTTTCGGCCTTGTTGCGATCGGAAATCTTTCGCTTGTTTTGCAGCCGGCAAATCTCTTGGTTGCATCGCGGCCGATGAGTTCCTTACTCTTTTCGCGGCCATTAGATCTCGGTCATATTGCGGCTGGAAAATCGCTCACTCGTTTTAGTAATGAAACATTTTTCGGTTGATTCGCGGCAGACGAGTTCTTTGCTCTTTTAGCGGCCATCATATCTGTCGGTCGTATTGTGACAAGAAAATTGCTAAATTTTTTCGAGACCAGAGTTATTGTAATTTATAACATGGCTGGCAAATATTTTGGTCTTATTACGGCCGGAAATCTTCCGCTTGTTTTTCGGTTGTCGGGTGGTCGATTGTTTCTTGATCGTATTGTGTGGCTTACTCGTTTCATAGCCGTAACATGATTCAGTCGTATTGCAGCTGGCAAATCTCTCTGTCACATCATGGCTGTCAAATCTCGGTTGTTTATATCACGGCCGGAGAATCTCTTGGTCACAATGCTGCCAAAAAATCGCTCGTTCTTTCCGCATCCGGAAATCTTGGTCGCATTACGGCTGGCAAATCTTTTGGACTTATCGCGGTCATCTTGCTCATCTTTTGGTGATCTTTCGCTTGCATTGCAGCCATCAAAATATATTAATTGACAAATATTGTGCTCAAGTATTCGTTATAGGAGGCAATGGTAATGTTTCCTGTGGTCGGGAATTTTTTTTTAATTGTCGGGAAAAGTCGGGAAAAAGTTGGGAATTGCATATATGAAATTTGGTAGACAACCTGGTTTCACACAATTAGTTACCACGTGACATGCACAATCTTGAACTACGTCTGAGCCCAGTTTCACATAATTAGTTACTACGTGACATACACAATCTTGTAGAGCGAGTTTGAACTACCTTTGAGCCCAGTTTCACACAGTTAGTTATCACGTGTCATACACATTCTTGTAGTGTGGGTGTGAACTACCTCTGAGCCCAGTTTCACACAATTAGTTATCACATGACACACATTCTTGTTGTGTGGGTGTGAACGACCTCTGAGCCCAGTTTCACACAATTACTTACCACGTGACATACACATTCCTGCATTGTGGCTGTGAACTACTTCTGAGCCCAGTTTCACACAAATTAGTTAACACGTGACATACACATTCTTGCAGTGCGGCCGTATACTACCTTTGAGCCCAGTTTCACAAAATCAGTTACCTTGTGACATACACACTGTTGCAGCGCGGGCGTGTACTACCTCCGTGCACAGTCCAATGCACAGATGAAGATGGTAGAGATCCTGCGGGAGATGCTGCACGCCGAGTCGAGAGACAAGGAGTACCTCCTGGAGAAGCTGTCGTACTTCACCGGCGGCCGCAAGAGCCAGATTCGCCACTCTCGGCAGAGTGCGGAGATGCCTCAATAATACACGCATCACGTAGACGTGGCGTTTGTCTAAGAAAATGCCTCTAGTTGTATGAAATTTCACATCTCTACCTGCTTCTCCGATAAGACTATATTCAAATTTCATCTAGCTTGAATTGAATCTGAAGAATGTTGTGGAGTTGTCCATGCGCCGATCATACAAACTTCAACACTGTTTGAATTCGCCGACGGCTTCACTGTCTTACTTGAACGCGGACCTAGGTTTCGGCGGTTTGCCATCTTCAGCACAGTGACGCCATCGACGGATTCAAACAGTGTTGAAGTTAGCTTGAATTGACTGAGAGGGCTATTTGTAACTTGATTGAGGGAACAAAAATAGTCTGATAAACAATCTATTGTTAGAATGATTTATTTAATTCATTGGTGTAACTAGATATTGTTTGCCTTTTCAAATTAGTCATGGATTATTGATTTTGGAACATCGGTTGGAGCAGATAAAATTTGAATGGTAAGTCGGAGAAGTAGTTGAAGATCGGGGACTGAAACTCCTCTTTCAAACTTATTATTTAGGTAGTGATAAATGGTACAACGGTAAAGTACAGTAAATACAAACTAATGCATCTGGGAAGGACAGTGAAACAGTGGGTACAGATTGAGAGCCTATTATCGACTCTTAATATTTCTATAATCAAAGACCACCATTAATTTACTCGATTTATAAGAGATAGGAATGGTTTGTTATTTGTAGCACTGATTGATTTTCAATTAGCAGATATTTAACTGACGTCTTCAATCATGTTTTTGTTCATAGATGAACGCATTTCGGCCTCAGGCCATCTTCTGCATTCTTCTTGTACACTAAATTAACATGATATTCTATGCTGCTTTGATCTTAAAGCAAGCTGGGTCAAGTTTTTAAAGTAACACAAACAACACATAACATCTAACAAGTAAAATTTAACAAGTACGTGACTTATGTGACGTCAGAGGTCGGAGACCAATCCAGCAAGGAAGTCCAGCGCCGACACTGCATTGATAATTAACCCCAGTTCTGAGCCCACTCCCGAATATGTGCGCACGATGTTTTAAACCTGTGTTTCGATGTTTCCGTACGTGTCCGTGTTAAATGTTATGTGTTCAAATCAAATCAAATCAAAATATCTTTATTTTATCCAGCACAAGTACAGTGTACAATAAATAGCGTCAAAAAATACAATTAATTATAATGTCTACTACAAATTTATTATGTCACAAAAAATTCATCAAAAGAGTACAGAGCTTTTTGGATCAGGAACTCTTTCAAAACCCTCTTAAATTTGGCAGAGTTTTCAATCTCTTTTATTTATTTTAGGGACGTACATTAAAAATTTTAAACCTGCATAGGACGTTTGTTTTGTAAAAAAATCCCAATTTTTGTTTTGGTAAAACCTTCTCATAATATTTATTCCTTGTATTGTATAAATGAAAATCATGGGTGTTGTTTGTGATATTTTAAAAACTTGATCCAGGTTGCTTCAAGATCCAAGCAATGTAGAATATCATGTTAATTTAGTGTACAAGAAGAATGTTGAAGATGGCATAATGCCGAAAGGCGTTCATCTATAAACAAAAACAGAATTGAGGACGTAGGTTAAATATCTGCGATAGGAATGGGATAGGAACAGTAAATTATGAGCTTTGTTTTATGAGAGATTTTTCTTCCAAGTGTTAAGTTTTCAGAGAAAGAGAAACTAGGCCTTTACAAAATGGTACTTTACCGTTTCTTGTCCCCAACTTAATTTAGGCTACTTAGTTCTCTTGATATTGTATGTGAGTCTAGTCGAATGCTCAAAGAGTCTACTCGATATGTTTGTGTTAAATACTCAAAATGTTACCAGAAGGGAGGTAGACATATAACTGTGATAAGATGAAATGAAGAGGTTGAAGATTTATCTTACTGCCAAGTAAATGTGATAGAAAATAACGGGGGAAGTATTTGTAAAGTACAGTATATATATATATTTATATTTATTTATTTTACACCTAAAACTGAATTGAATTTGTGTGTTTTCACAAATATGTAAATTTATATTCATCTTAGCAGATTGACATATAAAATTTAATTAAGTGTCTTATATTTAAAAAAATAAACATTTAAAGAAAGAGAACAACTGATAGATTTTATTCTAATGACAAAATCAGAAATATCGGATGTGGAGATTAATTAAAAAAAATTACTTTACAATAAGAAATGGAATCATATTTGTTGCTCTGTTCGGATAGGATCGAATTTGGGCTGGAAAGCTTGGAAATATTATTTATGAAATTTAAAAATTTCTATTTGCTCTCTACATTTTTACAGTTTGAGCTAATCGTATATTTTTCCTTTCCAGTTCTCAGTTTTTCCGTAAGCTATACTCAAAGGTGAATGGTGACGAACACTAAAATTCAATACAGTGTATTTTCATAAAATATAAGTAGGCCTAATAAAATTAATATTGTATAGTGCTACTTCATTAGACTTGATTTTCTTATTTCTTAGCTTAAAATCAATGGTGTTATGGAATTGTAAGTTACCGTGTGCTTTATTGGTATAACCATTGTATAACCATGAACTTTTTTCAACAACTAGTTATCCTTGTACATTATTCCCTCAGTGTATCAATATCACTATAATACTTAGATCTTGGTCATATATTTTTTCATAATCTAGCTATTTCATACCATAGACTATATAAAGCCAGTAGAAATTTTGACATTAAAGTAATAACATTTATACAGTGCCATGTAAATTGTAAATATTACTTTACCAGTAAGTGTTTAAAAATATCTACTTGTTTACAGTCACCAGTGTAACGTTGAAAAGATTCTTTGGTGGTGTTCTTTGTTGAAATTTTGAAAATAAAGGAGCTGGCGTTTTTGCTTCTCTTCTAGATAAATTGGTTTTGACAGTGGTTCCATCGTTTGTAAAAATTGTTCTCTGGTTTAATTAAACTAATTAATCTAATTTGATTAACAGTAAAGTGTAAACTAAAGAAGCTCTTTTACAATATTTTTGACATTATATTATTACTTGGGTATTGGCAGTTTTGTTCAAATTGAAAAAAATACTACAAGCATATATAAAAAGGTAAAATTAAAAAAATCTTAACATTTGTCAAGCTCTGTGCTTGCATTTTCCTTTTAATTCTAAGTGCATCACCAAAGTGATTCAGCTGTACACAGAATGAACTTGTGATAAAGTTGTGTCATTTTATATTTCAACTTTTAATCTTCTTTTGAACTTTCATCCATAGCCATATATTCAGAGTAGAAATATATTATCTCTGTACAGTTTTGTTTTAACATGATGTCTTGAAAGTTTGGAGGAATAATCACACTTAGTAAGTTAACATCATCAAACAAAAAAGCGGGACATATACATACCACATGTGACTGTTGATCAAAGTAGTTGTTGAATGAACTTGTAATTACTATCTAATGATTATAGGATAAATACACTGGTCCTGATATTATATTCTTCTGTCACTATTCGAGCCAAGAGTTAATATTCTAAGAGTTACTACAGTAAAAAGGTTTTGAAAAATTGTTATTTATTTTATCACTAATTTTTACTCTTGTATTTTTGCCACATTATTTTAACTCGGTGTTTCTGATCGCTGGTACCTCACAACCTGAGGACCTTGGGATTGCAAACATATACAATAATTTAAAAAATATGTAACAGTAGCATTTTACTTTATTTGAATCAACTTATGTAAAAGATTTTCTTATTTTTGAGTATTCATATGATTAAAATAATTTATTTTATACTTATGTTACTAAAAATATAAATCAATAAAAATATTGGATATTTTATATTTATGTTACTAAAAAATAAATCAATAAAAATATTGAATGCAAAAAATAATTGTGAAGCCTTTTAATTTTTAGTCTTTGTATTCTGTTGACAAAAAATTATTATCTCATTTATATATGGTGAAAAGTAGATTTATTTTTTATCATTTTTGGTGTTAAGCCCCAGTACTGAATGTGAACATAGAAATGCGGTGTTACTTATCTGATCAATCCAATTCAATTATTATTAAGGAGATAACCTATATAAATATTTTTTTTTCAAATAGATTGATAAACCACTTACCAAATTAGTAGCAATATAAATATAAAAATATATACTACAGTAGGCGCCCTCTAGTTCGGCTTCGGTTGGATCGGCCGCCGGATGGTCCGGCCGGTCCTAGGATGGTGAATCATATCCGTTATATCACCACGCCGCACCGCGAGGGAATGACCTTCGACAGTATTTATCCTGAATCTTTAGTTTCCGGCCGAAGAAGTAAACTATTTATGTCAGTTTAGATTACGGACAAGCTTGTAATTGATGGACACACTTTACCTCAACTAACAAAAGATGTTATTCTTTCAATATGAGCACTTTACAGTGAGATTTGATCTTGGATTTCACTTGTATACAACAAAAGAAAATAACATGTTTCTTAACATTTTTATAGGTTATGATTCAAGTAATACGTGTAACTTAATTCGGCAAATAAATTTCTAGTGTGTTTTTACAGTAAATAAAGAGTTTTTCTGCTCACTTAATATCCTCAGTACGGTATCGGTAAAACCAGTGACGCAATATGACAGTTCAACATAAGAGACGTCAAAATATTTTCTTTGGCAATTAAACACTGTAAATATGTTTAAATATCGTGTTTTGTTGATTTTTAAACATAGGTTTTGGGATTTAATAGGGTTATTTTACATTTTGATAGTACATCCGGGTGGTCCGGCCATTTTGTAGTCCGGCCAGGGGTCCGGTCCCGAGGTGGCCGAACTAGAGGGCGTCTACTGTATAAAACTAAACATTGCTTAAAAGAGAAAATTACATATCAAATAATTACGAGCAACACTGTTATTAATTATATTTTGAATAAATGTTATTGATTTTGTTTTTTGTTTTTATTAAGGTGTCCCCTTATGGGCATTTGCCTAGGGGAACTAAATTATTCACCAGAGTTTTATTAAAGTTCTGTTTTAGTTAAGAAAAAAATATACTGTATATATATATTTATTCATTGTTAATTATGATTCAGATGTAACATTGTAACATTGGTGAATAAAGTTATTGTTTATTTATTTTATTTATTTATTATGAAAAATTCATAGGATTATTGCAATTTGGCACTAATTCCATAATCAGATGCTTTGTATACGCCTCTTTTAGAGTTGCTAATTAAAAAAAAAAAACATTTAAACAACTATCACAGAAGTACTGGGATTGAACTTGCATGCAGGTATCAGACTGTCTTTCTTCCCCTTGTGTCCAGCATGCATGTTCAATCCCAGTTGGCCTACTTGTGTGATAACAGTTTGCATATTTTAAATGTTTTATTTATTTAAAAGAATTGACAACTTTAAAAGAAGCAAAGTTTTTGTACAAAGGATCTGATGATGGCATTTATTGTCAGCAGTTATCAGACTGTCTTTCCCCCCTAGTGTCCAGCATGCATGTTCAATCCCAGTACTTGTGTAATGATTGTTTAAATGTTTTATTTATTTAAAACAATTGAAAACTCTAAAAGAAGCTAAGTTTTTGTACAAAGGATCTGATGTTGGCATTTATGCCGAAATTACAGTGAACCTATGATTTTTTTCATAATTGAACTGGATTGATCAGGTATGTAACACCACATTTTTTAGTTCATTTTTAATTATTTCAGCTGAGTTGAGGTATTGAATCACTTTTTTTTTTAAATGAGAACTGGGCCTTGTTTCAAAACGTGTTTCCAAACTAGCCAAAAAGTATCAAGTTAAAAACCACAGCAAAAATACCATTAACTAATAATAGTTTGGCCCCTGTTATACTAGGTAGCAGAGCAACACCGCCAAACCACCCAGCTTTTTTGGGCATTGGCTTAAGTGGGAGTTATTATACTAGGCGGCTTGGTGATGTTGCAGAAAAAACGCCACCCAGCAGCAAAACAGTCTTTCGTGCTGTAATAATTTTAAAAATTTCCAGCTGATCTATTGATAGCATTATAACATCTAATCTGTAATCATCTTATCTCTTCAACATCAATCCGATGCGCCGTGAAGCTTCCAGAAACGGCAGCTTACATACAACAGCGGCTGATTGTCCATGCCGCTGAGCCATGCATATTATTTGCGATGTCATTAAGCCACACAGTGTAAAGTATAGGGGCCTTAGTGTTTCCTATTGAAATTTTTTTTGTTAATATGTAACTTGCTACTTTTATTTTTTTGAGTCATGAAACAAAATCTCAGTTTTAAAAATATAACCTCAATTGAATCAATCTACCAACACCGTTCTGAAACAGAGCTCTGTAATTTTAATATAAAAAGCCTTTGTTAGTGGTTTGAAACAGATAAAAGGAAATACATACCTCAATAACCTAAAATCTGTGTTTTACATGGTCTTACAGTAGGTTTTTTTAAGTACATGTAGATAAAACTAATACAAAATTACAGAGAGTCATTGAAATCTTTACTGTAAAAAAATAAACGTCCAGAAAAACCAATGTTTTTCAAATTAGTAGTTACATTTATTTTTTTATCCTAAGCAGGATTAATTTTTTTGTCTGGTATATAGACTAGGTTTTGGACAGTTTGGATTGATTGTATGATGTAAAGCAGGATTCCTACAGTCTAAAAAGACCAATTATTGATTAAAATTATGTCAGCGTTGAATGTGAAGGTTTTTATAGAAAAGAAGAGAGTTGGAGGAAAATTGTTCAATATAGTAATGGAGTAGGGACAAAAATAGGTAAACAACTCAAATGAATTAGAAATTACAATGTGTATATGGCTCCTGTTAGGATGCAGAGACATTGACAGGGTTGGTTGTGGCTTTACGATTTTGTAATAAAGCACTTTGTAAATATAATTTGTAGACAATTTGATGTGTTGGTATTCTCTAGGTACTGTAGTAGCATTTACCATAATTCTTTGTGATTTAAAAGGCCTAACACTAGTAAAAAGGTTGATGGTTGAGAACCTCAAAGAATGCCTTCATAAAAAAATGAAATAATTTTCTTTTGTATTAATATGTTATATTTTTCAGTGTTTCACAATAAAAATTTATTTCATCAAAAGGCAGGCAATTCGTTTTATATTGTTTTGTGCTCTGTATTATATTTTTAATATTTAGCAATAATCAATAATTGTAGTTTTCTATTTTTAGTCATGCTTGATATTTTTGTAATCACAATCTCATCTATGTCTGCTTAGCAATTTCTGTGATCAAACGTTGTATTCTCATACTTTAATGCACACTGTTTTACAATAAAAATTGAAATTTTTCATGTACAGTGTTAAATGTAAAGAAATAGTAATTTCACAGCCCTTCAAATAAGGTCATATTTAATGCACATAATACACTAACCACCCTGTGCTTGAGTTGTAGTAATCAACAATTAACTGGGAACTACAGTTTACTGGGAAGTATGCGCCTTCCCATCAAACTCCATTTCTCTACATCCGCGGCCTCAGAAAACTGTTTGAATGTGTAGAGGAGTGAGTTATATGTGTTTAACTCCTCCTCATGTGTAATATTTGAGGAGTTAGGTTTAAAAAGTCACATTTTTTTGAACCCAAACACTTAATGAACAAAATAAAGATCAATGAATCGTTATGATTTAAGGTAGAAATTTTATTAAAACAAGTGATTAGCTTTTTCCGAATATTTGAGCCTTGGAACTTTGAATTAGCTTAAGACTAAACCAAAAAGCTTAACTTTGGAGCCAAAGCTTTGAATTTATTTCTTATAGATTACCTGTAATTTTCAATCAGGGATAATTTACTTTCTCTGATTTCCTAATTAGGTCTCTAGGAAGTTATTGGAGCTACAGTTAACAGTATCGCAATTGCAACAATTTACTTTTGCTAATTTACTTGTGATTGTTTGTTCCTTCGGCTAATTACTTGTGGTGGTTCCGCGTGAAATTAACACATCCAACTAAACACACCCAAGAAACAAAAGAAAGAGGGGTATAGGGTGTGAAAATGAAATCATCACATTGAGTAATAATTCACATCATGATCTTATGCAAAGAAAAATTGTACTAGGTTATATGTGCTTTTGCAGCTCTTAGTTGTATAAAATCAGACGCTTATTTTGCTTGTCTTAATTTAGGAGTATTTAACTTATGTTTAGACTAATTTTTCTGCTTTCATAAACTTTTAAAATGGATGAGCAGGCTTAGATTTATTTAATGTAATAATATTGAATTGATCAGTGTTTGACCGTAAAAAATGTTACACAGAAAAAATTATAGCTCTGGACAGCCTTACTGGCGGGTGGATGAGTGTGCTGTTGTCGTAATTAGTGTTTAATATTTGCACTGTTTTGATAATAAATCACATGGTAATTTGTTTATGTAAAGGTACTTTACACAAGAAAATATTTTGCTGCAACCGCAAGTGCAACTCATGTTAAATGCTTGCAAGTTCAACACAATTCATGAAGTACGACGACAAAAGTGTGGAAACACATTCTTAAATGTAAACAAATCATTTTAGATGAAAGGTTGCCAAACTAAAAGACCAGCTGATGCATTGCACAAATATTTTCCAGAAATTTTAATTGCGTAAAGGGGCTTATAGACGGGGATAGTACTAGCTGCTAGTAGACGCGTAATGTACTAGCCGCTAGTTACTAGCTGCTTACTATCCCTGTCTAAATACCTACTCGCCTTTGCAGGGGCGAATAGGTACTCGCGGCGAATAAAATCAAACATGTTCAATTTTACTCGCCACTAGCACGCGAGTAGAGATCACGTGACCTATTTGCCGCTAGTACTCTCCCGGTCTAAACACGGACTCGCATTCACTAGCCAGTTGGAGTGGCGAGTAAATTCATCGTCCGACATGTTAGCGCTCGTTGACAACAATGACAACAATGTGACTCGCCAGGCTAATAGCTGCTGAAATTAGCGGCGAATACTATCTTCGTGTGTACGGCAACTATCTGTCAGTTTTACTAGCGGCAAATACTAGCGGATATTATTAGAAGCTAGTACTATCCCCGTCTATAAGCCCCTTTAGAAATCTCTCGGTGAACTATTACAGGGCATTCTTTTGTAGTGTAAATGAGGTGAAACGTAAACAAAAGTTTTGACAGTTCTACCAAAACATGTGTTTATTTAGCAGACATTTTGGGAGATTACAATTTTTGCCACCCGCCAGTAAGGCTGTCCAGAGCTTTAGAATATGCTGTATTCAAAAGATATATTATAATTTTGTATGAGTTCATTTAAAAATAAAACATAAAGGTAATTATTTTTAAACTTACTTTTTAATTAATACAGTGTATGTACAAAATATACTACATTTCACCTTCTTTATTTTATATTGTCATTTTTTTACTACTGTTATTCTTAGTTTGGAAAATAAAAATTAGCTAAATAGGTTATTAATTAATATAGTACAGTGGAACCTGGATAGTTCGAACCTCAAGGGACCAGCTAAAAACTTCGAATTATCCATAAATTCGAATTAAAGAAGTTGTAAAGAATGAGGCCAAAACATTAAAACTTCACATTGTGAATTTAAACTCTTTATGAAATTAACACTCTAAAAGAATAAATTCATCAACAAACGCTAATTACAAGGGTTCATAATCAGTAATCATAAAACAGAAATAACTACCCTAAAGTATAAACTACGTACGACGCGACGTACGATAATACAAAGAAATATTTCTGCTAGAAAAAATACAGTACCTTCTGCTACTTCTGAACTTGATACAGGCTACCAACTTAACTTCGTGTAACATTGACAATTGCACGCTCATTGACTTTCCGCTAAAGTTAGTGTGTTATAGTTCCGAGATTTTGTCGACATGGTTAAAAACAAGACCTTGCACAAATAAAAAAAAACACTGTTTGAAGGACGATCGAAAACAACGGAATGCTGCACTAGAATTCGGAAGTTAGTTTGGCTGGTGGGGGAGGGAAGGGGGTCGCAGTGTTGAGTAGCCTTTGTGTCGACATAGAAAACTCCGCATCATGTCTGGCGCATGGCTCGTCTGCTGGGAGCCGTTCTACACAGAATCAAGCGCGAAAAGACTAGTGGCGCTGTCACGGCGAGCGCAACCCTTTTCCGAACCCAGTCAGCGTTCTGTACTGTTTAGTTTACATTATTAGTGTCGAGTTACAAGCGATGTTGGGGCAGGGTGGGAAGCCTGGGAGGTGGAAGGGATGTGTCATTTGACCATAACCTGACACGCCATAGGTCTGGCGTTAATTTTTTAATGAAAGTCGTAGTAAAACGTGTTTACCAATGAATTTTCAACTATTTCCAGTCGTGGAATGAAATTGATGTACCTTAATTTGGAACTTAAAAAATTCGAATTATCCAAAATAAAATTCGAATTATCCACGATTTTTTAGCATTGCTTGGATACAAAATGCCAGGGACCTAGAAAAATATTCAAATTAAAGAAGATTTCAATTATCCATGTTCCACTGTATGTTTTATATTAATGTAACAGTGATCTAAAAACTGATTTTTAAGTCTCAAATCCAAAACATAAATACCGTTAAAAGATCGTTGCACTAATTCGAGTTTGAATGTCTTACTCTTTGGCTTTTCACAGATATTTCTTGAAATTTTCTCTAGTTAAGAGGCACAGCTTTACTTTCGTAGCATGACCTTTTCATAACATTTTTTAAAATAAATATTTAATATATTATCAATTAGCATGTTCAGTTCAAGTTTTTG
Organism: Flexamia atlantica; assembly: GCA_035578135.1. Classification (NCBI taxonomy): domain Eukaryota; kingdom Metazoa; phylum Arthropoda; class Insecta; order Hemiptera; family Cicadellidae; genus Flexamia; species Flexamia atlantica. The sequence continues at coordinate 9,040,761 of JAQJVK010000011.1, forward strand.
GAGTAGTCAATGTTGCAACATCAATTTCATTGTTTAATCCTTAATAACTTGAAATTGTTAGGTGATGAAAGTCTTAAGCATCATATCCTATATATATATTCATCCGTATTTTATAATAGTTATGAGCAATAATAATAGCATTATAGTTTAAATTTGGTACGATGTATTGTTGGGAAACATCAGCCAATAGTTTAATTGTACTTATGAAATAATTCAAAACAATTATCATGTAAAATTTTGTTTTGCAAAAATTGTAATTATGGTGCAGTGAACGAGATTTATTAAGTATATGTTTCTGGTTGAAAATATTTTAATTTTATGAATAGCATAAATAAAGTGGAAAGTAGTGTCACAGTTGTTGATTCACTACTAAATATTGTCATTGTAGGAAAAAAAACCCTGTCGGAAAATTCCTGTTCGAAAGAGATTGCTTTCTTCAGATTGTAAACTGATTAATTAAGAAGAGACAGAAGACAATTTGGTGTCATCCTGGCGGCCGAGAGAGGATCTATCCTGTGCTTCTGGCTGACACCTGAAGAAAGTAGAGTGACACAGTAAATAAACCAGTTCATGCATTATGGTATTTTTTTTCTTTTGCAATTTCACTGTTCAAAATAGAGCTTTAGAGACTGATTCAGTATCTTTGACTATTTTATAGTCATGTCCTTCCTCTTTTAAAAAAAGTTCACTGATATTTGAACCCCTTAAGCGCGACGCACGAGTCAGCTCGTGGTAGTATTCTGTGCACTTAAGCGCGACGCACGAGTCAGCTCGTGGTAGTATTCTGTGCACTTAAGCGCGTCGCACGAGATATCTTGTGGAACATCTAAGTGCCATCCGCGTGACGCCTGAGTTAACTCGGTTTTGATTTTCTCAGCTGATTTATTTTGTTACTTTGTTGGTACAACTAACTGTTCTGCTAAGTTGTTTTCATTCTATGACTGTACAGTTACCCTGACGAGTTGCAGACCATTTGACCCTGCACTCTAGTGGATTTTTCTGGAACTACGTCCACGCCACGAGTTCTGCAGTATCGTGTTCATCACGTTGAGACGAAATCCCGCGTGTTGGTGTTGATCATGCAATTAAACTGTGCGCTACCGATCGCGCAGGGAGCAAATTACTCTGCGCTTAAGGGGCTAATGAAAGTAGTAGGAATCCTCTAGGGGGTCATCAATCAGTACTTGTAAACGTTAACACACCTAGTCTTGGCCATATATTTTAGAGCTAAATATATCGTCTCTTGACAACTGGATTCATCACTGGGTTTTTGAAATAAATTTTTTTTTCTTTTTTTATTTTGAACTATTTTAGTTCTAAATGTAAACCTGATAATAGCCAATATGTGAATTTTTTTCTAGATCGTTTTAGATATAATCTTATAAAGTTATATATTGTAAAGAATTTATTTTTCTTAATTTTTATATTTAAATTTTGAAAAATAACATCAGGTTATGGCGTGGTGTTAACGTTATAACCTGTGAAAATCACAATGAACCATTAATGCAGGGGGACGCAATCTGACGCAAATATCTTAAATTATTCTGTATATCCTTAGTTTTATTGCATACTCAATTTCAAATTTACTTATAGAGCATTAATACTGAAGTATTCTTCTATTTAAGTAAATATCTGAACAGTAGACAATTCAAGTGTTCGTAGTGTGCCATTCGTGCCTAATAGCTCAAACAAATTGTAAGACTGATCCTTTCAATAAAGTATCTCTTGCTCTCTAACAATCTTATTTTTTTACCCCAACTGTAGTATTGACTCTAGGTCTTCTAGGTGAAGGATGAATTCCCAATTCACTTGTATTGGTCAACAGTTCCTACATTTGCATCTCAAATTTTTAATTCACATTTTTTTTTAACTTGCTCAGTTCTTATCTTAAATTTGAAAACCAGCCATTTGAAGGTCTAACCTCCCCTATTTTTAAAACATAAACTAATTCTCTCATCGCAACTCTCTAATGTCAAATCGTAAATTAGCAACAAAATATCATTAGTGCATTCAATTCTTTGATGTAAAAGCTCATGAATTTATTCCTCATTAACATACCAGTAGTTAATTCGTCTACAAATCACGAGGAGGAAGTAGGTCATTGTAGCTTCTTGATGCCAAATGTGGCCAGTTCCATGCGAACAAATTTTTTACCATGACCAGAAAACTCTCGTGAATGCATTTAATTCGCAGGTTGCCAAATGTGGCCACTTCCACTCAATTCAATGCACCATACTCTATTTCTTAGTAGCTGCGTTTGGGTCTCGGCAAACAGGTTGCTTAGTGTGGTTAGGGCCTTTGTGTTGCCAATAAAGTTCTTGGAAACCATTGATCTGTACTAAAATCAATAAAATACTACAATTAGTTTATTATTTTTTTACTAATTGCAGCAAATCATTAAATGTCCATATGATGTTGACATTGCTATGTTTATTGTTAACCTTAAAGGCAATTAAGTGGAGTTTAATTTAACTTAAAAAAGTTATTTACACCATTGTTTTAGAAGTCAAAATATTTTTTTCCGATTGTATATTGCAAATACAGTTATATATTCTTTAGACACCTCCTTGGATAAGCACATAAGGTAATATAAAGGTGTTTAATCTTCATAAAACTTGCTATATGGAGCTTTTTTGACTATTGGAGACACCTGGGAATATTGGATGCATGTAGATTTACTTGAAGAAGAAATAATTTAGTTTTTTAGTTGCAATGCTTCATAGTTTGGAAAGACCCAATTTATGATTATAAAATTCATAGTTAAAATCTGAAACATCCATAATTTATTTGACAGTTGACATATTACACTTGCAGCCACATGTGCCACATCCCTGATTATTTGATCACAGTGAGTCTCAAGCCGCTATGGGGATTCTACTACATTCAGCCATTGCACTTATCACACTGACGGTGAGAAATGTTAAGTTGAGTTAATCTTAGAGACTACATCAATGGGGTTTTTTTAATAGTATTTTTGTTATACTCTATCACTTATTAGACTTCAATTTAAAAAAGAGTTTCAGGTGTTACATTCAGTTTTCCTTTGATAGTTTTTCTAGTTTAAATAAACTACAGTTGTGTATAAATCAGGCCTGGTTTACGCAACGACCAGACAGAAGGATAGTAGAAAACATTCTGTTGTTCTCTTTTGTTTAAAGGTGTAGTCTGATTGCAGTTGAAAAAACCTGGAAGTGAGGTCCACCCGACGTTTTTTGTTGATTTCTGTTTCTTCAAGGCCTACATAATACAGATCTGCCGGGTACCACTTTGTCACCCTTGAGCAAATTCTAATATCCAAGATGGCTTAAAACCGTATAATTTAAAAAAAAGTTTCCTCACTGCATTTTTACGTGCATTTTTTGAGATATTGACTAACGCCTATCATCATTGGGTGGCTAATCCTACATTTTGACAGGATAATATTTTTCGGCCGCCATATTGGATCCGCCATATTGGATATTAACTTTATTTTTTTAAATGTAAAGATGGTGTTACGACGCTTCATTATGAACTAGATTTTTACGCTGATTACAATGCTGAAATCCGTTTTTGAAAATATGCATCCGTTAAAAAGATATACACAAATAAAAAATTTATCCCTATACATTTCTCATGGACTTTTCGTATTTTCAATATTTTTTGGGATAATTTTCCTGCTATCTCTCATTATAATAAAGATATGTAGTTCATTTTGGTATTTAAATACTCATTGAAGTACCGGCTTTCATTTGGGATATTAATCATCAACATCGTACAAGTGACAGATGAGCTATAAGGCTAAATGTAATTAAAAAATCAATTTTTCTGAAATTTGTTTTAAATTCGGCAAAGTGATAATCACTCAGATAAATAAGTAAACCAGCCCACTCAGACCACTGGAAGGGGGCATAAAGGAGGATAAACCCCCCAAAAATGGGTTTTTGACTTTTTCACATATAAAAATAATCAAATTTGTGTTGTCACATTTGGATTCAGCTCAAAAAACCAAACACTTTCATGACTTGAATCACTACTCTTGGTAACCGAGATATAGAAAGCGGTAAACTCAGTACATTATCTCTATGTTATCCTTATGGGAAATCAGGGCCGTATTTCCCTAATGTCGCATATGGCGGCCGCCAGGGGCCTCAGGCTGAAAAGGGGGCCTTAGGACAGAAAAAGCGGACGAAAATCGCCAGCGGGCGGGAAAGTCCTGTACCTCATTGGGTCGTAATAAAGGGATTCGGAGTCGATGTCCTTAAAAAAAGGTCACCACATCACCATTTTTGCCGAGACCATAGGGGCCTCCTTTGACAGCTCCGCCAGGGGGCCTCTGGGGCTGTAGTATTTCTACCATGTGGGAAATAAATAAAATTTTATATCAAGCATGTTTCTTAACATATTTTAATCACTTATTTAATTAATTCTTATCACTTATTTAATTAAAGCCACCCAACATATATATATATGTTGGGTGGCTTTATGTGACCCTCATATTAATTATGGAGACAAAAACATGTCATATCTCGCTATGATGGGTTCAAATGTTTTTACACCTTTGAAATTCGCTGAGAGTGCAGGTCTGATGCGACGGGGGTATTTACATGTTACTGAAAGTTCCTAAAATTTGTGTTGCAGGGACACGTCTGGAGTTTTCATGGTGAGTGCTTTACATTACAGTATCTTCAATAAGAACCTTATAATATATACAGCATTAGCAAAAATAAACAGTACTGAAACTGAATCAGCTGTAGTTAGTTGCCTTCCCGTTCAGCTGAGTCAATTGTTAATTGTTTCCATGGCTTCCTGTTCATTACTTCTTTCTTATTTGAGATTAGTTTTTGTTAACATGGTGTTAACAACAGTAGAAAAAACTGTTATTGTAGAGCATTATTTTTGCTCATACGGAATTGGACGTGCGGGTGGGTCAAGCATGTCACACACTGCATTACGTTTTCAAAAACATTTCCACAAAAACCCGCTTAGTACTGCTGTGATTCTCAGTGTTTTTGAAAGAAAACATTTTCCGCGAGGACCCACCATCTACCATCGTTCAACTCAAAGAAAAATAGCCATGTTTATTAGGAGATTGAAACAACCCCTATTCATAACTACCCCCGTTGCAGCAGACCTGCATACTCAGCGAATTTCAAATTAAAACGACATATTTCAATCCAACATAGCGAGATTTGACATGTTTTTAGTAAGCTCCATAAGAATAACATGGGGAATGAGTATGCAGGTTTGCTGCTACAGGTTTATTAAAACTGGGTGGTTTTAATTCAATATTTAGTAGATCATCTGAACTAGAAGAAGCTATTTACTAAGTTTGATCAAGATATGTTGAGAAATAACCGAGATATAGAATTTTACTTATTTCCCATAAGGTTAAACATTGGGATAACGTACTGCGTTTACCACTTTCAATATCTCGGTAACCAATGGACATAGAGCAGTGGTTCAAATTACTAAATTGTTTGTTTTTACGAGCTGAATTCAACGGTGCCAAGAAAAATTCGATAAATTTTATTTTTCTATGTAATAAACTCAAAAAACCCATTTTTGGGGGTTTATCCCCCTTTACCCCCCCTTCCGGTGGTCCGATCGGGCTGTTTTACAAACTCGTCCGAGGGATTACCACTCCCTCCTGAAATGTGTCCTGAAGTCCTGTGAAATGTGCATGCTCAGTGAAGATTTCCCCTATCGCGAGTCTCAGTACAGTCAAATTTCGAAATAACTCATGTGTCAAAACATATGACTCTTTGTTTGCAACAATATTTGTAATGTTGTTATATGCCATGTGGGATTTTAAGTTGACTATTCACAACCGATGAAAGAAAAACAGTGGTGGGGGTATTCTTCATCTCTCTCGCACTTCCACCCCTATAAGACTTCCTGGCTGAATAGATCTGTAAATTAATTTCTTTTTCATCTGTTTAAATATAAACATCATGTATTTAATTTCGTAAGGCAATTCTTTGTGTCAAAATTGTAGGCGTCTGGCAAGTCGTAGAAAGATGGGAGAGGGCTCAAATTTTAGGTCTCTGTTCCGTGATGACGGGAAAAATACTGAAGTTGCTTGAAATTAACTAGTAAACGAGAAATAACGTAAAATACCTGCCATTCAAAAAGCATTGGGATCTAAAAACGTCTGCTTTGTTTACATTAAAACATATGGTGCTGATGCTTGATTCAAAGCCATATGCTAGATGTTGACACAGTTTTTTTTTCAAAAGGCAGCTAACCGTTTCAATGTACTATATCAAATAAATATTTTAACTTTAAGATTTTCAGACTTTATAATTACGGTTTGAGTATATATATATATATATATATATATATATATATATATATATATATATATATATATATATATATATAATTTTAAAATTATAAAGAGTTAAGTGCGTTTGTTTCGTTCATGTTATACCTAACAATGCCGACTTAATGCCAAATGATCATGTAAGCGAAATTACCCCTAAGTACATCAAGTACTTAGAGGTAATCCTCGACAAAAACTTATCTTGGAAAAAGCATGTTTCTACATTACGTAATCAGTTAAATAGAAAATGTTATTTCTTAAGAAACTTTTGTAGCATCACTCTTTTACGCACTCTTTATTTTGCCCTAATACACTCTTGGTTGCAATATGCAATAACATGTTGGGGAGGGGGTTTAAAGACCCTCATAGACAATTTAAGAAAAACACAAAATAAATTTATGCATATTATTCTGAAAAAATCGAAGTTTGAAAGCTCTTTCCCTTTATACCAACAATTAAAGATTTTACCAATACAACATTTGTTCATATTTAAAACTATGCGCCTTTTTTACATAATCAGTGGCAATAGAGGTAATACAAGAATTCATTACAATATGAGAAGTAACAATCAAAGAGTATTTATAAAACCAAAAGTTAACAAGTTTATATTTAAAAGCTCTTTTATTTATTTAGGCCCTAACATTTTCAATAAATTGCCCATGGAAACCAAGCAATGTGCAAACGTGAAATCTTTTTGTAGAGAATTGATTAAATGGTTATTTAATAATACACAAGATGTAAGTTTTCTAAAATAATAAGTGTTTCTATCGTCACTACAATCGGTGTTTTTTTCACAAATTTGAGAATTAAAAAAAATATAAGCACAGAATTAAGGTCAGTGAAATTGTTTACTTTCCAGTAATGTTTTCGTGGAATTGAACATTAGATAAGCTATTTATTATGGTTTTTTCCAGCAAAAATGGTTTATGTAAAATGTGTTTTGAATATAGTAGTTTAAATTTAGTAGTAAACTTAGCATCAAAGTCGTATAGTCAAAGTTGTATAGATCTAGTCACAGGCACTGCAGGAGGCGTTTATCTATGGTATGTAACATGTAGAGACTGGACTCTTAATAAGTCAAGAATCTAGTTCATTATCTTGATGACTGCTGACTAACCACAAGTACTGGAAATTGTGGTTAGAATTATTCCTAGGCAATATAAAGTTTGTAAATTGTTGTATATTGTGGGATAAAGATCATTATTTCATTATTTCAATTTTTGCGCCGAAATTGTGGGTGTTTGGCAAGTTGCAGGAGAATGGGAGAGGGCGCAAATAGAAAGTCTTGATGCCAGGGACTCGGGAAAAATAGTGAAATTTCTTAAAGTTATCAGAAAATAAGATTTAACTTTAAATATCTGCCATTTAAAAATAATTGTAATCTAAAAACTTCTGCTTTGTTTACATTAAAACATGTGTTACTTAACCACATGCTATATATTGATATATGGTTTATATTAAATACGACTGTTACTTTTACATTATATCATGTAGTAGTAGCTGATGCTGATTTAAAGCCATTTGTAACATTTAAACAACCGAATAAGCGCAGGCTACGGGTACAGAGAAGACTTCACTCATAATTTTTAAGCTCCAGCTCTACCAATTGTATGTGTGGTCGGAAATAGTCATAGTTTTGACCGAGGATCAACAGAGTGTGCTGCACTAACAGCTATTGAGTGTAACATCAGCTTTAAATTTGATCCTACCAAAAAGGTTCACCTTTAAATCTGGCCAATCAAAAGTATATTTATTCTTGAATCTACCAAGACAAAGCAGTATTTACTCACGGGCAACCGTAAAAAAGTGTTGAACGTAGGGTAAAATCCTCAATATTAACTTTCTACCAAGCTCATGGTCTCCAAACATAACTTCCTTATGAAGAGGAGCTAGAGGCTCCAACGTGGAGCTTGGAGTCGTCAACAGGAGACTATTTCCTGATTTCATCCTTTTATTAGCTTATTTAGTAAAATGTAGCCTTAATCGGAGATTTCCATAATAAGTACCCTTTGACTGTCCAATATGTTCTTTTGAACGAGGTGGAGGCTACAAATGACATTTGTTTACATTTTGTGTTATGTGTCACTTCTTTTGGGAAATAAATTAAGTGCTGCAGTCTGCGGTTAACCTTAAGAATTTCTTCAAACCATGAAGAAATGTTTAATTGTAAATAAATAATGGATAGTGCCACTGTTCCAAAAAATTCAGGCCTTTACTGCATTGAAGTAAGGCCCTTTCTTAAAATTCTGACACCTACTAGCAAATGTCAAAATATCTTTAACATTACACTTTAAACGTTTAATTACATGTCAAAATGTTACCAAGTTGTGAGTGTGAAGAAAACATTAAATATCCACCATTTGTAATTTATTTTTGGGGCTTTTGCCCCTAAAAGCCTCTAGCTTCATTAGTTTATATTCTGCTATAAGGTTAGTCTTTGAGAGGGTCAGTGGAGGAGTCCGAGGGACATATCAGGATGACAACCACTTAGTTGCCATATTTTATGCCTAAAGAATGAGTGTACAAAATTTCAGCTCTCTAGGTGTATGGGAAACAGGATAGTTAGTGATGAATGAGTGAATGGGGATTTGCCTTTTATAGGTATATATAAGTTGGCTTGTGCCGAACCCCCATTTTAATTTGAATGAAATCAAGATAGCATATTAAAAAATCTGAATCTGAAATTAAGTTAAATGAAATCTGTTATATTTTAATTTTGATTTTTGCGGACATTTGCTATCACTGATTATTAAAATACCGTTTCACGACGTTTCGGGATCTGGAATCTGATCCCGTCATCTTCAGGTGGAAAAGAACCTAAAACATAACAAGATTAGTAACACACACCCAGGATAACCTGGATAAAAATTTTCGCTAAAACAGGGAACTGTAAAAGCAGTAACAAAAACACTATGCTGAAAAGATTGAAAAACACAATATCTATATACTAATACGCAAGCGGTTTTCTTTTCATAGTTTTATTCACTAATTATCACAGCAAGTGGTTTGGCTTTGTTTTCAACAGTTTTCTTTTTTTTAAGATTTATTATCTCATTTAGGTTATGTTATGAAGTTTTTAAAGCTCCAGTTGACGGAAGATGTAAATAAACAAACTAATATCCTATTACATGACTTAAGGTCAGAATTCAGTTGCAAAAACATTTGAATCACATTTGTGAAGATCTTTATATTCACATATGTTTATATCCCAAAGACAAATGCTAAAAGAAAATATAAATTTCAAGATGTTATAAAAATTTAATACTTATATGTAAAATAATCAGAAAAAAACTATTTTTTTTAATGGTTTCAAAACTGTAAACGTCTTTAATTTTCTAGCTTCCTAAAAATAGGTTATTTAATTTATTTGTAAACCCAATTATTCCACAGAAATATTATTTTTAAATTGCCTTCCTGATTAACATGAAGTATAAAGCATTCGTGATCTTAGAAGAAAGTAAAATTAAAATTACTTGACAATCGAGGGTAGGGTGATAAAAAAAACTTCAGGATTTTGCAACTGCAACTAACCAAAATATGAAGCAAATTCCCAAATGAAATACATGGCAAGTATCACTCAACCATACTTTGGTAATAGTACTACCAAATACCTACACTTTTTGTGTGCTAAACAACCCAAAATTTGACTTGTTGGGCCAAAAATTGGTCTCAAACCTTTAAAGTCGTCCCCTAACTTCAGCGTGCTTTGTATGCGAACTCCTGTATTGACATGAATATTAGTCCTAACATTAAGGATGATTGATATTTGATTTTTAACATTATAAAGCCTTGGTATTGCCATCCAGCCACATCTAATTTTGGGATATTCTGCCGGTAAGGAAGGAGACGATTCAGTGCTGGAAAAAACTGTTAAGGCAGGAAAAAGTATGACATGGTCAGTCGTCCTCGCCTAGAAAGAGAGATGCTTTCTTCCTCGCTCTGGACCACCGAGACAAAGCCCTTGAACCGGTGACCTCACAGACAGACACGAACACCAGACTTCCATATTTTAGAAGTACTACCCGAGCATTTTGCCTTCGAGAACTAAAAATCTTTGGAGTTTGTTAGATAACGGTATCTCATCCCCTCCAAGATGGGGAAGCCATCCTCTACTCTCTCCAAGACTCGGACTCGAATGTGTTCCTAAGCTCCGAAAAAGGCGATCACGCATATTTACTAACAGCTAATGGGTAAACGAATTAAAAGATTAGAGCTGAATAACAAGCGTAAAAAAATCGTGCAATTCACTGGTTTAACGACGGGTGTAGCTTTACTGAAAAATAATATTGGACCTAATGTGTTGTGCAAATGATTCTCTAAAATAATTATAGGCATAGTCCAAAATTTTCTCAGTTCGAGAAATAGTTAGAATTGCCTTTTGATTGGTCCGAATTTCTGGAGTTCTCTTGAATGTGGTTATGCCTCTGGACTGCCTAAAACGCAAATTTACATTCCGTGGGGGAGGGCCTCCCGACCTCTTCAGCTAGGGGGTACCTCCCTTCAGGCTCCCCGGTCTTATGGCTCCGCCTCAGGAGTCCGGAACGCACACGATATTTATAGACTTAGGGCCTAGTTTAGTTGTCGGCGGCCCTGTATTTAATGGGCCTTAGCAGAATGAACACACAAATAACAACACTTGCATAACAGAAACAAGTCTTATTGCTACAAAGAAATGTTTTTTTTTTGTTTTTTGATTAATCACCATCGTTACCCGGGTCATCAGAACTGTCGACAGAGTCTGATATGGATTCAGTAATAACAAACCTATCCATAAAATTGTCAAGCATGTGCTCTTCTTCAATTTTACCTTCCTTCTTGTCTTTCGGGATGATCACAAAACTTTTTCCTCTAATGTGTTGTCACTTCAGTCATAGCCGATTCAGCTAGTTTTACCGCGTCTACCATTTTAAAGGAAGTGTTAATAGCTGGGACGTTTCCTGAAATAACTCATATAAGCAGTCTTTAGACAGGGGAAATAACCCTGCCTGATTGACAAAAGAAAAAAAATTGGCGTAGCAAAGTGACCACGAGGCTATAAAAACTTGTTACTTCATACCGCTTAAAAATATATATAACACTGTTGAACATTTACTGTAAACTTTGTTCCAATAACGAATCATTTTCGGTCTTAGCACAGATTTCAAACATTTTTTTAATTTATTCCACATAGTTTATATTGTGGGTTTCATTTTCAAAACACATTACTTAAAAAGAAAATAATAACGGGGTAAATACACACTAAGTAAAATGCAATAAAAATAGTAATGATCTAAAAGAAAAAATGAAAAATAGCCACTTCCACTAAAACTAGAAGCACTCGATCGCTTAAAAGGCTTTAACCAAAAGTCATTAATAAATCAAAACATAACTAATAAACATAAACATTATTTGGTATTTGCCTACACATATGTCAAAATATAAACAGATGTTTTTGTTTTGATTGATACTAAAATTTTGTATGAAGTGAATAGTAATCGTTTGTTTTTATCTTCCGCCAACTGAGCTGCCCCCAACTCTACCAGTTTTACAATGCAGTTTACGATATCTCATAGTGTTTTTTGAAGTTATATTAACCTGAGGAAATCTATTTTTGGATTTAGTGCATTTTTATAATGCCACCGATAAGAAGAAGACGAACATAGACCGGTCGGAGGAGTCGGAAAGAACACGATCGCAACCGCTGGCATCACCCTCCCGATGTAACATTTTATGCTCCTTCCAACCTTAGACCAAGGAACTAAAAATGTTTTATTGCGGTGGGTTGCATTTCAAGAATGAAAAGACTGGTAGGGTAATGGGTCATTTACGCTTTTTACCACAAGAGAAATGTTGCCTATAAAGATAGCCGTTCCCTACAATATCTGTTTTGGCGATAATTATCATCAATAAGGTGCAGCGGTAATCACTAAACAAAGGAAGTCATTACGTGCCAGTGTTTGCTCTTGGTCAGCTACATGTTGCTGTAAGCAGAGCGTGATCTTTTGCCGGTGTTAAAATATGCATTTCAGAGGAAAAAGGTAAATGGGCATGGGTAAATGAAGGTGTTCCCTAAAAAATTGTTTACGTTTACCAGAAACTCCTACGGTGGATCAAATTAACTTTAATAGTTTGAGTAGTTAAGCCTTAATATTGTTAATGAAGTTAGCCCTTTGATTAGACTTTAAAAGTATATAAGTAGCCTGATTATTATTCAATATTTTACCACATGTTTTTTGCTCGATTTCAAGCTACGTGTTATCTAGTAACACAGAAAACACAAGTACCAAGAATCACCAAGCAGGAGAGAGCACCAAATCAGAGCAGAGCTAACTTTCTTAATAGATATATAAAAGTAACTGATTTCCAAAATAACTAATATGTGATTCTGACTAATACTAATACGACTTTTACTTATTCTTTCTACACTCTACACTGATTTAGTTAATTCAACTTTCTGTCTCTTTCATCGCTTGCGTTAACAAAATACATTTGGTAATTTTCCTAATATGATTTAAAACTAATGTGAGACGTATCTCATGTATTTTGATTAGGATTTTTTTCTCATGTAATACAATTTCTAGATAATTCAAGGCAGAAAGGCGGTCACCAGGCATGAGATATCACATTCTGCTTATTACGTATTACGAATATTTAATATTATACACATTTTATTATCATTATTTGTCACAAAATAATAGTATATTTCACTATACTAATCACGAAAGAAGCCTATTTCGGGGCAAGATAGTGTTTTAATTGCGAGGTGTAAGCCGACCATGTAAAACACTATCAAGCCCCGAAATGGGGCTTTTTGTGACGAGTTGTGAACAATACTTTTCATCACGATGCAAATAAGTAACCAAACTTATAAAAAATCATCCAACATTTCATAATTCACTAGTTTTTCTATAACCAAACACAACGGCTGAACTGTCTATTTTAGTTTGGAGTCAGCTGATTGAACTGTCAAAATAGGAAAACCGTTTGTTTGGGAACGGCAAAATTTTGTTTTGGTACGGAAATGCTTTGTTTGGGTACGGAAATGAAATGTTAGGGTACCGAAAAAACAACTGATCATTATTTGTTTTGACGTAAGGAAATTGAGAGTTTTTGTAGATCTCAGCTGTACGGTAACGGCCAATTATTTTCGTATACAGAGTGATGAAATAGTATATTTCACTACTAGTCACAAGCCGAGCAAGTAAAACACTATCGAGCCCCGAAATGGTACTTTTGTGACGAGTTGTGAACAGTACTTTTCATCACGATGCAAATAAGTGACCAAACTTATAAAAAATGATCCAATATTTCATAATTTAGTAATTTTTCTATAAGTAAACACAATACGGCTGAACTGTCTATTTTAGTTTATAAAGTCAGCTGGTTGAACTGTCAAATTAAGGAATTCGTTTGTTTGGGTACGGCAAAATTTTGTTTTGGTACGAAAATGGTTTGTTTGGTACGGGAATGAAATGTTTGGGTACCGAAAAAGCAGCTGATCATTACTTGTTTTGACGTAAGGAAATCAAGAGTTTTCGTAGATCTCAGCTATACGGTAACGGGCAATTTTCGTACGGTATACAGAGTGATGAAAAAATAATTGTTATAAGTAATTTTGAAACAGGTCTAGATTGTTTTAAAAGCAGTAGTAATTATTGTTTTTCATATTTTTTATCGATAATAAATGTAAGGGCAATAAATAAACAAATTATTTTGTAAAATCTATTAAATCTTGGTAATTTTTAATTTTAATATTTTTTCAATCGACATAAATCTATGTTTAACAGATTTTTATCAGTTTAAGGCTAAATTTTTTGGCAAAAGCTTCTCAAAACTGTAAACTGAAAACCTAATTTGAAACCTAATACAGATATTAGGATTTTTCAACTAATATTTTTTTGTACTGTAACTAATATGGAAGTAACTAATCAAAATATCTAATATGGCACATCCCTAGAGCTAAGACTGGTGGGAGGAGAGGAAATGGCGGCGGTACGGCCAACCAAATCGCAGTCCGCACTTCCGGTGACGACAATCTGAAACAAAGACATGTAATATGCAAATTCCATGTTTTTTTTTTGTAATGTTTAACCAGATTTTCCCCCTTGGCCTTGCTACGGGTTATCATGCTGTGAGAATTCTGAACAGAGTTGTTAGTAATTACCCTAGAAACTCAGAACCAATTAAAGATGCCATTTACAATATCTTATTTTCAATGCTAATTTTGAGGTTTCTCTTTACTGTGAGATGAAAGTTTATTCTTTCAATTAGGAGATATTTTGAAGCTGCATTATTTTGCTGGCTTTAAAACTACTAAAAGGAGGTTTTTGATTCTGAAACTCTGCGGTATTAGATTTTCAAGTTTGCACCTAGTGAGAAAAGTTAAATGTTCGGTGTGCCTAGCCAACTTTAGGTGCATTTGCTCAAGTTCACTTAGTTCATTACTAACTCCGGGTCCATACCGAGATCTTTGTTTGAAATTCTTTGTTGGTGAATTTTTCCTCCTGAAGATGGGATCAGACTTCATATTCCAAAACGTCGTGAAACTTGTTTTTTACTAATCAGAGATAGCAAATGTCCGCAAAAATCAAAATCAAAATATAAAATCACTATTACCAACAATGAATTTCAAACACAGAAATCTGTTGACTACAATACACACTATAAGTTGGAAATCCAACTTGAAAAATTTCTTTTGTGTAGGATAGGATGTTCCATTTTTGAAGAAAACGAGTCGGTCAGATTAAATAAAGCTCATAAAATAAAACACAGGAACATGAAAACATATAGTTTTAAATTGTACTATGAGTAAAACTTGTTAAGAGACACCAAGCTAATTGAGAATCAAAATCTATCAGCTATAATCGTCGATACATAATACGTTTAATATCTGAATACTGGTACGCTAATAACAGGGAATAAAATAACATGTTAACTAGGCGACACAAATGTCGCCCAGCGCTGAGATTTTGTCACCCAGTGGCTATAGGTAGTCCCGGCGTTTTTTTAATGATTAAAATTTTTAATATATCGGAGTTCACAAACTAAATAACTTCGGATAAATCTTTAAGAGTATTCCTCAGCAACTCAAAAACTCCCTGCTTCGTCTAGTATGACATCATCTACTGGAAAGCTGTACCACTTTTTGAAAGTATCTAAACATCGCTCTGCCTTAAAAAAGTCGGTGCAGACGTATACTTCTCTGACACCACACAGCACAGGTGTGGGAAAGGGCAGTGTCACATACGACTTTGGAGTCGAACCAACAATCTGGCCTGTCACGGGAAGCTCTCAACTCTAGAATGCGCATCGCATCGCTTTGAACGGAGTTGGGACAGCTTTTTTCGACCCAAGGCCATGGGTGGCGATGTCCTTGGAGAAGAAAGAAGAAGAAGGAAACTGTCTGATGCAGAACTATATCAAGACCAAAATTTCGTAAACAAGTTTTTTTGCGAAGTACAGTAACCTTTTCTTCCATTTTTTAAATTAGGGAGTTTGTAAGTGTTTATAAAAAGATATGTTCTTACCTTACTAATTTAATTGTTATTTAAAATTTTGTTGTTAAAAAAATATTTTTTACTGACAAATATTTTTGTGTACAGTAAAAAAATTACAAAAAACAACAAAAGAACCGTTTTTACTATCTTTAAAGTGAACAGTGATTACTGTTTAATGCTCTCTGGAATTTAAATATTACAATAGACCTTTGGGTTTTTAATTAATTTCCAGCACCAGGATCTAATTTACTTAAAATTTACGAACTCATCTTAAACAGCTTAAAATTGTAATTGTTTTTCACCGTTCGTGTACAAAGTTTTTAAGTGAGAATTCAATCACTGACTTTGCACTTATTATCCAAAGTAAACGATAGCCTACTAATTGAGGAATCATACCTTGAAAATAATTAGGAGACATAAAACATTTACATCATTAGTAACAATATCAATTACAGAATGTGATATTTAACAGTCATAAAATAAAAAACTGAAATTGATATTGTGGTTTTCGATTTACGTACAATACTTTAATATGTTTGTGTTAATAAATTGTTTAAGTTCTGTAATGCACTTTTGAAATTGAGCTATGCTTTTGGCCCAAGAGGTTGTAAAGGCAGCCTTGGGCTATTAGCCTAGAACGTTCTAAAATACGTAATTTAATGGGTCTATATCAGAGACCACATAGTACAATAGATGGAGCACAAGAAACCGCGACTTGAAGCCTAAATTTGCATGAAACAGCATGAAAAAAAAACAAAGTACGTAAAGAATTACATATATGGTATCAAATTAAAGGTCTGAATCTCAGAATCACTATAGTACCAAATATAAGTGGCTTACAGGCAGTTTACACATTGTAAACACTGATAACCTAGAAGAAGCTTGTCCTGACATTTTTTGAAAGAAGTTGTCCCCACGGAATGCACCTGTAACGTTCTATGATGTGTAAACTGCTTCTAAACCATTTATAATTGGTACCATAGTAATTGTGAGATTCAGACCTTTAATTTGATACCACATTTGTATTTTTTTAGTCGAATATATTTTTGTAATCAGCAGTTAAGGATTGACTTTGTTTTTATGCAGGCGCCGCACGGATAAACTCTCCCGCAGTAACTAAGTTATCGACCAAACTACGTCAGCTAATTAAAAAAAATATGATTAAAAAAATTCAACTCTTTAGCAACAATTTCCACCGTTTTTTATTTTACCTGACCAAAAAATAAAAAAAAGTACCAGCCGACCACTTTTTTCATCTCACGTTTTAAAGTTGAATAAAAACTTGTGAATTTAGACAATTTTTTCAAATAGAAAAAAAAATTATTTTGGAAATATGATTGATACTACTGTATTACCGTTCCAAACTATATAAAGGATTTTTCACATGCAACATTTCAACCTTCAACTTCAATGCTAAATGGTATAGACTACGAGTTATTTGAAATATGGGCACTGTTAGATTACGCGGTTTTAGGCGCAGTTTTATGTTTCTATACCTATATAATATGACGGCCCAGGCTTCACTTGCTGTAACGCAAGTAAGATAGGTATGCTCCGTATATTTCTACTTTGTGGTCGCTGGACTATATGGACTGTTTCCAAGCTAATATAATGGGAAAATTAATTTGAAAATACGCAAAAATCTGTGATTTTCGCATCCATTCTTGCAAATTTTTTTCTTTGGGAGGACCCCAGACGCCCCTTTTGCAGGGGGGTATTCCATTCCCCCCAGACCCCCTGCGGTAGTTTCGTCTCCACCAAAGTAATACTGGGTGCACCTATGTCCCAGTGGAATTCCTAAAAAATATGCTCTGGCTAATAATATGCAATAGGTCCTAATTTTTGGGATAAAATTGTTAATTAAGAGTTCTTTAGAACTGTAAAAATTAAAATAAACTAAATAAAATTAAAAATAAAAACGAGTATTTTATATTATCTAGCTATCAATGAATGTTGTTGCAGTTTCAAAGGCGTATGTTCCTGCAAAAACTTTACATTCTTCTGATTCTTTGAAAGCAGAATACAAAAATGATCATGGATTTAAATTAAAGTGTTACGAATCTGAGACAAGCGTTAGAGCTGGTGTGAGCTGGGTCTCTTATTATGATCACACAGCCCAGTTGTATGCGCCAGGAAAAGATGAAGATGCTGTAGCGACTCTCGATATTGGGGACTGCACCGAGATCAGATACTTCAATGAAAAGCTGGGTTTTATGAAATCTGAAGACGCATCTGGTGGACAAGAGCATATTCAGCATATTCTGATGATGATTAAAACTGATAGCAAGGCAGGAAAAAGATGGGAACAATGTACCTTGCCGCTTAAAGTCGGAAAACAACCTGAAGTATGTAAAGCTGTGGATTGGGAGATCAGTCACTCATCGGACCATGGATCCTCTTGGACTAAGGTGAGTTGTTGCAATATAATCAGTGTCTAGTATAAGTTTGAGCACCCCATTTTTTTCGAGTAATTTGCATCTACAAAATTTGAAATTGTGATTTTTATAATAATGTTTGTGTCGCTGGCCTAGACAAAATCGAATGTTACAATCTGAGTGCTGGACTGTCGCTGTAAATGGAACATTTACCTTGAGTTTAAATGTTTTTGTTATGGTAATTTTGGTTCTTTACAATTTGGTTATTATGTACAAAATATAAATCAAAATAATATTTCAACAATTTTATCAAAACATAATGTATGTGGATAACTTTTTAGCAAACATAAACAAAACTGAAACTAGAGTAATTTGATTAGTAGTCAGGTAAAAACATAATATATACTAGTGGTTAATTTCTTATTTCAATGTACAGGGCGTCCACTAAAAACGTTTCAGGATTTTGGGAGGTGATTCCTTACATCTAAACTAAGAAAAAAGTCGATATGAAGGTATGTCCTAAAATGCATATCCACCCAAATTTCCGCCATTTTGTTTTATGCAAAATATTTTTCATCTTCGAAGTTTGTGATTCGATTTTTATGAAAATCAGTTTGTACCTACACCTCGTCAACGTCAGTTTATGAGAAAATAATCATCATGAAATGGTAAATTTGCGGCCGTTTTATTTCCTTTAAATTGAAATACCGAAAAATCTGTACGTTTTGTTATATTTTTGAGTGATGTTTATAAACTCGAGGTCCGACTTGGGTGTTAGCGGTCCTGTTTAAATTTTAGTTGTAAACTTAAGTGAACCAGGGGCGGATCCAGAGCAGAGTTTTGGGGTAGGAGGTCTTAAACAATAAAACCCTTCCGAGGGGTACTATTAAAACTTGGAAGCCAAATAGTGACTTTTTAAGTCTATTTAAGTCAAGTGAAATGTAAAAATATTGCTAGTTTTGGCCCATTTATGTCAGTTGTAAACTTACTATCTCTCCTATTTAATGAAGAAACAATATTAGAGAACATTTAAGAGAACTTTTAATTAAATCAGGAGTACCTTTTATGTAGCTATGTATTTGAACTTCCGAACTACATAAAAAAGAACAAGACCATGTGAAATTCTTATGTAAGTTACATAATATAAAACGGGATAATAATAATGTCATATGTAGTAATAGTAATAGGTTATTGCTTTGACGGAAGCAGAGTGCAGTGCTGCCACCTGCCAAATGAGAAACAACACATTTCGCTACAAAATGCATACAGTACATATATAACTGTCACACTACAACCTCAGACAAATCTTTCATTCTTCAAAAAAGAAAATAATTGGTTTCCAATAAGCCAAAAGTAAGGTACTATAGAGTGGTTATTGCATGTTGACAATATACTGTCGTGTATAATCAGTAATCATGCCATTGTATTTTTATAAACTTTGGGCTTTGAATATCTTGTTTCAGGAAATGACTCATAATTTTTTCAATACTTTAATTTTTCCAGTACTTTTAACACTTTAAAAAAATAAAAGATCATTTTACTTCAAGATGACAACTATAAAGACCAGTTTTTCCAAGCTTAAAGTTGAAAATTTTGAAGTTTACACAACTCCCAAACTTAATATTTCTTAAGTTACATAAAATATTAATTACCGTACCAATGTAATTTGAAATTTCATTTAAGTTTTAATTTTGTCAACTGCCTAATTTTTTTCTTATGAAAATAATTACATTTTAGCTGGGATTCAGTTACATATGAATTAGTTTAGATCAATGGGCAAAACCACAAATTGTAGCAGACCAATGTGGCCGATAATAAGCAAAAATCATCACTGTCACGCCTTCTAGCAAGTTATTTCCGTCGATTAACCGCTGTCAGTGAATACATAAGATTGTTTTTCACACTCAATTGCGAGTTCGTAATGTTACATTTGTCGTTTATCAGCGATCGGCAATTACGCGTGATCGTTTTTAACGGCCGATCGCGAGTTTCGTAAAGCAACATCGAGCGTTTATCGACAAATTCGCGGCCGTTCGCGAATTTCGCCGAGCCAGATTTGCGGTTTATTAGTGATCGTCAAATGCGCACAATCGTAAAGCTATACATCGGCCATTTATCTGCGATCGGCAGAGGCGCGCTAGCGTATTTCACGGCCGTTCGCCAATAACGCAAAGCTATTTTTGCCGTTTATCCGCGACTGGAAAATACGTGCGATGGTTTTTGTGGACGATCACGAGATTTGCAAGCTGCATTTGCCGTTTTTTTGCGATCGCAAATACGCACGCTGGAAGATCGCGAGTTTAGCAAACCTTAAAAGACCTTTTATAGAAGTACCCCACACAATAGATGACTCAATACTTAATAGCCTCTTTTCTGGCCTACAAACGTCAAGGAAGTAAGTACGATAGTAAAGTCAATGAAATCAAAACACTCCGCAGGTCCAGATGAGATATATCCAGCAATAGTTAAAAAATGTGAAGATGAACTGGTTCAGCCACTAGTTG
This sequence comes from Flexamia atlantica, assembly GCA_035578135.1. Lineage (NCBI taxonomy): Eukaryota > Metazoa > Arthropoda > Insecta > Hemiptera > Cicadellidae > Flexamia > Flexamia atlantica. The sequence continues at coordinate 9,061,417 of JAQJVK010000011.1, forward strand.
ACAAAATGAACAAATCTCTTGAGCAAAGAATCTTTTCCCAAAGCTCAAGCTAGCCAGAGTATACCCGAAATTCAAAAATGGAGATTCTACCGATCGGGGAATCTACAGACCAATATATCTACTTTCTTTAAAATCTTAGAAAGACTTGTATTGGCCAGACTTCTACATCACTTCACCAGAAACAACATTCACATGAAGAGGCAATATGGTTTTACAGCGGGGCACTCCACAACCACCGCCATCGCTAATCTCGTCGAATTAATTATCCAGGCTACAGAAGAATGAAACACAGCATCAGCAATTTTCCGTGACTACACTAAAGCATTTGATTGCATCAACCATGAGATGTTACTAAGTAAACTGGATGAACTGGGAGTCAGAGGCTTAATTGCCGAATGGTTAAAAAGCTACCTAAAAGGAAGGAACCGAAGTTGAAATAACTAAAACTGCAGATAGTATAAGAAAGAAAATCAGATCAAAACCATTTCCTTTTCAGAGAGGAGTCCCACAAGGATCAGTCCTGGGACCTGTTCTCTACATGATCTTTGTCAATGACCTCCCATACTACCTTAACAATCTCTGCTCAACACTAATGTAGGCCTATGCAGACGATACAGTGCTTTTAATTAAAAAAAAAATAAATAAACAGATCACCTGCTCAAATGGAGGTTAAGTTGCCATTACTGTCAGTATGGCACAACAATACTGTGAAAGAAATTACCTAATATTAAATGAAAAAAGAGCCAACAGCTGGTTATCAGAAGGGCAAATGAAGAGGTTTGCGCCCTACCAGACCTGGAACAAGTTGGAAAAAATAAGTACCTTGGGATCACAATTGACAACAAATTAACATGGACTGACCATATAAACTATCTATGCAACAAACTTAGCTCTGCCCTGTATGTATTGAGGAGACTTACTCACGTTTACAATCAGGACATGGCGAAGATTGCTTATTATGCCATATTCGAATCGCACCTCAGATATGGACTTGTGGTATGGGGAGGAACCTCCAAGGCAAACCTCCAGAGAGTCCTAGTGCTCCAGAAAAGAGCTGTCCGCATCCTCACTGGACTAGGACATAGTCTCCTGCTGAGAGGCCTTCAAAGAACAGAAAATCCTCACTCTTATAAATCTATTCATAATTGAAACAATATTTTTTGCTCTACGGCAAAAACCAACAAGAGCAAATGAAACACACAATTACAACACAAGAACAGGAAACAACTTTTCTTTACCAATACATCGAATGTAAATCTTTGAAAACAGCCCACATATACCGGCTCTAACTTCTGGAACATCCTACCTGAAGAAATGAAGAAAGAAAATTTGAAAAAAAAACAATCTCACGCTGTCTCCTCGACCGTCCCTACTGCACTATAGAAGAATTCAAAAACTGAAGGACCCGCAACCGTGGACTAACTAAAAATCACAACACAGACTAAAATTCACAAACACAACAATTACACTATTATTGTAACACAAAAACTATTTTTAACCGACTTCCCCCACCAACAAAAGGAGGAGGTTCTCAATTCGTCTTGGGAGATGTTTTTTTTTTTTTTTTTTCTAGGGATGTTCACCGATTTCTCTGCGATACTTTTACCAATCAACGTGATTCTACTACCAAAATAACCGGAATGGTTTCCCGTAGGTCCCATATATAACATTTTGTTACATTGAAATATTTATTTAGGAGAAAAGTCCAAAAAACCTCAAATATTCAACATTTTCAAATACTTGTTGTTTACAAAACAAAGCTAAGGTGAACAGGGATAAGTCAGGTTTATTTTATTACAGCTGTTACATCCTTCAAATTAAATTTATAATTATAGAGCAAATGATCAGCTGCTTCATGTCTATATAATGTCAAAACAGTTTGTCTTCTAGGTTATGAATTAATTATATGTAGATTCAAACACAGTCAATTCCATTATGATTATTATTACTTAAATAAAAAAAGTGTAAACCAAAAAACATGAATGAAGAAGAGCAAGTCTAAATCTTAACGTTTTAGTGTGGCCTAGGAATACCTCAGAAATACATCGGAAACTTGGATCTTGTGAAAAAACTTAAGCCCATCATAGATTGCTTCTATAGCACACCAGTTAATTTCAAATGGCCATAAAAAATAATGTCATCGTCGTACAAAGAGGAATTTTTGTGACTTGTCATATGTGAGCGCTCTTGCAGTTTCCACTGAAAAAATCCCCAACAGGCTTTGCAAGTCATTGGTCATTGTGAGTTCGTGTTTCACAGGTTGAAACATGCGAAACATTATTTTTATATATCTTATTGGACAACTTATAGTGCTAACGTGCAAGCATCGTAATTCGAGACTAGATCGATCTTATGAGTGAGCCCCTGGACAGTTTTGCAAATGTACTTAAATTAACTCATTTTCCATTTTCCAGGTGCCAAGCACATGGTTATCTTGTAATAAAAACCTCTACAGTAAACTGTCCGAGAAAATCTGTCGCCAAATTCAAGGGTTCAATCAATTCAATAGAAGATTGTAATTGTGCACGTGAGATAATTCATAATATGACCGCCGCGTATCAGAATTTCAGAAATGTTCCAAGGCTGTGCTGAAGGGATAAGGTTTTTAATGTTTAGTTTATCTGCTTTAAAAATTGTTTTGAGTATTCTCCCAAAATTGCAATGTTGTGGTCGTGAGTTTGTAAAGCAAAAAAAGCGTAAATACATTAAATAGTAAACTTTGTCTGATATATCTGTTTGTGTCTTTAGGATAGAAACGCGCAAAAACTAATAAATAGATTGAGCTAAGCACAGAGGAAATCTATTCCAGTTCTTAAAATACAGTTAAAAAATGCCACTGGCGTAGAAAGACACAAAATAAAAAAATACACCTGAAAATATTTTGCATTGAGCAGGATCAAGATCAGCTGTTTCGAGCTAACAAAAAAATTGACTATACATTAATATCTCTTAAACGGCCAATGTTGAAGAACTGGAACATACTCGGTGTCAGACAATTTTACACCCTCAAAATCTTTAAATGTCTGGTGGCTTATCTATGTTATATAGAACAACTAACTGTTTAAATAATTTTTTTGCTCACAGTACAGTAGTGAAATGCTGTGAACATTTAAATATTGTTTTACAATGTAAATATGGATTTGAATGCTCGTCAAATGTGAAAATTACGAACCTATTAAGCTGAGAATTTGTCAGTAATGTATTTGGCCCATATAGGACTGATCTGTAAAGCACATGTATAGGCTTTTAAAATCCCTTATAAAATGAGATGTTTACAAACATGTGGCCATATGCATAGCGCATAAGTAATAAATAGCTGGACACGTGGAGACTATAACAAATTATAATGTGTACTATATACATTGTCATTTACCTGAGACTTCGCTGTACAAGAGACTGTTCTAACCTGTCCAGAAAATGAGTTCAGCAAATACAGTAGTACAGTTTAGAAATCTATTAAGTGATTGAGTCATCAGCGAAATTAACTGGAGTGGAGTATTAATGGTATCCTACAACTATTATTGAATAAATCGAAATCAAACATAGAAGACAAAAACGTCCACTAAAAAGTATGAAATAATTTATTTTTGGTAAAAAAAAACAACCGACTTCAAACGCTCTAAAAAGTATGAAATAATTTTATTTTATTAGTCAAATTTCGTAATATCCAAGCTCACGTATTTCAAGTCGGCGCGGCTCTATATTGCATCTTAGTTATGTATCTTCTTGGCAGAATAGCTCGAAGTTTTAATAACATTTGAAGAATGTATTTGTTGTATGGCTTACCGGTACTTGAATGTAACATTAAAATAAAAATTGTGTGTTAATTTCATATAAATAAGAGAGGAGAGTTTTAAATTTAGACTAGAGAATTTACTTGTGGGTCTTGGGTCTACAATACTGTAAAAATTGTATTTTAAATCAAACTGTTCGAGTTGACGACTGAAATTTTATCCCGCAATTATTATAATTGAGATCAAACTGAGATATTTAATCACTACTCACAGTTGAGTGTTTCATATATTGATAGAGCCGCGCCGACTTGAAATACGTGAGCTTGGATATTACGAAATTTGACTTATAAAATAAAATTATTTCATACTTTTTAGAGCGTTTGAAGTCGGTTGTTTTTTTTTACCAAAAATAAATTATTGACTTAATCTGTTCTCAAGGAATATGATTAATAAATCATTCTGATTCTGATTCTGATACGCGAGATCGTTTTCCGTGGTCGATCGCGAGTTTTGCGAAGCTACACTCTCTGTTTAGTTGCGATCGCTAACACAATCCTGTCCTGGAAATTTCCCGAAGTGAATAAAAATCCCGCCCGAAAATCGGGAATTTTACTCTCGCGAAAATTTCCTGAAATTTCGGGACCCGACTATCCCTAATTATTATTATTTTTTGGGGGGGGGGAATTTCCTCTATTTACCCCCCCCCCCCCACCGTGGATCCGCCCCTGCTCAGTTTAGTCTAGTTTCGACGCGTAGCGACGCTGTTCCAAAAATTCAGCTTTTTACCTAAGTTTTATCAACCACCCATGGAAGGATGAAAAAATATTGTATATTTTGTACCCAGATAATTCAGTATTCTATGAAGTCATTAGATAATGCATTAAATATATTTATTTCCATAATTATTTTTATTACTTCTGCAAATTAAATAAGTCTTCTAAACTTATTTATTACTTCAAAAATATTTTACAATTTTTTCGTAAGCGTGTTAATCTGGTTAAAATGACGTGACTAGGCCGCAAAAATGGTAGTGGGCGGTGTTACGTTACATAGGCTATAGCACCTTCAAACCTTAAATGCAACAACAGCCGTGCCCGAACTGCAGGGCCTGAGCTACCAATCCAGTTGTTTTTATTTACGTCGATAACTAAAAAACTCGTTGATTCTGCAGTCAGGAATATTATTATTGTAGGCCTACACCTGTTTAGTGCTACAATAACGGGTAAAAATGGGCCCGGATTTGCTCGTGAGCATTTTAAATACACAACTACCCTGCCACTATATTATAATTCAACTGGTGACAATCCAATAAAGGCTTAGATATATTGTAATGAAAATAATTTTTTACCTACGATACTTGTTTTAGGAAACGACAAAGAAAGGATATGAATAAGAATAAGAATAAGAATTTATTCAGCCAGTCAATATTTCAAACAAATACAATGGCACGTCAAATTCAAACACACATTTCAAGTTACATTAATCAAAGTCCAATGAAGTCCAAGATCTTGACATAAACTCTTCCACAGAATAAAATGGATGCATACATAGAAAGTTATTTATTTTAATCTTAAAATCCTTATCATTAAGTAATCTTATTGCTAATGGTAACTTGTTGAATAATTTACTACTTAAGATTAATGGTCTTTTATCAGTCTTAGCTATTCTAACTTGAGGTAAATTTATGCTACATTTATATCTTGTGTCGTGACTGTGTATATCTCCCCTAAATTCTATATTTTCTAATTGAGGTCTTAAATATAACAGGCATTGCTTAATGAATAGGGAGAACAATGTCAATATTTTGTATTCTTTAAAAAGGTCCCTACAACTATGACACATATCTACTCCAGCCATAACTCTGATAGCCTTTTTCTGCATTATTAATATGTCTTTGGCATGTGCAGAGGACCCACAAACAAGAAGTCCATAGCTTATGTGACAATGAAATAGACCATAGTATGCCTGTATGAGAGAGGCCAGTTCTAGTTCACCACATAACCTCTTCAATGCAAATATACATGAACTAAGTTTACTTTTAAGTACTATTATATGTTGATGCCAGTTCAAAGTGGAATCAAAAGTTAGTCCCAAAAATTTTGGATTTTTTCTTTATTTTGCATACTATGAACTTCACGAAGGTTAAACAGAACAGTATTTGTCTTATCATTATTTAGCACAAGGTTATTTGAAGTTAACCATTCTTCAACTATCTTAACATTATGTTTAGAGTTTACCATAAGTTGTTCACAATCTGCATGTCTAGTAATGATGGTTGTATCATCTGCGTATAGTACAATATTTTCAGGAATATTAACACTTAAATCGTTAATTATAACTAAAAACAACAGTGGCCCAAGTACGGAACCTTGAGGGACTCCACAATCGACAGGTTTACATGAGGACACTTCCTCTCCTAAAACTACATACTGAATTCTGTTTAACAGGTATGACCTAAATAAATCTAGTGCCGTACCTTTTATGTTGTAATATTCTAATTTTTTTGACAAAATTTCATGGGATACTCGATCAAATGCTTTACTAAGATCACAGAATGTAATTGCAGCAAAATCCTTATTTTCATAACAATCAAGTATATTATCGACTAAAGAAGTAATGGCATGAGTTGTAGATAGCCCTTTTCGAAATCCAAACTGTTCTGGACAAATTAGTTGATTTGATTCAAAATATTGCATTAACTGTTTGCCAACAACAATTTCAAAGACTTTAGACAGTACAGGTACAATAGCAACAGGCCTATAGTTACCTATTTCATCCTTTTTACCTTTTTTATAGATAGGGTGGACTTTAGTAATTTTTAAAATATCTGGAAACACACCATGTGTCAAACAATTATTAATTAAAATCGTTAAAGGAGTAACAAAATAAGTTATGGTTTCCTTAATAAGAGCATTTGTCAGTCCAAAGTGGTCCCTACTCTTTTTTGGAGCCAACTGTCTAACAATATCTACAATATTTTCAGTCACATAATTAAAAACAAAATCTCTAATACTATCAGGTACTACTTTTTTACTTAAATAACCTTCAAAATTACAATCATTAGCTAAACCTACACTACGACTAGAATTAACGCTATCACAGGCAATGCTTACAAAGAATTCATTAAAATCATCTGGCTTAAAATGGTCATTTACTCTACATTTAGCTTGTTTATTCTTACTCTTATTTACAATATTCCATAATGCTTTTGTTTTATTTTTGGCATTTTCAATCAAATTAGAATTTTCTCTTTTTTTAGCCTGTTTAATCTTACATCTATACACTTTCTTAAGTTTTTTGTATTCATTACAGTACCAAACAATATTCGTATCTCTAAATAAATAATAGAGACTATCCAATCTTTCTTTAAGTTTTTGTAACTCTGCATCATACCATGAACTCCTCTTGATGATCTTCTGATAACTAGTTTTATAAATATTCACATTCTTAACAAAACTTAGTTTAAAATAATAAATAAGAACATTCATAAAAGTTTTAAATGCAAGGTTGACATCATTCATAAGATATACCTCTTCCCAATTTTCCTTTCTCAAATAATATTTGAATTCTCTAATACCAGGCTCAGATATTTTAATGACCATTTTATTTTTATTTAACGGGAAGTAACACTTCTCTTCCACATTATTATTATACATAAAAACTTGACCAAGGTGATCACTAACATGCTTATTAACAACTGAGACTGCATAGCTACCCTTTTCTGTAGAAGTAAATATATTGTCAAGGCAATTGTCACCCCGGGTAGGCTCAAAGATTGTCATATTCATCCCATACATACTAAATAGGTTTATTAGATCAACAGCATCACGATCATCACTAAGAAAATTAACATTAAAATCGCCACACACAATTGATTGTTTTTTCTGTCGATTGAGTTGGCATAGTAATTTCTCCAAGACACTAAAAAATTTTTTGACATTACCATTTGAGCTCCGATATATGGTCACTAAAAATAAATTTACATTCAATATTTCAACACATGCAATTTCACAGTCTAATTCTACTGATAGCTTATTCATATCATCTCTTACTTTAATAAATGATTGATCATAGCGAGTAAAAACTGCTGCACCGCCACGAATCCTAGAAGTTCTACAATAACTAGTCGCATGGTAAAGGTTGTTAATGGAACATGTCCTTATATCGCTATCTCTCAACCAATGTTCTGTAAGACAAAGAAAATCTAAATTCATTTCTTGTGCGATGTTTTCCAAAATGTTAAATTTATTGAGAAGACTTTGACAATTTTGGTGATAAATGTTTAGAGTTTTATTTTTGTGTACATATTTAAAATTGTTTTACCTTCAAGTCTGTTTATTTTTTTATTTTTTTCAACACTTATAATTGATAAATAATTCTTACAATCGAAAGACTTACCTAAACTAGTAACATCACTGCTAATTAAATGTGAAACATCTATGGGTGTGTCCGAGTGTTCAGTTATTGTCGATGAACAGTTGATTCCAGAGGCGTGTAGTTTTCCGACAGCAGCAGCAGCGGCTCGGTTCCAGGGGGAGGAGGTCGATTCGGTTCACCCGGTATCTGGAGGCACCTTGCTAATGGGACGGAAGCCAGCTTCTCAGCTATCAGATGGGAAAGCCATCTCTTGCCACTCTGGTTCAGATGTTGACCATGACGAGTATGCAGCCGCCGGTCAGCTTCACTTACTTTAGCCATAGTTACATTGTGAAATCGTTCACTTAGATCCGTTAGACGCACGTTGGTTCTTGAGATCTCTCTGTTTACACAAGACCATTGAGGCAAGTCGTGCTTCATTGGTAGGTCAACTAGTACAAAATTTGTGTTTCTTAGACTTTCCAAAGAGTTAGTCTAAGTGTCGAAAATATTACTAGCATTATTTTTTGCCACATCATTACTTCCACAAATCACAACTAAGGCGTCATTTATACCTAGATTTTCTTGAACAATATTTTTTTCAGTTAGAACTTCTTTAGAGCATCCGCCGGGCCTAACATACCCCACAGCATGTTGCATGTGTTACTGTTTCATTTGACCCCTGTACTGTATTCACATGCCAATACAATCGCTTATTACAATCGTGGCCGTGACTATCAGCACAAATAAGTATTTTCCTATTTTTTCTTTTATCAACATCCAAAGCAGATAAGTTTGTAGTAGTATTTTTAGCTTCTAGGTGTGTACTATTATTTTTATTTTCTTCGTTTGTAGAATTAGTTTTGTCTTCTTTTACTCCTTCACTGGTAGAGTCGTCCTCAGCCGTAATCGAAAGTGCTCCATAGCGATTCAAAGTTTCAACCTCATTAAGTTTAACTTTATTTCTAGAAATGCTAATTTGTCTTTTCTTCAACTCCTTATTGTGGTGTATTGGGGTCGAGTGTAATGCAGGAAAACTCTGACTTAATATTGTTTCTTTATTTTTGCTTTTTATCCCCGGCCAAACTGGCTTTTTAACACTTGTATTTAGTTCATTGATTTTTCTTTCTAGCAAAATTATTGTTTCTTCTTTTTCTAAGACTATTGTTTCAAGATTTACTTTTTGAATCTTCAAGTGCCTTATTTCCTCAAGAGCTTGATTCAAATCTTCATTTAATGTATGTATTATTTCATTTTGAGTTTCAAGTCCCTGGCTTACGTCATTGTTTATTTCTGTAGATTCCTCATCAATATTTACTAGAGAATTACGAGATTTGCAAGAGTTACAAGTCCACTTAACATGACTTTTATTTATATTGTTAAATTCAACATTGGATAATGATGTGCACTTGAAGTGAAACCATTTCCCACAAATACCATTACAAAAGTCGGCTTTGCACCTCCCAACATTTTTAGAACAATTTCCACAAGGGTACTGATTTTTATTTTTCATAATTGTATGATTGGAATAAATATTAAACCTAGTCCACTTAAAAAATTGTTTGTTTGTCAACACAGTTGGCAGTAGATCAAACTTTTTTAATGAATAATATGGGGCTGTACCTGCAAGATATGGGCCTGGAGGCCCAACTGGAAAATATCCATTTTACTAAAAAACATTTCATTGTTGTGTAATAATATTTTAACTACCGAGCATAGGTTTTCTTTTTGCATGATGTAATAAATAAAAAATTAAACAGATTAATTAAAATGGAATATAGTTTATTCCTGAAGAATAAACTGTGTTTTCTTTTTTTAAAAGACCAGATGTATGCATTAGCATCCTATTAAGTGATAAGAACTTAATTTAATTTATTTACTAATTTACTTAGCATGACTAGTTCTTATGTGTCACTTACTCATGAACCCGATTTGAATACCTATAACCACAGACAAATGAGTATCTACTCTTTTGTCTGTGCTATAACGTTTTGAGAGGCTCGAACTATATGAAGAAAAACAGTCAAATAGAAAAATAAAACACTTATCATGCAAACAATCAATTAAGTCCAACTGAAAAACACGATTCATGATCTTCAAAGCTATATCAACACATCATCACTAAATTAATCTCAATAGGATGATTTAATCTTACCTAGGGTGTTAGGGCGTTTGAAGACGAACATCAAAAGTTATTTGTGTGGTATGGGTGACATGATAGCCTTGTTACTAACAAAGAAATCAATGTATCAAGAATGCCCCTAATAGCAAAACAATAAATTACTCCCGTTGCAGCAGACCTGCATACTCAGCGAATTTCAAGTGCAAAACAACATATTTCAATTCAACATAGCGAGATTTGACATGTTTTTGTAAGCTCCATAAGAATAACATGGGGAATGAGTATGCAGGTTTGCTGCTACGGGTATATTAAAACTGGGTGGTTTTATCTCAATAATTAGTAGATCTGAACTAGAAGAAGCCATTTACCAAGTTTTATCGAGATATGTTGAGAAATAAGCGACATATAGAATTTTAATTATTTCCCATAAGGTTAACATTGGTACAACGTACTGCGTTTACCATTTTCAATATCTCGGTAACTAATTGACATAGAGCAGTGATTCAAAATACTAAATTGTTAGTTTTTTTAGCTTAATTCAATGGTGCTGATGATAAAAATTGGATTATTTTTATTTTTATATGTAAAAAGCTCAAAAAAACCATTTTGGGGGTTTACCCCCCCCCTTCCGGTAGTCCGATCGGGCTGGTTTACGAACTAATCCGAATAATTACTCACACACACACACACACACACACACACACACACACACACACACACACACACACACAGGCCATTACTAAATTTTGTATCAGTAACTGTAGTGAATCTTTCAATTAATATTACAAAAAATCACACTATAGTAAAAATTCTATTTTACCTTTTCCTCCAAAATGAATGTAAGTATAATTAATATGTAGTTTTTTTTTGTTCTACGGCAAGTTTCAATGTGTAAAAAAAGTTCTTTTATGAAAATAAAGTTATAAGTTATGAAAAAATAGTTTTCAATATCGCCGAAATACTGAACCATTTTTAGCGAATTTCCCCTATAAGGAAGAAGCTGTTACCGTAGGTCTCATGGTAAGACATAAGCCCGAGACCATCATAACTTTTCTTTTTGAGGTGCCCAGATGCCAAAAACACCATTCGTTCATTTTCATAAATATATCACTGCTCTATGTCAATTAGTTACCGTGTTATTGAAAATGGTAATGAATTTTCATAAATATATATAATTATGAAAATGAACGAATGGTGTTTTTGGCATCTGGGCACCTCAAAAAGAAAAGTTATGATGGTCTCGGGCTTATGTCTTACCATGAGACCTACGGTAACAGCTTCTTCCTTATAGGGGAAATTCGTTAAAAATCGTTCAGTATTTCGGCGATATTGAAAACTATTTTTTCATAACTTATAGTTAGTTTATTTTCATAAAAGAACTTTTTTTACACATTGAAACTTGCCGTAGAACAAAAAAATACTACATATTAATTTAACTCACATTCATTTTGGAGGAAAAGGTAAAATAGAATTTTTACTAAAAGTGTGATTTTTTGTAATATTAATTGAAAGATTCACTACAGTTACTGATACAAAATTTAGTAATGGCTTATTGAGGTTGATGAGTCTCCAGGGGCAGGAACCAGATCAGGCGGGTATAACTGGCGCCAATTCTTGGGGCCCAAGCCGTTCATTAGACTAATGTTAATTTTAGCATTGGGCTTATGGACGGCGTGGACCCCAAGAATTGGTGGCAGGTATAATTATTGCCTTGATTACGGGACATGACCATTCCTGGAAACATCTCTTCACTCTTGCTATCACTCATGATCATCCAGAGTGTAGCCTCTGTGGCAGCTCTACCGAGACTGCAAGGCACATCATTTTGGGTTGTGAGAGACTGGAGGCTAGGAGAAGAGCACTCTTTGGTCTCCGACAACCAGGTGACGAACCAGGTGCTAGCATTGGCAAAAAGCTCTTGAGCCTCGTTGAGGGCTCAGTCATGGGGCTGCCAATCTAGCAGCAAAGGGGAGCACAATAAGCTTCGGTTGACGTGCTGAGACCTTTAGAGTCTATTCACACACTCAGAACAATCAAATTAATCAGTCGAGGTCGACCTTTTTCAATTAAGTCCAGATTATGACACTATCCATCATCGTTTCTTTTAATAGCGATGATGTCAATGCATTTAATCGATCTTTCATTTTCAATTCCTAACACTTCTTTGTGTTCTTTGTCCTAACACCTCATTTTGTTTCTTTTTCGGAATTGTTTTGCCTTTTTCTTATGATATGTTGACTTACATTTCTAAGAAGCTTATTTATCGAAAAATTCACAAAATATGGGATGGTACGTGTTTTACGAGTAAAATTCTCAGTAGCTGGACAATAAATATATTGTTTGATTCAAATTTTATTTTTGGATAATTATTTATTAAATATGGTTCAGTATGGAAACAATATATTGTAAAATAATTTAAAATTCAATTAAATAACATTTTAGTTATTTTAGCAAAATCCAAACGTTTAAAAAATTCTAAAATTCAATTCAGGGAAGGCTAATTAGCATGGTTACTGTTTTTTAGATTTAGAAGACCAGCTTGGGTACTTAAGTATTATATCAACTACACACGTATTTAAAAGATGTGTAAATTACAATACAACTCGGAGGTAATGGATAGTTTTAATATCAGAATGTAGAGCTGTATACTAACAGAAATTGTTGTGTAGATAACCAATCGTTGTGTACTCGCAGCAATGCTATTACCTTCCGCCGCGCCGCCATGGCTTAGCGCTATTCCCCCCCCTCGCCAGACAAGTAATGGACAAAGCCTGCCTGTACCTCCTAACCTAACTTAATTTAACCTATCTGGGGCCTGTTGCACAATAAATTATAAGTTAATAATACCAGCAAATCATCCACTTAGAGTTGGTAGATCACTGATATTATTAGCTTGTAAATTAGTGTGCAGGAGGCCCCTGGCAGTATACACTTGGCGGTCGGCAGTTGCGGCTGAAGGAGACGATCAGTTCCACACACTGCTCGTCGACATCGTTCAGTTTGGGGAAGACGTTAAACCACCCAACAATACAAATAGTATGTAGTAAGTATGTATGTAGTAAGTTTGTAGTTTCTTCATTAAGGAGTTTTGTTTTCGTTCAATTGTGATAGCTTTTATTCATACACAATTCTATCAACAAAATACGGGTGTGGTCGCTATAATACGTCAGTACCCCAATTCGTTTTTGGCATGATTTGAACCTGTTGCCTTATGTTTCCAAAGCAGAGCCTGTTACCCCTAGACCATAGAGGCGTATATGTTTTGCAAAATATTATTTTTACTTATTGCTCTGTCTAGAGAAACTAATAACACGTTTTCAAAAATAATATAACAATATTGTCCCAATATTAGGGAAATTCTGTTTCGACTTTGTACCAAAACTTGTTAGAAAATCGCTGCACCAGTATTGATCGAAATTGCTCCACTATTTTAACAATATAATTTTGGTACGTGAACTTAAGTGTGGGGTGGGTGAGACCATAGCCTTCTTTTCTTGATTCAACAAAGGAATCAATGTATTAAGTATATGGGAAATAATCACGGAGAATCAAACAGAATGGGCTCAATGCGTAGAAATGGTTTTGGAATTCTTCATAAATTGTTTAGAAAGGTTTAAAAGAACAAAACATTTTTAACATTTAAGAAGTGTTTATTGAAAAAAATGTAATCACAAGAGACAACCAAGCCCTAATCCTAAACAATTAAGGTACAAACTTAAACTAAACTCTATCAGTTATAACAGGTAATAAATTAAGATCTATATATATAACTATATAAGATACAACAATTAAAAAATAACTTCTTAACATTCAAATTAATAAATATGTTATAAACAAGTACTAATAAATCTAAAAATCACACAATCAATCTTAAATATTAGAGCGCAAAATCAGAACATCACTTTGTGAGGTGGGTGCAAGTAATTAATAAATAATTAATAAATATGGTAACAATTAATTTGTTATTAATTATATTTGAATATAATATTAATATGTTCTATTCTAACATTGAATAAATTGTGTTACTTAATTATTTCTGGAATGTTACACATCCAATAAGATTAACCTTAATGTTATTGAATAAATATTGTAGATTTAATGTTTTTATTTACTTAAGGAGACACGTATATTGTGAAAATGTACAATAACGACTACATTATACATTATGATAAGAGTAATATTGGGTTTCCAGGCAGTATCAACCATGCAGGTATATGTGTATACATATATCAAAGTATAGTTAAATAGTCCATTATAGGTTTCACTAATTGTGCTTTTTCTTTGAGTCCGGTGATTTTGGTCTTGTTTTTCAACTGTATACTTTTTCTAGTTCCTACAGTACAAGTTTCCAAAATATCACTATATTTTGCTCTAATTTACTGAATAAATATTTTGAAAACACATTTTAAAGGCGTATACTTTTGATTGTTAAAAATTTGCGATGTGAAAATAAATCTCAGAACTGCATATACATTATACAATATTTCTATAATTCTTAAGGTGATTTGTAAAACTCTGACCACCAAAATCTCTATTTTCTTGCTAATTGTGATCTTTCTTTAAAAGTATAATAAAGCAAGCATTAGTTTGAACCGAATATTTTTTAAACAGCAATTTCATAACAAAATGCTGTACCTAATCAACATATCACAGTACTAATAACTAATGATATTTATTGAGTGTTAAAAAAAATATGCTGGTACCCCTGATATATTTTTTATCTTCTCCCTGATTTAATCGGTACACAAGCTGCAAAAGGATTTTTCAAGGCTCCAGGGGTCACATTACCATATTATGAAAAAACCTTTGAAAATTCCTTTTAATATATAACTTCTCACACTTAAATATCAGAAACATGTAAGCACTGAAAATTTCTAATACTTAAAAAAGTGTTGAAAATGTAATTGTTAGAATAACACTGTTAAAAGAATTTCAAATGTTTTGACCTCTACAAAAGGTTTTCTTATTTACAACAATAATCATGTTGTATTTTTACTATAGAAAATGATGAACTTTTTAAAGAGGTAATACAATAAAAAAAACTGGTTCAAAGATATGATTTAGAAAATAATGGCCCACAGTATCTTTTAAATATACTTTTTATTTGACACTGGGTAAGGAGGCCCAAACAGCATTAACGGTTATGTTCAAATATTATTCTAATACTAATCTAATATAATTTAAAAATAGATTAAATCGTGGTTTATGGCATTAGTTCTTATATTCCTTAAATAAATCCATGAACTGTATCCTAATAAGTTATACGTTTCAAAGATATAATGTAAAATTTTGTAAGGTAAGTTTTTTTATTAGTAACACCTGTTACAGTATTGGTAGTCCTATTATTTTTCATTATACTTTCAACCTATTACATTATTGACCGTATAAGAAACATTTCACTCGAGGAAAACCGGAGATACCCCTTTGTTTTCTAATCCTCAACATCGTTATAAAATAAATTGTATCCAACACTAGTCTAAGTTATTGTCAGTTACAGGAAGATATTCAGAACATCAATGGATAACAGCATGTCTCTTGTAACAAGGCTGCGGCCGAATGGCAACGCCGATTTTCTAAGGGTTGTTCCCATAAAAAACCCGGTAGATTTAAAGTATACAACATACGGTGTCGTAAAAGAGTGTGGATAAACAAATCAGCTAAACCCCTTCATGTATGACGTTGAGATTTACTAGCGCAGAAGCCTTGTTACCAGAGATGACCATGATAGCAGAGAATGCTGGTAAATGATATGTAAGGGTGACTGTGACGCGTCTGCATCTTAATCCAACGTGAGAAAATTCTGAAAGGACAGGTACTTGAAGTTCAATTTTAGTTTCCATTAGTGCTAAAGGATCACATTAAATCACAAACAGGGATAACCATGATGAATAGATGATATTGCACTACTTCACTAGATCAATTTTAATTCAGAGTTAATTTTAACTACTTTACTATTTACGAAGTATAATTTATTTGTAAACATTAAGAAGCTCATCGTTTACCATTTGAACACCTTGAATATCACATTGACTAAAAAAATACAAATACAGACTGCCACATTTATCTAACATAAAATCTATTTGGTATGTATACTGATGAAAAATCATTTGGTCTGTGTGCGTACGACATTGTTACGTTATTTTGGCACATTGACAGATTTACGCTTGGAAATATTATGAGGCTTGTTAACTGGTGTAAACCGAACAGGAAAACTTCCTTGGTCGGTTTGAGAATCGTGACTTCGATGAGAATCATTTCATGATTCTTCAGTGAGTTTCCTTTCCTTTGGTAAATCTTTCAGCATAACTCCTTGGTTCGTTCACATCTGAGTTTCCGAGCAGCTCGAGGGGTTCCCTTTGGACTTGATGAAGTTGTCCTCCAGAGCGATTTCTTGACCGTGTTTAATTTCGTTGATCTCCAGAACTCTCTCTGCATCCATCTTGTCCAGTTCGTCTTTGGACATGTGATAAACAATCCCAGCTCCGTACCCGTCACCCAGCACGTTGATGGAGGTACGGATTCGGTCCCTGAAAATCAAAATAATCGTAAAGGATTTTAATTGTATTAGTTTGTAAGAATAAAATTCGTCAACTTGTTTCTTGTTTTACCATTTTATATAACAGGTAACAATTAAAATGAATCAATTTAATCGTGTTATTTTGTAAAAATAAGTTATATAGGGTTGTTTCCTGTTTTACCTTATAGTTAACCACAACTTACAAAACATCTTGTTTTGATTTCATAGTGGAAAAGACCTTGGGTACGCTTCTTTCAGTACATTGATGATAATCTGTATATTAAATCTAGTCATTAAATACATAGGGTTATTTTTGGGATCATAATCACTCCTACAATTCTAATATAGTTTTAGCTTAATTTAATAATCAAGGTTAGAAAGTGCTTGGCGTCAAGTTTTGCAGAAAGCAAGATCATGAAGGTCAGACTTAAGAGAGACGCCCTTACAGTTTTGTATTTTCGCCATAAAATTTAGCTAGAATTGAAATTGAAATCTCACTAATAGCTGAGTATAACAAACACTCTTTACTAAAAGGACATTCACAAAGAAGGAAACAAGTTAAAGCTACTGAGCACAGTGTGTCCAATGCAACTGCAACCCCTCAAAATCAATAGCTATTTTTCATATGATGGGTTTTAAAAACTTTTAAAAGACAACAAAGGAATATATGTTATTTTTAATGAAAACAGCAAGTTTCCAGCTGCATTTTAGTATTGAAAGACGTATGTTCCTGCGTAGAAAGAGCAGGTGTACTCACAGGAGCCAGTCGACGGCGAAGAGGAGCGAGACGTCGGAGGTGGGCAGCCCCAGGGCCGTCAGCACCAGCAGCATGGTGATGAGCGCGGCGCTGGGGATGGAGGCGGCACCGATACTGGCCAGCGTCGCCGTCAGGCTGCCAACACGACAATGCTCTTCGTAGTAGTGACAAATTGTCCAGGGATTTTAGGCATAACGATGATTCCTTATGGTAATATTTTTCATAATTTCCGAGGAAAACCTTTTTTGGGAGGTCGCACCTATACTTTTACTGTGATTGTGAACCAATTCCAATGATAGAGTTGTCACATATTTGAACATTTTATCAGGATTCTTTGAATATAAATGATTATTTATTAAGATCAAAAGGGTTCGCCACATTGCAATTTTACATCAAATTTAACATTTATTCCTTATGGTAGGGGTATTAAAAATACGCCATTTTAGAGATTTAGTAATATTAGAGGGAATTTTAACATGTTCTTGTACATGTTTATACCCATTTAATTGTAAATCTTATCCCCTATAAAACATGATTTTTGTACCCATTGAAAAATTATATACAGAAACATGGGCCAGAGGTCGGTTTTCCAGTTGGTGGCTGAAGCACAGCAGGAATTTTTGGGGAAATTCGATATTCTATAATTAAAATAACAAGAAGAATCGACGGAAAGGTATTGTAACCTAGTTTTAATAAGAAGAATTACGCATGCAAAAAACCATAGTGATTGAGGTTTCCCAATAACCCTTGGTACTTTCACCAGCAAACCTCTTTTTTCTTCCGTACGATGATGTATTTCAAGTAATGTTTAATGTATAATGATGTTGGAGCTTTACTTAACATATATGTGACGTTTCAACTTTGTCAGGATTTGGTAGGCCGATTCCCCTAACTTCCTGGATTAAAACCTTAATCTAGAATAAGAGGCTGACATATATAGCAGGTTTGTCATCGTTTGAAAAAATAATTCTTTGTGTTGATTAATCAATTTTTCTAACTTAAATAGAACATTGAATCTATCGTAGGCAATAGTTACAAGCTAGCCAAGAACAAGCACAGGTTCGATCCTTGCTTTCACAACTAAAAGCCAATATTTAATACAATCAAGAATATTTGTTGTTACCTGACAGTGATGACGTCGCCCATACCAAGATGGATGCCGTTCATCTGCGCGATGAAGATGGCGGCGACGGCCTCGTACAGCGCGGTGCCGTCCATGTTGACCGTGGCGCCCACCGCCACCACGAACCTCGTCACCCGCGGGTCGATCTTGTTGTTCTCCTCCAGACACTGGAACGTGATCGGCAGAGTCGCCGGCGCTGTGGCGGGAACAACGTGCAAGTGTCAGAGCAATGTTGGCCTTAGTCAGTAACAAGGGCAAAAGATCGCTCCACAATCGTTTTACACTCATCTCTCATTCATACATGACTTAAAGTACAAACCTGGGTAGGTCGCCATTTCAAAGAAGTGTATAAAGTAATCAGTGATGATTTAGCTGTCATCAAAAGAGAAAGGTTCACTGTAATTGATGAGGTTGAGGGAAGCCCACAAATGAGAGCATTTAACTTTAAGCTTATATTGCAAAATTTTCGGTTTGATCAAGAAACCAGACAGAATTCGATGGTCTGGACAAAGGATTGCTGGGCAGATTGTTTTTGAAAAAAAGATACAATCTTGAAATGTTGTTAGACGATTATTGATTCAAGATTTAGCTAAATATAACGTATAAAGATTATTTGAATACTAAACAAAGGTGGTATGTATATAAAGGAATAAATCTGATGATTCAGGATTATCTGAAAATGTTTCAGTTTCCTTATTTTGTTCTCTCAGTCAAATAAATGACTAGAACGTCACTGTTCAATTTTAAATAAACCATATTCTGAAAATCTAGCCAATGACCTCTGGATTCAATTAAATTCACTCTTCTGGGGACTATTCCAAAATCATTTCGCTATCCAAAGTCATGTCATAACTCACACTTGATATCAATAAATTTATCATCAGTTATTATCACAGCACTTGTTGACTTCTCTGACTCTTAACTTCCTTAGTATGTATATTTTTTCACTCGTCATATCTCTCTCACGTACTAAGTACTTCTAAAGATTGGCCTAAATAGCGCTTACATGGACTAAGTTGATCATAAACTTAAGGAAAACTGATAAACCGTTGTTCTTGTTTTTGCTTTTCACATCAAAAGTTAAAAATATTTAACTACACTGATAGACTATTTCACATTGAATATTTTCTCCATGTAGAAAATTTACGTCATAAAAATGGCGCCCGGACAGGGACTCACTAAAGTTACCTGCTGGCCGTCCCCAGCGCGGTCCACCCACGCCTGCAACAATCCCCGGAAGAAGGTGGCCGGGTTCTTCTGGTCAGCAGAAAGTAGATAGCCGGCAGCGTGATGATGGCGTGCACCAGCAGCCCGACGATAACCGTTATCATTTACATGCCCAGCTGCTTGGCCGTGGACGCTAGGTTGGCGATGCCCATGATCTTGCCGGCGATCAGACACATGATGCCGAACGGAGCGTACCTGGACAGCGCAGAGCACACGACTGAAGAATAGATGGAGAGACATAATTCCCTTTTTGAAGAATGAAAGTATCAGCATTGAAAAAAAGCTAGGCACGTCTCTCTTCGGATATTGTGCAGTTCACGGAAGTAAAGGATTGTCAGTATGCGAACTGTATGATATGGATAGTCAGCCTCGCCTCTTAAGGTTCATTTTCAACCCATTTTCTACGCTCCTCCAGGGACGACTCACCCTCTAACCTGAGACCTCCTAAGCATTCCCAGACAAGGACTCCACCTGGGAGCTCTCCTTGTTGCGAAGGGTCAATTCGGCTCGCTCTACAGACTAGCAAACGCTTAGAAATTTATCGGGTAACGGTCCCTTAACCCCTCTCATTTGAACAAGCCATTAGGACGATCCACAACTCCCCCCAGGCTTAGACCTGACTGGGCATCCAAGCTCAGCCAGGAATTAAAG
The DNA here is from genome assembly GCA_035578135.1 of Flexamia atlantica. NCBI lineage: Eukaryota > Metazoa > Arthropoda > Insecta > Hemiptera > Cicadellidae > Flexamia > Flexamia atlantica. Next base: position 9,081,904 of record JAQJVK010000011.1, read on the forward strand.
TTCTCAGAGAGACAAGTAGAAACCAAGCTAAACAAAAAGCTGGTCAATTCGGACAACCAATGTACTTACCAGTTCAATGACAGCTTCTAATTACCCATTGTCCATTCTAATTACCATTGTAATGTACCCATTGTCGACCTCTGCACTGGCATATACCACTCAGGGAGCCGTCTAATGGCCAATAATTAATTACATTACTCTATTGCCAAACTAGAACAAAGGCGAGTGCTTTAGAGAATGAGTATACCCGCACAGTCTATACAGCCAAAAGCTAATTTTGAATTACAGTACCCTCTTCTTAGATATTACTCTCCCCCTTTCACTCTAAAAACGAGCTCAACTTAAAGAAAAATACTGTAAGGTTTATTTTTAACATTGTTACTTCAGCTCCGCAAAACAATTGTTAGTAGGTTTATTCCTAATTGTTGCACAAAGGATTCAGTCTTTACTGTAAATCTATTGAACTATATACAGCGCTCCGTACCACATTTTTGTCTGAAATTCGTCCTTGAAATTTATAGAGAAATTGATATTTTTTTGTATAGCTGAATAATTTTGCTGCTAAACTGGCTGACTAATTCTAATATTGTTTTGTACATCCTGTATAATTTCACATCACATTTTATGTAATATTTTATATATTTACCGGAAATCAATCATTCACAAGTCTAGTGCCTAGGCAATATTTGCTTGTAAAATATAAACTCGATATAAAAAGAAATATTACATACAATTTTTTAAATCATTGAATAAATTTCCTTTACCTTCTTCTTTTAATATGCACAAAATTGTATTGTTAAGATTATTCTATGCAAATTTATCTTACAACGTACAGAAACAATTTAAAATTAATCTTCAGTTTATTGCTTTAAAATCTATGCAGTTGATTGATTTTATCCATTATCCTAATAATGAAAAGAAGCCCACCTCTAGAGAATGTGCTTTCAGCTTAGGTTATTGATTGTTGATTGACAAAATATAAAATATCATCAATTAAACATTAGGTTAAAGGACATGTGATAACAAATTTTACTTGGGATTTACAACTACCACAAATTGGTCTTAACATTTTTTTAGAATGTACAAGTGAGGAACATTTTATGTCGGTTACAAGTGTTTTTCATTATTATACTAACCAACTCAAGAGATAATAAAATAATTTTTCTTTCTTAAATTTTGGTTAGTTTTTTTTATTAAATTAGCCTACTGTATGTCTGTAGGAAACAATCTTGACCCAAATTACACATTAAAATAGGTATAAAATATAAATTATTACATTTACCACATAACAACCCCAACAAGCTTCATGACGATCTCGTTGAGGACGACGAAGAACTGAACCATGAGTTTTCCCTTCTCCCCCATCTGGCCAGCTAGCAGACCGAACGCCAAGCAGAACACGATCATGCCTGGAATGGTTAAATAGTATATTACGCAACTAGTGCGGGAAGTAGGTGTTTACGTGCGAGCATAATAGTTCACTTCATGCTCGGCAACGGCAAATTCCGATAGTAGGAATTTCATGCGAGTAACGTAAACACCTTCTCGGATGAGTTGCGTACGATAGTTTTCGCGACACTACCAGCAAAAAATATGCAGGGTAAGTAAAAAACAACACACTTCTACTTAAAAGATTTAAAAAATATTAAATAAACTGAAGAGAGAAAATGCGAACAAAACTATATTTATCTGTGCGGGGGAGATAACAAAAAGCGTTATTTTTGCTGTTCAAGGACCGAGTAAGCCTTTCTAGGAATAGTCTTATCGTCACACAGACGGCAACAATTGAT